>OY723392.1:11352343-11988405 GCA_963210295.1 Ophion ellenae
GCAGTGCTTAATTCAGACAAACGAGCTCTGATTTTTGGTGTTATGAGTGGGAGGATCCCTTTTTTGCGGGATAAAAATCGTCTTCACAAAAATATTTCGTCTCGGAAGAATCTTGGAGTGTTTCAAGTCTCCACGGTGTGGAAGTTTGTATCGTTGGAATGCAAAGGATTGTTTTTTTCAATTTATTTTCATTAAACAGAATCATTTTTTGCAGATCCTGGTTTTAGATGTCTAATAACGAGCCTGCAAAGCTCTCGAGTGAACTTTGTATTCTAAATGTGTAGAGAAAAAATGTTAGTCACTTAAAAAGTATATAATTTTCATTGTACTCCAGCGATGCAAAATTTCGACATAATCAAGTCTCCTTTCTATCCTGAAAATAATATCATCTACAGACGTAGTCTTATTGATCTGCGGAAGAAAAAGGCAATCGACGAAAATTCAGGATTCGATTAATAATGCTAGATCTTCTTTCTTGTTTGCTTTTGCCTCCACATTTGCGCGTGTATATTTACAATTCACCCGATGAAAATATAGAGTTTTTATGGCTGCGATGTATCGTCAAAGATGTACACTTATATTATATCGATTGTTTTCGTATATATGAAGTTTGTTTTGTTTTTTTTTGTGTAAGTCTTGCGATTTGTTTCTAATTTCGCGTACATAGTTTTCACGCGCGCATCAATTAACAGACACTGATTTGCTAATATAAGTAGTCGCACAACTCATCATTCTTGTGCGACTCAACTAAATTCATCTCTATAATGGAATAACGGGGAATTTGTTAATTGAGAGTGACTTCGAGCTCGATCCATTTTCACCGGCGATGATCAGAAACAAATCTTTCCAGCGAGACCAAGCAGTTCTTTTTTTTCTTCTCCCGTCCAATGTTACTTTACGGAAGGTCCTCTTCGCGAAACTTATTCACATTTTGGCAAAAGATACCGCCGCGAAATTCATAATTTTACCGCTCGTTTTCTTTTTGTTTTGTTCGAGTCTCTCGAGTAACGATTTGCAAAAAGTTGCCCAAAAGCCATCCAAATGAATACCAACTGTCCGCCCGGAGGTTATCTTCAAGTTGAAAACCGTCCAAAAAATAAGTTTTGGACACATGATAACTTATAGGTAACTTCAAAGTGGACGTTTGGTACCCATTCAGACAACTTCTGGACAACTGTTTGGAAATTGTTACTCGAACCGGGAAGCGGAGACGAGGCGCACTCTATGGCAAATTTCGAATGGAGATGCATCCGGTTATTACGCGCCTTCTTAACTGACAGTCCCCTTTTTAGGGATTTACATGTACGTACATATATATCGAACATTCTTTCGTAGCTCGAAAATCAAGCTTTAAAATATATCTTCAATCCCGGAGTAATCACGGTCCCAGTATCCACTCGTGTAAAGCCAGTCCTCCTGACCCGTGTACGGATTTGTACCGGCTCGGAACCATCTGACCAAAAAAAATCAATTGACAAATAATCGTTCCCGGAGTCTAATATTAATGTTTGTGATTGGGTTGCATTATTTGGTAAATTGTTTATGAACTTATTGGTTCATGTTCGGGACATTTGTTATTAATAAATTGTGATAATTTCTGTGAAGATAAATCATTAAAAGAATACTACTGCCATTACTTTTTCGCTCGGGGGACTTTTAAAAGTCTTTAATCCGCACGAGTGGATTGAATTTTTCATTTACGGTCCCTAACTTATCGGTTCAATGTTCGTCGTATTGATTGTTTATGAAGTGTGAACAACTCTCCAAATAAATCATAAAAATATTGCTATTAATATTAAACTTGTAATGAAAGAAAGGTATAACATTATTGTTTCCCGCCATGTCTTACGATTTACATAAATACATCCAACAAGTATTGAATTAAATAAATAAAAATATAAATACATTTAATATAAGTTAAAATTATGTTTAATATTTGTTTCCATACTCGGGGCGATTGGTGCAATTTAATTTAGTGCAAATAATTAAACTTTTTATATTTTACAATAAGAAAAACGTAAGTACCTTGGTGCACATTCATTTCCTTTTTTGTGCTTCTTCATTTTGCGCGAGTCTCGTTGCTTCTCTTCGAGTCTGATTTTCTCTGCGGCGGCCCCATCTTGATCACCTACTTCCAATTTCCTGATGTCTGGCCGTAACCGCGAATCCGTGGGACACAATGTCTTTCCCATTCCGGGCTCCATTTCGTTCAAGGACATTGCGAAACTCGTGAATTGATAATACTGTGTCAAACCCAAAACTCCGTGTCACTTTTCGAAATGTTTTCATATCCGCAAACGAGAGGAATTCATTAATTAATGGTGCTGTGAAATTTCCATCTACTTATATGGAGCTTTCCGCAAACGGTTTTATATTATCAAGAGGCATGAAGTTTTTTTCGAAATGGAAGCTTTTGGAAATTATGGACCAAGCTTAATTTTATCATTTACTTATTTATGTTTAAAACGAAAATTAAGAATTATGTATATAATAATATAATTATAATAACCAGATTAGCAATATTTATTATTATTGTTTGAGTTAGTTTTGCACATTAATAGTACATATTGTTATTATAGTGCTAGCTCTAATATTAGCTAGTTCGAATTGAATTATTTGCATATTGTAATATATAAATGATAATATAACTTTATGTGCGAAATTATATTGATGTTACTATGGGGGCGTACGTAAATTACGTAACGCAATTGGGGAGGGTCCGCCTAGGCGTTACGGTCCTACGTACGTGGGGAGAAGTGGAGGCTATGGTTTGCGTTACGTCACGATTTTAGAACTGCCAGAAATAGCAAAATATCTGCATTTTCAAATTTGTAATTTAAAACTCGAGCGCATTTTTACCGCGGAAAGTTGACAGCTTTCCATACGAAATGTCAGATAAGAAGGAAGTCACTGTACAAGAACTTGCACAGCACCTTCCCCCTTTGCCCCAAGCAAAATTTGAAGAATTTTTGTTTCTTATAATTCTTTAAAGTGCATATATTTAATAATATGTTGGCAACATTTTTAGTCACAAGGCCGACAATTAACGGATTTACAGTCACGTTAATGAGAACAGGTAGCGCGACCGGTTAGTGCCCTCAGTCCCTACAAGTGTGGTATCGTTCACAATAGATGAAATGCAAGCTCTTCTTATTTTGTGAAATATAATGAAGATGAAGAACCGCCATATCGCCCGGGACTAGATACTTTAAAGTAAGTATCAATATTCTAGAAAAAACACAACTATATATAAAGAAAAACGGAACGAAAACTTTCAACGCGTTTTTCTTGAAACTGTTTTTTTGGACCTTGTCGCAGCGAATACTCAAAAACTTATCAACCGATATTCAATTTTTTTTGACATTTTTGTAATTGGAGTGACTAAGGTTGTAGCCGGCCAATCGGCCAGGAAGGGCGCGCCCGGGCCACGGTTCCCAGTACATCGCTGGAGATTATGGACCTGGACTGCGTCACGACTCCCGAGGAGGTCGCGGCAATCCTCAAACAAGAGACGGGACAGGAAGGGGACCTGAAGGTGCACATCTTCAGCCCCAAAAATCCGGACAGTGCATGGCGGTGTGCAAATCGCAGAGAGCCATGCACTTACTGGAACGACAGCAACTTAAGATCGGGTGGGTCAATTGCCGCATCCGACTCAGGACGACAGTACCAAGGTGCTAACGGTGCCTTGACTATGGACACCCGAGACGGAACTGCAAAGGACCAGATAGGACGGACTGCTGCTGGAAGTGCGGGGGTGGGGGCCACGTCGGCAAGACGTGCCAAAACCGACCAGCCTGCTTCCTGTGCACCGAGGCCAAAAAACTGGAGGTGGCGCATCGGCCGGGCACCGGTTCGTACACTGTCTTCAGGTCCGCACTGGAAGAGAACAGGAAAAAGACCAAGACATGACGAAGGTCCTCCAGGGAAACCTGAATCGAAGTCAGACGGCACAGCTACTGCTATCGCAAATAGCTGACGAACTTGACGCGACGATACTGATACTATCCGAACAATACCGCGACGTGACAACGCCGACGTGGCTCTCCAACAACAGGGGCACCGCCGCCATCTGGGTCAGGGTGGATGCCGTCTCCCGGATATCTTCTCGCGGTGTGGCAGACGACTTCGTCTGGGCAACGGGAGGCGCTCTGACGTATGTCGGCGTGTACCTAATGCCAAACTGCACCGTTGGGGAGGTCGGGGAGAAGGTGTCTTTCCTCGAGGATGAGCTACGGCTCATACAAGGGCCCGTAGTCGTCGCAGGCGACTTCAACGCCAGAGCGACCGAGTGGAGAATGACCACGACGAACAAACGGGGACGGCTCCTGGATGCTGGAGATGGCCGCGAGGCTGGACTTGGCAGTGGCCAACACGGGAAACACACCGACGTACAGAAGACCGGGCTTTGGGGACTCCATTCCTGACGTGACGCTGACGTCGGACGCAACCCTCTCAAGATAAGGTGCTGGCGGGTGGTCGAGGGCTACAATGCCAGCGATCACCAGTAGTGGGAGGCGACACAACTCGACTCCGACGGAGTATACCGCCGCCGCGGTGGAACCTCAAAAGACTCGACAGGGACATATTCTCAGAAGAGCTGATGACAGCACCAGCTCCGAAGGGTAACGTTCTCGACGGACTGACTGGACGGCAAAGCGCCGAACGACTGATCGACGAGACGACGAAACTCGTCCAGCGGCTCTGCAAGGATACAATGCCACAGAAACGCTACGGACGAAACCGACAACAACAATACTGGTGGACAGACGAAATCGCGGAACTGCGGAGGGCCTGCTTCGCCTGTAGGAGGAAACTCACTCGGGCGGGGGGGGGGGTCGAAGCAGAGACGCATAGAACAGCTTACAGGATGGCACGGAAAAAACTGACGACGACGATCAAGGACACAAAACGGAAGCTTTGGAGAGAACTATGCGACGAGGTGGATCGAGACTCCTGGGGCACCGGCTACAAGTTAGTAACCAGCAGACTCAGGGCTCGGACGCCGACCGGCGCGATGGATCCTCCAACGACACGAACGATCATCGACGGACTTTTTCCAACGCACGAGACGAGAACGGAGACGGAAGGTGACGACGAACCTGGGGACATACCACTCTTTTCCGAGGAGGAGCTCGCGAGAGCGACCGCCTCCATTAAGGTCGGAAAGGCCCCAGGGCCGGACGGCATTCCGGGGGAGATTTTGCGGCTGATGGGCAACCTGTGGCCGCGGGTCCTCCTGGACATGTACAACACATGCTTGACGACAGGCACGTTCAGTGAGCGATGGAAGATGGCGAGGCTGGTGCTCATTGCCAAAGGCAAGGGGGACCCACACTCGCCGTCAGCCTACCGTCCGCTGAGCTTACTCGACGCGACAGGAAAACTGTAGGAACAATTGATAAGACCCAGACTCACGGACGCAATCGCAGCCACTGGAGGATTATCGGACAGACAATACGGCAATCCAAGACGTCGACACGACCTTCCAACGAACTCAACAGTACTGCCATGGGGCTCGCCCGATGGTGCTACTGGCTACACTAGACGTACAGAATGCCTTCAACTCGGCGAGGCGGGCAGACATCCGGGAAGCGCTGAGAGGCATTTTCAGGGTCCCGCCGTACCTACTCCGAGTGCTGAGCGACTATTTACGAAACAGACGTATTACGTGCGAAACGACGGACGGACGAGAAACCCGGACGATCACGGCGGGGGTTGCCCAGGGATAAATTCTCGGACCGGACTTTTGGAATGGAGTATACGACAGTTTGCTGCGGCTGGAGATGCCGCCGGAGACTTTCTTAGTTTCGTACGCCGACGACGCAGCAGCTGTGATCGTCGAACGCGATCCGTCTCTGGCCCAGCTATGACTTAACCAAGTGATGAGGCGGGTGGACGGGTGGATGACAGAACACGGACTCCGACTGGCCACAGCCAAGGCAGAACTTATGCTACTGACGAGAAAGAGAATACCGACGATAAAACCGATGAATGTCGGGACAGAGATGATGGAGACCAGAAACGAAATCAAGTATCTGGGATACGAAGATGACTTTCTGGCCCCACATAAGACGGACAGCCGAGAGGGCGGCGGAGAGGGTAAAATAAAAAAATGCGGCAAGAAGGGAACGGGAGACGGCGATACGACAATGGCAGTCTAAATGGACAAACGAGACGTCTGGGACGTGGACAAAACCGACTGATACCGGAACTGAAACCGTGGATCGGAAGGAGCTGTGGGGAGGTAAATTTTATCTCACGCAGTTCCTGACGGGGCACGGATACTTTAGACGCTACCTACACAACATGGGAAGGGTACGGACTGCAGACTGCAAATACTGCGACACGACCGAGGCGATGCGGAACACACATTCTTACATGTGACCGGTGGACTGAGACGAGACGCCGACTAGAGGCGATAGTTGGAGAAATCACACCAGACAACATCGTTGGCGTGATGACCCAGGACAGCGAACGGTGGGCCCTCGTGTCCACCTCCGTAGAGACTGTCCTTAGGAGAAAGAATGCAGACGGATGCTTGGGTGTCCTAGCGAATGAGAAGGGCCGACACTCAGTAGCCAAGACCACGACGAGACGATACGATCAGACGAGAAGACATGGACAGGATGTCCGGCCGGAAGTAATGCTAACGCAGTCCACAGCCGGTCATCGGACAGAAGTGGTTCCCCCGTCCTGACCAAGAAATTTCGATTTTTTGGCCAGGGAAGGGGGGGTTTTAGCCGGTTTGCATCTCGTGAAAACCCTGGCCGAGAGGGATCACCCCCGCCGACCCCATGATGCAAGATGAGAGTCCGGCACACGGGTGACGACGCTGCTCCGGGTTTTGAGAAGCAACTCCTAACCCCTGGCGCAGTGGAGACGCCCATGGTCTTTAAAAGATTTTTCCCCCTTTTTACCACGATAAAAAAAAACAAAAAAGAAGGTTATAGCCGATTTTTTAAATTTTAATTATTGCTATTTCTAAAGACTGCTTGAATACAAAAAAAACGGGCCTTGCAAATAGAAAAAAATGTCCAAACCATCGGCATTTTGTAAAAAAAAAACCAAAATAACAAAACGGTTAAGCATCACGATAGCTACATTTGTATAGATAGCGATAATTTTTTACTTTTTATTTACAGATAACCTTTCATAGAGATATCGATGAGACAATGAAGAGAAGTTTTTTTTCGTCGTCAAATCAAGGAATATATCTCGGTTAATTTTTAAGATTTTTTCATAAAAAATTGTATAAAATTAAATGATTATATACTTAATAAAATGAGTATAAAACCGATCCTTTCATAATTAGTTATGTCTATGAAAAAAATCGCAATTATTCACAGCAAAGCACCCGTTACGTAACGGAATAGGGGCGGGGGGGGGGGGGGGTCCGGCCCGGCGTTACGGTCCTGGTACATGGGGGAAGGGGGTGGGTCGAAAATTGGGGAATTCCAGTTACGTAATTTGTGTACGCCCCTTATCTTGGAATTTATATTTATAAAGATCAGAGCGATTAAATAATCGCATTAAATTGATAAATTGGCTAGAAATTTCGGAAGAATCTGCAACAACACGCAAAAGGGCGTGGAACATCACTGACATCGATATTCTATTGTTTTTATTTAATTTAATAATTATAAATTACAGATGCGTATCGGAAGTCATATAACTGTTGGGGCAATAAAGTGTAGTTATGTGTGTGTTTGTGCGTGCGCGAATTTGGTTAATCTAAAAATATACCGAAGAAAGAAAACTAAACTTACGTTAGCACTGTGGGGTGGTCTCGGCGCGACTTCCCACAATGTGATCGAGCCAGGAATCTCGTCGATAGGCGGACAATCCTCGCCATCGGTGCAAGCCTCGTCGATGGCGTCTTGGTGCGATGGTTTGAAAGCACCCACTCTCAAGCTGTGAAATCTCGCCAGTACCTTTTTGTGGCCGGGACTTCCCTGGGGACTTTTTGCCTCGCGCTTTATCCTTTCAATCGTTTCTTCGTACAGAGCTGGCTCGCACGCACGCAAATTTTCCGTCCATTTGCCGTAAAGGAAGACCAACTTTTTCTTACTGTCATTAGAGAATCGGAGAAGATTACAACCTACGCACGATATTTCTCGTGGCATGCAAAAGTTTATTTAAATATTCTCCTAACCACCATGTGAGACAATCGTAGATAATGTTTACGGTGACTTGAGGATTTTTTGTCTATACCCGGCAAAAAATGGACATATATAAACATAAACAATCATGAATGATCTTGTCATAAATTATCATGAACGAAATTTGTCTCTATATAATCATATCTAGAAATATATAGCCATATATGTTCACATGTAATCATATATGGTTATATATACTCATATACTATTCCATATGCAATGCAATAGTATATGAGTATTATAATCATATATGATTACATGTGATCATATATGGCTATAGATAATTATATAGAGACAAATTTCGTTTATGATCATTTATGACAAGATCATACATGATTATATGAAGAAGTACAATATGTGTTGACCTATTTGTTATATTATGCTGGTAAATAAATAATACCGACAAAAATATTTATAATTTGTATATATATTAACAATTATTTAAATCACCATTTCAGTACGTTTATAAAAAAACAATAAAATATTATCAGCATCACATGCTGATTTTGCTGCTTATAGACAGTACCATGTGAAAAATGAAAGGCAGTATACATGATCCTATATGATATCAAAGTAGTCTGCAGTGGTATTATATATGGAATAATATCCATGGGCATATATGTTTTCGTTATTATATACGTTCAAATATAGTTGTTGCGGGTGATTACGATTACATATATGATTATATATGACACCAAAATAGTTTGTGCATCATATATAGGTTCATATACATATACGAGTTCAGATTACCAACTTTTGAACATACATGATCATATATGGGCATATAAGGTCTACACCTAGAAAAAATTAATACTATACTTGGTAATATATCTACATATATAATCATTCATGATGTCATGTTAAGGCATATATAATTGTACATAATGTTATATATGAGTATAAATAATTATATATGTTTATATATGTCCGTTTTTTCACGGTTATTCAATGCCAAATTTTTCGAAAATTGTTTGAATGCTTCTTTGTCTCGGAATGGTTCTGATCTTTAACGCTTCTGTAACTCATAAGATTATTGGTCCGTAAAAAAGATCGCCAACTTGAAATCAACATTATTTTACAACTCGACCAGATCCCTACCTGCTCTACTTTTTGGTGAAAAAAATGTGATGGCAGACATATTTTTTTCGAGATTTGGACAACTTTGACTGACGATCATTTTCCGAAAAATGATTGCAGAAAGTTTTTTTTTGTTTTTCAGGATGAAACTCGGAGTCTGTACCGCAAAAAGGTACTCCCAATTTGCGCATGTTATGCGCCTGTGTGCATGTAACTTGTAAAATCTAAGGGTATGTTGAAAATTGCAAAGTTCCATGGAATGTACAGATGAAGACGTTTTTTTTGTAACGCCGTTGGCACTGTCGTTGGTGCCAACGAATCGAATGAATCGAATCTTCGACTTCATTCGGTTTTTTTTAATTATCAAGTCACCGCCCATCAAAGTTACAAGTCGTCATTTTCAGAAAAAAATGCGTCAAAAATTGTTGAACGTTGTTTTGACGAGTTTTTCACTCGGATATGAACAATATTTTTGTATTACGTTACATACTTTTTTCTTTTTTTTTCTTTACGTAAAGTTCTAGACACAATTTGAATAAACGTGAGTAGCCGATTTGTTTCCTATTTTAAAGTATAATTGGAGTTTTATTAGACAGCTTTGATTGTTATCATTGCATGCAAATCCAGAGACGGTTAAACTTCTGAGCCGTGACCGACTATGGGAATCGTACATTTTTACTATCCTTTAAGGCGTCTGGCCACCTTGGCCGATCGAAAAATGGGTATATTTAAAAAAAAATAATAAACTCGAAAGTATGGGCCGGAAAATTTTTATTTTTTTACACAACGTCAGAAAGGGCTTTAAGAATAACGTTAATAAATTTCCGTTCAAAATATTTAAAAATGGCGCCGTTATGCACATTGCAGCGGAGGCCCGCCGCACGATACGCGCGGTCGTTGTCCCAACTGCTACCCGGTCATGTCACATATAAAAAAATCAGCTCATTCGTGAGTAGTGTCGCTACAATCTAGCGTAGCGGTTTTTTTCGACCATTAAAACAATTATGGTAAGCCCAAGAAAAAAATTTGTATTTTTTACCAAAATTTTTCGAGCAAAAACAATAATAAAACAACAACTAATCAAGTTATCGCAAAAATCCTACGTGGCATTTTAGATAATGTATCTAAAAGTATTGTGTAAACATTTGAAAGCAATCGGACCGATAGTTTACTATATTTCGATAGTACCAGTTCAAAAAATGTAGTTTCGAGATAACGCAGGACAGCTGCGTGAGCTAAACCGTGCGAGTTATAAACACGGATCGAACCGCACGGTCGACCGCTTGCAGCGGCTCAACCTTCCTGCGAAAAATAACTGTAACTTGGTCAATTTTACGTTTTTCAATACGTACTATGGCTTAAATTGTTCTTAACAGTTCAGGGTTTATTTTTAAAAAATGAAAAAAAATTACATGGTGTCCAGATGCCTTAATTGTGAATAAAATTTAATTCTATACAGATTTTTTGCTGCTAACAAAGAACATCACACTGGTGTCCGCGTTAGATTTTCTGAAACCTGATGTATGTAGTGGAGCATTAAAAACTATGCGATCATTTGGCAGTTTCATCCACAAACAGTCCACTGTTTTCGATTTAAAAAAGCGAAATTTCTGCTCATGTAGGGCGAAGAAAAATTCATACTGTGTACATAGAAAAAGCTTAAGGGAAGAACCACCCCATCACTTTCCTTTCTCGCACCCCACATTTACAAGGGTCGCATCAAATTGAATGAAACGGATACCACTTTGACAGAGGTGGCGGAGGTCGAGTGGAGGGGAGGTTTCTGTGTTCAAAATATGTCTGCTGATTTAAAATATTTCTAGAACCTCCAAATTGATGATTGCTCGTATTTCGAAACTATTACATTTCTCTTACAAAAAAAGTCACTCTAGTGTCCGTCTTCCATTATCATCGAAACAATGTTTTAGCTCGCTTTCGCCGAATCTTCTGAGATTATGATTCAAGATTAACAAAATAGCTTTTAAAATGGGATTATACAATATTTATACCCCCAAAAAATAGTGGGTTCATTGACGTATTTTTGATATGTGCAATTCAAATAGTGAACCCTGTGATGTGAAAAAACCCTGTGATGTGTGTATTCTAGGGTGCCACAAATTTGAGCTCTATTTTTTTCCTTTTTCTCACCATCGAATTATCTACTATGAAGAAAAAAAATTGTCACCAAAGCTGCGACAATTACGGTCAAAAAATATTTGGAGGTCGCTCAAGCCTCCCAAAAATGCAAAATTTCATTAAAAAATCGGTTTTCTTCGTTCACTTCTCACCTGTGAATTTTAGGTTTCATAATTTTTAAATTAAGCTCGCGAAAGCTCTAGCCATCCAATGAATATTTAGTGGCCGCTCAAGAGCTTCGAAATTTTCAATTGTCGCGATTTTTTTCTCTTTTCACTCATAAAATTAACACTTTGTAATTTTTTAAAAACAATTCATCCTTCTTTGCTTTAAAAACAGATTTTTGAAATTTACCTCACACTTCTAAACCGTTAAAACGGGGGACCTATAATTTTGTTTACGGACAAGAGCTTTAAAGAACTATTTTATGAGAACAAAGATTATAATTTTTGGGTTAGTAGTGTGAGGTAAATTTGATGAATCTGTTTCTAAGGAAAACGATTCAGTGTTTTGAAAATTTTACAAAGCGTCAAATTTATGAGTGAGAAGAGTAAAAAAATGGCGAAAATTGGAAATTTCGAAACTCTGGAGCAACCACTAAATATTCATTGACCGCCTAGAGGTTTCGCGAGGTTAATTGAAAAATTATAAAACGTAAAATTCATGGGTGAGAAGTGAACGAAAAAAATAATCGATTTTTTAATGAAAATTCAAATCTAAGGGAGGCTTGAGCGACCTCTAAATATTTTTTGACCACTCGCAGCTACCTCGTCAATTTTTCTTTCTTTTTTTCAAGAACATAATTGGATGGTGAGAAAAAGGAGAAAAATAGAGCCCAAATTTGTACCACCGTAGTGTATACACACGCACATATAGATATGCCAATATGTATATGTGCGTGTATATATATATATGTATAGTGTGAGGTAAATTTGATGAATCTGTTTCTAAGGAAAACGATTCAGTGTGTTGAAAATTTTACAAAGCGTCAAATTTATGAGTGAGAAGAGTAAAAAAAAATGGCGAAAATTGGAAATTTCGAAACTCTGGAGCAACCACTAAATATTCATTGACCGCCTAGAGGTTTCGCGAGGTTAATTGAAAAATTATAAAACGTAAAATTCATGGGTGAGAAGTGGACGAAAAAAAAATCGATTTTTTAATGAAAATTCAAATCTAAGGGAGGCTTGAGCGACCTCTAAATATTTTTTCACCGCTCGCAGCTACCTCGTCAATTTTTCATTCTTTTTTTCAAAAACATAATTGGATGGTGAGAAAAAGGAAAAAAATAGAGCCCAAATTTGTACCACCGTAGTGTATACACACGCACATATACATATGCCAATATGCAGATGCATATACGCATACCTGAACATCAATAAAATATCGTATTGCTTTGGAAATATCGATTATATCATGTGAACTGCCATGTACAAATGGGCTTTGAACCGAAGATAAAATATCTTTTAAAAAGAACCTACTCCGAGTCCGTGATAAAGCCTTCGACGCGGTGGAGATCTTTTCCATTCCAACCGGCACTTTTGAAAGATAACGTGGCTTTTAAATTGGCCCCCCCGAATTGTTTAACTTCAAGGGCCCCCAACTGTTCGATCCAGAGCTGACCAACGAGGACGTTGTGTAGTATGCAATTAACATTTTGCCAGGTGTACGCTTCCTTCCATCTAGAAAGAATTTAAACGTTTCGAATCAAAGACACAAAATTCATATTGAAGTAGAAACACTCAATTATAGTATGAAAGGAATCAAATAAAAATAATTTTAAAAAAATATACCACGTTTATAAAGAGGACTAAAAAGTATAAAATTATGTCTTCTAGCCCCACACAGATTCCTAGTTCCATACAGATTATCCTGAAAATTTGTGATTGTGAATTTTTCATAGTTATGAAAATAGTTGAGAGGTTTAAAACAAAAAACGTGGGGCGCATGGAGTAAATAATCGATGAATGAATAGTTCACTTATGTCACTAACAATTTTATTGCACTGCAAATGATATAAATTGTTGTGTGAATTTTTTGAACGAAGGCTACTCCGTACACTCCTAACTATTATCTATTGCATGGGACCCACGTTTTTCGTTTTAAATCTTACCAGTATTTTCATAGCTATTAAAAATTGACAATCACAAATTTTCAGGACAATCTGTATGGGGTTAAGGATCTGTATGGGGTCAAAATCTGTATGGGACTAGGAAAAATTATTTTATACTTTTTAGTCTGTTTTGAAAACGTCGTATATTTTTTTAATAAATGATTTAAATAATTAAATTTTTTCTCTTTCACTAAACTATATTTTATTTCTTATTGATTTTTTCACAAATTTTTTCCTCTATTTCTGTCCTCCTACACACTTAATCCTTCAATCTTAAACCTGTTGCAAACTATTGAATATTGTATATACTATTTAAATATATACAATATCTATTTGTATATTATATGATTATACATTTTTTAAATGTTTATATTTATCTTGTCCGTCGGTTTGTTTGTTGGTCAACCAGTTCTGAGCTATGTTTAAAGTTTCAAGTCTCTAGCTCATCCGGAAGGGAGGTTAAAATTTAGACAAACAAACAGACAGACAAGAAAGCGAGTGAATAAAAACGTGGTAAAAAAGAGGAGTTTACTTTGCCATTCATATATCATTAAGGAGTCTACTGTTTTATTTTTTGTCAAATACATCAATTTTTTCGATTTTCAGATCAAACTCACTTCAGTAATTCGACGGTTACGATTCCTTTCGGATGAACCTCAATCGATTTGCCCCAGAACTTCAGCTTGGGGTGAATACTTCCATGAAACACGAAGCCTTCGCTGTCGGCGTGAAACGCTGAGACGGGAGGATGATGCGACACCTGTTCGCACACTATGCTAAACATCAGTTTACAAAAATCAAACAACCGTTATTATCCTTGAGAAATTCACTAATAATTGTAATAATAACCGCCAGTCGTAGACGCATACAAATAAAGGATCAAGATAAATTCGCACAAAATCTTGGCTGCTTCAGTAAGGAGCAAGAAGAATGCTTCCACCAACACATAAAAAGTTTGGAAGATATGGTATGAGGAAAGATGGGACACACACAGATGATGGCTGATTACGTTTGGAGTTTGATGTGTGACTGCCTCGACAAGTCTCACTCAAGAAAATAACGAAAACAAAAATCATTCAATGTAAAAATATTGAAGGGGTCTTCTCACTTTAGACGCTAAAACAAAGGTTATTTTCATGATTTTTTAAATATGTTTATACTATAGATATCGATGTAAAAGTTGTTACACTTAATTAATATAATTTCAAAATACATTGGAAGAAAAAAAATTATTAATTTAAGTCACGCTTTATAGACGAAAATGGTAGTTAAAAACATGTCCTAAAAAATTGTAGATCTGCGCTGTTGATGAAATCTCGGAGATCCATCATCCGAAACAAAAAATCAAACGGTTTTAGATTCAGTATGTTAATGGCTATAGCGCATATTATACGATTTTTTATATATGCAAAAATAACAAAATGGCGGACATGTTTTGAAAAAAAAACAAAAAAACGAGTTTTTTCACCGTTTTTGGTAAAAAAATACTAAATATCAAAATTCAAAAAAATGTCTTGATATGCTCTATAGCAATAGTTGTAAAGAATATGTGGTTAAAATGTCATAAGGATCGGTTTAGTAGCTTCGAAGATTTTATCAACAAGCCGTCGAAAAACATTCTTTCGAGAAAAACGCGTTTGAAGTTTATTTGGATTTCATAAATACATTAATATCTATAATATAAACCTTTCAAAAAAATTCATGAAAATAGCCTTTTTTAGCGCCTAAAATGAGAAGATTCCTTAATAAAACTTACATTTTCCAATCAAATTAGATTTTATTTGAAAATTGTGTATTCCCGTGTTCTCACGTACAACATCAATATTAAGTGTTAAAAATAGGGTCAGTATAGAGGTAAGATTTAGAAAAAATAAACAATTTTGCGGCACCAAATCGGCTGTTGAGCAGTGTAATCTATCAAGGCGCCTGGCCATCGAAATGGCCGAAACCTTGGCCGATCGAAAAATGGGTATATTTTTCAAAAAAATAATAAACTCGAAAGTATGGGCCGGAAAATTTTTATTTTTGTACACAACGTCAGAAAGGGCTTTAAGAATAACGTTAATAAATTTCCGTTCAAAATATTTAAAAATGGCGCCGTTATGCACATTGCCGCGGAGGCCCTCCGCACGATACACGCGATCGTTGTCCCAGCTGATACGCGGTCATGTCACATCTGAAAAAAAAATCAGCTCATTCATGAGTAGTGTCGCTACAATGTAGCGTAGCGGTTTTTTTCGACCATTAAAAAAATTATGGTGAGCCATAATTTCGGTGAAAAATACAAATTTTTTTCTTCGGCTCACCATAATTTTTTTAATGGTCGAGAAGAAAACCGCTACGCTACATTGTAGCGACTCTACTCACGGATGAGCTGATTTTTTTGCAGATGTGACATGACCGGGTAACAGCTGGAACAACGACCGCGCGTATCGTGTGGAGGGCCTCCGCTGCAATGTGCGTAACGGCGCCATTTTTCAATATTTTGAACGGAAATTTATTAACGTTATTCTTAAAACCCTTTCTGACGTTGTGTAAAAAAATGAAAATATTCCGGCCCATACTTTCGAATTTTTTTTTTTAAATATACCCATTTTTCGATCGGCCAAGGTGGCCAGACGCCTTTGCACCTAAGAGGTCACTCTCGCACATCGCTTACTATCCGAGCGAAAAAGCCGTCGAGTGCAAAGGGTGCATTAGGGTGGGGATATACATTTAAACAGGAAAAAAAAGTAATATTGAAGGATTTTTTAAACTAAGAAATAATTATTCTACAATTATCAAACTTTAGGTATACTTTAATAGTATATTTAAGTATACAAAACAATTTTTTAAAATTATTTTATCATCAATCGGCGTGCAGTCTAGCTTCCGTAGACTTTGATTTGCAAATATTTTTCAGTTAAAACATGTATAGTTTCTATGGGACGGTAATTAAAATGAAGAAAATGCAAATTTAAGAAAATGGCACGCATTTACACAAAAAATCAACATTTCACGCAACATTTCTGTAAAATGTGGATTAAAAAAGGGGCCGTCCGTATATTACGTCATCGATTTTGGCTGATTTTTAACCCCCCCCCCCCCCCCCCCCCGAAATCATCCTATCCTTCCTATCGTCATAATCCAATTATCGTTACCGTCATCCAACGACCAGACCCCCCCCCCCCCTATTTTAAAATGACGTAATTTATGGACGGCCCCAAAGTAGTTTTTTATTTCCATTTTTCAAAAACAATTCTCGTCAAGTAGAAGGTACCAATATTATCAATATTTCTACCAAGTTCCAACTCAATCCGCTTAGTAGTTTTTGAGTAATCCTGCACGCCAATTTCGATAATGCAGATTTGAGAAAAACGCGTTTGAAGTTCACGCCCGCTCCGAATCCGAGCGGTGAGGCACAGCGTGGATGGGCTATAACGTTTTAAGTTTTTCGAATTTCGCTTTGAACCTTTAGGAAAATATTCTACATATATAGTTCTATCGTTTAGAGAAAAAAAAGAAATAGATTTTTTCATCGTTGTAAATGTATTAAATATATGCCTAAATACCAATGAATCTAATTGCGCTTACCGGAAGTCCTCGCGTTGTAACTCGTAAGTCTCTCCCAGCAGAGGATTGAACGGCTTTCCCAATCTCTCCCAATTCGATGCCAGAGCGCTAACAGCGAATGCGGCAACGTACTAAAAAAAAAGCAACACGAAAAAGTACCCTACTCTTGATTGAGCAGCAAAGGCGTTTGTGTCAGGATCACCCTTTGAAATCTTCGTTTTGGAGCAAATCGGTGGATGAAAAAATTATCTTTGACTTTCTATCTGACTGACTTCGTAACCGAAGTATCTGAAAACTATATAAATTCGATGGTTCCGTTCCATTTCTGTTGTTCAATACACTACGCGAACCCATACAATATACAGCTTAAACTTTATTTCGAGGCAGAGGGAAGAAAGTATTGGATTTTTCCATCAATAAAAATATCCTTTATCTGTTCCTCTTTCAGTTAAACAAATGTAAAACAATGATGTCCCAAAATCTAGACTATACATTTTACGCATCAGTCATAAGTTAGAAAAAAACGTTTTATCAGATTTATAAACCTCTTTTTTTATTTATTTATGAAAATTGTAAAGATTCATGGAAAACTTTTTCTTTTTTTCGAGCGAACACAATAGGATTGCAGGGAGAAAAGTTTATAATAATGACAACAAAATCTTCAACGAGTTTCCGCTCGTTAAGAACGTTAGGGCGATCGTATTGCTTCGTTTATATATTCGAAATATAACTTTGTCGTCTCGGCATCGGTATTCGACATAAAATCAAATTACTTGCAATCTGTTGACGGGGTTCTGTTCCAAGGAAGCGATTTTAAGTAACTTCGCGTACTCCATGTACTCGGCGACCCGTTGGAGAAACGAGAGTGGCTCGTTGAATACGACAGGCATTGTGATCTTGCTCAGATCTTTGCCCAATGACAATACGGAGCACAGATTTACCTCCGAGTGTCCCGGGGCTGGCAGCGTAGTCCTTTTGTTATCACGCAGACAGAAAAATAAGGTATTGGACAAAATACGATACTAGGGAAAAATGAAATACTATAGATTTTAAAAAGAAAAATGGATACTTTACATTATCGTTAGAAATTATTCAACGGTAGTGCGGAAGAATATTTGGAAAATATGACTACTTATTTTTGTAGGTAATAAAAATATCAACGAAAAAAATGCTTGTCATCGTTTTTTTCACTAGCGTTTTTTTATTTCATGAATATTTGGACGAACCAGGCAAATGAATATGTTTTGAAAATTTTTAATCCATTTTTTTGTAGCCCATCGAAAAAGATGAAACACTCACTTTTTCGCTCGCCTTTAGGGGCACGAAAAGGTTTCACTGCACTATATTAATCTTTTCTGATTACCATATTATGATGCCGTCATTTTTCTCTAGGGGGTGACTTGCATAACGCAATAAATACATTCACTGAGTTGACGACTGATTGAGTTTGCTCTCTCTGTATTTCTCGATCTCCTCTCACTCTTTCCTCCTGCCCCTATTACGTCCATTTCGCTTGCTCAGTATATAAAATCGGGGAAAATCCGTGACCGATAAATTCCGAAATGTATGTTAACAAACAATAAGCTTCCGTCTCAAAACCTTCATAATAACCATGATAACCAATGGATCAGTATTACTTTCTATTTTTCCCTCCACTGTCTCAACATGTTCCAAAGATCAATCAAATAAAAGACAGTTTTGACCTGAAAAGAATGACCTTTCACACTTCCTTAACCAACTTGACCTATTATTTTTAAGTAAAACCCTCTCAACAGTCCCGATTAGGGTAATAATTTCAAATACAAAACTAAAATTAAACGGTCAATCTGTGAAGACTTCATATTAATTAGTCATATTTATATTATTAAAATTTTGCAACGATCATGAAAAACTATTTCGCCTTGGCATTGGAAATGTCTTTTGCTTTCCACTCGTTCGCAAAAGCATTTAAGGGTATAAACTAATTAATAATAGTGAATGAATTTCCTGACTAGGCGAAAATCGTTTCTAGAGGAACACTTCTGAATAGTCCGAAAAAATGTACACGATAACTTCCAACCGATGGCTTTATATTTATAAATACATAAATAAATATATGTATATATATATGGATATACAAGGTGTCCCAGAACGGAATGCGTTTCCTGAAATGTTGGGGATGAAATTCTGAGTTGATTGATGTGTGGATCTCAGATCAACCCCTGAATCATTATTAATTTTTAAAGGCGGGCCAATCAAGTGCGCCAGATGTTTCATGAGTGAGCGATACGCTGGGTTATTGGGCGCACCTGATGGGCCCGCATCTCAAAATTAATATTAATTCAGGGGTTGATCTGAGACCCACACATGCTCATATCAATCGACTCAGAATTTCACCCTCCCCCTATTTCACGGAACGCATTCAATCCTGGGACACCCTGTATATATATACGTGTCCTTCTTATCTTTGCCATCCGAAATAACTCGGTAATTATCCACGTCACAAAAACATGTTCCAGACAAAAGTTGTACGGTGTGAAAGTGGCCATCAAATGGGACCAATTTTTTCCATTTCGGTGGAGGCGCTGACGCACAGTGAAGATCACTTCCACTTTTTAAAAAAGAATGGTACATTTTTTCTACCATCTTGTGGAGCACCTCAAGCCGCATAAAAAACATTGGGGGTCAAAGTCGTTCAAGGTCTTTCAAGGCCAGTATCGATGATACAAATCTAAATATCTCGGATCACTACCAAATATTTGGTAGTGATCCGAGATATTTAGATTTGTATTTTATTTCAATAGGTGTTCGAAATGACCTATGTATGTATATATATATATATATATATATATATATATATATATATATATATATATATATATATATATATATATATATATATATATATATATATATATATATATATATATATATATATATATATATATATATATATATATATATATATATATATATGAGTGTGTATATTAATGCAAAGATGATAAAACAGCCGCTTTGGAAATACCTGTTGTGTCGTAAATGGACAAGAGGCCTCGTCTATCTAAACGAAACGTGTGTCAGCCACGTCGAACATAGAACTAACTGAAATCGTGCCTTCGTTCATAAGCAATATACGGACTGACAAGAATCACGATGAGATACGAAACATAGAAACGAGAATGCATTACCGTTCTGTCTACGGAGGGGTAGTAATAAGGGGCAATAGCAAGTAAAGTCGTTATAAATAATTTAATATCTGATTAGCTGATGCGAAAGGATATTTCCTCAATCGAGAATGCAAAGGGAGGGTTTGTTATTTATAATGAGAATTGAGAGGATGCGCAATCTGCACGCGTCTCCGTTCGCCATAACTAAGAAATCGGAAATTTCCATTTATTCGAATTATTCACTCGTTCCTAAATGTATGCGACACTCACAGACGTAAATGGCACTGCGGTTAATTGGGCTCGCTCCACCTTCCGAGTAATCAAAAATAATATCAAATTTAAGACAAAAAAAGTACGACAAATTTGGTTGATATTCGAAAGAGATACGCATAATGGGAATTGAGAATGGAATATCGAGAAGCGAAGTAGCAGATGAATGATTGTGCGGTGCGAATTTTATTCAGGATTGCATTATACTCGTAATATAGCCTACCCCAGACATCGTAACAAATATATATAGATATATTGATCGAACCAGATGAAGACCGTTCCCGGGACCAAAGCTAGCGGCACTGAGATTAAGCAAAACAGAGTTCAACGAAGTGAACTTCGTGGAAATCGATCTTGAGGAAATGAGTTTTAGAAAAAAAAAACGAAAGTATTCACCTACGAGTTTCGGGGTATAAAAACAAGAGATTTTGCAACGTAATGGGATCGAGATGGCGTGTTTGAGTATGAAAAAGGCCACAGCAAATGGTAAATTGAAAATCGACGTTGGGAAAACTGATGCGAACGAAATAGGTGCGAAAAGTCAAACTTTCGTACGTATATAAGGTGCGACTCGTAATAATAAATTAACAAACCTGTGGCGTAGCTTGTCACTGGCCATTGTACGTAAGAATCTTTGATAACGTGATTTTTTATACTCGTTCCGATTGTCGCCAGCAGGGCGGACGTAGAAGACGATAACCTCGTTCTTTTATTATTACTACTATTTGATGCGTGCGAGTTATCGTTAAGTGCTCGCGTTTCTATACAACTACCCCTAACCATTCGTATGGCGAACATCCGTTGAAGAAGCAAGATCTGACGGAATCCAACGTCTTTAAGAAATCCTTGATTTTTTTGCTGCTTTCTTTATTTCAACAAACATCACTTATTTCACTCTGCGACTTCCGTCATCTTTGTGCACTTTCTTAACTGTTCTTTTGCTCCTTCTCGTGGTTGGATCATCCAGGAAAACACTGCGAAATTTTTCGTCTATTCGGGAATGGATACCCTCTTCGAGAAATCGAACTATCACCGCTTGTCGTCCATATCGCAAAAGCAGGCCTTGTTTCTGTACTCCGTGTTACGTGGATGGGAGACGAAAACAACCCGAGCAACAGAGGAAGGGATGGTGAGAGAGAGAGAGAGAGAGAGAGAGAGAGAGAGAGAGAGAGTAAGAAGAATGGCGAGGGAGAGAGAGAGAGAGCTTTAGTAACTATCGATCGCAAAAAACGAAGGGAAAGTATATAGTAGATATGTGTGTGTGTGTGTGGTTGTGTGTGTGTGCGCGCGCGCGCACGTGTGTGTGTGTGTGTGTGTGTGTGTGTGTGTGTGTGTGTGTGTGTGTGTGTGTGTGTGTGTGTGTGTGTGTGTGTGTGTATATGTGTGTAAATGGGGGATCATCGAGCCGGAGACTCTCTTCGCGATCAGCTGTAAACCCGGCTGCACGTCGCAAACATTTCGAACCAGTAAGAAAATATCCCTCTCTATGATGCCTCAAACCTCTCAACTCTCTCTATATATTGTTCGTAGTCTCTCTCTCTCTCTCTCTCTCTCTCTCTCTCTCTCTCTCTCTCTTCCTTCGACAAGGAATGCTGAAATGTCGATAAATTCAGGCATGGGTACGCCCGTTTGGGGGTGAAGATTTCCGCTAGAGTTCTCGTTTCATTCGACGGGGTGAACTGAGCATGCGCCTCCTACGAAAACGAAACGAATTCAAACCCGTGCAAAGTAGCACAGAGATGCAATTGATTAATCTAATAATCGGGGCTCGCTCCATTCTGTGCCGTTTATCTATGTCTTAATAGTCGAATTATAAAGTTTGACGGATGTTTGTCTTTTCGTTGTTGAAAGCGCAACGCAAGAATTATTCAGTTGGCTTATGAAATTTATTGATGTCCGATCAACTTCTGTTTTTATCGATAATCGTAGTAATGATGATAATAATAATAATAGTAATTAGAGCGCTCCACGTACCAGAGCATAGTGTCATTGTGTGTGTTTATATGACAAGATGATTTAATCATTGAAATTTCGGCTCTGGCCGAGTAGAATCTGTCGAAGGAAGAAAAAAAGACATGGCTCAAATACGTTCCTTTTCAACATGCATTTTTTAACTTTGACTTCCTCATGGATAAAACGTCATAGGAAAGGAATGGACGAGTTTTTTATTTGCATAATTTCTTTGCCCGACCTATACATTCATGGTGCGATAGCAAATATCCATGTTAATTTATATTAGAATTTATATTAGAAACATACGTCCTGTGATACACTGGTAGTGTGCAAACATCTATGCAGATATCTAAAAAATCTGTAGAAATCTTTGCGTGTACAAAACATTCTACGAAACACTATTGATCAATGTCACTTTTCTTCGTGTTGGAATACTCTGACCACATTTCCATTAAAATTGCGTGCAATTGTTTTCGCAATAGTACTAATCACAATAACAATAACAATGATGATCATAATAATAACGATAATAATAGTGATAACAGAAAGAAGGAAGAATGAAGGAACAGTGATTATTCCCTGATAAGTACATTCAATATACATTACCTGCCATTATGCATACTTACTACTAGTTTGGTCGATTATCCATCAGTGATGATTCAACTAAAAGGCAGTGAAAAATAAATTCGGTGGAGAGAGTTAAAAATATTCTCTCGACACTTACACTAATCGCGTATTCAATAACATTAAATTTTTATTGTACCAACTGCAAAACGAATGAATGCATGAAATCCTTTTTCACGACGTGTCTAAATCTTGTACGAACCTCGTATCATTTTATCGTGATATTGAAACCATTGTAATAAAACGAAACAAAAATAATAAAAGTTGCAAGTACGAGGAAGGTACGTTGCAATGTGCCAAATTGCAGACCTTAAAAATTGTGTGAGCGTTTTAATTTTACAATAAATATAATTACATCGATGAAATAATTAACCGGCTTTAACGAAATTAAAAAAGGTAAGTTGACTCGAGCAATGGGAAAATTGACATGGAAACGCGAGTGCAGAGTTCGAATGAAAAACAAAAGTGAACCTTAAAAATCTACTATATTGATTCACCTGGAAACCAAATCGATACCCGTACGAGGTACACGGCGGCTCACTTCGTTTCGTCGAGTTCTCCAACTTTGTTTGGTCATAATGGTATACGTTTTTCTTTCCGTGTGTTCGCGCGCGTGCGTTTGAGGTTGCTATAGCATAACTCTCGTTGAATCGTTCTGGACAGTGATGAGAGAAGCGCGCGAGTTCTCCAGAGGCGCGCCTTCGCCGACCCTCAAAAAGTCTTTCAAAATTCACCGTAATTGTTCAACTCTCGCGCGCTCTCTTCAACACCATCTTACGTGTGAACTTTGTTTCAAGACTAATCTATTGAAACTCGTAAGTGCTGTGCAAATTGCGCATCGCTCTTTATTATTTTCCACTCAATTCTTTAATCATTCGACTTGACTTGTTTTGCACACCATTCGAAAGAAAGTTAACAAAAAATACCCTTTAGTTGTGAGGCTTCGTGCGTAGCTATCGAGAGGACAAAATTGAATGATCTCTCGAGGATTATCGACCATGGATCATCGAACAAGCGGAGTCGGAAAATCAGCGGTTAACTTGATCGTCGATGATGACGCGCCGAAATTCATCAATAAAACTGATGATGCTTGCGAGGATTCTGACGAGACTAAAACACGCGCGAGCAAATATCGCAATAAACTCTACGGAAGCGATGTGTCCATTGATCTAAGCTTCATGAGCCTCAAGACTTTACCGTAGTAAGAATTTGTATTTTTATACCTGAGAAGTTATTTTTTCTTTTATTTACGCTATTTATCATATTTTTATGATTTTACATTTTCAAGCTTCCTTTCTATGCCTTTGCAGGCTTCTACGATCCTATCCATCTCACTTTTTATCTCACGCGTTTCACTTCACCATTTACGGTTCCTCAAGGAGGAATGTTGCTCGCGGACAGGCCCTCCTCAAGCACTACTGTATTGAACAATAGCACCAAGGCACAGAGAAACTGAGGAAAACCTGCTCCGATACAGGTGGCTTTTTGCTGAGTTTCAGCTTTGTTGACTATTGGGAACTCACGAGGAAACATTCCCAAGTGTCCAACGCTGATTTCATTGGGTTTATATGTATTGGCTTGCAAATCTTTAAAATATAGTATGTTTCAGAAATAGCAATAATTTAAGGGGTGAAGCCGACTCCTGAAGTTAGGGGGTCATCAGGAGTCGTTACGGTGCTTGACATACATTGTAGCCAGCATTTTTTTCTGGGGTGGGCCTAGGAGAGGCCGGCCTCGCAGAAAAGCTGGTTTTGTTCACAACCATTTTTGTTTCAAATGAAATTTACGTAGCAGTCGCTAATCACGTCACACACATACAATATAAAACTCGCTTTAATCACACGTTTATGTTGAGATTAACATCGAATTGTTGGAATACCTTAAAAAATAAACAGCTAATTTTTTATCTTTTTTTTTATCTAGTTACCAGCCATTTAACTTTATTTTCGATAGGTACTCAATTGAATAAGTTTTATTTATGTATTTTTTCTTGCAAATTGGCCCAACAATTTTCCAGTTGGATTTTTTTAAACAATGTAATTCTATATGTTCAGCAGTGACATATGGGAGAATCGTTCCTGAAGCATTCTGCTTTTAACAAGGAACATCACTCAAGTGTCCGCCTTAGATTTTGTTGAGACTCATATATGTGATAAAGCGTTAAAAACTATTATACACGTATTTTCTTTATCGACGGAAAAACGGTTTGACGGGGGAAACCACCCCTCAAAGAAAGGCATGTCACCCATTAAGAAAATTTGTTGTTAATACTTCTATAGTGGGTTTTTCATCGGTTTACATTAGAAGAATTTTGGTTTTTGTTTCATTCAGATCGGTGGTCTGCTTGTGGGTGAAACTGCAGAATCATCCCCCGACATGCCTTTCTTTGAGGGGTGGTTTCCCCTTTTTAAACCCGTTTTTCCGTCGTCAAAAAAATAAGTGTTTAAAAGTTTTCAATCGTTTGTCTCATATGAGTTGCAACCAAATTGAAGGCGGACACTTAAGTGATATTTCTTGTAAGCCACGTTTCTATCCGCCTCATGGCAAAAAACTTTTCTCACAGCCGGCGGAGCTCACAAGGTACTATTGCTGCTTGGAAAAGGTTATACAAGTTAAGGCGGTATCGTAAAATTTGAATATTCATTTAATTTACCTAATAAAACAACTACTTTTCATACATGATACGAAATTACGACGAAGGAAATAGTTCAAGTTTTATTAAACTATTTCCTTATGCTTGATGGGGTGAAACTTAAATAAAATGAATCGATTGCTTGAATTTAATTATTTTGCCGTCTGGGGGCGTGCCCACTCCGCCCATTCCTGGCTACGCCAATGTTGACATAAAAACACTCTACCGATCGACATGGGACATACTAAACTTTTATTTATGTTATCTTGTAATGTACATGCTTGTTTGAACACTTTTAATTGAAGAGGTCGAGCCACCCCTTGCAAGAGCTATTTTTCCCCTCCAGCCACGCTACAAGTATTACATGTTACAAGAAGCAAGTATTAAACGATTTTGATGAAGCAAAAACTTTATTAGAGGGTGAATGAATCGAATTTATGGTTTCTCGTTTTGTTTCATAAGCCGCAATCACTGTGTAAACGCCCCATCCGGAAGAGATTTTTGTTTTCTTCTACAAGATTAATTTCATCTAATGTTTCAAAGTTTTCTATGTTAGACGTTAACCTCTATAACATAAAAACAAAAAATAAATCTTCCAAGGGGTCGTTCGGTCCCCCGACATAGGGTTGCTCGAACATATAAATAAACATATAAGTAAAATGTTGCATCTTCTTTCATTGCTTCTAGATGAAACACCGTAACGACCTCTCATCACCCCTAAATGTAGGCGTCCATTGTACGCCTTTAATATCCATCATTGCCGAAAAAAAATTGCTGTATTTCTAATATTTGCGAGGCCCACCCAAGTATTAGCCGGACCTAACACTGCCTATAACGCGTGCTTATACGTTTGACATACACTGATCGCGCGTTCACCACTCTCGGTGTCCTTTTTTATGTTTTGTCATTATTTAAGCATAAAGTTCGTGCGGATAGTTACAAAACTGTATTCAAGTCAGAAAAAAAAAATTTCCGCCGAAATCAACAATTCAAAAATTTCTTGAGGCGAATTGAACGCTACTTGAACGTTTAAGTTAAAAAGTATAATTTTTTCATGCCAACACTTATTCCGTATAGTTCACCGCACTAATTATCTTGAAAATTAAATTGATTGGCAAAGTTCCACTAAATTTGAACCGGACTTAATTTCTACAAAAGTAATATAATTGTTCCAATTGGCAATAAAGTTTGATCGAATTTAAAAGCCCGACAAGACCGGCTTTTTTGCCTCTTAATTTTGTTGTAACTTAACTCATTATTATGGCCTTGAAGTTACGTGGTTTGTCGACGTCGTGCACTGAAGAAAACAAGACAAATAGCGCGGCAACTTAATCGCGAGATTATGCACATCGCCATGATGCAGAGTTACGCGCTCGCTGGTGTGAAGATCGATCGGATCTTCAGCATTGGATTTCCGCCCGAAGCAACTCACGTGTCGGATTTTGCGACGATTAAGGAACGTCGACGAATCAATCAGCTTATCTACGAGAGATGACTCGAGGGTTTAAACGGAAACTCGTCATGCACCGTAAATGAGCGACGTAATATTGATCTTCAAAAACCATTTTCAATCTTCCTCCAAAAACTTCCACTCGAGGATTAAGTAGAAAATAAGGTTTATATATTTGGAATAATCGGTGTAAGCGGGTAATTGCAATTAATCATAAAAATATACATACAAAAAAGTATAATTACATCGATTGCATCGTAGGTGCATCCAAATCTGACCGCCAATTAATTCAACGCTTGCCTACTGTAACGATTAAATTTACTTTTAAATTGGCATCGACAAGAAAAAATGGTGTAACAATGTTGCTCTCGCGAGTGCAACCGAAGATACTTTTGTGAGGCAGAATCTCTATTAAAAATTTCAACCTTCAAGTCTTGCATGATATTTTACAAGCGATAAAAAAATATTCATTTTCGATAGGTTTCTCTTGCACCGAGCAAAATGGCAATTTTTCATAAATATTCACAAAACGAGCTGTTCCGAAAGAAAGTCGGATTTTTTTCTCGTCCAACTCCATCGCCTTAAAGGGTTAGACTACTGTGATAATTTTAAAATATCGTTCGTCGCTTGAGGCAACTCAAATTGAAAAGGACGGACCGACATATGGTGCAGGAATGGCAGATTGAAGGTAAACTTATAAAACGCGTTTTTCTCGACACGGTTTTTCCAAACGGTATATACGATTTCTTGACATCTAATGAACGAATTACCTTGAAATTTGGTCCACCTGTGTTTTTCTTCTTAACATTTTTTTATTAGTTATTAACAATAATGACTTGATTTTTCCTCGAAAATCGACAAAACAATCGCAATTTTGTTTAATCATTAAAACACGTTAATACCAAAAAGCTCCGTCAAGTCTTAGCCGATGTTTTCTATTTTAAGAAAACAACTCGTTTTTCTTTACTACAGATAAACTGGATGGCCAAAATCAAGTGAACCGTTGAAGCCCGCACGTTCAAAGGTCCTTCACGAAATTTTTTATAAGCTTTTTGATTGTTAAGATTTTTTATTTAATTTGGTACACAACTTTATCAATGTGCTATACAAATATATAAACCAAACCAAAGTTGAAACGAGTTTTCAATCATCTTACGTATTCTGTCAATTTTTTTTTTAATATCCCGGATTTTCGAATCCTCACAGTAGCCTAACCCTTTAAATACATTATATCTATTCATAATATGAAAGGGAACGACAAATTAGTTTGGGTTGGTATATTTGGCGTTTTTAGGGTTCGAGTTGTTCAATTCGGTTGTTCACGCCCAACAGAACCAAATAAATATCAAAACATCGTCCCTCTTCATATTATGAATAGTAGTAACGTTTCTGAGAGATTGAAATCGTAAAGAAAACATTCAGGCCACTTTTCGAATGGCCCGTCTTCTAATTTTTAACCCAATCAGTCAACGCTTGCTCTGCGTTCGTTCAAACTTTCAC
Source organism: Ophion ellenae (assembly GCA_963210295.1). NCBI lineage: Eukaryota > Metazoa > Arthropoda > Insecta > Hymenoptera > Ichneumonidae > Ophion > Ophion ellenae. Next base: position 11,380,959 of record OY723392.1, read on the forward strand.
GCGATAGAAAAAAAAACGAATGCTGCAAAATTCTGTCAACGATCTTTGTCTCGTAATAAACTGTCTACTACGTATTGTGTTGCTGGAACAAGATTATTGTCTTTGCCTATTGGAACTATGTTTCGCAACGCTTATCAAAGCAGTCTTTTGACGATACTGTACAGCTGCGGTGCTTCCCCTCTCGAGCTATGGGGCATGGAAGTTCGTACGATTTTTTTTTCATTCAAATAAAAGTTCAAAGCCTTTATGTGTGTGTGTGTGTGTGTGTGTGTGTGTGTGTGCGTGCGTGTGTGGGCGTATGTGCGTGCGTGCTTGCGTGCGTGCGTGCCTACAAATACAATTACAAATACATGTATATAAAGGGTGAGGCACATAAAGTGTTACAGAGCAATAGCACTCAAACTATTAATCATATCCAAAAAATGTTCAAACTAAAGTTTCAGTATTGGAGAAGGCCGTCCTACTGGACTACACTATTTTTTTATCGGTGGAGGCGCTGAGGCTTCATCAAGGTCAACTCCACTTTTTTTAATGGAATGGTACATTTTTTTTCAACCATCTTGTCTAGCACCTCAAGCCGCATAAAGAACATTAGACAGTCAAAGTCGTCCAAGGTCATTCAAGGTCACCTATTAAAATGAAATACAAATCTAAATATCTCGCATCACAACCAAATATTTGGTATAGATCCGAGATATTTATATTTGTACCATCGATACTGACCTTGAATGACCTTGAAAGACTTTGACCCCCGATGTTTTTTATGCGGCTTGAGGTGCTCCACAAGATGGTTGAAAAAAAAATGTACCGTTCCGTTTGAAAAAGCGGAGTTGACCTTGACGTAGCTTCAGCGCCTCCACCGATAAAAAAAATAGGGTGGTCCAGTATGACGGCCTTCTCGAACACTGAAACTTTTGACTGAAACATTTTTTGGATATGATTAATACTTTGAGTGCTATTGCTCTGTAACACTTTATGTGCTTCACCCTGTATATTTGTTTGTTATGAGTGGCAGTCATTCTTCAATGCAATTTAGAAGCTCCGATTTTAAAGTATTCCTTTCACGAACCCGAATATTTAACAAATTTACTGATTTTTCGTCTATAATCAAGTAAAAATACATATCAGTATACTGGTCAAATTCCAAGCCAAGTTTTCTAACTTTGGGTGCGTTCCGAAAACCCCTCACCTCCGATTGAGCTGAAATTTTGTGAAGACCTTCATTTTAGTGTTATAAAAGAACCCCTAAAGGGATTTTTGGCGCATCGAAGTAGTTTTCAAGTTATCGATTTTTGAAATTGTGAAAACATTTTTTTTTTAACTCGGTAAATATGCAGTTTTTGAAAAAATAGTAAGAGACACTTTGTAGGAAATTGAATTAGCTACAAAAAGCCCTATACAAAGTTTTCAAAAACTGCATATTTTTGCTTGAAAATTTTAAAAATCCGTTTAATTGACAATGGGTGAGTTGTTGGCTAATTTCAAGGGTGTGCTGGCTACTGGAGTGAGTGGCAACTGGAATGAGTTGCTACAGGACCACGGGGTGGTCCGGGGGGGCCCCCGGTGGGGTCAAGGGCCAGCGCCCCTTGCGGAGTGGAGGGGCGGAGCCCCCCCCCCCCCCCCCCTCGGGGAGGGGGCAAGCTCCCCAATGACACTAAAACTACTTTTTATATAATTAAAAATTGATTAAAAATCGAAAAAATTAATGAACGTTCGGTTCACTGTGGTCAGCTGACTGAAAACTTGCCCATTGTCAATTAAACATATTTTTTTAATTTTCAGGCTAAAATATGCAGTTTTTGAAAATCTTGTATGAGACCTTTTTTGTAGCAAATTTAATTTCTTAGAAAAAGTATTTCTGATCATTTTTTCGAAAACTGCATATTTACCGAGAATTTTGAAACAAATCAAAAATAAAAAGTCGATCGATATCTCGAAAACTAAGCGAGATATCGAAAAATGTTATCCTTAATTTTCGATTTATTTTATCAAAATCATTAAGAATCCGTTGACAAATCGTGGCGCCACGGATATCGTAGAACTGCCCCCACTTTTTTCAACATCACATTTCTGTTCATTTATCGTTTATTTGTTTTTTGTTTCGAACTTTAGGGAGAACCCATTTCGTAAGAAGCCACAGTAAGGTTCTTTTTTATTTTGCTTTCTTTTTATTTTGGGATTTAGGGAAAGCCCACTTTTTTAACCACTAAAAAACCACTGTTTTTGAGATATCAGCGAAAGAAAATATTTTTTTATAATTTTGAACATCGATATCCTCGAAAACTACTTCAATGCGCCAAAAATCCCTTTAGGCGTTGTTTTATAACACTAAAATGGAAGTCTTCACAAATTTTCAGCGCAATCGGAGGTGGGGGGTTTTCGGAACTTTATCCCTAACTTTTAACGAAAAATAACGACTCTCAGAATCGTCTTATTTGTACGGCGCTTTATGGAAATGACACGCTGGCCACATTCATATCTAATAATTTATACACGCAATAACTCTAGATGCCTGATACAAACTGCTCACGCGTATAAAAATATCTGCAAATTCCGTAACGACAATAAAAACAGGGGGTCACCGAATGTTCAAAGAAAACATTAATGAAAAAACTTAGAAAAATGTGACTAGCAGAAGAATTTTCGTAGCGGTCACTTTTCAGGGAAAATGTAAAATGTTAAAAACTACTAAATTTGCGCGAAATATTTTATTTCAGTTTATCGTTGGGTATAATAATTGATTGTGACTTATTTTCATTAAGCTCCACTGTGATTGGGTAAGCCCCCCCCCCCCCCCCCACCGATCGAGCTAAAATGTTGCACAAACCTTCCTTTTGATATTTTAAAACAATCCCTTAAGGGATTTTTGGCGATGCGCAATAGTTTTTGGGTTTGGGGTTTTTTGGATTTGTTTGGCCTTGTTTGGGTTTGTTTGGTTATTTTCGTTTGGACAAAACGTAGAGCGCGATAACATATGGGACATTCCAGGCCATTTCACCTAGCCCGTGACCCCAAACATTTTTGGTTTTCCTAATTAAAAAAAAATTGTACCCCATTAAAGAAATATCCACACTAATTTTTAGATTTTTATCTCTTCTCTGTTAGGAGATATAATTTTCCATAAAATGTCGATTTCGAAAGTTTTGGAAACGTTTGAACGCTGATAACTCCTGAACTAATTGAGATATCGACGACTTTCACAATATAATTTTTCTCATTTTGAAGCATACTTTCGTTAAAAAATGTGAAAAGATTATCAATTATCAATGTTAACGTTTTTTGCTTGTAAAATGAACTTATAAGTTTATGAAAGATAAATGCCTTTTTTATTTATTTAAAAAAATTCTACGAAATAACGTGACCCATTTTATGATTTTAAGACTAGTCTCATTGTGGGCCCATCTTTCCTTCTACTTTTTTCGAATTAGTCATATTTTTTTTAAGATTTTTTTCATTTCAATCTCCAATAATGCTATTAGAGATTGTCATTTCCAATTCGGCTTCGTCAAGCCTGAAACAGTTTATTTTTAATTTGTCCAGAATTTAACGAAGAAAAATTATTTGGAATAAAAAATCATTTTTTTCGTTAAATTCAGCAGAAATAAAAAATAAACCATTTCAGGCCTGACGAAGCCGAATTGGAAATCACAAAATCATCCATAGCATTGTTGGACATTGAAATGATGAAATCTTCTCCAAAAAATATGATTAATTCGAAAAATAATAGAAGGGAAAATAGGCCCACAATGAGACTAGTCTTAAAAATCATGGAAGGGGCCACTTTATTTTAGAGATTTAATAAAAAATTAAAAAAGGCAATAATCTTTTTAAAAAATAGTTTCCACTTTAGAAGCAAAAAAACGTTGCCATTGATAATTGATCATTTTTCATGCTTTTTTGACGAAAGTGTGCTTCAAAGTAAAAAAAAGTATATAGTGACGTTTGTCGATATCTTAATTAGTTCAGGAGTTATCAGCGTTTAAACTCTTCCAAAACATCCGAAATCCAGATTTTTTGGAAAACTATAACTCCTAAAAGAGAAGCGATGAAAATCTAAAAATTAGTGTGGATATTGCTTTCATGGGGTACAATTTTACAAGAAAAAATCGGCAAAATCAAAAATGGGCGGGGTCACGGGCTAGGTAAAATGGCGTGGAATGTCCAATAAATAGGTATGAACGGAGACGTAGCAGATATAGATATGGTCGGCGCGCGTTAAATACAACTTTAAAATTCAATATCTCGAAAATTATTGTGCGTCACCAAAAATCGCTTCAGATGTTGTCTTAAAATATTAAAAGGAAGGTTTGTGCAAAATTTCAGCTCGACCGGCGCCCCCCCGCCGATAGAGGGTCGGAACCGTACCCTAAAAAAACTTAAAAATTCTATATCTCGAAAACTATTGCGAGTTTCCAAAAATCCCTCTAGGGGTTGTCTTAAAATATTACAATATACAAAAGGAAGGTTTGTGCAAAATTTCAGCTCGTTCGGAGGAGGGGGGGTCGGAATCTTATCCCTGTAATTTACCAATGATTCAGAGGGGGAAAGAGGGAACGGAAAGGAATATCTTAAGAAGAGTAGATAGAGTATCTATCGAAAGAGTATAAAAAAATTACTTTTGTTTTACGGCCGGAACATTCAAGGACGGGAGATAGTTCGGAACCTCATTTATACTGAACCTCATTTATATTGAAATCTCCCCTTCGACCTTTGTCCTCGTAGCTTAATTATTTTCATGCCGATCGATCGATCAAATTCACTTGGCGCATGACAGTTTTTCCTGGCACTTGGCTATAATCGGCACAAAGACGCTTTCTGTACGTAAACGGTTTGCCAGGTGAAGAACGGCTTTATAAGACGAGTGACGGACGAGGAGGTGAAGTCCTTGGCATTGGAGATTGCTGGTACAAACGTTGCGACGACGTACATATACACGCCGAAAAATCCGAAAACCGTTCTCGCGATAAACTTGCCATTTTTCATCATGGTCATCAAGAACATGAAGAAGTATTTCACATTCGAGATAACTGTGAGGGCAATCGCGTCGAAAGAGTCCTCGCGCTCAAATTATCCTTTACTTTTCCCCCATCGTGAATACCTTTTTTCTTTGACCTCGTGTACTCGTCCGCTCTCAGATACTAGACGACAAACGCATGCATCGAAGGTTTCGCATAAGCAACTTTCAGTGCACAACGAAGGTGCGACCTTTTTACACCAGTATGCCGATCGGGCTCGAAGGTGGTTGGAATCAGATACAATTCAATCTTGCAGACTTCACGAGACGAGCCTATGGCTCGAATTATATCGAGACAACGAGGATGCAGATACACGCGAATTGTCGAATACGCAGGATCTATTTCGCGGATCGGTAAGACGTTTCGTCGAATTTTCGACCACGCCAGCACAAATCGCTGTGAAAAATTCGGTCGAAATTTTCGGATGTTTTGTCGTTTGTGAGGTCGTATAGTCGGTACAGGTATTATCAACCATATCTGTGGATATTTGCCAACAAAAAATCGCGGGTAAATATGTATGGGGGGCCCTCTCTGGCAGAAAAAGTGGAACCACTATTTGGGCGCATTTGCATCTCCTGATCAGGAATGATTGCTTTCTATGAATGTGCAGCATTGGCGTAGCCAAGTGCTCCCCCCCCCCCCCTCCCGAAGAAACTAATCGATAAAAAATAATGAATTTCAAATGAGTTAGAATGAGAGAAAGCAAAGATGATAGCGTGAAAGTGGATGGAAGGAACGGATGATTTGGCAGTAAAGGGGGAAATCATTAATATGCTGGGAGGGAAAATACAAATAGGGATATGTGAGTACTTTAGAGAAATAGAGGAAGTGTGCAGAAAGATGAGTAAGGTGCATGGGGGAGGAGCAATCGGCGAAGTGGATGAATTAATGAAGAAAGGGAGAATGTGAAAATGATGTGGAGTGAAGGAATGCTGGGTGTAGATAATAAGTAAAAAGTATGTATGTGGAATATTAATGTTTTGTAAAAAGCTTTGCAAAAAAGTTGTGCAAATAAAATTCGATACTACTACTACTAATTGATTTAAAATAATCAATTCCTTTTATTTAAGTTTCATCTAAGCAACCGTAAAGAAATAATTTAATAAAACTTGAACTATTCCCTTCGTTATAATTTTGTAATTTGTATAAAGAGTAATACTTCATTACGTAAATTGAATAGATATTCAAATTTCACAATTAAAGGCTTACACCACTATAAACGTCAAAAATGAAGTGATTTTTCGCGATTTTTTTCGCAAGTGAACAAAAAAAATATATTAAAAAATTATACAAAATGGTGACGCTCGAGCCATTCTCGCGAGGCGTGTTGAATTTGAGACGCTCTGCGGCATGCATAATTGACGCGAAATTGAACTTAAAAAAAGTACAACATTTCTATTAATTTACACGAGTATAGCTAGAGAAATACGTAGGGGATTTTGAAAATATAGATTTTTGTGTAATTGGCAAGCATTTAAAGTGAAAGCTCAATTTTCGACAGAAATAAGGGACAATCATTTGTTAATAACTAATGTTGTAATTAACTCATAGAAAATCCCGTACGTATTTCTCTTTGGAATGTTATTTAACCCTTTGAAGCATACATTTTTCTTTACGGGCAATTGGCTTGAAATTTTGTATTCGGGGGTTTTCGGGGTCGCCGATTACAAATCTGCACTAAAAATTCGAGAATTCAAGATAGCGGATCCAATATGACGGTCCATAAATACAAAACGTCGTTTGATGACAGCGGAAGTTGGTACTCGGGGGTTTTCGGGGTCGCTGTTACATGAAATAAGCCCCAAAAAAAAATAGATCATCAAATTTGGAAAAAAATCCTATAGTTTTTGCAATTTACAACCGCTATATTGGATCCGCCATTTTCAATTTGACGGTTTAGACTTCGGGTTCGTATTCAGTAGATCAAAAACCAAGTTTTTACCTATTCTTTGGTTATGGTTTACGTGCTAGATTAGTTGGAATCAGATTTATGATGTAAAAAGTTCGTTTTTTTGCACTTTCGTTATTGATGACACCCGCTACGTGAAAAATTAAAATTTAATAAGTATGTTTTAGTAGTTATGAAGTCCTAGGAACCTTCAAACGCATTTACAGCCGCCATATTTAATTAAAAAACACTTTTGAATCGTCAAGATCTGAATTGAATTAGGTATAACAACAGTGTTACACTATGCCGCAAAGGGTTTAAAGATGTGCTCAAAATTTCGAGTCTAATGAATGAACATTGTTGGAGTTATGCTGCGTGCCGTTTTGAAAAAGTGTGCTGCGAGAAAAACAGTCGACGTCTCGCACACGGGCCAACCACTGCCATCACAGCACGGGCCTGCGGACCTTTGTTTCACAGATACCAAACGTTTTCCCCCTAATTCTAGATGGTTCAAAGCATCTCTTAAGGTAATACGAGCACGCAATCTTCTACACAGCACAGTCGACTATTTAGATTGGGAGATAATGGGTTTTTTAATTGCAACTTTGAACACTGCAAAGTCTGCATCGAAATTTAGACAGAATAAGTATCCGTTTTTTGTAAAAAAAATATTTGTCTCCTATAATAAGAAGACATGGCAACACCCCATCGTTCCACGTATCCAATGACGTGAGTTTCCGCAGCATATTTAAAATAATACTGCAACACAAATTTTTATTTGAAAGTACTTTTTAATCGAACAAACTTTTTAATTAGTTATGAATGAACCAACACTTTTATTTGTTAATGAAGATAACATAAACAATATAAAATATTTATATTTATAATGCAAATCTTTTTTTATGCCAAAATTTTTAACTTTAGGAACACGATAATTATTTTTTCTCGAAATATTGAACAATACTGTTCTGCGGTGTTACCATATGTCTTCTTATTATGGAGGGCAAATATTTTTTACGGAAAATGATTATGTGTAAATTTCAATGCGGACCCTGCAGTATTCAAAGTTGCAATTTAAAAACCCACTATCTCCTAATCTAAATAGTCGACTGTTCTGAAATTTTACTCAAGCATGCATAATGATATGAACAATGTCTGGTTAAACTTTGAACAAAATCTATAGAAATCAAGATTGCGCGCTCGTACTACCTTAAGGCAATTTTTTTTAAATCATGTTTTCGAAAGTTAACTGTGAGCAAAGCAATACATTAAATTTGCCGGCCTATACACAACCAGAAGAATACTGGAAGATCAACATTTACTGCCGAGTAATAGATAATATCATTGTAAATCGAAAACGCATATTTAAGATTCTAGCGTTAGCCAATGCTGTTGATGCATTTTTGTAATTAGATATGAAGAACTGAGATTTCATTAATAAGCTTAATAATTGATACGTCAGCCTTAGAAGCTGAAGTGATGGTCACGAAAGGCATATTTTCATTAAAAAAATTATGAAATAAATGCTGGAAATTTAAGAAAGCAAATAGGAGTACTGTCTTATTTTATATAAACTTTCCGAGCAGCAATGCTCCCAGTGATTTCTGCCGGCTGACAGAAGTGTTTCTACCATGAGTCGGATAAAAATGTGCATTAGAATGCGCCATACTTCAGAAACGATTCTCCCATATGCCACTGCTGAATATAAAGAATGACATTGCAAAAAAAATTCTAACGAAAAAGGACTTATTTAAGTACCTACTGAAAGTAAAGTTTAAAGACTAGTAACTGGATTGAAGAATAATGAAAAATTAGTTGATTATTTTTTAAGGTATTGCAACAGTTTGATATTAATGTCAACATGAACGTGTAATTAACGTTTTATATTTTATGTGTGTTTCGAGATTATCGACTAGTAAGTAAATAAAGAAAAAAGATTACGAACAAAACCATTTTTATGTCGGGTCAGACCCCCTAGGCCTCTCGCAGAAAAAAAATTGCTGGCTACACCAATGTTGATCATGGTACGGAGCAAAAAACGTCGGAAATAATCGTCCTGCAAATACTATATCTGAAATTACAATGATAAGGCCTCCGGCAATGTGTACGCCTTGCTGGTATGCCAAAAAAAACGTCCCGATTAGTCCTACTTCGGAAGCCTTAACGATATTTGGGTTTGTTTGGATTCTGCACCCAAAGCGGGTTTATTTGGGTTCTGCATAATTGTTGTGAGCTAATTTTTTTTTTACATATCACTAAACAGGACGAGAAAATATGCCGAAATGGTGGTTGAATTTTTTTTTCAGAAAGGGCCTAGATATTTACCAAATCGCGTTTCCATTGTTAATGTTCCGTCAACGAATATTGAAATTTTGAAAAATCATTCATCGAACGCGATGGTGATCGTGATATAATCCATGAATCATCTTTCAATTCGCGCAAGGGTTTATATGTTTCTTCGGATTCCACCGATACCTTCGTTAAGGAGTTTCGGGACAATTGACGATATGTTACCATCTGATTCAAATTTATACAGTAAATTCTTTGTCATATACTGGATGCACCCTCTAAATTTTTAGTCGATCGTCTACACCGTTTCTATAAAATTTACAATTGAAGAAACACTTTATAACGTAAGGAGATGCCGAGGCTCATCGGTAAATAGCAGTTTTACGCAGGAAATAGTGGAAAAAAATGGTTAAAATGTTGTAAAAAACTGTCAAAACCACACGAGGTTGAAGTTTGCATGGTTGGAACGCAACGAAAAATAATATTTCTGAATTCCTTTTTTCTTGTCTTGGTAAATTTACCCTACCAAAATCTTCCAATTATTTTTTAAGATATTTTCTCAGCTATCTAAAATATAAATCTATGAATAAAGGTCTATAATAATGAAAATGTGGAAAATAAAATGTAAAAAAAAACTATTGTTGCGTTCCAGCGATACAAACGTCAACACCATGAAATCACTCACAAGGACCATCACTTAGGTGTCCGCCTCCAATTTTGTTGAAACTCATATATGTGGTAAAGCATTGAAAACTATTAGACACGTGTTTTTTATCTGCGGAAAAATTTTTAAGGGGGGAAACGACCCTTCAGAAAAACGTGTCACCGCTTGATTTCATGTTTTTTCTTCCAATATTCCATAGTGGATGTTTCATCGCTTTACATTAAAAGAATTTTGGTGTTTGTTTCATTCAGATCGGTGGTCTGCTTGTAGGTGAAACTGCAAAACAACCCCTCGGCACGCCTTTCTTTGAGGGGTGGTTCCTCCCCTTAAAAACGTTTTTCCGCAGATTAAAGAAATACGTGTCTAATAGTTTTCAATACTTTATCACATATACGAGTTTCACCAAAATCGATGGCAGACAAGGCTATTTTCATGATTTTTTTTTATAGGTTTATATTATAGATATTGATATAAAAGTTGTTACACTTAATAAATAGACATTCGAAATACATTGAAAAAAAAATTATGCATTTATGTAACCCATATAAACCCATACAAACGCGTTTTTCTCGAAACAACGTTTTTCGACGGCTTGTTGGTAAAATCTTTGGAACTACCGAACCGATGCTTATGAAGTTTTAGCCACATATTTTTAACATCGGGACGTATTCGCGAATCGCGATCGGTATTGTTTTCGCGAAAAATGTCCGCTTGGTGGTAAAATCTTTGAAACTACTGAACCAATCCTAATGAAATGTTAACCACATATTTTTTACAACTATAGCTATAGTGCATATCAAGGATTTTTTTAAATGTTGATGTTTATTCTTTTTGCCAAAAACGGTGAAAAAACAGGTTTTTTTTTGTTTTTCGAAAAATGTCCGCCATTTAGCTATTTTTGCATATATCATAAATCGTATGATATGCACTATAGCCATTGACATACTGAATCTAAAACCGTTTGATTTTTTTGTGTCGGATGATCGATCGCTCGTTCAATGTTTAAACTCAAAGATTGTACACGGAGGACGAATTGCCGGCCGACTACAAACTCTTTTTGCCCGAACATACGGAGCCTCGAGCTCGTGAGATTTCCGGACAGGTACAAAGAACGGCACGACGATCGCAACCGAAAATACCATTGGGAGCCGTTCCAACCGCAGAGCCGCCGGCCTTCAGAGTGGATTCCAAAAGTATAGGGGATGAGAAAGCGAGACGAACGACACCCGTGCCTTCGATCGAACCTTCGACAACGATCGTTGCACCGGACGGAGCATCGAGAGTTCAAATCAAGATCGAAGCGCCCGAGTCCGAGGACGAGGCGTCGATCGAACAAGAGACAGAGTCCGAGCTCGAGGAAGCAACAGGGGAATACGAGGATACGGAGGAGGAAAGGACATTAGAGGAGAGAGAATCTCACACCTCGCATGTTAAGGAAGAAGAGAAACAAGATGAAGCAGCGAGAGAAGAAGAAACGAAAGACAGAGGAGAGAGGGAAGAGATTACTGATACAGAGGGCGAAGACGAGAACGAAAACGGTTCCGAATTTCGCGGTTGATACATTGAGAATAAATTCGTGTTCTCTCGACCCAAACAAATGCTATTATAATACACCCCACCCCCTCTCGTTGTTCGATTTGCGAATTAACCTTTGCGAGAGAATACGTACCGATATTTAACGAATTAAAATAAAACGTAACATTTAGAAAGATCCGTATACATGATTTTTTTGGAACCAACGAAAAAATGCATCACTGCATTTATTAGCGCTTGGATTGCGCGCGAATGGATTCGCGAAAGACAATGTGCGCAAAATGGTATGTAACGTCAAAGAGGTACGCCGATTGGAAGATTCTCGTTTCTCGTGTATCGCTCCCGTTCTCCAGCCGTTCCGACGATTTTACGGTACGTCGTAGTCGTCGTCCTCGCGCTTCCGCTTGTTCGTCTCGTCAGTTTCCATTTTAATCGTCGGCGCCGATTGCCCGGTGGTAATTTGAATCTTGGGCTTGGTAGCTGGATTTTTGCCAGCTGTGCTCGTTGTCGAACCTGGGAAATTTCATGCGAAACTTTCGTTATTGCCGGTTCCCTTTCGCGTCGGTGTCTGCTCGTGGAAGGAAGGATTGACTCACGATCGAGGGTTTTCATTGTGATACTGATGTAAGGAGCGGGACATTTTGTGACTTTGCAATAACGTGGGTCGGGGGGGGGGGGGGGGAATAAGAATTTCGAGACACGTCAAAAACAAAATTAATCATTCCTTTTGCTGTTTTGCGAAAACGTTTCCTACGCAAACGCGTAATCGCGACTTCCGTCGAGATATTAAGTGGGGAGATACCTTTAGGCGAGGAAAACAATTGCTGATTTTCATGATTTCTTTTAAGGCGGTCATCCCATGTGATAGGCCGAAAAATCGAAAAAAAACACTTTTGGGCCAATCTTTAGATAAGTGACTTTTCCGAAAAATGAGCCTAATTTTTTTGTTTGCTATTTCCTCATGTATTGGGTTACAAATGACGATATTCAATTGGGGGAAGCTGAAATTTTTTATTAACAAATTTCTTGCGAGCAAAAAATCGTTAAAAATAATTTCGAACTTTTCAAAAACTCCTGTATTAAAACCCTCACGCCGAAGGTGGTTGGAGGTAGGGGGATTTATGAAAAAAGCCTTCCTGAACACGATGCCGACGAGAAATCGCAGCGCCCCCTCATTAAAAGTTATGATGTTTTGAAGTTTGTAAAAATACAATAATATAACAACAAACCCTAACACCCGAAATTTTCAAAAATTATTCTTTATAAACTATATAATTTATAATAATATAATAATCGTAATATACAGAAAGTATATATAATATATACTATATATCGATGGTCCCGAGCGGCTCTATCTTATTTCGCTCAGGCCTTCGAGCAGTAGCGTAATTGAAGAAGTCCCATATGTACTAACGTAACTCTCCCGCCCTGCGCGAAGTATCGTATCTCGGCAGACCCTGTTCATTCTAACGCATCTCCGGGCGCGCGTGAGATCTATCGTTTCTCCCGCAGCCTTAGAACGGAGTATTCTAACTCGCCGACTGCGATATGCTCTATCGTATTTCAGATGCACCAAAACGTTTCATGGTAAATCCAAATTTTGTGATTTTTGAAAAACATCACTACTATATTCGTTGGAGCTTGAAGAATGCCCGGACAAAATTTTTTATTATTCTGATAATTTTTGTGCTATAATTAATTAAAGTAAAGCAAGGCATCGTATCCCTTCGCGCTCTGAAAGTTCAATTCTAGTTTCTACTCTATCGTAAGAAGTCGATCCTACTATTGTAAGATCATAAATCTCGACAACTTACAATGAAAGAATAAGTTATGTAACAATAACAGTTGTAAGTTATTACAATATATGTTATTATTATGACGTGAATTGAAATAATATACAATAATAATTCATTAATTTAAACAGATAATGATTTAATCATGAAATATAGAAAAATAATAATCGATATGACATTATCAACACATTTCGAGGTTAGGCGAAATAAGAATCGTATTACGGTAATCAGTATATCCATCACATGAATAATATATGTACTATTCTCCCGTCCACGCTAATGCACGGAGCGAAAATGCGAAAATTTATGTCTGCAATCCACAAAAATCATCGAACACAAAGCCGCGTGGGCTCGAGCGGCCGGCAAATCTGATTCCTTCTAGGAAACATGCATTTTATAATGCGTTACGCGTCAAAAGCTCCTAGGAATCGTAAATGTATATTATTATTACCTCAACTTTTCTGTACAGTACTTTTGATAATCTTTTCGTTGAATTAATAATTATGAAGTATTTTTTTCATTGTAATAATAACAGTATTATATAATATTGTCAATTACCATATTTCTCTAAATATGTGCGACAATGCCACCTCGTATTATTATAATATTCATGATGGTGATAATAATGATAATAATAATAATAGTAATAATTGAAATACTTCATTATCATAGGGTACCGTATTAATATATGTTAAATGAGAGTTGTGTAATATAATAATTATGTTATTGTAATGTCATTAATAGCTACTTTCTACGCTGATGATAATAAATTCTCTCGTGAAACATAAAATAACAAAGAAATCTACAGTGATCGACCTGTATATTACCCTCCACCTCCTAGATTCTTAGATAAGGATTTTCTTAGATAATGATTTTAGTTACTACCTTATACAAGACCAAAATCAAACTAAAAATCTCCAATTAAACCTTAATAAAGACAAATTTCCACTTAGACACCAAAATTGAAAGTAGTAGTACTTGTTACATTCCGTAACGATGTTATAAATAATTATAAAATTCGTAATTCAAGTCATGATAATATAATATATTATTAAAATATAATTCTGATCATAATATTTCAGAAAATATCAACAATATTACATATTATTTTATGAAATATCGCTGTTATTAATCGTATTTTATACAATATACTATATTGTATTGTATTGTATTGTTTCCTTTTGTACAACGCTTTGCGCTTTTTGAATACCCCTCGCCAGTTTATAAATTGCACGCTTATATCTATGTCCCCAATCCTATTCTTAATTCTTATTCATCTGCCACCTCTCAAATCTCCAGTGACTGCTAGTCTGTCTTGAGACTGATCCCCGCGGTCACGGTTCTTCCCTTGCTATCTTTTCGAACTCTTTGGTATAATAACAGATTTCCTTTACTATCCCTCCTTTCAACGTCTCAATACACCAGTATTCGACGCTATCTCCTTCTCTTCCCTTCCTCCACTTATCCACCTCTTCTACCCACTTCCGCCTAATCTGTCTTCTCGCTTTTTCGCATTTCCAGATATGCTCCATCGTCTCCTCCTCCTTCTTGCATACCCCGCACATCCATTTCTCGAACCCTTTTTCCCCGCTTTTCCTACATTTCCGCACCTCAGCCTTGCCCATTCCTCTTTGACTGCTCCTGCCAGCCCTTCCTGTTTCCAATATCCCTCGTCTGCCATGTTCTCCTATATCTCCTTACATAATTTAGACAATATACTATATTATTTTGATATTATAATTATCAAAACATTATGAAAAATACCTAGAGATACATTTTTTAAATTATTCGTTGAAAAATTGACTGAGATTCTGCGATTTTATTTGAAAAAAATTGATTGCCAGTTACGAAATATTATATTGTGTCAATTTTATTCCGAAAACTTTACATTGTACGCTATAATTTCATTAGAAAAAAAGATGCATTAGGTAAATCTCTACAAGTAGCTATTTTTCATAGTCATATACGTGTGCTAATAATTCGAATGTAAGACCTTTCGTTGAAGCATGGCAGCTGTCGGAGGAAAGGCCTACCAAAGATCTTTCGACCGAAAGATATGATGGATTTTATGATAATAGTATATTTTGGTTCTATTTTCATAACGCTTTTCATGTATAAAAATATTCTGCGTGTAATGCGTAATATTTAGACATAAATGTTGTGATGATTCAGTGATATTTTCTTTTTGAGAACACGAAACTTTCATACCGCGCTTACTGAAAACCTGCGATTCGTCAATACGATGAAACGTTTTGATGCATCTGAGATGTGGTAGACCATATCACAGTCGGAAAGTTAGTATACTCCGTTCTAAGACTGTGGGAGATACGATGGATCTCACGCGCGCCCGAAGATGCATTAGAATCAACAGGGTCTTCCGAGATATGATACGTCGCGCAGGACGCGAGAGTTACGCTAGTACATATGGGACTCTTATAATTACCTTAGTGCTCGGAGGTTTGAGCAAGATAAGATAGAGCGGCTCGGGACCATCGATATATATAGACAATAGAAGATCGAGATCGGAGTTGGTGTAATGTCGGCGTTAAAAAGCAAACAAACTTTCAAAGCCCTGTATTTTTCATGGCGGGGCGGGGGGGGGGGGGGGGTGAATTTCAGCTTTCCCCTACTGAATATCATCATTTATAACGCAATAAATGAGAAAATAGCAAAAAAATTATTTTAGCCTTATTTTTCGGAAAAGTCACTTATCTAAAGAATTACCCATTTTTACATAAATTGCAAAGAATGTGCGCGTGTTATATGAACCCGCCCTAGCAAACTAATGGTAAGTCAACATGTTCTTTGTGTACATCATACTTGAAAACGCGTTTTTCTCAAAACTGTATTTTTTTAATTGGCTTCCATGATATCTCAAAAACTATTGAATGGCTTTCGCTAAAATTTGTATGGTATAGCCAGCACATCTATCGTTCTCACCCGAACTATAATATTTCTAATATCTGCCATAGTTTTTTTAAGCTGAAAAGGGCAATAAAAATGACGAGACATGGAACTAAGCTTTTAAAAACGTGCCAAAAATTCAATTTTCGATATTTTTACTTTACTCTAGTTCCGGTAATAGCCTCAGGTCTACAAATTAAAATGCCGTTTGATTTTTTTTTCAAGGGGTATGTTTTATTACTACTTTTGGCTGTTACATGGTATTTCCATTTATTAATTCTTAAAACTGGCAGAGGCATGACACGGTATTCTAAATTGCATTTTCAAAACTGACGTGACGTATAGCTAAAAAACGAATCGACCGATTCTGATTAAATTCGGTATGGATCTTTCTAACCTTATTGTCTAAAACATGATCCTAAATGTTTTTGTTTCAAAGCGTATCATTTAATCGATTTTCAATATTTCTCAAATTTTTTTGGTTCATATTCTGCGTATGAGTGTTAATGAAAGAAAAATCTTCGTTAAAAAACATCGTGCCGTACGTCCGCTATTAAAAAAATTACTATAAAAAAAATACCGAGTAACATCCGAAACTACTAATAAAACACACCCCAAGTCTACAAGATGGTGAAGAAATCGCTGCTGAAAAAAAATCATAAAAATCAACAATTTATTCCTCGTCTAAGGTAGCTTAAGGCCGGAGCTTGAATTAAAAGGTGCGAAAAAGAATTTTTTTATTGCTTTAATCGATAGATATACTATCCAAGAATATATGTATTTACAAAGTTAGAGAAGCCAATTGTAAATATTTTCTAAGATACATTTCTAAGATACTGTTTTCATTTTCACGATTTTTCCAAATTGGCGGGCGTGATAGCAAAAAACTAAACGACCTATTGAATCAAACCAAAGTTTATTTTCTTCAGTATGCAAATCTCTTCTAAGTGAATTTAGAAAGTCGTTGAAAAGGTCTTTTTAAATCATTTTTATAGCACGTTGAAGCGTTTTTTCCAACACATTTTTTTTTTAAACCTGAGGAAAGTTAAAATTTCACGATTTCTTTCAGATTTTTCTTAATTCACCCAGAAAAAAATATATGACAATTGAAAATTTTATTGGTTTTTTTGTTTCAGTCAAGAATTACGAGCTGCATCTTTCTCGCGGATTGGAGACTGCAGAAGCAAGACGCACATGGAATAGGCTGATAAATCTGCAGCCTTTTATTGTTTCATGTTGAAACTTTTTTTCATACCTTTCAAATATACGTGAAAATATGCCTCAATGTTTATTGGACTCACTCGTTTTTTCCCCTCCAAAAAATGCCCGAGCAAACGTTTTTTTGGACCTTCTAATTCCGGCTCCCGCCTTAACGTAGCTTTCTCCACGGAGAAGCAGAAATCGAGGAAAGAGGGTTTCTCCAACACGCTTTACCTGTCGAAAATTTGAAGACTGGTTTCGGTATAGAAATCGTTTGAGTTCTGGCTACAGTTGCCAAGGTGGCGGGTCTCTTGACGATGGACAGATTCGCTTTGTTTCCTTCGGCTTTGCCTCGGCTTTGTGCTCCAGTGACGCCACCACCAATCGTCGAGTTGCCCATAGCGTGAATCGACTTTCCCGGTGCTTTCTTCACGACGTTCTTGAGCTTGTAATTCGTCGCGTTCAGACAGTAACGGTCCGGTGGCAATCTGAGGCCGTTGTTGGGCTTCACGAAAGGCAGCGGAATGTTGTTCTTGGCTCGAGCCACATCTAGGAGAACGTCCCGTGGAGGAGGGTTCGTAAACGTACGATCCAATTGCATCTTAACCGCTAATCTTACATCGTCCAGATCGATGAACTTCTTCTTGGCGTGATTGGCGTAGATTCTACTGTCATCCAGGATACATGTGATGTAACCTGCCGATGTAGAGCATGGAATATATCGCATCTACGTTTCCTGAACACTTTATTATAATTATAAGCCGCGCTAAACGCGAGCCTGAAAAATGGCCTGAAAAAATGCCTGAAAAAAAGCCATTTTTTTCAGGCTAGTGTTCAGGAATGCAGACGAAGTGGCCGATGTTCATTTGGAGGGCAACATGTATGGTGCTGGCATTGCAGATTAAAGATAAATCGAAAATTTCTATCACTAAATGTTAGTTAAAACTTCAAACACGGTTTTCTTGGAACCATGTTGTTATAACTGGCCGGAAATAAAACAGCCAAATATGCTCAAACTCACTGGAAATTTTGAACGTGTTTTTTCAGATACATTCTCTGTGGAATTACGTAAGAAATTTGTGATTTGTTGTAAACTTTTTTTCTTATAAACAATAACCCATTAGATTTTTTGCTCAAAAATGAAAGTTTTCATTGATATCTGCAATACCTTTGTTCAAATACATTTTTCTAATTTCCGTACGTAGTTCCATAGCTTGCAACTCAGTTACGATACAGCTGTGCACAGTAGATGTTCACCCAAACAAACCCAAACAACAATGAGCAACAAATATGATGGTCATTTCCGCAAAAACGGCATTTATGACTTAGAAAAAATTTGAAAATGTTCTGCACATATCTTTCAGATCGTGTCCGGATTCTTTTTCGTTAAAAATATAACTAGAAAGAAAATAACGTGGAGGAAGATGTGATAAGTACATTTTTTTATATGGAAAAACAATGAATTGGTCAATATTTTTGGCAAGATTAAAAAAAACTTCAGAATAATAGGTCAGAATTTGATATGTTTATCCACTGGTGCTGTATATTCCAACCTCTTTCCAGTGAATGTACATATGGGCTCAGTTACGATACTTTTCAAAGCAGAGTAAAAAATTCAACTCTTCTGCCGAAAATTGCACATATCATTAGTGTTAAGAGATGACAATGTACATTTCATTAAATGTTCTCATGAAATCATTTCATGCGTTTTGCAAAGTTCCATTTCTTTGTTGAAGCAAACTTCGGTAGTTTTTTGAGAATGTCACGTTAAGATGCGAAAAAGCTTTACATATCTTTTACGAAATTGTAATAATATATATAATACTCATATGTATGAGAATATTATCATTTTTGTGCAGCACAGCGATCTCCAAATCTCGCCTTTAATAACAATAAATAATAAATCGATATCGTGTACAGCATTCATCTACACTACACGTCCATTTACTAGGGCTCAAGTGTCCATTTACTAGTCATTTGGACCATTCATTGCTGATTTAGTTATTCCGCTACTTATTTATCAATTCCTCCAATAGTATTTGTCGCAATAACTTCAAATATTTTTTTCTACTATCATAATAATAAATTTGATTAGCTATAGCAGTTGAAAAATAAATTTTCATAATATTTTGATTTTGCAGTCCATTTGAATCTTAGTGTCGTTACTCGTCCACTTACTAGTCGGTTTACCCCACTAGAAGTACGCGGATCAAATGTCTCCCAAAAAATTCAATATTCTCGATATTTCGAGGATATCATCCACTTATTTTTAAATGAACGATCAAAAACGTACTCACGATAGGTAAATTCGAGTAATTGATTGATAACTTTTGGCTCGTAATCGGCTATCCCCATGTCTTTCATTATTGACATTATAACCTGAGCGTCCTTCGGTATGTGCTTTACGTGGCTCATGCTTTTCGCTTTTTCCGCCATAACCGCACGAGAGAAACTTTAATAATGTTGCCGAATAGTATAATCCCAATTGAACAATGGTACGAACTTTTTATTCATTTGCTAGAATAGAAAATCGTGAAAAATTGACAACAAATTAATATTCGGTAGCGCCAAAGAACAGATATTACATGGAACAACAGGTCTTATGGGACGATTTGGTAAGATTTCTTGGGGAAGTTTCGTAGTTACTCCCCCAACCACCTAACGCGCTGCCTGTATCGATGTTGTCGGAGTTTAGTAGGGAGATGCACAACGCTCCCCTTTTCGGCGTGACTCGTAAATGGCGGTAAATCGCGGCGGCGAGTTCGGGAGTATGATTTCGTGATCATCACCTCTGTCGAGGTTGCAGATTCCCTTGTAGCCGCGCGAGTCCGTGATCACCGCTCGAGTCGGTATCGAAGTCAGCGTGAACTCGAATGGGTAGCTCGGAGGGGGAAAAGTCTCTGCCCGTCGCAAATCGTGCTCGCTCGACAGGCGAACGGAGGGAGGTTTTCCGTCCGATCGAGCTCGACATATATGTGTGGCCGTACTGCGGATTGGAATATGCATTAAATGAATTTCAAAGTGAAAAACATGTATCGAGATCATTGTTTTCTCTCGGTTGCCCGTTTATGCCGAAAATGCGGGTTAAAAACATTAACGACGAACCGCGTTGAAAAATAAAACGCCGAAACGACCGTGGAAGGTTCAAAAAGAAATCTTGAGCGTTTGCCGCGATCGTTTCAACATTTTTTTTCAACAGTAAACATTATGGATAAGGGTATATCATAAATGTTTTTATATCGGCAATGAGCGTTGCGGCTGAGTTGGCAGCGTGGCGGATTAACGATGCTTACGGTCCGGGTTCAATCCCCGGTGAACCAACTTTTTTTTTCTTCATTTTATTTTAAGAAAATTTCTAACTTACTCTCACTTTAGCTATTCTCGCCCGTTCAGGCATTATTTATGATATTTAATTCGTATATGCTTAATTAAAAAAACAAGCCATTGCTACCGGGAATCAGTGCAGCCAGATCGCGCGGAAAAGTTACCCCCTCTCTAGTCTCTTACGCACCCGTCACACAATCATGGTAGCACGTGTCTGTGAGCGAGCGACGCTCGACGTCTTCGGAAAGGGCCGAGCACGGTCGAAGTTTCCCGCCCGCGCCTTCGGCAGCTACACCAATCCATGGACGCTGAGCACGTTCATGTGCGGCCAAGCTGAAACGAAGGCTTCGAGGGAAAGAGCAAGTTGAGCAAGACTCGCGCGTGAGGTCACCCGACGTCACGCGCGAGGCATTTAGATGATTTCAATGCTTATTGATTCTCTGCGTTATTAATGTATACAAGGAAATGTATCGCGCACTCTGATCGCTTATTTTTTTAGTTTATGCGTTAATTTAAATATAATAATAAAACTAAATTACAACTTATTTATCTTATATAAAAAATGTTACGCTTTACTCACACCCGTCCATATGCCAAATAAATTATAATTCATAAAAGTAAGCGGAAATATATTTATATTCGTATTATTATATTAATTCTCATACTTTCATCAAGCGATGAAGCATTATCCCCAAAAACCAGCCAATCATCCACCCGGCCGCGAATCGCAAGTACCAGACAGTGCACATATTCTACAAGCGATGAGATGGTCCCGTTGGTAGCTTCCTGGCTTCGGTCCGCAGGGGCGCGTAGTGCAAATTTCTCATAATTTCTCATATTTTAGTCATATTTGAGATTTTCGGAGAAAAAATGATTTAAAACAGATTCAAGTACTGGTCTATTGCCCAAAAACACATTTTTTTCACTGAAAATTCATGATCTCTCATTTTTTCCGGGAAATTTCTCTTTTTCCTATGGCCTGGGTGAACGGCTGCGAAGATATTCGGAGAAAATGTAAGATGAAAAAAATGAGATTTTCGTAAAAAAACTTGTTCTTATTTTTTTCGGAACTTTTTCTTTTTCCTATTGAGTCAAAGGCTGCGGAGATATTCGGAGAAAAGTTATAGATGAAAAAAAATGAGATTTTCGTAAAAAAAACTTATTACATTTTTTTATCCCTCATAATTCTGAGAAATAATGAATTTCCGAAATGTTTGCAAACATTATTTTTCTTAAGGGGTAACACCACTGTAACGGCCTGCCACGAAGCGTTTTAGACAAATAATACTTGGGGTAATTATTAAGCATCTATTGAAGTATATTGCGCGAACTGCAGCGAATTCTTCCGAGGCATGTTGAACTTAAGGTGCTCTGCGCACGTAGTATAACTTGTGCCAATTTTGATCTGGACAAAATATTTTTTTATTAAATCTAGATGAGTGTAGCTAGTGAACCACGTAGGGGATTTTAGAAATATTGATTTTTGAGTAATTGCCGCGTATTTGACTAAAAATGTTCAATTAGACTTAATAAAACAAAACTCTTTTTCTTAGATTGAAATTGGCACAGTTATACTGCATGCCGCAGAGGTTCGACATGCTTCGGAAGAATTGCTGCAGTGTCGCCATTTTGTAATATTTTCGGATAAAAATTTCTAGCAATGTACTTAAGTGCTCAATATACTTATATGCTCAATAAATACCGCAAGTATTATTTGTTTATCACATTTTCTTCTGCCAAAAAAAATATTAAATAATACGCTTCCTGTAAGGCCGTTAAAGTTGTGTTACCCCTTACAGTCTTCATATAATTTCCGAGATTTTCCCGTAATCGTAATCAAAATGATAAAATATTCGGAGAAATTTGGAGAAACTCGGATGTTTGCGTAAAAATAATTGTCCGTAAAACTCCGAATTTTTTTTCGGAAAAGATCGGATTTTTTCGGAAAAAAAATTGCACTGAGGGCGCGGGATCGTTTAATAACTATTAATTCTTATTTGATTAGTTATCATCATTATTTTAATTAGTTATCTTTTAGTGTCGAAAAATTTATCGCGCACTCTGACGGCTTACTTTATTAGTTTGTACGTTAATTTAAATATAATAATAAATCTAAATTACAACTTATTTATCTTCTAAAAAATTGTTTGCGCTTTACTCACACCCGTCCCTATGCCAAATAAATTGTAATTCATAAAAGTAAGCGGAAATTTATTTATATTCGTATCATTATATTCATCCTCATATACCTTCATCAAGCGATAAAGCATTATGATAATGCTTTATCGCTTGATGAAAGTATATGAGAGGAAATATATTTATATTCTTATTATTATATTCATTCAATAACTAATCAAATTAGAATTAATAGTAATAATAATTTTAAACAAGCACTCAGCGCGGGGAACGATCTCGCGCCCCTGCGGACCGAAGCCAGGAACGCAACCAACGGGACCATCTCATCGCTTCTAAATATGTGCACTTTCTGGTACTTACGATTCGCGGCCGGTTACATTATGATAATACTTTATCGCTTGATGAAAGTATATGAGAATGAATATAATAATACGAATATATTTCCGCTTACTTTTATGAATTACAATTTATTTGAGTGTATGAAGGGTGTGATTAAAGCGCAAAAAAAAATTTCAGAAGTAAAATAAGTTGTAATTCAGATTTATTATTATATTTAAATTAACATATAAACTAATAAAATAAGCGGTCAGAGTGCGCGATAAATTTTTCGACACTAAAAGATAACTAATTAAAATAATAATGATAACTAATAAAAATAACTAATCAAATAAGAATTAATAGTAATAATAATTTAAAAAAAAGCACTGAGCGCGGGGAACGATCCCGCGCCCCTAGTGCAAATTTTTGTCCGAAAAACTCCGATTTTTTCCGGAAAATTTTTCCGAATTTTTCCATGAATTGCAACAAATATGAAGAATTCGGAGTTTTGTGGACAATTATTTTTACGCAAACATCCGAGTTTCTCCGATTTTTTAAGAATTTTTCCGAATATTTCATCATTTTAATTACAATCACGAGAAAATCTCGGAAATTATATGAAGACTTTAAGGGGTAACACCACTGTAACGGCCTTACAGGAAGCGTATTTTTTAAATATTTTTTTGGCGGAAGAAAATGTGATAAACAAATAATACTTGCGGTATTTATTGAGCATATATTTAAGTATAATGCTATAAATTTTTCATCCGAAAATATTATCAAATGGCGACACTGCAGCAATTCTTCCTAAGCATGTCGAACCTCTGCGGCACGCAGTATAACTGTGCCAATTTTAATCTAAAAGAAAGAATTTTGTTTTATTAAGTCTACATGAGTGTAGCTACTGAAGCACGTAGGGAATTTTCGATAAGTTAATTAAAACAATATTTATTGACAAATAACTGTCTTTAAAAAAAATTGAATATTTTTAGTCAAATACTCGGCAATTACTCAAAAATCAATATTTCTAAAATCCCCTACGTGGTTCACGAGCTACACTCATCGAGATTTAATTTAAAAAATTATTTTATCCAAATTAAAATTAGCACAAGTTATACTGCGTGCCGCAGAGCACCTTAAGTTCAACATGCCTAGTAAGAATTTGCTGCAGTGTCACCATTTTGTAATATTTTCCCATAAATTTTTTTTGCAATATACTTCAATATATGCTTAATAATTACCCCAAGTAGTATTTTTCTAAAACGCTTCGTGGCAGGCCGTTTCAGTGGTGTTACCCCTTAAGGAAAATAATGTTTGGAAAAATTTCGGAAATTCATTATTTCTCAGAATTATGAGGGATAAAAAAATGTAACAAGTTTTTTTTACGAAAATCGAATTTTTTTCATCTATAACTTTTCTCCGCATATCTGCGCAGCCGTTCACTCAATAGGAAAAAGAAAAAGTTCCGGAAAAAAATAAGAACAAGTTTTTTTTTACGAAAATCTCATTTTTTTAATCTTTAAATTTTCTCCGAATATCTTCGCAGCCGTTTACTCAGGTAATAGGAAAAAGGAAAATTTCCAGAAAAAAAAAATAATCAGTTTTTTTACGAAAGTCTCATTTCTTTCCATCTTTAACTTTTCTCCGAATATCTCCGCAGCCGTTCACTCAGGTCATAGGAAAAAGAGAAATTTCCGGGAAAAAAATGAGAAATCATGAATTTTCAGTGAAAAAAATGTGTTTTTGGGAAATAGACCAGAACTTGAATCTGTTTTAAATCACTTTTTCTCCGAAAATCTCAAATATGACTAAAATATGAGAAATTATGAAAAATTTGGAGAAAAATTTGCACTACGGGCTGTCACATCCGGAAGGGATGAGAGCATAAAACTTTCGTTTCCCTCTTTCTTGCCTACGCCAAGCGCAATAGCACGGGATGAGGGTAAAAGGAGAATGTGTGAAACGGGTATTCTAGGTCTCGAGTGCCTAGATGGTCAAGAGTTATGTGAGTGATTGCGACAGATGTAGTTGACGTTTACAAATTTCGTTTATTACCCAGTGCCGTCCACTTGGCCGGTCGGAAACATGGGAAGAGTACAGTTCGGCGGATTAAGAAAATGATACAAAACAAATGGTACAGTTAGCTTACGTTCGCTGGATGACGGTCCTTCGGACTTCGGTGAAAGGCTTGTACAATGTCGGTCGACGGGCCGCACACACGCTGTGTTTACAATGGTGCCGCAGATGGGTCAGAGGGTCACTTCGTGAGTGTGAAGAGCGCGGAGAAGATTCACAATACTTTTCGAAGTATATAGATATGCAAATGGATGATCGAAAAGCAGAGTTGGATTGTTAAACGCGGAATAGTGTTACGAATCGCGATACCGGGTTGGAGTCGATAGAAGAGATCTTTCTGGTTCGGATGATGATGCTGAACTGATTTTTCTTTTAATCCTCTGGACCTTCCTGCTCCAGATTTCCCTTCTCGGGTGGAGTAGGAGAAAAAAGGGGGTTTTCGTTTTTGACTCTTCTAACCAATCGGAGCGGTCGACGTGGGAGACAGTTCTTTGTATCTGGGAGTCTAGGCGCATGAAATTAATTACAAGGCGACCAATCGGAATCAAGCTATTCCGAGCGAGGTTTCGTGGAAAAAAACGCATGAGATCGTGTTTGTTTATCTAAGGTCTAGGGCCCGGCGCCGAGTCGCCCCGCGATAGTGCAGCTGCTATGCGCCCCATAGCCCTTCCATGTGCATTTTGTTTTTCGTCGCGGCCCGGTTTTATGACCGAGTCGAGTGGACTTTTCCGGCGGTCTTGGTCTATCCTTGGTTCCCACACGGATTTAAGAATCGGAGCTCAGCTATGCCTTCGCCGGCGGGTGAACTCTGGGTCATCTGGCTTGCAGTATGATAATTTTTGTTTTACGACTTTTCCGAGAAAGCTTGCCTAAAACTATGTTCTCGTTGGATTCGAGTGGGCAAGGAGGGTCGTACGGAAGTACTCCCAACGCTCGCTTATTATCGATAGGTTACATTGCAGCTGGGGTATGTCTAAGCTTAAGAAGATACAAGAATGTGTCGAAAAATGTCAATGCCATATTCGTTTAATGGTTATTCTCGATTTCCATGGGAAATCGCTCAGGCCAGTGTTCTCGCCGGATTTCAACAAAGTAGGAGAGAGAAAACGCAATATTTTTATGCGCTTTGCTCGCGACGTTACACGGGCCCCTGCGGACCGAAGCCAGGAACGCACCAACGGGACCATCTCATCGCTTGTAGAATATGTGCACGTTCTGGTACTTACGATTCGCGGCCGGATGGATGATTGGCTTGTTTTTGGGGATAATGCTTCATCGCTTGATGAAAGTATGAGAATTAATATAATAATACGAATATAAATATATTTCCGCTTACTTTTATGAATTATTATTCATTTGGCATAAGGACGGGTGTGAGTAAAGCGTAAACAATTTCATATAAGATAAAGGAGTTGTAATTTAGATTTATTATTATATTTAAATTAACGTGTAAACTAAAAAAATAAACGATCAGAGTGCGCGATACATTTTTTTGTATACATTAATAATGCAGAGAATCAAGAGCTAAATAAGCATTGAAATCAACTAAAAGCCTCGCGCGTGACGTCACCCGACGGCACGGTCATGCTCAGATTGCTTTTTCCCTCGAAGCCTTCGTTTCAGCTTGGCCGCACATGAACGTGCTCAGCGTCCATGGATTGGTGTAGCTGCCGAAGGCGTGGTCGGGAAACTTCGACCGTGCTCGGCTCTTTCCGAAGACGTCGAGCGTCGCTCGCTCACAGACACGCGCTACCATGATTGGCGATGGGCGCGTAAGAGACTAGAGAGGGGGTAACTTTTACGCGCGATCCTGCTGCACTGGACGCGGGTACGACCCCCGGTAGCAATGTATTGTTTTTTTTATTAAGCATATACGAATTAAATATCATAAATAATGACTGAACAGGCGAGAATAGCTAAACCGAGAGTAAGTTCGAAATTTTCTGTTAGAGATGAAAGTCTGATCGAAGCTTCGCGCGCGCTGGGACGGTGGCGCCGCCCAGATGGCGGAGTGGTCTGCCACGTGGCAAGCAGGGAGACGCGAGCATGCCGGTCGTAGGGGCGGCCATGTTGGGCACACGGTGCGAGAGAAGAGAAGCGAGCCGGTTTCTCTGGAAAACGGTCGGGTAGAAAGGACGTGCGAGAGAGAGAGGTGCGTGCAAGGCACCCGGCGGATCGAGTAGTCATTTCGGAAAATTAAGGGAAAAACCCGAGATCGGGAGCTGCGTGCTCCCGTAAGTCAAAACCGCGGTCTGCGTGTAAACCGCGTCGTATTTAGCCTTAACATTAACCCGCGCAAGCTTAATATTGTAGTTCTAAGAGATAGCTTTAATTATCGAATAAAATCCGCCATTTATCAACCGGAAGTGAACTCCTTCAATCTCCATTCTCTCCCCGCGTTCCTATCCTCTCATCAGTATAGCGCAACGAATAGACTGGAATAAAGGTGAATATGCATCTGGTGAGTAGTGACCTTTTAACATTCAGAAGTGGGATAGCCACGTGTGCCGCGAAATCGGAGTGCGCGTAAGGACAAAAAAAAAAAAAAAAAAAAAACGCGAAATCGGAGTGCGCGTAAGGACAAAAAAAAAAAAAAACGCGAAATCGGAGTGCGCGTAAGGACAAAAAAAAAACGCGAAATCGGAGTGCGCGTAAGGACAAAAAAAAAAAAAACGCGAAATCGGAGTGCGCGTAAGGACAAAAAAAAAAAAAAAAAAAACGCGAAATCGGAGTGCGCGTAAGGACAAAAAAAAAACAACGCGAAATCGGAGTGCGCGTAAGGACACAAAAAAAAAAAACGTGCGAAGACAGATGGTCGACGAAGCGGTCTTCGAGCAATTTGTGCGACAGGTCGGCGAAAATATGCCTCTTAATCACTCCGGAGTGAGAGGGCGGGGGCGAGGGCTCTCGATCACGGCTGAAAATCGAAACATGATTCAGCATGGCGGGCGGATGACGCCGGCCGATCGCGCGGGAATGGCGGAACGGGACGGGAGCGACGGAGCTCCGATGCCGGGCGCGTCGGCGCCGTGTCTCCAGACGGCGGAAATGGCGGGTGCGGCACATAACACATCTCGTGGTAGCAGCGGAACATCGGGTGTAAGGGCGACTCCGTGGGGACAGTCATCGATACTCGAGGGTCACACGAGCCCCCGATTAATAAACGTTTTAAGGGACATGCTCCCGGAGGATACCCAGGAGGCGGTGATCCGCCAAATCGCGGGATTATTGGGCAACAACAACGATCAGGCGCAACAGCCACAGGTCGTTGCATCGCAACCGGAAGGGCAACTGCCACAGGTCGTCGCACCACGACCACCGAACGATGCGCAACAGCCGGCAAGTACAGTCCCCGAATACTGTGTCATTCCGAATTTTTCGAGTGATATCGAGTATTTCCGCGGAGAATCCGATTCTATCCGGGCACGGGAGTGGCTAGAAAATCTAGAGTCTCTGCGACTGCTGCACAAATGGCCAGAGGAGTACCTCCTCGCGGCTGCCCGGATGCACCTGGCAAAAGGGGCCAAAGACTGGTTCCGATCGCGTGCCGCAGATATTCGAACGTGGGAAGAATTTCGCGAGGCGTTCGTGACAACATTCATGATGTACGAGGACATGTCGACCAGGTGGTCCCGCATGAAGGCGAGACGCCAGGAAAAAGGTGAGCCCCTAACAGAATATTTCCACTCGAAAGCTCGGCTGTGCACACCCCTTGGGCTGACCTTTCGGGAAGAGCGTGCCGAAATATTAGCGGGCTTGTGGTCGAGGGATTTGTTCAATTTAGTAATGCCCTCGGCGCAATATACCTTGGACGGGCTGTTGCACGACTTGGTGCATTTCGAGAAAACTATCAACGAGCATCTGCGTATGGGTGACGGTCGACACGCGCGTGAAACGACGTGGCCGAGGAACCGAGCGAAGGACACCAGCCGAGTGCAGGATAAGGGGCCGCGTGAGGTGACAGGCAGGCCGGTAGCTGTCGAGCGGTCGACAGCGGAGCGTCTCTGTTATAACTGCCGTAAGTCGGGCCATCTCTCTCGAGACTGTCCGGAAGAGCGGCGCGGCTTGACATGTTATAAATGTCATCAGAAGGGACATGTGCGGAGCCAGTGTACCGTAGGGGTGAGTAGAGAACCGCAACCCACTATGACACTCAGTGACCAACCAGACTGTACCGCGGCGCATTATCTAAAAAAGGCGCGCATTAACGGGCGTGACGTCGATGTGTTTATCGACACGGGAAGTGCTACGTGCACAATCAGGGCATCGCGAGTGCTGCTGGAACAATTTAAAATGATAGCGGTCGCGACGTCGCTTAAGCCCTTCGGTCCTCCGGAATTTACCGTAAAAAGTATCGGTACCGTGTGTGTCGACATTGAGATTGACGGTGTCGAAGTAAAAGGGGTGACCCTGCGTGTGGTCCCGGACAATGTACAAGTGGTGGACGTGCTGGTCGGGCGCACGTTCACAGATCAACCGGGGGTAGCATTCCGGAAGGACCGTAACTCAGTGACATTTTACAGAAGTGATTTGGGCATCGCCGACTGTGCTTCGCCGTCGACGTCGGTGTCAACAGCGAAGGAGATCGTCGTGCCGGCAAACTCAGTCTCGCTAGTCGAAGTGGTGGGTCCGACCTGTCAGTTTACTGTGCCCATGACTAACTGGGGCTCGACGGACTGCGCACTCTCCACGGGGCGGGTGACTGCCCGGGGAGAAATCTCGAGTATCCAGATCATCGAAAGGCCAACCGCGCCGAGGACGATTCCAGAGGGGGACATCGACGTCGGACCGGAACAACCCGACGCAGTGCGGCGTGAGCTGCGCAACCTCCTCGGTGAATTTCGTGACTGCGTAGCCGTCGATTTGCGTGAGTTAGGCTGTGCGCGGGAGGTCACCATGGACATAAAGGTAAAACGAGATGCACCTCCCGTACAATGCAAGCCGTACAGGGCGACCGAGAAAGAACGTCTAGAAATGCGGAGTATAATTCAGGAATGGCGCGAGTCGGGTATTGTAACGGATACGCAGTCGAGTTACGCGAGTCCTGTACTGTTAGTTAAAAAGAAAACCGGGGAGTCGCGGCTTTGTGTAGATTTTCGAAAATTAAATGCCGTTACCGAAAGAGTGCACTTTCCGTTACCAAACATAGACGACCATTTGGCGCAAATTCGCGATAGCACGTTATTTATAGTCTTAGACTTAGCGCATGGGTATTTACAAATACCTCTCGCTGAGGGCGCTAAAGAGAAGACCGCAATAATTACTCCCGAAGAGACAGTGCAATTCACGCGAATGATATTTGGACTCATGAATGGTCCTGCGTATTTTGGGAAGGCCATGCACAAGGCGCTGGGGCCGTTGAGGGACAATGTTGCGCTTTTCTATTTAGACGATATTTTAATCCCGGGGCATCAGTGGGAGGATTTGGGTCCGAAACTACGTCTCGTGTTGGAGGCGCTACGGAAAGCTGGTTTAACTATCCGTTTGGCCAAGTGCCGTTTTTTGTATCAAAAAGTGTCCTACCTGGGGCATGAGATCTCCGGCAAAGGGATCGAACCTGGAGCGGCAAAGATTGCCTCGTTGCGAGGGATCCCGGCGCCCAAGAACGCCCATGATGTTCGTAGATTTCTTGGTCTAACCAGCTACTTTAGAAAATTCATCCCTAAGTTCGCCCAGCTCGCCGAACCTCTGTCGAGGTTGTTGAAGGGGTCGGTGCCCTTCGAATGGGGTCCTGCGCAACACGAGGCCTTCGAGCAATTGAAGACCCGGCTCAGTGAGCCGCCGGTATTGCAGACCTTCGACCCCAGCGCGGAGACAGAGCTCCATACAGATGCGAGCGCACTGGGCCTTGCTGGTATGCTCATGCAGAAGGGGCGGGATGGTAGAATTCGTCTCGTATATGCGGTCAGTCGACGAACAAGCGAACCCGAACAACATTACCACAGTAGTAAATTAGAATTATTAGCCATTGTATGGGCGATCACGCGGCTTCGGGCGTTGTTGGCCAATCTTACGTTCACTGTGGTAACCGATTGTAATGCTTTGTGTTATTTAAGTACTCAAAAGACATTGAACCCCCAAATTATTCGGTGGAATAACCTCTTGAGTGAATATGATTATAGGATCGTGCATCGTCCCGGGGAAAGAATGGCGCATGTCGACGCTATGAGTCGAGAGCCGGTGGAGCCGCCGGAGACAGATGAGGTTGAACGTATTTTGTCCATAGGGAACGACGAGGAGTTAGTGTTATTATATCAAGGTAGCGATGATTCTGTGAAATATAAGCGAGAAATTTTATCCAAACCGAGCGGCGCGCGAACCGCGTACGAGAGAGGGGTAGTCGAGGGGTACGAGCTACACGACGGCCTCGTATACAAGCGTTGTGGCGAAAAATGTTTGTACGTCGTGCCAAAGTGTATGAGGAAAAGCGTAGTGGTGATGTTCCATGACCTGAAAAGCCACCCGGGGCCAGAGCGAACTGCAGCCAGGATCCTCGAACATTACTATTTTCCGGGATTACGGGCATACACCAAGCGTCATATTCGAGCCTGTGTCACCTGCATAACCGGCAAGTCAAAACCGGGTCGTCAAGCGGGCTTGCTGCACCCTATTCCGCCAGGGAATCGTCCGTTCGAACGCATTCACATCGACCATCTTGGGCCGTTTGTGACGAGCAAACGGGGCAATAAATATGTACTCGCGATGATAGATAATTTGACCAAATTTGCCTGTATTCGCGCCGTTAGGGACACGCGGACTACCAGCGCAGTACGTCACCTAGAGGAATTCGTCAACGAGTACGGGGCCCCGAACTGCATCATCTCGGACAGAGGCACCTGCTTCACGTCGAGGGCGTTTGCGGAGTTCTGTGCAAAACACGGTATCAAGCACCACCTGAACTCGCCTCGACATCCCCAGGCCAACGGTCAGGTTGAGCGGCTCAACGCGACGTTAGTGCCAGCTATTCGCGCTAACCTGGAGAAGGATGACGGCAGTACCTGGGACAAGAACCTGCGGCGAATACAAAGCGACTTGAATGAGGTGCGGAACGCGAGTACCAACAAGAGCCCATTCGAGTTGGTGTATGGGTATGTGCCGCGGAGAAACGAGGGCGGGCTGCGCAACCTGTCTCGAGACGAAGGGGGAAACTACGTGCATCCGACGGAGCTCCAGGGCGAGGCGCGAAGGATGATCTCGGAGGCGCAAAACAGAGCCAAACGTCGGTACGATCGGGGCCGGCAACGAAATTACGATTTTACCCCAGGAAACATCGTTTACGTTCGCACGGCACCTCCAGCGACGGGCGAATCAACCAAGCTGTGCCCAAAGTATCGAGGACCCCTCGTTATCATTAAAAACCTGCCAGGGGATACTTACCAGGTGGCCGAGCTAGATGAGGCAGCGGGCAGGCGACGTTATGCCTCGACGGCCCACGCCAGTCAACTTAAGCCGTGGATGCCGGCCGTCGAAGACTCAGATAGCGAAGGCGACGGTGAATCCGAGGGAGAAAACGCCGACGCAGATGGTACGACTTCGGACCGCACAACGGTAGTCGACGCAACGCCGTACCAGGACGGCGGCGGAGTTCGGCGCTCGGGGAGGGCGAAGCGGGCACCCACACGATTGGCGGATTATGTCGCGTGAGGAGGGGGGGGGTGGCATGTGTATAACTTGTTCATTGTTAATTTATTGCAAAGGATTTATTTAAATTTTATTAGCGCTGTGATATGGGTCGAGGCCTTAAACCGCTCGAGGACGAGCGAAGGGTTAGGATGGCCGAGATGTTAGAGATGAAAGTCTGATCGAAGCTTCGCGCGCGCTGGGACGGTGGCGCCGCCCAGATGGCGGAGTGGTCTGCCACGTGGCAAGCAGGGAGACGCGAGCATGCCGGTCGTAGGGGCGGCCATGTTGGGCACACGGTGCGAGAGAAGAGAAGCGAGCCGGTTTCTCTGGAAAACGGTCGGGTAGAAAGGACGTGCGAGAGAGAGAGGTGCGTGCAAGGCACCCGGCGGATCGAGTAGTCATTTCGGAAAATTAAGGGAAAAACCCGAGATCGGGAGCTGCGTGCTCCCGTAAGTCAAAACCGCGGTCTGCGTGTAAACCGCGTCGTATTTAGCCTTAACATTAACCCGCGCAAGCTTAATATTGTAGTTCTAAGAGATAGCTTTAATTATCGAATAAAATCCGCCATTTATCAACCGGAAGTGAACTCCTTCAATCTCCATTCTCTCCCCGCGTTCCTATCCTCTCATCAGTATAGCGCAACGAATAGACTGGAATAAAGGTGAATATGCATCTGGTGAGTAGTGACCTTTTAACATTTCTGAATATAAAATGAAGAAAAAAAAGTTCGTTTACCGGGGATTGAACCCGGACCGTAAGCATCGTTAATACGTCACGCTGCCAACTCAGCCTCGACGCTCATTGCAGATTGAGAAACATTTATGATACACCTTTATCCATGTTTACTGTTGAAAAAAAAATGCCGAAACGATCGCGGCAAAGGCTCAAGATTTCTTTTTGAACCTTCCACGGTCGTTTCGGCGTTTCATTTTTCAACGCGGTTCGTCGTTAATTTTTTTAACCCGCATTTTCGGCATAAACGGGCAACTGAGAGAAAACAATGATCTCGATACATGTTTTTCACTTTGAAATTCATTTAATGCATATTCCAATCCGCAGTACGGCCACACATATATGTCGAACTCGATCGGACGGAAAACCTCGCTCCGTTCGCCTGTCGAGCGAGCACGATTTGCGAGGAGCAGAGACTTTTCCCCCTCCGAGCTACCCATTCGAGTTCACGCTGACTTCGATACCGACTTGAGCGGTGATCACGGACTCGCGCGGCTACAAGGGAATCTGCAACCTCGACAGAGGCGATGATCACGAAATCATACTGACGAACTCGCCGTCGCGATTTAGCGCCATTTACAAGGCACGCCGAAAACAGAGATTAGTGGGGAGATGCAAAACGCGGCCCTTTTCGGCGTGCCTCGTAAATGGCGCTAAATCGCGGCGGCGAGTTCGGGAGTATGATTTCGTGATCATCGCCTCTGTCGAGGTTGCAGATTCCCTTGTAGCCGCGCGAGTCCGTGATCTCCGCTCAAGTCGGTATCGCAGTCAGCGTGAACACGAATGGGTAGCTCGGCGGGGGAAAAGCCTCTGCCCCTCGCTCGCTCGACAGGCGAACTGAGCGAGGTTTTCCGTCCGATCGAGCTCGACATATATGTGTGGCCGTACTGCGGATTGGAATATGCATTAAATGAATTTCAAAGGGAAAAACATGTGTCGAGATCATTGTTTTCTCGCGGTTGCCCGTTTATGCCGAAAATGCGAGTTAAAAAAATTAACGACGAACCGCGTTTGAAAAATAAAACGCCGAAACGACCGTGAAAGGTTCAAAAAGAAATCTTGATTCTTTGCCGCGATCGTTTCGGCATTTTTTTCAACAGTAAACATTATGGAAAACGGTGTATCATAAATGTTTCTTTATCTGCAATGAGCGTCGTGGCTGAGTTGGTAACCTGACGGATTACGATGCTGAAGGTCCGGGTTCAATCCCCAGTGAATCAACTTTTTTTTTCTTCATTTTATATTCAGAAAATTTCTAACTTACTTTCGCTTTATCTATTCTCGCCTATCCAGGCATTTTTTTATATTAATTCATATATGTTTAACAAAAAAAATGTTGGTACGGGCATCGAAGCCGCGCCGTCCGTACTCAGAGCTCGGACGCAGTGCAGCCAGATAGCGCGTAAAAGTTACCCCCTCTCTAGTCTCTTACGCGCCCATCACACAATCGTAGTAGCGCGTGTCCGTGAGCGAGCGATGCTCGGACATCTTCGGAAAGAGCCGAGCAAGGCGCAGCGTCCCGACCGCGCCTTCGGCTGCTACACCAATCCATGGATGCTGAGCACGTTCATGTGCGGCCAAGCCGAAACGAAGGCTTCGAGGTAAAAATCAATCTGAGCACGACTCGCGCGTGACGTCACCCGACGGCACGCGCGAGGCTTTTAGATGATTTCAATGCTAATTTAGTTCTTGACTCTCTGCGTTATTAATGTATACAAAAAAATGTATTGCGCACTCTGGTCGCTTATTTTTTTAGTTTATACGTTAATTTAAACATAATAATAAATGTAAAGTACAACTTATTTATCTTATATAAAATTGTTTACGCTTTACTTACACCCGTCCTTATGCCAAATAAATTATAATTCATAAAAGTAAGCGGAAATATATTTATATCTGATTATTATATTAATTCTCATACTTTCATCAAGCGATAAAGCATTATCCCCAAAAACCAGCCAATCATCCACCCGGCCGCGAATCGTAAGTACCAGAAAGTATACATATTCTACAAGCGATGAGATGGTCCCGTTGGTAGCGTTCCTGGCTTTCTGATTTCTTATTTTTTCCTGAAAATTTCTCCTTTTCCTATGACTTGAGTGAACGGCTGCGGAGATATTCGGAGAAAATTTAAAGATGAAAAAAATGAGATTTTCGTAAAAAAAAACTTGATATTATTTTTTTTCCGGAACTTTTTCTTTTTCCTATTGAGTGAACGGCTGCGGAGATATTCGGAGAAAAGTTGTAGATGAAAAAAAATGAGATTTTCGTAAAAAAAACTTATTACATTTTTTATCGTTCATAATTCTGAGAAATAATGAATTTCCGAAATTTTTGCAAACATTATTTTCCTTAAGGGGTAACACCACTGTAACGGCCTGCCACGAAGCGTTTTAGACAAATAATACTTGGGGTAATGATTAAGCATATATTGAAGTATATTGCAAAAAAAATGTATGGGAAAATATTACAAAATGGCGACACTGCAGCAAATTCTTCCGAGGCATGTTGAACTTAAGGTGTTCTACGGCACGCAGTATAACTTGTGCCAATTTTAATCTGGACAAATAATTTTTTTAAAATTAAATCTAGATGAGTGTAGCTAGCGAACCACAGGGGATTTTAGAAATATTAATTTTTGATTAATTGCCGAGTATTTGACTGAAAATGTTCAATTATTTTTAAGACAGTTATTTTTTAATAAATATTGTTTAAATTAACTTATCGAAAATCCCCTACGGGG
This sequence comes from Ophion ellenae, assembly GCA_963210295.1. NCBI lineage: Eukaryota > Metazoa > Arthropoda > Insecta > Hymenoptera > Ichneumonidae > Ophion > Ophion ellenae. The sequence goes on from OY723392.1 coordinate 11,417,197, forward strand.
TTCCGTAGCTACCCAGGTAGGGAATCAAAAGGCTGATGATGGAAACAAACGTATTACGTGTCCCATAAACAATAAATAAAATAAAATATTGTGTTTAAAATATTTTATATATATTTTATAACAAATAATATAATGAATAATATATATATAATAAATAAAATGAATTCTTTACAAATTTATGAAATTTATCCCAATGTAGAATATAGAAAACTAAAAAACAGGTCTCATATAGCCTCGAGAAGAGTTTGGGATAAGCCTGGTCATAAATGCTCGTGAAGGCTTCATTAAGGGGGGATTGTCTTCTTTTTCGCAAAATTTACCGCTTTTTGGGAATTTTTTTGTGAAGAAAGTATACAACGGAAAACTTGTGAAACTTGGCATATAGTTTTATTGATCTGTTTACTACATACGAAAAATTTTTTAAACAATTTCATAAAAAAATCTGCCTCCCACCCCCCTCGACGCGCGATGGTCCTTTTTTGATGGTGTGCACGATTACAGCTTACACGTTCATCCTGCAACAAAAACCCAAAAAGCATTTTACTTTAGACACATATAGCTAACGTTCGATGAAGGGGAAAAAAAATGACGATTTGGTGACGTTTTGAACTTGATGTATCGATTTTTCGAAAAAAATTGATCGATTTTTTGTTATAAATAAAAAAAACTATTAAACGTATTCCTTTTTTGCTTCATCAAACGATAAAAGGATGTCAGCTGAGCATTCTGTCCAAATTTGAAGGCAATCGGTTGAATAGTTTTTGAGAAATCGTGCACACCAGTTGTGAAAAAGCTGTTTCGAGAAAAACGCGTTTAAGGGCAGATTTTTTGATGAAATTGTTTAAAAAATTTTTTGTATGTAGTAAACAGATCAATAAAACTATATGCCAAGTTTCACAAGTTTTCCGTTGTATACTTTCTTCACAAAAAAATTCCCAAAAAGCGGTAAATTTTGCGAAAAAAAGACAATCCCCCCTTAAGGCTCGTTTTGAACCTTGTTGTTTCGTCGTTTCAGGCTTAGTACAGACTTTTCTACCAGCCTTTGGTCAAGCCTGTGTGCAACAGCCTGAAACCGCGTTATCATTCAGGGCTTCAGCTAGGCCCGAAATCAGGCTGGTGCTCAGCCTGAATAAAAAAATGTGAGCCTTGTTTCAGAGCTTGGCGAGCCCTTTTTTCATCGTCAATTCCTACCTGGGTACACTCATGTAGACTTAATAAACCAAAATTATTTTTTTTAGATTAAAATTGGCACAGTTATACTGCGTGCCGCAGAGGTTCGACATGCTTCATAAGAATTGCTGCAGTGTCGCCATTTGGTTATATTTTCGGAAAAAAATTGATAGCCATCTACTCATATATATGCTCAATAAATACCGCAACCATTATTTGTATATCACATTTTCTTCCGCAAAAAAAAATATAAAAAATACGCTTCCTGTAAGGCCGTTACAGTGGTGTTACCCCTTAAAGTCTTCATATAATTTTCAAGATTTTCACGTGATCGTGATTAAAATAATGAAATATTCGGAAAAATTCGGATAAACTCGGATGTTTGCGTAAAAATAATGGTTTGCAAAACTCTGAATTCTTCATATTTGTTCCAATTCATAGAAAAAGTCGGAAAAATGTTCCGGAAACAACCGGAGTTTTTCGGATAAAAATTTGCACTATGGGCGCGGGATCGTACCCCGTGCTCAGTGCTTTTTTTTAAAAATTATTATTACTATTAATTCTTATTTCATTAGTTATTTTGATTAGTTATCATTACTACTTTAATTAGTTATCTTTTAGTGTCGAAAAATTTATCGCGCACTCTGACCGCTTATTTTATTAGTTTATACGTCAATTTAAATACAATAATAAATCTAAATTACAACTTATTTATCTTCTAAATAATTGTTTGCGCTTTACTTACACCCGTCCCTATGCCAAATGAATTGTAATTCATAAAAGTAAACGGAAATATATTTACATTCGCATTATTATATTCATTCTCATTTACTTTCATCAAGCGATAAAGCATTATGATAATACTTTATCGCTTGATGAAAGTATATAAGAATGTGTATAACAATACGAATATAAATATATTTCCGCTTACTTTTATGAATTACAATTTATTCTCGATTGTTTTGGCACTTTTTTCCAACTTATCTAACGTCTATTTATTTAAAAAATGCTTTGTTGATTGTTTAGCCGAGTGCACTAATCAAAAACTGCATAACTGCAAGTACAGTTTATTTAATTGCATAATAAACTAGTGCACTCGTTCTCGGATGGCACCACGGGAAGGCAATCAACTCTACCCCCCGTCAGCTCAAAGAGTCTCGTCTTGAAAACGGGACGCTTTCGAGAATATATGGTTCCCAAAAGCGCAACTCAAGGAACTATTGATCAATCGAAGAGCAGCTTGAAAAGCCTGTGACCACACGATTCGACAATTCAAGATGACTTGCGAAAGTGCTGTTTAAAGAGCCTCCAATTGCAGACAAGTGCGACTTCGATAATCAATGACCGGTTGAATAATTTCAACACTCTGAATTTGCTGCAAATTTGACATATTAAAGCGCAGCTCATCGAGCCTCAAAGACGCCGCGGGAATCATCGACGCGACCGAACCCGCAGTCGATCGCCCCGTCGGCCGCACGTTGAAATTGCTCAAAACGAGCGGGCATTTCAAATTTTAGTGCAAACAGTCTTGGATAAAATGACCAAAAAATAAATGTTTCCGCCAGAACGTAAATGAGTTTTTACTTTTCCCCTTAAAAAATTGATTGAAAAAATTGTTGAAGAAAAGTGCCGAAACGATCGAGAAAGGTTCAAAGAGAATTTTGAATTTTTCTCGATCGGCATTTTCTCAAAACACATTTCACATTGGGATGGGGGTCAAAACTTTGAAAAGCCAAATATAGAACGACAAGGATTTTGAAATGACAGAATTATAAACTGAAAATAACGAACTGTAAATTATTCGAAATTTTATCCTTCGACCGATAACGAAATTGAATAGCTATTACACCAAAGGATTATTTATGTGAGAGCGCATTTATTCGAGAACGGGGATTCTGATTGTCTGCAGTTTGAGTCATAGAAACACAGATTTAAACAATCTAGAACATTCACATCTCCGAAATAGAAAGACGTGAGTATCTAATATTGGTAATACCATCTATAGCAAAAAGCCAGATATCGAGGATACAAACTTCGAAAGTTTTGATCTCAGATAGGCAAACGAGCGATGGTCCATAATAGCGAACACCGAAATAGCGAACATCAAAGAAGTGGACGAGTTGCTTCATAATTTTATGCCTATTTTCGCTAACACGTACGAGATTCTTTTAAAGTCATTAAGAGAGGATATACATTTACAATGATCAAAAAATCAATTTCTTTTCGTTAAGGGATAAGACCATTCTAGGAATTTGGAAAAATCGTTTTTTTTTGGCTTCAAAAATACTTTGGGGTCATAAAAACACTATGCAGTTGGTCCTGCAGCGATTTTTTTTAAGGTTGGATAAGTGTGTACGGTAGAACTTCGATTATCCGAACCTCGATCATCCGAACCCTCAATTATCCGAACGATGACTTAGTTTATCCGGAAGCTCAATTATCCGAACGTTGGCGCGAAAGATACATGGTTGCTCGCTGCCACCGCCGTGAGCAACAATGAGCAACCCAACGCAACTTCTCCTTCTCAAACAGCTGCGAGACTTAGACGCTCAAAAACGCGTTGCAGCCTTCGTCAATTAAAAATGGACGATTTTATTTTTTTTTAATATTTCAAAAGGCATTCGACTTTTTTCAGGTGTTTAAAACACACACACACACCACATAGGGAGGCTGAAACCCCTACGTGGCGCGTCCCCAGGCGGCGGATAGGGGGAAGCCCTCGTATATAAATATAGACATAGATGTACAAATATCTATATGGATATAGATATACATATAGACATATCTATCTGGATATAGATATGGATATTAAAATGTCTATATAGATATACAGGGCAGGAGGCAATTAAAATACCTCCCGTGGACCAACAGACACGGGGAACAAACCTCGATAGCAAATGAATATGGGAAGTCCAATAAAGGATATACCGATTAGGGTGCAGCGGCATGAAACCCCAGTACCGGCGCCTTCAGGGAGTGACCAAGCGGGCTCCCGGGCGTCGTCATCGAACAACCGCAGTACCACGGAGGTGGGCCACTTGGCCTCCATGGCGCACAATGTTTCAAGTGAAGAAAAGGAAGAGACAGGTGGAAACCGAAAGGAGATTTTGAAGTTGGTGGAGAGGCACGGAAAGACGCTGGAGAGCCTAGCCTAGCCTAGTTCCTATGCTTACCAGTACTTGGAAAGGTATAGAGGACCTCGTAGCGTGGAGTGCAAAGCCACAGGCGGCAACGTTGACTGGAGGAACGCAAACCACGCCGACCATAAGCCAAGCGAAATCGACTTTCCCTAACAAGGAGAGGAACGATGAAGGCATGGACGTGGGCGGTACCTCGACGCAAGTAAGCAAGGCAAAGAGGAAAAAGCGGGTTACACCGACGTCGACCGACGGAAAGGAGCCGAAGGAGAAGCTGCTGGTGGAGCCATTGGCTGGTCCATCCGAGGATAAGGGCGAGAGATCAGAGCAGAAGTGGCAGACTGCGCGAAAGAAGAAAAGATCGTCGATCGGCAGGTGAATGCGTCCAAAAGGTACGCAGAACGAACGCGGGAGATCTGCTGATCGTTCTGAATAAGGAGAGCTCAGCCAAAGCACCGGAATTGCGAAACCAATTCGAAGGTGTTCTTGGTGAATCAGCAACGGTCCAGAGTAAAGTCCAGGAAGTTGATCTGGAGATCAAGGACCTGGAAGAGGACGCGACGAAAGAGGAGATATCGGCGGCCCTGCAGAGAGTCTTGGGACCGGACTATTCAGTCACGGAATACTCTCTTAAGTATCTGCGTAAAGCATATGGCAGAACTCAGACCGCGGTAATACGACTCATGGTGCTTGGTGCCCGGAAACTTCGGGATACAGGAATCATCCGAGTCGGCTGGTGTAATTGCAGAATCCGAGAGGTGGTGAGACCACTAAAGTGTTTCAAGTGCTGGAAATTTGGACACTTATCACGGAACTGCAAGAGCAACGTCGACCGAGCTAAAGACTGCATCAAGTGCGGTAACACTGGCCACAAAGTTGCCGAATGCACAGCAAGTGCAAAGTGTGTCATATGTGCAGAAGCGGGAGATGGGGCACCCACAGCCCACATCGCAGGTAGCAGCCGGTGTCTAGCGTATACGCGGGCTCTCCAGGCTCTCCAGGCACTCCAAAAACGATACAAATGAGAGTACTCCAGCTGAACCTCAACCATTGTGAAGCAGCACAGGACCTGCTCATGCAGACTGTGCGCGAGCTGAAGCCTGACTTGGCGATACTCTCGGAACCATATAGACATCTAGACACGCAACCTTGGGAATCTGACGCAAGTGGTAAGGCCGCAATTTGGTCCTGCGGAAAACTTCCATTTCAGGATCTTGCGAGTCGGACGGAAACTGGTTTTGTGAGAATAAAAGTCAAAGGAGTTCATTTCTACAGTTGTTACGCACCGCCTAGTCTGACGACTTATGAGTTTGAGAATTTTCTCGACAACTTAGTCGCAGACGCTAAACAGCGCTTCCCGGTAGCCATAGCCGGAGATTACAACGCGTGGGCTGTGGAATGGGCTAGTAAAGTGACGAACAGGAAGGGCCAAGCTCTGCTTGAGGCTATGTCCTTATTGGATGTAGTACTACTTAATGCAGGTACAAAGCCCACTTTTGTTAAAGGTGAACCCTCCTCTATAGTGGACCTCACTTTTGTGAGTAGTAGCCTGGCAAGAGGAAACCAGTGCCACTGGGTAGTCAGTGATATCTACACTCACAGTGATCATCAAGCGATTCTCTGGGAGATTCGCGGTGACTTCAGCAGAACAGCGAAGGCACCGAAGACAAACGGGAAGGGCTGGAAAGCGAAAATGTTTGACGCGGACTTGTTTCGTGAAACTTTTGACACTAGCCCCCTCGCAGCGGAAAGTGCAACCGAGAAGGTCGAGGTGGTCATGCAGAGGGTCACCGAAGCATGCAATGCCACAATGCCACGGAAACGTAATGTCGTCTTCCGACCGGCGGTACACTGGTGGAGCGAACAAATTGCCGGCATCCGAAGGGAGTGTCATCGAACTCGCCGCCTAGCGCAACGAGCTCGAGGCAAACACTCGTTCCCCGATTTGGAAGAACAGCACAGGAAGGCGCGCTTGAAGCTTAAAAAGGCTATCAAGCAGAGTAAAGCTAAGAGCTGGGGCGAACTGCTCAGCGAGGTGGAAGATGCTCCCTGGGGCAGGCCGTACAAAGTAGTGATGACTCGGCTGAAAAGCCAACCAATTCCATCGCCTGTGGACGCAGCTCTGCTGGAAAAGATTGTTTCACATCTGTTCCCTGAGCTACCCGAGGAGGACTACCAGCTCGAAGAGGACGTCGATGAAGACATCCCACCCATTACTGAAGAAGAGCTTCTTACGGCGATTGCCAGGGTGGGCAACAATAAAGCCCCCGGCATGGATGGGATACCCAACATCGCACTCAAGGCAGCGATCAAGTTGGCACCGGCAATATTCCTGGGCATGTACAATGCGTGTCTCAAGGAAGGAATCTTCCCGGACAAATGGAAGTGGCAGAAGCTAGTGCTCCTCCCGAAAGGGAAAAAGCCACCGGACGAACCTTCATCCTATCGTCCGCTCTGTATGCTGGATACCGCGGGAAAGATCTTCGAGCGCATCATCCATAACAGAATTGAGAAGGTCGTGGACCCTCTACTGGCGGAGGGCCAGTTTGGCTTCAGAAAGGAGCGCTCTACTCTGGATGCCATAAATACAATGGTGAAGCAGGCGCAGGAGTCGACTGCGGGGAAACGATGGGCAAGACGGTCCAAGAAGTACTGCGCAGTTGTCGCTCTCGACGTCAAAAACGCTTTCAACTCGGCGATATGGAAGTGTATCATGGACGCCCTAAAAACATAAGGTGTACCGTGGTACCTACAGAGAATAGTGGTGAGTTACCTATGTAATAGGTGGCTCATGTACGACACAGAGGATGGACCAAAGACGTATAGGGTGACTGGAGGAGTTCCTCAGGGCTCTGTACTTGGACCGCTTCTGTGGATCATCATGTACAATGATCTGCTGCTATTAAAATTGCCGAAAGGAGTGTCCATCGTAGCGTTCGCAGATGACGCGGCGCTGATTGTCATCGCCAGATTCCTGAAGCAAATCACCGCACTCTTCGGCGAAGCTTTCGCCAACATAAAGAAATGGATGTCTTCTGTTGGACTGCATCTTGCAGCCCACAATACAGAAGTACTCCTCGTATTCAGCAGGAAGGTGATGGAAACGGTGACGCTCAGGGTTGGAAACTCCGAAATCACATCCCAACCGTTCATTCGGTACCTGGGTGTGATTCTCGACGCGAGGCTGAACTTCAAAGAGCAAACCGAGCAGATCAGCAGAAAGGCCGCTGGGGTGGCTACCACACTGGCGCGACTCATGCCTAATGTTGGTGGCCCCAGACAGAAGAGGAGGAAACTGCTATCATCAGTGACGACCTCAGTGCTCACCTATGGCATACCCATATGGGCTGATGCACTGAAAATCCAGGAGTACCACAGGAAGGCTGCAGCAACGTATCGCGTCAGTGCCTTGAGGGTAGCCTGTGCGTTTCGCACTGTCTCCGAGGACGCTATCAACGTTATCGCGGGAATGCTGCCCATTGAGGTGCTTGCCGAGGCAGCTAGAAACCCCAGTTATGCAAGGACAGAAGCGAGAGCAACCAGTCTCAACCAGTGGCAGACGATGTGGGATGCTTCTCCCAAGGGAAGGTGGACACATCGATTAATCCCGAAGGTGGAGATATGGGTGAACCGTCTACACGGGGAGCTCAACTATTATCTCACTCAAGTGATCTCAGGACACGGCTGTTTTCGGGCTTATCTCTATAAGTTTAATTATCAAGATTCCCCGGACTGCCCAGCATGTGTAGCAGTCGAGGAGAACGCTGAACATGCATTGTTCCAATGCCCACGTTTTAGTGCCTCCCGCGCGATAGTCGAGGATCAGCTGGAGACACGCATCACCCCGGACAACCTGGTTGAGTTGATGCTGAAGTCAGCAGACGCATGGACAGCGGTATCGGCTTATGCTGCCGCAGTGATGAAGGAGTTGCGACGTGCAGAACGTGCGAGGAAGAAGACGATGCCGGAAGACCAGGCAGTCATAGATTAAATCAGCGACACGAACCCCTAAACCACTCATAACATCTAGAGTGGAACGGGGGATGTAAGGTCGTCTGTCAACACTGCAGGAAGAGCTACGGCTAAGGCCTCTCCCGCGATGTAATACCTAGCGGTCGTCCCGCGGGAGAATTTGTAAGGCCACAGAGGAATGGGGGTTTTTAGTCGGTGCAAGCCCGACACACAGCAATTATTTGCTACGGTGCGGAGGCATTTTCCCGCTAAACCTCTTAAAAAAAAACACAGACACACAGACACACACACACACACACACACACACACACACACACACACACACACACACACACACACACACACACACACACACATACAGGGTGGGCGGAACATTGACGTCCAAAAATAAAATTTAGGTCCCTTGTATCCTGGGGTATCCGAATAACCCCCATGTATATCCCGCGACTTTTCATAGTTTTCGAGTTAGGAATTTTCGAGAATTTTCGACCTGACCAAATAAAAAAAAGTAGAAGACTGTCGAGATTTTTTTTGCAACTGAATCTTCATGAGTAGTACTTTTATGCATAAAATAATCGGCTTCGTAACTGTGATGAAAGTTATTAAAATGTTGGTCTAGAGTGAAAAATTTACGTTCGGTAAATTATGACTTAAATTTTCAACTTTAAATGAAACATCTAAACAGGTGACTTCATGGTTCCTAATTAGGCCTCAAGAATGCGCCAGACTCTCAGCTTTTATAATCATTTTAAAAAAGCAGTACTTAATAGGGGTACTTTGGCTACAATTGACCTTCAAAGACAGCGATCTCTTTAACGAGAACGGATCGCGTAAACGAGCTTTTACCTGTCCATGAGAACGGATCGCGCAAAATTTATTAAACTTAAATTAAACTAAAAAAAATACACCTCCAAATGTTTCAATCTTAGCTTTCCCTGCAGTTATTTTTGGTTAGTTGACAAACTAAATAACCTTAGAAATGATAAAATGGGCAATTTTTTTTTTTTAATTTGATGGCTAATTATAATAATTATCCACCTCGCTGTCATTGAAGGTCAATTGTAGCCAAAGTAGCCCTATCAAGTACTACTCTTTTTAATGATTAGGAAAGCTGACAGTCTGGCGCATTCTTAGGGCCTAATTAGGAACCATGAAGTCACCTGTTTAGATTTTTTATTTAAAGTTGAAAATTTAAGTCATAATTTACCGAACGTAAATTTTTCACTTTAGACCAACATTTTCATAACTTTCATCACAGTTACGAAGCTGATTATTTTATGCATAAAAGTACTACTCATAAAGATTAAGTTGCAAAAAAAAATCTCGATAGCCTTCTACTTTTTTTTGAGATTTTTTTTAATTGGTCAGGTCGAAAATTCTCAAAAATGCAGTAAAAAATGCATAACTCGAAAACTATGAAAAGTCGCGCGACATACATGGGGGTTATTCGGATACCCCACGATACAAGGGAACTAAATTTTATTTTTAGACGCCAATGTTCCGGCCACCGTGTGTATATATATATATATATATATATATATATATATTTCAACGTTAATATGTATGTCAAATTTTAATATATATTTATGTATTTTTTTATGTAAAAAGGTGATGGTGATGATCTCGTCCCAAAAAACCCACGTTTCAATTATCCGAACTTTTGATTGTCCGAACTAGTCTCGGTCCCAATTGGTTCGGATAATCGAGGTTCTACTGTATACGTATGGCAGGTTTGCAGTTACAAGAGCCTCGCGGTTGAGATATGAGCGTGCGGGCTCTGAGTGTAGACGACGCGGGTTCGATCCCCGGTAGCAATGTCGTGATTTTTTATTAAGCATGTACGAATTAAATATCAGAAATAATGCCTGAACAGGCGAGAATAGCTAAAGCGAGAGTAAGTTCGAAATTTTCTGAATATAAAATGAAGAAAAAAAAAGTTGATTCACTGGGGATTAAACCCGGACCTTCAGCATCGTAATCCGTCACGTTGCAAACTCAGCCACGACGCTCATTGCAGATGAAGAAACATTTATGATACAGCCTTTTCCATAATGTTTACTGTTGAAAAAAATGCCGAAACGATCGCGGCAAAGGCTCACGATTTCTTTTTGAACCTTTCACGGTCGTTTCGGCGTCTTATTTTTCAAACGCGGTTCGTCGTTAATTTTTTTAACCCGCATTTTCGGCATAAACGGGCAACCGCGAGAAAACAATGATCTCGATACATGTTTTTCCCTTTCAAATTCATTTAATGCATATTCCAATCCGCAGTACGGCCACACATATATGTCGAGCTCGATCGGACGGAAAACCTCGCTCCGTTTACCTGTCGAGCGAGCGAGGGGCAGAGGCTTTTCCCCCACCGAGCTGCCCATTCGTGTTCACGCTGACTGCGATACCGACTTGAGCGGTGATCACGGACTCGCGCGGCTACAAGGGAATCTGCAACCTCGACAGAGGCGATGATCACGAAATCAAACTCCCGAACTCGCCGCCGCGATTTAGCGCCATTTACGAGGCCGCGTTGTGCATCTCCCCACTAATCGCTGTTTTCGGCGTGCGTCGTAAATGGCGCTAAATCGCGGCGGCGAGTTCGGGAATATGATTTCATGATCATCGCCTCTGTCGAGGCTGCAGATTCCCTTGTAGCCGCGCGAGTCCGTGATCACCGCTCAAGTCGGTATCGAAGTCAGCGTGAACTCGATTGGGTAGCTCGGAGGGGGAAAAGTCTCTGCTCCTCGCAAATCGTGCTCGCTCGACACGCGAACGGAGCGAGGTTTTCCGTCCGATCGAGCTCGACATATATGTGTGGCCGTACTGCGGATTGGAACATGCATTAAATGAATTTCAAAGTGAAAAACATGTATCGAGATCATTGTTTTCTTTCGGTTGCCCGCTTATGCCGAAAATGCGGGTTAAAAAAATTAACGACGAACCGCGTTGAAAAATGAAACGCCGAAACGACCGTGGAAGGTTCAAAAAGAAATCTTAAGCCTTTGCCGCGATCGTTTCGGCATTTTTTTCAACAGTAAACATGCATAAAGGTGTATCATAAATGTTTTTAATCTGCAATGAGCGTCGTGGCTGAGTTGGCAACGTGACGGATTAACGATGCATACGGTCCGGGTTCAGTCCCCGGTACACCAACTTTTTTTTCTTCATTTTATATTCAGAAAATTTCGAACTTACTCTCGGTTTAGCTATTCTCGCCTGTTCAGTCATTATTTATGATATTTAATTCGTATATGCTTCATAAAAAAAAACAAGACATCGCTACCGGGGGTCGAACCCGCGTCCAGTGCAGCAGGATCGCGCGTAAAAGTTACCACCTCTCTAGTCTCTTACGCGCCCATCACCAATCATGGTGCGCGTGTCCATGAAGAATAGAGGTAAGGAGCCCGAGCGCGTATGCTAAAAGCACCCCAAACGTGGACCCTGAAAGTGACGAAAAGTTGTGGTTCGAAATTCAGCCACATCAAGCGCTAGTGCCGAGAGGGAAGGATGTGAAGTATGGCATCGGTGACGCTATGAAGTGAGCGTATATATAAACTGGAGAATTCTTGGTTATAATATTTATATATCATTCTTGGCTGTTCGTCTGTGAATGCGAAATTGTAATAAGGATTTTTTAATTGCGGTAAAAATCAGTGTTGTGGAGTGCAGTGAGTGATTGCCCCGCATTATATAAAAGCAGGTAAGAAAACGGTATTTTGAAACCATTTTCTGTATTATATTATAATTGTAATTCATCGGTTGATTAAATACATTTCTCGAGCATGAAAGTGAGGTTAGAATTCGTATTATTGCCATACTATGTAATTACAAATTTTATTTTGGGTTCTTTTCTTGTTGCAGTGCACAATGGCGAAATACTGTTCGTACCCAGGGTGTCAAACTGGGCGAGACGCCAGCAGAGCAAAGTGCAAGCGCTTAGGAGTACGACAGTTGTCCGTCTTCAAGGTTCCAAAGGTAAATCGCCTGTTAAAATGTTTTCTTTTTGTTAAATGACGCATAGAGTGCGTAATTTATTGACGAAATCTGAAGTAATTGCATGCCACTTATTGCCTATAGGAAAAAAAATTTGCTCAATGATTTAGCGTGTATATGAAATTTCAACCCGCTTTGTTTTTTTCCTGTATCTTGTAGAATATGGTACAACGATGGAGCAGAACCATCGGGGAGTGTCTCTCCCACACTGATTTCGTGTGCGAGCTTCACTTTTCCAATGACTCGATAATAAAAGATGACCGCATCAAAATGTCTGATGGTACGATCGAGGTAATTCCTCATCTTCGTCATACCCTCATCGCTGATGCTATGCCCATCGCAGTCCATAACAAGGTAAGGATTGTAATCATTATAGTAATTTTTTGTGTGAAATGCATAAAAACATTCAGCGCTACAGGGGCATGACTTTCCGAATGAGTTTCTCCGCCACTTCTCAACTTTTTTTTCTTTTTTCTCTATTCTTTTCCTGCCCCGCTTGACTTTTCTATAATACCCTCTTTTCTTCGAATGAACTCAGCTAACTTGCAGCTGTGTTTGCTAATTGTTTGTAGCTCGGTTCAGCAGTATAATTTATCAAAAGTTCATCTTTTTCTTGCGGTCTTCAATTTTTATATGCGGAATATTCTTATCTGCTACCCCTCTTCAATTTCCTCTGTTGTCTTTACTCTTTATTACTTGAGTCAATTCGCTGATATCGTTCTTTGCTATCCCCTCGAACAATTGGACATAGATTGTCCATTATTACATTGAGATAAATATAATAATGAATTATTTTTTATTTCAACAGGAAAACGGTGGTCAACCGAAACAGAATGTTCCCTGCGACCAGTTAGCCGGACCTTCTCATGGATCCGTAGCTATTTGCAACGACGCTGTCGTACATCAAGTGCCTACGACCTGTCACGATTTTCTTACTCCGACGGAGGTAAGTGTTGTAATTATTGAAAATGAAGGGAAAATGTCTTTCAATGGAGTTTGGAGCGAGTTGCGCTGAATGGGGTTTGGAGCGAGTTGCGTTAAATGGGGTTTGGAGCGAGTTCCGCTCAATGAGGTATATAATAATTGCCTATGTATATAATTTAATTAACAAATGCACGATGACAGAATTAATCGACGAACGAATAAATTTATTATTTTTTCCATCTGTCTTGCGTGCATAACTGCGCTTTGAATATTCTCTTCGTTCGCTCTCTCTTTTCTCATTCCATCTCTGTCGTATCCTATCCCGAGTACAGCAGCGCCAGCGGATATTTCCGTAACAATTTTCGCTGATTCCATAGCCCGCGTCCACAGTACAGCGTTCGGGCTCCTTACCGCTATTCTTCATGCGCGTGTCTGTGAGCGAGCGACGCTCGACATCTTCGGAAAGAGCCGAGCACGGTCGAAGTTTCTCGACCGCGCCTACGGCAGCTACACCAATCCATGGATGCTGAGCACGTTCATGTGCGGCCAAGCCGAAACGAAGGCTTCGAGGGAAAAAGCAATCTGAGCACGACCATGCCGTCGGGTGACGTCACGCGCGAGGCTTTTAGTTGATTTCAATGCTTATTTAACTCTTGATTCTCTGCGTTATTAATGTATACAAAAAAATGTATCGCGCACTCTGATCGTTTATTTTTTTAGTTTACACGTTAATATAAATATAATAATAAATCTAAATTACAACTCATTTATCTTATATGAGATTGTTTACGCTTTACTCACACCCGTCCTTATGCCAAATAAATAATAATTCATAAAAGTAAGCGGAAATATATTTATATTCGTATTATTATATTAATTCTCATACTTTCAGCAAGCGATGAAGCATTATCCCCAAAAACAAGCCAATCATCCATCCGGCCGCGAATCGTAAGTAACAGAACGTGCACACATTCTACAAGCAATGAGATGGTCCCGTTGGTGCGTTCCTGGCTTCGGTCCGCAGGGGCCCGTAGTGCAAATTTTTCTCCAACCTTTTCATAATTTCTCATATTTTAGCCATATTTGAGATTTTCGGAGAAAAAGTGATTTAAAACAGATTCAAGTTCTGGTCTATTTCCCAAAAACACATTTTTTTCACTGAAAATTCATGATTTCTCATTTTTTTTCCCGGAAATTTCTCTTTTTCCTATGACCTGAGTGAACGGCTGCGGAGATATTCGGAGAAAAGTTAAAGATGAAAAGAAATGAGACTTTCGTAAAAAAAAACTGATTATTTTTTTTCCGGAAATTTTCCTTTTTCCTATTACCTGAGTAAACGGCTGCGAAGATATTCGGAGAAAATTTAAAGATTGAAAAAATTAGATTTTCTTAAAAAACTTGTTCTTATTTTTTTCCGGAACTTTTTCTTTTTCCTATTGAGTGAACGGCTGCGCAGATATTCGGAGAAAAGTTATAGATGAAAAAATTCGATTTTCGTAAAAAAAACTACTTACATTTTTTTATCCCTCATAATTCTGAGAAATAATGAATTTCCGAAATTTTTCCAAACATTATTTTCCTTAAGGGGTAACACCACTGTAACGGCCTGCCACGAAGCGTTTAAGAAAAATACTACTTGGGGTAATTATTAAGCATATATTGAAGTATATTGCAAAAAAAATGTATGGGAAAATATTACAAAATGGTGACACTACAGCCAATTCTTACGAGGCATGTTGAACTTAAGGTGCTCTGCGGCACGCAGTATAACTTGTGCCAATTTTAATTTGAATAAAATAATTTTTTAAATAAAATCTAGATGAGTGTAGCTCGTGAACCACGTAGGGGATTTTAGAAATATTGATTTTTGAGTAATTGCCGAGTATTTGACTAAAAATGTTCAATTTTTTTTAAAGACAGTTATTTGTCAATAAATATTGTTTTAATTAACTTATCGAAAATCCCCTACGTGGTTCAGTAGCTACACTCATGTAGACTTAATAAAACAAAATTCTCTTTTTTAGATTAAAATTGGCACAGTTATACTGCGTGCCGCAGAGGTTCGACATGCTTAGGAAGATCTACTGCAGTGTCGCCATTTGATAATATTTTCGGATGAAAAATTTATAGCAATATACTTAAATATATGCTCAATAAATACCGCAAGTATTATTTGTTTATCACATTTTCTTCCGCCAAAAAAATATTTAAAAATACGCTTCCTGTAAGGCCGTTACAGTGGTGTTACCCCTTAAAGTCTTCATATAATTTCCGAGATTTTCTCGTGATTGTAATTAAAATGATGAAATATTCGGAAAAATTCGGAGAAACTCGGATGTTTGCGTAAAAATAATTGTCCGCAAAACTCCGAATTCTTCATATTTGTTCCAATTCATAGAAAAATTCGGAAAAATTTTCCGGAAAAAATCGGAGTTTTTCGGACAAAAATTTGCACTGGGGCGCGGGATCGTTCCCCGCGCTCAGTGCTTTTTTTAAAATTATTATTGCTATTAATTCTTATTTGATTAGTTATTTTTATTAGTTATCATTATTATTTTAATTAATTATCATTTAGTGTCGAAAAATTTATCGCGCACTCTGACCGCTTATTTTATTGGTTTATATGTTAATTTCAATATAATAATAAATCTAAATTACAACTTATTTTACTTCTGAAATTTTTTTTTGCGCTTTAATCCCACCCTTCATACACTCAAATAAATTGTAATTCATAAAAGTAAGCGGAAATATATTCGTATTATTATATTCATTCTCATATACTTTCATCAAGCGATAAAGTATTATCATAATGTATCCGACCGCGAATCGTAAGTACCAGAAAGTGCACATATTTACAAGCGATGAGATGGTCCCGTTGGTAGCGTTCCTGGCTTCGGTCCGCAGGGGTGCGGGATCGTTCCCCGCGCTGAGTGCTTTTTTAAAATTATCATTACTATTAATTCTTATTTGATTAGTTATTGAATGAATATAATAATACGAATATAAATATATTTCCTCTCATATACTTTCATCAAGCGATAAAGCATTATCATAATGCTTTATCGCTTGATGAAAGTATATGAGAATAAATGTAATAATACGAATATAAATAAATTTCCGCTTACTTTTATGAATTACAATTTATTTGGCATAGGGACGGGTGTGAGTAAAGCGCAAACAATTTTTTAGAAGATAAATAAGTTGTAATTTAGATTTATTATTATATTTAAATTAACGTACAAAATAATAAAGTAAGCAGTCAGAGTGCGCGATAAATTTTTCGACACTAAAAGATAACTAATTAAGATAATGATGGTAACTAATAAAAATAACTAATCAAATAAGAATTAATAGTTATTAAACGATCCCGCGCCCTTAGTGCAATTTTTTTTCCGAAAGAATCCGATCTTTTCCGAAAAAAAATTCGGAGTTTTGCGGACAATTATTTTTACACAAACATCCGAATTTCTCCAAATTTCTCCGAATATTTTATTATTTTAATTACGATCACGGGAAAATCTCGGAAATTATATAAAGACTGTAAGGGGTAACACCTCTTTAACGGCCTTACAGGAAGCGTATTATTTAATATTTTTTTTGGCGGAAGAAAATGTGATAAACAAATAATACTTGCGGTATTTATTGAACATATAAGTATATTGAGCACTTAAGTATATTCCTAGAAATTTTTATCCGAAAATATTACAAAATGGCGACACTGCAGCAATTCTTCCGAAGCATGTCGAACCTCTGCGGCATGCAGTATAACTGTGCCAATTTCAATCTAAAAAAAAGAATTTTGTTTTATTAAGTCTAAATGAACATTTTTAGTCAAATACGCGGCAATTACTCAAGAATCAATATTTCTAAAATCCCCTACGTGGTTCACTAGCTACACTCATCTAGATTTAATAAAAAAAAATATTTTGTCCAGATTAAAATTGGCACTAGTTATACTACGTGCGCAGAGCACCTTAAGTTCAACATGCCTCGGAAGAATTTGCTGCAGTGTCGCCATTTGTAATATTTTCCGTACATTTTTTTCGTAATATACTTCAATAGATGCTTAATAATTACCCCAAGTATTATTTGTCTAAAACGCTTCGTGGCAGGCCGTTACAGTGGTGTTACCCCTTAAGAAAAATAATGTTTGCAAACATTTCGGAAATTCATTATTTCTCAGAATTATGAGGGATAAAGAAATGTAATAAGTTTTTTTTTACGAAAATCTCATTTTTTTTCATCTATAACTTTTCTCCGAATATCTCCGCAGCCGTTCACTCAATAGGAAAAAGAAAAAGTTCCGAAAAAAAATAAGAACAAGTTTTTTTACGAAAATCTCATTTTTTTCATCTTTCAATTTTCTCCGAATATTTTCGCAGCCGTTCACTCAGGTAATAGGAAAAAGGAAAATTTCCGCAAAAAAATAATAATCAGTTTTTTTAACGAAAATCTCATTCCTTTTCATCTTTAACTTCTCTCCGAATATCTGCGCAGCCGTTCACCCAGGTCATAGGAAAAAGAGAAATTTCGGGAAAAAAAATGAGAGGTCATGAATTTTCAGTGAAAAAAAATGTGTTTTTGGGAATTAGACCAGAACTTGAATCTGTTTTAAATCATTTTTTCTCCGAAAATCTCAAATATGACTAAAATATGAGAAATTATGAGAAATTTGCACCACGCGCCTCTGCGGACCGAAGCCAGGAAGCTACCAACGGGACCATCCCATCGCTTGTAGAATATGTACACTTTCTGGTGCTTACGATTCGCGGCCGGGTGGATGATTGGCTGGTTTTTGGGGATAATGCTTTATCGCTTGATGAAAATATAAGAATCGATATAATAATACGAATATAAATATATTTCCGCTTACTTTTATGAATTATATTTTATTTGGCATATGGACGGGTGTGAGTAAAGCGTAAAAAAATTGATATAAGATAAATAAGTTGTAATTTAGATTTATTATTATATTTAAAGTAACGCATGAACTAAAAAAATAAGCGATCAGAGTGCGCGATACATTTCTTTGTATACATTAATAATGCAGAGAATCAATAAGCATTGAAATCATCTAAAAGCCTCGCGCGTGACGTCGGGTGACGTCACGCGCGAGTCGTGCTGAGATTGCTCTTTCCCTCGAAGCCTTCGTTTCAGCTTGGCCGCACATGAACGTGCTCAGCGTCCATGGATTGGGCGTCCATGGAGGGGGTAACTTTTCCGCGCGATCTGGCTGCACTGATCCCCGGTAGCAATGGCTTGTTTTTTTTAATTAAGCATATACGAATTAAATATCATAAATAATGCCTGAACGGGCGAGAATAGCTAAAGCGAGAGTAAGTTCGAAATTTTCTGAAAATAAAATGAAGAAAAAAAAAGTTGTTTTACCGGGGATTGAACCCGGACTGTAAGCATCGTTAATCCGCCACGCTGCCAACTCAGCCGCAACGCTCATTGCCGATATAGAAACATTTATGATACACCCTTATCCATAATGTTTACTGTTGAAAAAAAATGTTGAAACGATCGCGGCAAAGGCTCAAGATTTCTTTTTGAACCTTCCACGGTCGTTTCGGCGTTTTATTTTTCAACGCGGTTCGTCGTTAATTTTTTTAACCCGCATTTTCGGCATAAACGGGAAACCGAGAGAAAACAATGATCTCGGTACATGTTTTTCACTTTGAAACTCATTTAATGCATATTCCAATCCGCAGTACGGCCACACATATATGTCGAGCTCGATCGGACGGAAAACCTCCCTCCGTTCGCCTGTCGAGCGAGCACGATTTGCGACGGGCGGAGACTTTTCCCCCTCCGAGCTACCCATTCGCGTTCACGCTGACTTCGATACCGACTCGAGCGGTGATCACGGACTCGCGCGGCTACAAGGGAATCTGCAACCTCGACAGAGGTGATAATCACGAAATCATACTCCCGAACTCGCCCCGCGATTTAGCGCCATTTACGAGGCACGCCGAAAAGGGGAGCGTTGTGCGTCTCCCTACTTATCTCCGGACAGAACATTCCGTCCGTCTCTCTCTCTCTTTTCAGCGCCAGGGTGGATGGGGTCAGTACTAACCGGTCTCCAGAAACAACGTGCCAAGCGCGCCCATATGACAAGCCCCGTTGTTCCATGTAAAGCATGAAGAATAGAGGTAAGATAGATGAAGAAGAGAAATATCCGCTGGCGCTGCTGTACTCGGGATAGGATACGACCGAGATGGAATGAGAAAAGAGAGAGCGATAGAAGAGAATATTCAAAGCGCAGTTATGCACACAAGACAGATGGAAAAAAAATGTATTCGTTCGTCGATTAATTCTGTCATCGTGCATTTGTTAATTAAATTATATACATAGGCAATTATTATATACCCCATTGAGCGGAACTCGCTCCAAACCCCATTTAACGCAACTCGCTCCAAACCCCATTCAGTGCAACTCACTCCAAACCCCATTGAAAGACATTTTCCCTTCATTTTCAATAAATACAACACTTACCTCCGTCGGAGTAAGAAAATCGTGACAGGTCGTAGGCACTTGATGTACGACAGCGTCGTTGCAAATAGCTACGGATCCATGAGAAGGTCCGGCTAACTGGTCGCAGGGAACATTCTGTTCCGGTTGACCACCGTTTTCCTGTCGAAATAAAAAATAATTGATTATTAGATTTATCTCAATGTAATAATGGACAATCTATGTCCAATTGTTCGAGGGGATAGAAAAGTACGATATCAACGAATTGACTCAAGTTATAAAGAGTAAAGACAATAGAGGAAATTGAAGAGGGGTAGCAGATAAGAATATTCCGCATATAAAAATTGAAGACCGCAAGAAAAAGATGAACTTTTGATAAATTATACTGCTGAACCGAGCTACAAACAATTAGCAAACACAGCTGCAAGTTAGCTGCGTTCATTCGAAGAAAAGAGGGTATTATAGAAAAGTCAAGCGGGGCAGGAAAAGAATAGAGAAAAAAGAAAAAAAAGTTGAGAAGTGGCGGAGAAACTCATTCGGAAAGTCATGCCCCTGTAGCGCTGAATGTTTTTATGCATTTCACACAAAAAATTACTATAATGATTACAATCCTTACCTTGTTATGGACTGCGATGGGCATAGCATCAGCGATGAGGGTATGACGAAGATGAGGAATTACCTCGATCGTACCATGAGACATTTTGATGCGGTCTTCTTTTATTATCGAGTCATTGGAAAAGTGAAGCTCGCACACGAAATCAGTGTGGGAGAGACACTCCCCGATGGTTCTGCTCCATCGTTGTACCATATTCTACAAGATACAGGAAAAAAACAAAGCGGGTTGAAATTTCATATATACGCTAAATCATTGAGCAATTTTTTTTTCCTATAGACAATAAGTGGCATGCAATTACTTCAGATTTCGTCAACAAATTACGCGCTCTATGCGTCATTTAACAAAAAGAAAACATTTTAACAGGCGATTTACCTTTGGAACCTTGAAGACGGACAACTGTCGTACTCCTAAGCGCTTGCACTTTGCTCTGCTGGCGTCTCGCCCAGTTTGACACCCTGGGTACGAACAGTATTTCGCCATTGTGCACTGCAACAAGAAAAGAACCCAAAATAAAATTTGTAATTACATATTATGACAATAATACGAATTCTAACCTCACTTTCATGCTCGAGAAAAGTATTTAATCAACCGATGAATTACAATTATAATATAATACAGAAAATGGTTTCAAAATACCGTTTTCTTACCTGCTTTTATAGAATGCGGGGCAATCACTCACTGCACTCCACAACACTGTTTTTACTGCAATTAAAAAATCCTTATTACAATTTCGCATCCACAGACGAACAGCCAAGAATGACTTATAAATATTATAACCAAGAATTCTCCAGTTTATATATACGCTCACTTCATAGCGTCACCGATGCCTTACTTCACATCCTTCCCTCTCGGCATTAGCGCTTGATGTGGCTGAATTTCGAACCACAACTTTTCGTCACTTTCAGGGTCCACGTTTGGGGTGCTTTTAGCATACGCGTTCGGGCTTCTTACCTCTATTCTTCATTATGTAAAGCTAGGCTTTCTGCTATTACAAAGCTCTAAATCCATTGATATTAAATCATTTACAAAGAGTGTGACATGAGCGAAATTCATCTTGGTTTCGTGGAAAAATGTGAAAGGTGGAGGTTAGAAAGCAGGTTTTTTCCAAGCAAAGTAGGCGGAAAACCGGCATGGCTTAACCTCAAAGATCTCCCAACATGCGATGCTATACAGTGCGACGTTTGTAAATCTCCATGCACATTTTTGTGTCAGATATATGCCCCTTACGAAGACGATCCACAAGCTTTCCACAGAACTCTTTATGTATTTGTCTGTAAAAAGGAGACCTGCTGCACGGCAAACAATAATGGAAATTTGAAAGTTTTGCGATGTCAATTACCCAGGGAGAATTCATTTTATCCGTCGGCGCCACCTGAAGAAGATAAAGATTGGAGACCTGACATCCGTATGTAGATTCAAGCCTCACCTGTTTAAAAATATGCAGAATAAACGTGAATTTGTTGTATTAGCCGGAAAATCGAGGTTATGTGAAAAAATATATTTTTAAGGAATCAGTAAGATAATTGAAAAATCGCTCGGACATTTATTTGAATGTACATTAATAAAATTGTGTACCAAATTTTGTGTAAATATACAAATAAGTAAAGAAGTTATAAACAATCTCGTAATAGAAATGGATCTGAAGGAAAAAAAATGAGATTAAAAAAAATCGATAATATTGGCTAAGACTTGACGGGGCCTTTTTTCGTTATCGGCTTTCGGTCATCAAAGACAAAATTTGGAATTTTTTTCTTTCATTTTCTGAGGGAAAATGACATTGTTAATAACTAATAAAAATAAATGTTAAGGAGAAAAACGTCGGTGGAGACTAAACTACTATTATACTGATTAAGTGTACCAACTTTCAAGTCAATCTGTTCATTATATGTTGAGAAATCATGTACTCGGTTCTTAAAATCATCGTTTTGAAAAAAACGTGTTTACTATCAGTTCTATCGTTCTAATCATAACTTTACCTTCAATCTGGGATTCCTGTTGTCCACATGCCTGGACCTTTCTCTTCAATTTGAGTTGTCTCAAGAGACTAACAAGTGTTTGTCATTTTCACAGTAGCCTAAACCCTCAAGGGGTTTCACGCCTAAACCACTCTAGCGGCCGAAAGTAAGGCCTAACTTTGACAATTTATTTTGGGAGTATAAAAAAAGAAATATGTTTTTCTTTGAGAGGGTATATTTAACACATATCAAAGTATACAAAAATTAACAGGTCCGATGGTATAGTGGTTAGCGTGCTTGCCACTCAACCTGCGGACCTGGAGATCCCGGGTTCGAATCCCAGTCTCGTACATTTTGTCGTGAAATGTTTTTCTTCTGCATTTCGTGGCAAAATAAAACTAGTTCCACGACTGGGGGGCCATTTTGAGGACTGGCTGTATTGGTACAGGTTTTCTACAGTTGCCCTATACCCATGACAAAAATGTCAGGATAAAAATAATAGGGGGGAACAGGGATGTGAAGAAAAAAGGAGTATGTAAAAAAACACTGAAGGAAAGAACGGTCACAATGGGCCAAACAATAGGTAACAAACACGAACAGTGTGTACCTTAGGAAAACAAAAAAAAGCATACAAAAAATTTTATGATAATTTTCATACAAAATAGCGGCAACAGGGCCCATCTTGGAAAATGTGTTTTTGACAAATAGCTTCACGGGAGGATGGTTTTCTCGTGGAACATTAGACCTGGAACAAAAACCAAAAAAAATTATAATCCATATATTGTTAGCTATAAGTTTACGTAGGCATTTTTTTTACCAAATTTTTAAAAAATGACGCATTTTGAAAGAAATAAATCGATTTTTTGTCCGGAAAGGAAGCACTAAATTGTTTTAAAAAAATAAAGTTTACATTTAATTGAAAAACAAAAACGGCTGTGTATTCCCATAGAGAATGTAATTGTAAAGCTACTTTCAATATTCAGAATCGAACCATGCAAAGGTGTTCGAGTAATCCATCCTCCCAGTTTGAAAAAAAGGGGTTTCGAGAAAAACGTGTTTAAAGTTGTATAAGGTGCCTGAAAAAAGTCCGATGTGCTGTGGCAAAGTCGATAAGTGAACATTAGAAAAAAAAATTGCGCTGCACAACCCATTGCATATTGTTTTTATGACCCCAAAGTATTTTCGAAGCTAACAAAAACGATTTTTTCCAAAATCCTAGAGTGGTGTTATGCCTCAATAACTGCTATGTTTTAATGCAATGTTTGAATGACTTATCTAGTTCGGTTTTGATAGGCTGATCTTATCATTAGATATTGAACCAATGAAGAGATTTGAAAAGAATTGGATTTTTTAAGTTTAGACAATTATATGTTAATATAATCTTCGAAAACTGTGTCCCAAGTGTACCAGGTCGAAAAACCAGATGGTTGGGTTTAAACATTTTTTTGTTGCATTTAACTAGTGGATTTACATATAGTCGAAAATGTTCTAACGGCAATAATCGGAGAATGCGATGAAGATATGCCTTTTTGATTGCACAGAAGCCGAGAAATGGACCAAGACTTGCAACGTTTGCGGAATCTTGGCGCCGAAACACTGTGCCACATGTAAGAGCGCAAATTATTGCTGTCGAGAACATCAAGTTTGGGATTGGAAAGCCGGGCACAAGCAAGAATGCAACATGGATATACTAAAAGAAAGTGATATTACTGCGAAATCTATGGCATTAAATGATGTCCTATTCCCAGAATTCGAAATAGTATTAGACTCGGAAATTGAAGACATGGAAAATGATGCGGATGACGCGACCAAAGAAGCGGAAGAATTTGAACGTTTTGAAGCATTAGTGAAGAGTGGAAAAGCAGGGACACTGCAATCAGAAAAGGACGTGGATGTTGACCTACAAAATATGTCTCAATCCAACACGGATGAAACGTTTGCAAATTTTAGTGAAAAAGTTAAGAGGCACCCGGATCAAGTATTAAGGTGCCTTTACATATTTATTATGATCATGCTTATATTTTACTGCAGCGGTTTTGAAATAAGTCGATGGGCACTCAGCCGGTATCCAAATGTATATAATAGACCTTTTTTTAATTCAACGGACCTTAAGGGGCTACATCTACCCAGAGGCCCGAAAAAACGGCCAAATTGCAATTTGTTTTTTTCTGGAAAAGGATTGGTGAAAAATAAACGCCTTTTTTTAAACACAAAGGTGCATACATTTTTAGGGAATATAGCTAAAAAGTGATACTATCGACTAAAAATATTTTTGGAATATACAATTTCTACTCAGCCAGGTAGATGTAGCCCGTTAAGACACAGCAGTATAGGCTAAAGTTTATATGTACCTCGAAACTGCCAAATGGTGTATTCAAAAGTATGTACAAAACGTCGAGATTTAAAAAAATGTAATGTCATGACGCACTTTTTATCAAAATTCTCTGTCGGATGAAGAAAATTCAATCTGGGTTAATCGTTTATTTGGTATTCAAGCGCATTTTTAAGTGGTCGAATCGAAAATTTGAGTAACACCAATTTTGTAAAACAAGCAACGTAGTACCTTTTTTTCCAATTCCGTCCAGTTTCGAGTATAGTACTTCATATTTTTTTCTACGAATATCCTTCGAGCACTCATTGCAAACATTTGCTGCATACATAACAATTTGCTTTATTATGTATGCATTTATGAAAGCCTTGATTTTGAGGTACTCTGTCACATATTTAAAAAGTGTTCCTTATCGAATAATGATGCGCACAAAATATATTTACGTTTACTTGTGTGGATGTATGTACTGCACATTCGAGAATGGCTTGAGCTGAAACTCGGCGAACGCGAGTGTGGGATCATCGAACTTTCATAGCAAATGCGTATAGACCCTTTTACTTTCGTAAATGTCATTGTATGGCGGTTTTCTTTTTTTTTTAGAATTACTGGCGGGTGAGAAAGGCGTGCGTACCTAGCTGCAACTGTGGAACGACCGGTCAAAATTAATCTATTTCTTTATGTTTCGGTCCCAATCCGGGTCCTCCAGTATTTGTTTGGAAGGAACATTCCGAAAAGCGGCAACATTAAGATATCTGTGGCCCCTAAATCTAACCACGCAGCCTTCATATTTGAATCAGAATAAGACTTCCTTTCAAGAGTGATAAAAATGGAAATTCGATCCTTAACCCTTCCTTGACACACTTATATTTGGCCACGGCTTTGACACACTGGGTCAATTTGACCCGGATAGTACTACATCCACCTGCTCTTAACAACCCTTCGGTTGGTTTTTATTGAAAAAAAAACGCGGGATACACCTTAAACATTTCTTAATATGTCGGCATAATTAAAATTCGGAAAATATAAAATCGAATTGCTGTAAAAAGTTATTGAAAACTTTCAATTTTGGGCAAGTGAGCATTTTAATTCACATTCGTCCAGGCCAAAATGACCCAGTGCGTGAAGGCAGCGTTAAAGGGGCTAAACGGGAGTGTTAAAGTTTATATAGAAAAACATATTTTTTTTATCAGATTTGCTTGAAACTTGGCGTGAATAAACTACAACACAAATAATTGAAAAATGTATTTCAGCCGTTTCAAATATTCAACATTTGAGGGGGTTAAACGGGAGTGTTAAAATTTGTAGAGAAAACATATTTTTAAGCCAGATTTACTTTAAACCTACGAAATTTATTTTATATAACACTACCACGTTTTCCTTGCTTTTTGGTGCGTGTAGACGGTAGAGTAGTACTTGAAACCCCTTAACTGTGTCTGCCACACATATGGGGAAAAAAGTTGTGCCACTTTTGTGTTTCGACACATATGTGAGGATCATAAAAAAACACGTTTTAACCATATTGTGGTATGCATGGCGAGTGTGCCATGTAACATTGGTGAGCGCGGATCCTCTCGAATGTGCGTGTAAAATTGCGGGGTGCGTGGAACACTGGTGTGGGCGCAAGGCACCTTGGATGTGCATGTGGAATCGTGGGGAGCGTGGAACACTGGTGTGGGCGCAATTCATAATTTTTTACTCCGCGCCCCTGAGCTGAATATAGACTTCTGTCACTCCTGGAAAAGTGTTTTTTTTTTCGTCGAAATATAAAGGCCACGTGGTCCAAATTACGGGCCAAAGATATCGTAATATCCCCCGAAAAATGTTTGGATTGAGACCAAAATGTCAATAAGAAGTAGATTTATTTCATACCCGGTCGTTTATAGCTATGCAGCTACATATGCCATGATTTTTTTTTCATTACTTGATCCTTCCAGTAAAAAAATTCAATTCGCCTTGTATACATTTGGATTGTCAATGAACAGGGGTTTTTTCGGATTACAAAAATAGTAACAAAGCAATCGAAACGAAGTTTGATGGGTTCATTTTAGATATCTATAGATACTGAAATCAATTTTTTATTTTCAACAAAATAGAAAAATGGCGGCCAGTACAAAGAGAACGCTTTTTAGGCCCTCCCCGAACGGACTCATTGGAGACGCACATGCGCACCGGGAACAATGTTTTTTTTTCGTAATCTACATGAGTTTTTCTGTAAGTAAAGTACACGCGATTATTACAAAATAATGATGTTTTCTAATTAGGCAAGATTTTGGTGGAAGAACTCGCTTTTTCGACGGTAAAAACGGCCTTAATTTGTTTATAAAAACCGTAATTGTCAATCGATCGTAAACATCGTGTGTACTTCGCTAGAAAATCTACCTTAAAAGCTACAGTTGAAATTTGAAGTCAACCGGTTGAAAATTGTAGGAGTTACAGGTCCGTCCGATTTTGAAAACATGGTCCCAAGAAAAACGCGTTGAAAGTTTTTGAACCATTTTCCTTTGCACCACATCATTCTTGGAATGTTTATACATCATTTAAGCCAGTGAAGAAATCGATAAATGTTTTTGTCTAACTTTTAGAGGGCATTAACGCAACGTTGTGAAGCATCAAAATTTCAAACATTTTACCAGGTGACGAATTGAATTTTGTCCCGCGATTCAAAATGATCGAGTATTGTTAACCCATCTTACTGTATAAAGAGTTGCGGTGTATTCGCCGACCGTGACGGTGGTGCTCATCTTTTTTGTTGCTGTGATGCTCACATTTTGTTTTTATTACTTGGCGTCGAGACGCTGCCGCGTCTCTTGATTATTTTGTTACCCGAAGAAAATGTTGCAAGTAACCAAAATAAGTACGTTCC
Organism: Ophion ellenae; assembly: GCA_963210295.1. Classification (NCBI taxonomy): domain Eukaryota; kingdom Metazoa; phylum Arthropoda; class Insecta; order Hymenoptera; family Ichneumonidae; genus Ophion; species Ophion ellenae. The sequence continues at coordinate 11,444,624 of OY723392.1, forward strand.
TTTGCTCCAGATACGATCGTGGGGGAACACCTTTGTATATATCTTCGGGTAGTCACCCAAAAGGAATTCCGGACTGCGAACAGTGCCATGGTCAAAGGCACTTTGAATTTCAGGTAAATTAGAACTGTGAGAACAAACTATGGTCTAGAGCATAATTACATATTGTTACATTATAATGCAATTTTGTATATTGCAGATAATGCCTCAGCTTCTGAATTACCTGGGCTTCAATGATGTTCTCAAAAATCTTGATTGGGGCATTCTGTTAATCTATACTTGTCAAAACTCATGCGTTGCGGGGTTGGGATACACCCCAGAGTACATATGGAAACAGGATATTGTTTAATCGCCCACCGTAAATCTGTGTCAAAATAAACAACCGGCGCCGACCAAACGATATGAAGTATTTCAATTGATTGAACCGGACGACTTGTATAGATTTCCAGCTGTTCTGCAGTTTGCGCGTTCCAATGATAACATTTAAATAGTTTCGATACCGTTCCTTGGCTGCAAGAGTGGGGACGAAAATACAATAAGTCTTCAGTAAGCTGCCAACTTCTTACGAATAAATTTTCATATAAAAACGAATTATTATTGGGCCATACCCAACTCACAATATTGTTGAAAAATATTTTTAAGCCGGGAAATGATATCAATAGTTATCATTTTTGCAATTAAACATAAATGTTGTAATTTTATTTTTAATAAAAATAACCGATAGACTCGGCAATAGCGGCCGTTTCCGCCATTGGCACGAATGACTATCGCTAAAGCGTTGTCGGCTCCAGGGTATTTACACGGTGAAAAACGTTCAACGTTTTATAAAGAGTTGTTAATTCGACAAAGGCGAGAAAACGTTAAAAATGGCGAGCGGACGAATAAATACATTTTATTGTGAAGTTCAAATGCCATGATACTATGTACGTTTTAAACATCCATCTATTTTGAAATACCCGCCAGTTAATGCTTGGCTGTGGGTGGCTCACTCGCCAGAACAAGTTTACGCGGTGTTGCCACGTTTAACCTACATGTTTCGTTAATGTTCGAAAACGAACCGTTCGAGCTCAAAATTCACACCTTTTTTCGTAGAAGGCCCAGTAATCGTCACCTTAAGCAGATCGCTTGACTTTGCAAATTTATATAGCTCAACCAGGAAAGTAAGTAAAAGTTATTTTAAGTCGTTCTTAATCAGTTTTTGATTACGAAGAAGAAGGTCGTTGTGAAGTTGCCGTGCCTGGTACAGTTTTCGAGAAAATATTTCGTAAAGTGTCACGTCCTGAGGGGACGCGTGCATATATATATGTGTGGTATCCCTCTTCCTTGCCTACGCCTAGCGCAATAGCACGGGATGAGGGTTAAAAAGGGGACGTGCTGGTGGAAGGGGGAATTTTAAGGGATTCAAGGTTCTTATGGTTATCGCGTAACGAATACAACGCCGAGGTTCTTATTATTATCGCGTAACTGTTACAGAAGTTCCGAAGTACAAAATGTTTTAAGTTTGAATCGTATGACAACGTTCGCGTTACAAAAAGAGAACAAAGGTTTGACGGGATGGATATCGGTAAGAAAACTCTAGGTCTGAGCTCGTTGGATTCTAATCGGAGACCGATGCGAGGAGAACTCTTTCGGAGTACCAAAAATCAGGGTGGGATAAATTTTTGGAAGAAGAAATCATTGGGAGAGTGAAACTTAGGTGATATAGTTTTTTTGGATTGGTGGTCCGGACTTAAAACATGACCTGATTCGTGTGGTTGGCCGGAAAAAGGAAGCGAGAGCGAATTGTCGGTGTGTTATTGGGCAAGGGCGCATATCATCGAGATCAGCACTGCATTTCCGAGAGCTCAGTGCGGCTTCTCTTATCGAGTATATGGAAAACCGAGAGGAGACAAATAGGGCCTTGTTCGTGACGGAATGCGTCACGCGAGAGAGAAAGAGCTAGTTGGCCAGCCTGCGAAAGCGCGTGGCTTATGTCATCTAATTTTATTACTGCAAGAGTCAGAGGCTCTTCCTCGGAAGAATGTATTTTTTTGTGCGTGCAGAGGAGTAGGCCGGTTCGTTCGTCCGAGTCCTTGGTTCCCGTACGGGTTAAAATTGAGACAATGTTAGGGTCTGTTGGCGGGATGAGTATATTTTTTTGTTTTACGACTTTTCGGAGAAATCGGTCCTAGAACCATGTATTCGTCAGACTCGCGTGGATAAGAGGGGCTATAGGAAAAGTTCAGCGATTACGCAGGATGTGACAAAAGGTTATAAGATGCTGTTGTACGAGTCGTCGTCATGCGGCCATGATAGTTGGTCTGGTAATCGCCATGGGAACGTCCCACTAATCGTCACATACGTTTCAACTGCTTTGAGGCCTTATATACGTTTTAATTTTGTTTTATTGACTTAAATAATGTATAAACATGAAAAAAATGTTATGCAAATTTTTTTTTTTAAGACATCTATAAAAATGTTTTTAAAACTTTAAACGCGTTTTCCATGAAGAAATGTTTTCAAAATCGGAAGATTCGTAGGTCCTACATTTATTTTACTAATTGACTTCAAATGTTTACTATAACTTCTTGGATATATTTTATAGCGATGTACATACGACTTTTACAATCGATTAACAATTGCAGTTTTTGGAAAAGAACAAAGGCTGTTGTTTCAGTTGAAAATGTGACTTTCTTAAAAATGGGGCCAAACATACAAAAATAAATATTTTTTATATTTATTATTACGCCCTCGGTCACAAATTTTATGATTTTTATTAAAACATTTGATAAAGAGTTTGAAACATAGATTTCTCTTCCATTCAACTTTATTAATTTCAAAAACCAAATTAATTATTGCCTATTACGTCAGAATTATAATTTTTATTTATTGTAGCCATTATAAACAACTCTTTTTTCGTAAAATAATGTTTAATATTATTTCGATCGAGTGGTGTCCACCTGTGTTCAAGACGTACTCAGTTATCGACATGGTCACGACCCAGTAATCGACAACATTTATTTATATGTATATCTTTTTACTATCGCGAGTATGTGTATGACGATTAATGGTCCGTGAATCCTTCAGACGATGCTAATTACGGACCCAATATTTCTTTTCTGATTTTCTAAAAACTAATATTCGATTCGTAGGATTGTTTTTTGCTAACATTGTCCCAGTTGTCGACAGCTATGGCGATTAATCGGCAGAGTGTTTATGTTGTTGAACCGGTAATCGTCATATATGAAAACTCGTTGAAATTAACATAAAACTATAATTTTTGTGCTGAACGCAAAACTAAGATCCTTGTCCATCACTTGAAGGAAAACTTACTTCGCGCAAGTCTACAGGTATTCTCAAATCACCCGAGATGTGACACAGTTCACGTTAATCACCTAATGAAGGATTCGGCCGAGATGACAGCTAGACGTCGTAGCCGAACATATTTAATTTGATTATTTTTAAATACGTATACTTACGGGTGTGAAAATATAATACAATACAGTAAATACCTCGTGAGAGCTAATACTAGGTGCGCAACTAAGTTCCCGGGTTTCCCACATGGATGATGCTAGCGACACATGTAGTCGGCATACAGGTCTGAAATTGGGTGTCTTTATGATTGGACATCTGTTAAGAATACCCAGTCGTAATATAAACAAATATCGCAACACAACGACCTTTTTTCTAACCTCGAAAATTGTCAAAGTTTGTGCCAAATAAACAGCATTTGCGGGAAGTATTGCTTTTCTGCTTCAACCTAAAAAAACAGCAGCTGAAGCACGTCGGTTACTTGAGGAGGCCTACGGCGAACATATGCCGTCAAAAACAACGTGTGAAGATTGGTTCAAGCGGGTCAGAAGTGGCTATTTTGAGACTGGGGACAAGGAGCGCTCGGGAAGACCGTAAACATTTGCGGACGCCGATCTGCAAGCGTTATTGGATGAAGATGACACTCAAACAGAAAATCAACTTGCTGAGGCATTAAAAGTGACTCGGCAATGTATTTCGAAACGTTTGCACGCCATGGGAAAAATTCATAAGGAAGGAAAGTGGGTGCCGCATGAGTTGACTGAGAGACAAATGGAAAATCGAAGAGCCACTTCCGAAATTTTGCTTTTGCGGCAGAACAGAAAGAGTTTCCTGCATCGAATTGTTACTGGCGATGAAAAATGGATATATTTCGAAAATCTCAAACGCAGAAAATCGTGGCTTTCACTTGGCAAAGCGTCAACATCGGCGGCACGGCCAAATCGCTTCGGAAAAAAGACAATGCTCTGCGTTTGGTGGGACCAGAAAGGAATCGTGTACTATGAGCTGCTGAAACCGGGCGAAACTGTCGATGGGCATCGCTACCGACAACAACTAATCAATTTGAACCACGCATTGTTCGAAAAACGGCCAGAATGGAACACGAGACACGAACGTGTGATATTGCAGCACGACAACGCTCCGTGCCATCGCAGTTCCATCTTCCAGGACACCATAAAAACACTGAAATGGGATCTGCTACCGCACCCGCCGTATTCGCCAGACCTGGCCCCTTCAAACTATCATTTGTTCTGGTCGATAGCGCATGGCTTGGGTCGGCTACACTTGGCCAATTACGATGCAGTACAAAATTGGTTGGACGAATGGTTTCAGTCCAAAGACGCGTCTTTATCGTCGCGGTATTTATATATTGCCAGAGAGATGGAAAAAATGTGCAAATAGCGAGGGACAATACTTCGAATGAACCATTTTCTGTACTTGTCTTAAAATTTTCGATTTTTTATTGGTAAAAAAAACCCGGAAACTTAGTTGCGCACCTAGTATTCCACAGATCTGTACGAAGGAATGCGTTTTATTTTAAAACACTTATTTAAAAAATTTTACTTCTCGTGGCCCGGAAAAATAGTAATTATAAATCAATCGAAAAGATGGAGAGCCGAACGATAGCCCGCAATGTATTCTACCTGCCGGTAAAAGCGCAAGTTGATTGGCCTAGTAGTTTCTGAGAAAAATACACGCCCAATTTGAAAATTGAGGGAGGACACCACTGAAATGTTTTCGAAAAAACTTTTTTTGGAAACACTTTTAAAAAATTCTTTGAATCTTTAAAAATATCATGCACATTTGTTTATAGCTGAAAAAACAGTTTTAAAGTGTTTTCCGAACTATTTTTTAGGGTAGTCTCCGAGCGCTGAAACGGGCCTTCGGCGATGCCACGCGGTAGACGCAGTACTCGACCTTGTAAGCCCATTATCTTAGGGGGAAAAACTTACCAACTAAAAATAGTTTTATTTTCTACCAATAAATAGCATTGGGTTACCGGAAAAAAAGTCGGTCGAAACTGGGCAGTTAAAGTGGTGTCCGCCCTCAAGGTACGAGCGTGCAATCTTGATTTCTATAGATTTTGTTCAAATTTTAACCAGACATTGTCCATATCATGCATGTTTGAGTGAAATTTCAGAACAGTCGACTATTTAGATTGGGAGATAATGGGTTTTTAAATTGAACACTGCAGGGTCTGCATTGAAATTTATACAGAATAATTTTCCGTAAAAAATATTTGTCCCCTATAATAAGAAAACACATGGCAACACCGCATCGTTCCACGTATCCAATGACCTGAGTTTACGCGGCATATATGAAATAATACTGCAACACAATTTTTTATTTTGAAGTAATTTTTAATCGAACAAAGTTTTTAATTAGTTATGAACGAACCAACACTTTTATTTGTTAATGAAGATAACATAAACAATATAAAATATTAATATTTATAATACAAATATTTTTTTATGACAACATTTTAACTTTAGGAACACGATAGCTATTTTCTCCTCGAAACATTGAACAACACTGTTCTGCAGTGTTGCCATATGTCTTCGTATTAAAGGAGACAAATCTTTTCTACGGAAAATTATTCTGTCTAAATTTCAATACAGACCATGCAGTGTTAACGCGGTCCTCTAGTTTCTGGGCTGTTTTTTTACGGCTTCTTCAATAATTTTTTACGGGCAAAGCATCGAAATAATCAATCTCATTGTTTTTGCATAATCTTTATTAACATTTAAATAAGCTTTACAAAATGTTTGAAGTCATAATACATAATAGAATAAACGTTATAGTGGCCGACAGGAAGACATCAAGTAAAAGAGGTGCTTGACGGTGACCAAGATTGCGGCTGTTCTGCTTATCTGAAATCAAAAAACCAAACGGCATTTTAATCTTCATATTTAAGACTAGCGATTGAACTAGAGTGAATTCTAAATTACAAAAATTGACTTTTTTATACACTTTTAAAAATTACACTCTATTTTTTACTCATTTTTTCTTAAGTTTTTCGCTCGTACAAAAAAAACTATCGAAGCAATCATGATAATCTTAGTTCAATCGCTGGCTTATAACACATTAAAGATGCTGTATAAATTTGAACAAGATCGGTGCAGTAGTTTCTGAAATATCGTGGTCACCGTTTCGAAAAATGGTGTTTCGAGAAAAACGCGTGTGAAAGTTCGCGCTCCCGGCGCGCGCTCCGTATACCTGCTCCGTTCCAGGGCCGTAACTTGTGAACCACTTCGAATATTGAAAAATCCTTTGGCACACATTTTCTACACATGTTGTAGATGTGATTTATGAAAAAAAATCGATTTTTTCGACCCGAGAAACCAGAGGACCGCCTTAAAAGTTGCGTTTTTAAAACCCATTATCTCTCAATCTAAATAGTCGACTGTTCTGAAATTTCAATCAAACATGCATAATGATATGAACAATGTCTGGTTAAAATTTGAACAAATTCTATAAAAATCAAGATTGCGCGCTCGTACTAGCTTAAGGCAAGAAATCCCTTTGGGAGCGTGAAAAATAGGTATTTTCCGAGAATTTGTTTAGAGGTAAAATAATCTGATCATTTTCAAATTCGGACATGAGTTTATTACAACTGTCAAGTTGACATTTTTTTTTTGGGATCACCAACAAAATGGCAACGTTATTAAGGGTTTTCGGACGCCTGTTTTCCGCGACATCGAAAAGTGCTGCAGTTGTCATTCTTTTTCTGTTGATCTGAAAAAGAGATAAGTGTCATTCGTTTACTGAGATATTAAGGGGAAGGATATACCTAAAAAATGATGAAAAAGTATAAAATTGAAAATTTGGGAGCCTTTTTACTCCAATGTTCGAATTTTTGACCACTTTTGCGACATATTTAACCCCCCCAAAAAATATTTACACGCTACCTTTTAAACTTTAGGTATATCCTTCCGATAATATTACTGAGCGTAACTTTCCAAAATTTCATCCAAATCGGTCGATGAATTGTTGATCTACAACACGAGCAGTTTTTGAAAAATTAGTTTCGCGATTATCGCGTTTAAAGTTGCAACATGTGACTCGCTACCTGACCGCATGCTGTCCCCGCGCTCTAGACTATATGCGATAACTCCGCAAATATTCAATAATTCGAGTTTTCCTTTGGTCAGTATATTCTTTGGGTATCATACTTTCGAAATATGTAAAAAAAATCGATTTTTTGAAAATTGCAAAGGGATTTCTCGCCTTAAGCGAAGAACCTCTCCGACGCGCTTTATAGGGTCGCATCCGCTAAACCTGCGTAACTCGGCTACGTTTACGAATATCACTTTAAAAATTTCAAGACACTCTTAAGGTAGTTCTGTAGTTTTGGTAAAATCTTCGGAATTAGCTGAAATCTAAGTATGGTGTCGATATGACATTCATGGACTGATAATTGCAATTGAATATGGGTATTTTGTACGCAATCCCGATACCTAACACGTAAACCGATAAGAGTTTGCTCGCATTTCTCGATATAGGTTCTGCACGGATCTTAGGATTTCAAAATAAAAACACTTGTACGCGGTACTATTGTGGAATTGATTTTTTTTTTAAATAACAAACTTTGACCGCTTAGTTTCGGAAATATCGACTTATGAAAAATGATAATTTTATTCCACACCGAACTCGGGCCCAACCATCTGTAAAGGAATGGCAACAGTGTACGCTGCTGCCAACTGATCGGCGCGTGGTCTGGGAACTCGAAGCGTGTTTTTTCCCCCGAGTTCGAGTAATTCTGAGACGGATGTGAAATAAATTTATTCAGCAAACAAATTTAATTTGTTCATTTTATGCATGTATTTATTCGTGCTATATATATTTATATATAAGGGTATGAATGTGTGTAGATGTAACTTGGGTTATTGCAGAGCACTCGTCGCAAGAAATATGTAAAATAGAATTCAATCCCATTCGAGTTTCCTTCCCTGTTTTCCTCAAAAAAATATCTTTGTTACAGCGAATACAATTTAAGGAGGTACACTAGCTTCAGCAAAATGGTGATAGATCAATAAAATTTGGTGAATATATTCTTTAGTATTATTCATGTAGATACAAATTTCTTCAGATTTTTTGGTTGTGCCGTTTTCTTACAAATAATTCACAAGCGTTTATTCTTATACCCGGAATATATACCTATATCTATAAAAACGCTATGCTTATACACGTGAACTTCAATGTTCAATTACTCGATAACGGCACAATGAAAAAATCTGAAAAAATTTGTATTGACATATATAATACTAAAGAATATATTCACCAAATTTTATTGATCTATCACCATTTTGAAATTTTACCATGGTTTAGCATGGCAACATTGTATGAAGCTGGTGTACCTCCTTAAACTGTCGGCAAGATGTGAATCCACGATCCGACATCCTTCGACAGCGAATTTTTGTTGCTGATCGTTGAGGTTATTCTTATCGCGTTTAGCCGCATTTGATTCACACATGGCTGCCACAGCTTTCAGTCATTTAGCAAGCGCCTTTTTTCTTGTAAACTTTCCTTTTCATCGCATTTGGGTTGAGATTTTCACGCTTTTTGTAATTTATATAAAATATTTCGCGAGCGACGGATCGTAGGAAGCTCAACGCTATGACTGAAGGAAAATCGCGCTGTTAACACGAATACAGCGTCGCTCTCGATAAGAGTACGAGACCTATCTATGCACAAGGTGCGAGTGTGTGGGACGTATAGAGGGTATAAGCTTTGTCAAAAATTTACAACCAACAGCATCATATAGGCATTGGATGTTACTATGCACTTCGACCGAAACTTTTGGCTTATACGTCTACCTACAGAACCTTAAGACCCCAAACCATAATATGGAAAAATAAAAAAAACATTGACCAGACACACTAGAATACGGCCTTTAAACGCATTACTGGAACTTTAGAATACAAGATACGCCGGAAACTTGAAACCGACAGCTATGAGAGGGTCGGGCAAACAATTACCAATTACAAGAACGACTTTATGTCGTTCTTGTAATTGGTAATTTATATATATTTATATATATCTATATATTCTTTATGTGGTGGTTATGTGGTCCCTATGTGGTGTGCGTGTGTGTGTGTTTTAAACACCTGAAAAAAATAATTCATAATGTAATGCTTCGATAATGTTCATGTATATCTTTACATTATAATGTCCAGCAATAAAATCATTGCTGTTGATTATCAGACCAGTGAATTGTGTGCTGAAAACTCAGTAATTATTTTTCCAAATAACTAATTGGTTATTTGTGACCATTGGCCATATTTTTCATACATATGTTTATTCAACTTCAAAGAATACGAAGAAATACCCAGAGAACAGTTCTCAATAACCTCAAAATTACCAGCATCTCTTCACTTTCATTGACCGAAATAACAATGTCTCTTATGCTTGTGTCATTTTTGTGAATTCCATTCCCAGCACAATTGCATTACGTTTGTGTTCAGACGTACTGCTTAATCAGAAATTGACGTTGAAGAAAAAGCGTTCACGATTTTGGCGTTCTTTCCATGTTTTGTCTGGCTATTTCGGGACAGAATTGTGAATTATATTTTTGTCTTATCGTTGGCTTTGACGATTTTTTCGTTACTGCAATCGGTAACGTTTCGCCATTTATTTTAGCTAAAAGAGCCTTAGTTCTTAATTTTTCGCTCTGTTCCCTCAACAAGCGAGCTGCTCGCAATTTGGCTATATCGTGCTTCGGTTTCTTATAGATAATTTCCGTGGTAGGAACGTCGCGCTTCAAAGACTCGCATTTCTTTACTTTTTTCTTGTGCCTCTTATGTCTCTTGGATGATCGCGATTTATCTTCATCAGAACCGTTGGAATCACGTTTTCTCTTGACAGCGTTTTCGACTTTGAGTTGTGACGGAGCATTAGTTTTAGACAACGAGGAGCCCATGAGATTCAAGTATCTACGAACGTCTTTGATCGGATCGTCGTAGCTTTTTTGGGCAAATTGAGTCTCAATATCGGGCTCCTGATCCTTAAGTCGTCTGGGCAATTCGTCGTACCAGTTAACTTTACCCGTCGCCTCGTTTGTGTCTTGCCCCAAATACGTCAGATAGCCAATTTGTTTTTCATATTTTTCTCGCTCTGCTTTCTCCTCGGCCTCGTGTTCTGCATTTGGTTTGTTGTAGTCGATCTTGCCATTCTCGAGATCCACGAAGAAATTCACATGTTGGAGCTTCTCTGGTTTATTCGGCTCCTCTTCCACTTGTCTACCGTTGTATTTCTCTCTCACCTGATTTCTGAGGAAGTTGATTCGTGCTTCGGTTTCCTAAGGAAAAACGGAAAATTGAACTGAAATGAGTATCTCAAAAAATGTGGCCCTGCGCGCCGAAAAACATTAAAAATCGAATCACTCACAGCTTTTTGAATTCGTGCTTTCTTTACTTTCTCTTCTTCAGCTGCTTTTGCCTCGTCTCGACGTACGCGAGCGATATTTTCCTTGGTACGCACGTGCCACCTTGTTAATACATTTTCTTAATCTTAAAATTTTGATTGTGCAATCGAATTTTTCGGCACGACGTATACAAACCGTTTCTTTGGCAAAATATTCATTTTAAGTCGATTCCTTAAACACGCTTATGCTTGTCGATAGCGATGAAACTTTTATTAACTGATTTTTACCGATTAGACAATTGTAAATGATGTTTTGTTCGTCCAGGGAGGCTAGAGTGGGAGGAGTCCGATCTCTTATGGAGAGCCTTGAAAAAAGTGGCTACAAAAATGTGGTCAAACAGGGATGGCGCCACTAATGCTAATACCTCGAGAAGTGAGCTGCGTGTGACAGAGACGGAACAAGTACAAAATGAGAAGTGGAGCTGGGCATAAGACAGCATGATACTTGAGAAGTAGGCTGCGTGCGAGAGAGATGCAAAATGATATATAGCCAGATCGCGCGCAAAAGTTACCCCTCTCAATCTCTTGCGCGCCATTCACACAATCATAGTAGCGCGTGTCCGTGAGCGAGCGACGCTCGGACATCTTCGGAAAGAGCCGAGCGCGACGAAGTTTCCCGACCGCTCCTTCGGCAGCTACACCAATCCATGGACGCTGAGCACCATGAAGAATAGAGGTAAGGAGCCCGAACGCGTATGCTAAAAGCACCCCAAACGTGGATCCTGAAAGTGACGAAAAGTTGTGGTTCGAAATTCAGCCACATCAAGCGCTAGTGCCGAGAGGGAAGGATGTGAAGTATGGCATCGGTAAGGCTATGAAGTGAGCGTATATATAAACTGGAGAATTCTTGGTTATAATATTTATATATCATTCTTGGCTGTTCGTCTGCGAATGCGAAATTGTAATAAGGATTTTTTAATTGCAGTAAAAATCAGTGTTGTGGAGTGCAGTGAGTTATTGCCCCGCAGTATATAAAAGCTGGTAAGAAATCGGTATTTTGAAACCATTTTCTGGATTATATTATAATTGTAATTCATCGGATGATTAAATACAGTTCTCGAGCATGAAAGTGAGGTTAGAATTCGTATTATTACCATAATATGTAATTACAAATTTTATTTTGGGTTCTTTTCTTGTTGCAGTGCACAATGGCGAAATACTGTTCGTACTCAGGGTGTCAAATTGGGCGAGACGCCAGCAGAGCAAAGTGCAAGCGCTTAGGAGTACGACAGTTGTCCGTCTTCAAGATTCCAAAGGTAAATCGCCTGTTAAAATGTTTTCTTTTTGTTAAATGACGCATAGAGCGCGTAATTTGTTGACGAAATCTGAAGTAATTGCATGCCACTTATTGCCTATAGGAAAAAAAATTTGCTCAATGATTTAGCGTGTAAATGAAATTTCAACCCGCTTTGTTTTTTCCCTGCATCTTGTAGAATATGGTATAACGATGGAGCAGAGCCATCGAGGGGTGTCTCTCCCACACTGATTTCGTGTGCGAGCTTCACTTTTCCAATGACTCGGAAATAAAAGACCGCATCAAAATGCCTGATGGTACGATCGAGGTAATTCCTCATCTTCGTCATACCCTCATCGCTGATGCTATGCCCATCGCAGTCCATAACAAGGTGAGGATTGTAATAATTATGGTAATTTTTTGTGTGAAATGCATAAAAACATTCAACGCTACAGGGGCATGACTTTCCGAATGAGTTTCTCCGCCACTTCTCAACTTTTTTCTCTATTCTTTTCCTGCCCCGCTTGACTTTTCTATAATACCCTCTTTTCTTCGAATGAACTCAGCTAACCTGCAGCTGTGTTTGCTAATTGTTTGTAGCTCGGTTCAGCAGTATAATTTATCAAAAGTTCATCTTTTTCTTGCGGTCTTCAATTTATATATGCGGAATATTCTTATCTGCTACACCTCTTCAATTCCCTCTGTTGTCTTTACTCTTTATCACTTAAGTCAATTCGTTGATATCGTACTTTGCTATCCCCTCGAACAATTGGACATAGATTGTCCATTAATACATTGAGATAAATATAATAATCAATTATTTTTTATTTCGACAGGACAACGGTGGTCAACCGGAACAGAATGTTCCCTGCGACCAGTTAGCCGGACCTTCTCATGAATCCGTAGCTATTTGCAACGACGCTGTCGTACATCAAGTGCCTACGACCTGTTACGCTCAATGGGGTATATAATAATTGCCTATGTATATAATTTAATTAACAAATGCACGATGACAGAATTAATCGACGAACAAATAAATTTATTATTTTCTCCATCTGTCTTGCGTGCATAACTGCGCTTTGAATATTCTCTTCTATCGCTCTCTCTTTTCTCATTCCATCTCTGTCGTATCCTATCACGAGTACAGCAGCGCCAGCGGATATTTCCGTAACGATTTTCGCTGATTCCATAGCCCGCGTCCACAGTACAGCGTTCGGGCTCCTTACCTCTATTCTTCATGCTGAGCACGTTCATGTGCGACCAAGCCGAAACGAAGGCTTCGAGGGAAAAAGCAATCTGAGCACGACACGCGCCTGACGTCACCCGACGGAACGCGCGAGCAGTGCAGCCAGATCGCGCGTAAAAGTTACCCCCTCTCTAGTCTCTTACGCGCCCATCACACAATCATAATAGCGCGTGTCCGTGAGCGAGCGACGCTCGGACATCTTCGGCAAGAGCCGAACGGGGTCGAAGTTTCCCGACCGCGCCTTCGGCAGCTACACCAACACATGGACGCTGAGCACGTTCATGTGCGGCCAAGCCGAAACGAAGGCTTCGAGGGAAAAAGCAATCTGAGCACGACTCGCGTGTGACGTCACCCGACAGCACGCGCGAGGCTTTTAGATTTCAATGCTTATTTAGCGCTTGATTCTCCGCGTTATTAATGTATGCAAAAAAATGTATCGCGCATTCTGATCGCTTATTTTTATAGTTTATACGTTAATTTAAATATAATAATAAATCTAAATTACAACTTATTTATCTTCTAAAAAATTGTTTACGCTTTACTCACACCAGTCCTTACGCCAAATAAATTATAATTCATAGAAGTAAGCGGAAATGTATTTATATTCGTGTTATTATATTAATTCTCATACTTTTATCAAGCGATAAAGCATTATCCCCAAAAACAAGCCAATCATCCATCCGGCCGTGAATCGTAAGTACCAGAAAGTGCATATATTCTACAAGCGATGAGATGGTCCCCCGTTGGTAGCGTTCCTGGCTTCGGTCCGCAAGGGTCCCTAGTGCAAATTTTTCTCCAAATTTTTCATAATTTCTCATATTTTAGTCATATTTGCGATTTTCGGAGGAAAAATGATTTAAAAAAGAATCAAGTATTGGTCTATTTCCCAAAAACACATTTTTTTACAGAAAATTCATGATTTCTCATTTTTTTCCTCGGAAATTTATCTTTTTCCTATGACTTGAGGCTGCGGAGATATTCGGAGAAAAGTTAAAGATGAAAAGAAATGAGATTTTCGTAAAAAAACTTATTACATTTTTTATCCCTCATAATTCTAAGAAATAATGAATTTCCGAAATTTTTGCAAACATTATTTTCCTTAAGGGGTAATACCACTGTAACGGCCTGCCATGACGCGTTTTAGACAAATAATACTTGGGGTAATTATTAACCATATATTGAAGTATATGTCAAAAAAAAATTATGGGAAAATGTTACAAAATGGCGAAACTGCAGCAATTTCTTCCGAGGCATGTTGAACTTAAGGTGCTCTGCGGCACGCAGTATAACTTGTGCCAATTTTAATCGGGACAAAATAATTTTTTTTGAAATTAAATCTAGATGAGTGTAGCTCGTGAACCACGTAGGGGATTTTAGAAATATTGATTTTTGAGGAATTGCCGAGTATTTGACTAAAAATGTTCAATCTTTTTTTAAGACAGTTATTTGTTAATAAATATTGTTTAAATTAACTTATCGAAAATCCCCTACGTGGTTCAGTACTACACTCATGTAGACTTAATAAAACAAAATTCTTTTTTTTAGATTAAAATTGGCACAGTTATACTGCGTGCCCCAGAGGTTCGACATGCTTCGGAAGAATTGCTACAGTGTCGCCATTTTGTAATATTTTCGGATAAAAAATTATAGCAATATACTTAAATATATGCTCAATAAATACCGCAAGTATTATTTGTTTATCACATTTTCTTTCGCCAAAAAAAAATATCAAAAAATACGCTTCCTGCAAGACCGTTACAGTGGTGTTACCCCTTAAAGTCTTCATTTAATTTCCGAAATTTTCCCGTGATCATAATTAAAATGATGAAATATTTGGAAAAATTAGAAAAAAATTGGAGAAATTCGGAGAAACTCGAATGTCTGCGTAAAAATAATTGTTCACAAAACTCCGAATCCTTCATACTCGTTCCAATTTATAGAAAAATGCGGAAAATTTTTTCGGAAAAAATCGGAGTTTTTCAGAAAAAAAATGCACCAGGGGCGCGGGATCGTTCCCCGCGCTGAGTGCTTTTTTAAAAATTATTATTACTATTAATTCTTATTTGATTAGTTATTTTTATTAGTTATCGTTATTATTTTAATTACTTATCTTTTAGTGTCGAAAAATTTATCGCGCACTCTGACCGCTTATTTTATTAGTGTGTAGTTAATTTAAATATAATAAGAAATCTAAATTACAACTTATTTATCTTCTAAAAAATTGTTTGCGCTTTACTCACACCCGTCCCTATGCCAAATTAATTGTAATTCATAAAAGTAAGCGGAAATATATTTATATTCGTATTATTATATTCATTCTCATATACTTTTATCAAGCGACAAAAGCATTATCATAATGCTTTATCGCTTGATGAAAGTATATGAGCGGAAAAATATTAGGGATCGATAAGGGATGTGGATTGGAGAAAATGGTGGGAAATGTAAAAAGGGGAAATCCCTGTACATGAAAGCTACAATTAGCGAAGCGTTCGCCGTAGCAGATACGATAAAAAAAAATAAAAAAAGAATAATAATGATAACTCATAAAAATAACTAATCAAATAAGAATTAATAGTAATCATGATTTTAAAAAAACACTGAGCGCGCTGAATGATGCTGCGCCTCTGCGGACCGAAGGCAGGAACGCTACCAATGGGACCATCTCATCGCTTGTGGAATATGTGCACTTTCTGGTCCTTACGATTCGCGGCCGGATACATTATGATAATGCTTTATCGCTTGATGAAAGTATATGAGAATGAATACAATAATACGAATATAAATATATTTCCGCTCACTTTTATGAATTACAATTTATTTGGTATAGGGATGGGTGTGACTAAAGCGCAAACAATTTTTTAGAAGATGAATAAGTTGTAGTTTAGATTTATTATTATATTTAAATTAACGTACAAATTAATAAAATAAGCGGTCAGAGTGCGCGATAAATTTTTCGACACGAAACGATAACCAATTAAAATAATAATGATAACTAATAAAAACAACTAATCAAATAAGAATTAATAGTAATAATAATTTTAAAAAAAGCACTGAGCGCAGGGAACGATCCTGCGCCTCTAGTGCAGTTTTTTTCTGAAAAACTCCGATTTCTTCCGGAAAATTTTTCCGAATTTTTCCATGAATTGGAACAAATATTTTTACGCAAACATCCGAGTTTCTCCGAACTTTTTCGAATTTTTCCGAATATTTCATCATTTTAATTAGGGAGCGTCCATTAATTACGTCAGGCGTTTAGGGGGGGAGGGGGTCGAGCGAAATCTCACCCAATCTCACGTGGGGGAGAGCGGGGCTTCGGCAAATATCACGTAATTTTAGTAATTTTAGTAATTTTAGTAATCCCATAATTTTTATTACGTAGGGAGAGTCTCCTTACTACTTTAAATGGTGGAGTAAATGGTACTACAACCGCAGTTACTTCTACTACAATTTATTTTCCGTGAACGTATGCATTTTGAAAAATCTCGGGCGAGATTAGGGGCGGGGGGAGGGGTTCGAGCAAAATCTCACGACATCTCACCAGCGGGGTGGGGGGGGGGGGGGTCGAAAAATCGCCGAAATCACCTCACGTAATTAATGGATGCCCCCTTATGATCACGGTAAAATCTCGGAAATTAAATGAAGACTTTAAGGGGTAACACCACTGTAAAGGCCTTTCAGGAATCGTATTTTTTGATATTTTTTTTTGGCGAAAGAAAATGTGATAAACAAATAATGGTTGCGGTATTTATTGAGCATATATTTAAGTATATTGCTATAAATTTTTATTCGAAAATATTACAAAATGGCGACACTGCAGCAATTCTTCCGAAGCATGTCGAACCTCTGCGGCACGCAGTATAACTGTGCCAATTTTAATCTAAAAAAAAAGAATTTCGTTTTATTAAGTCCACATGAGTGTAGCTACTGAACCACGTAGGGGATTTTCGATAAGTTAATTTAAACAATATTTATTAACAAATAACTGTCCTAAAAAAAAATTGAACATTTTAGTCACATACTCGGCAATTACTCAAAAATCAATATTTCTAAAATCCCCTACGTGGTTCACTAGCTACACTCATCTACATTTAATTACAAAAAAATATTTTGACCAGATTAATATTGGCACAAGTTATACTGCGTGCCGCAGAGCACCTTGAGTTCAACATGCCTCGGAAGAATTTGTTGCAGTGTCGCTATTTTGTAATATTTTCTCATAAAATTTTTTTGCAATATACTTCAATATATGGTTAATAATTACCCCAAGTATTATTTGTCTAAAACGCTTCGTGGCAGGCCGTTACAGTGGTGTTAGCCCTTAAGAAAAATATTGCTTGCAAAAATTTCGGAAATTCATTATTTCTCAGAATTATAAGGGATCAAAAAAAGTAAAAAGTTTTTTTTACGAAAATCTCATTTTTTTTCATTAAAAAATTTCTCCGAATATCTCCGCAGCCGTTCACTCAGGTAATAGGAAAAAGGGAAATTTCCGGAAAGAAAAAATAATAATAATAAGTTTTTTTTACGAAAATCTCATTTCTTTTCATCTTTAACTTTTCTCGGAATATCTCCGCAGCCTCAGGTCATAGAAAAAAGAGAAATTTCCGCGGAAAAAAATATAATATCATGAATTTTCAGTAAAAAAAATGTGTTTTTGGGAAATTTTTTTCTCCGAAAATCTAAAATATGACTGAAATATGAGAAATCATGAAAAATTTGGAGAAAAATTTGCACTCGGGGCCCCCGCGAACCGTAGCCAGGAACGCTACCAACGGGTCCATCTCATAGCTTGTAGAATATGTGCACTTTCTGGTACTTATGATTCGCGGCCGGATGGATGATTGGCTTGTCTTTGGGGATAATGCTTTATCGCTTGATGAAAGTATGAGAATTAATATAATAATACGAATATAAATATATTTCAGCTTACTTTTATGAATTATAATTTATTGGGCATAAGAACGGGTGTGAGTAAAGCGTAAATGATTTTTTAGAAGATAAGTAAGTTGTAATTTAGATTTACAGTAGAACCTCGATTATCCGAACCAATTCGGAGCGAGACTAGTTCGGATAATCGAAAGGTGGGTTTTTTGGAAGGAGATCATAAACAACACCGTTGTACATAAAAACAGTACATACATATATATTAAAATTTGACATACATATTTACGTTGAAATATATATATATATAAATGTGTGTGTGTGTGTTTTAAATACTTGAAAAAAGTCGAATGCCTTTTTTATATTAAAAGAAAAAAAAATCGACCATTTTTAATTGACGAACGCCTGTAACGCGTTTTTGAGCGGCTAAGTCTCGCAGCCGTTTGAGAAGGAGAAGTTGCGTTGGGTTGCTCATTGTTACTTACGGCGGTGGCAGCGAGCAACAATGTATCTTTCGCGCCAATGTTCGGATAATAGAGCGTTCGGATATATTAAGTCATCGTTCGGATAATTGAGGGTTTCGGATGATCGAGGATCGGATAATCGAGGTTCTACTGTATTATTATATTTAAATTAACGTATAAACTTTTAAAAAAAGCGATTAGAGTGCGCGATACATTTTTTTGTATACATTAATAACACAAAGAATCAAGAGCTAAATAAGGATTGATATCATCCAAAAGCCTCGCGCGTTCCGTCAGGTGACGTCACGCGCAAGTCGTGCTCAGATTGCTTTTTCCCCTCAAAGCCTTCGTTTCGGCTTGGCCGCACATGAACGTGGTCAGCGTCCATGGATTGGTGTAGCTACCGAAGGCGCGGTCGGGAATCTTCGACCTCGCTCGGCACTTGCAGAAGATGTCCGAACGTCGCTCGCTCACGGACACGCGCTACTATGATTGTGTGACGGGCGCGTAAGAGACTAGAGAGGGGGTAACTTTTACGCGCGATCTGGCTGCACTGCGCGCGAGGCTTTTAGATGATTTCAATGCTTATTTAGCTCTTGATTCTCTGCGTTATCAATGTATACCAAAATAATGTATCGCGCAGCCTGATCGCTTATTTTTTTAGTTTATACGTTAATTTAAATATAATAATAAATCCAAATTACAACTTATTTATCTTCTAAAAAATTGTTTACGCTTTACTCACACCCGTCCTTATGCCAAATAAATTATAATTCATAAAAGTAAGAGGGCATATATTTGTATCCGTATTATTATATTAATTCTCATACTTTCATCAAGCGATAAAGCATTATCCCCAAAAACAAGCCAATCATCCATCCGACCGCAAATCGTCAGTACCAGATAGGAGTAGATACATACATACATAGGGAGACGGCGCCAGTGACGTCACAGGCGTTGTGTAGTGGGTATCCCGCGGCGACGCGTGGTGGGGGTGTCTGGCGGTCGCGGTTGCGTCGCTGTGGCACGTATGGGGAATTAGTGGTGGGGGGAGTCAGCGGAGTCGGAGGGGTGAGGGGATTGGGCCCTTTTTCGGGAGCTCGTGGCTAAGTGGGGGTGGTTTCGAGCTGCTTTTCTGAATAGACCGACTGGTGGTGTCTTCTGCATATATTGAGGACCTGTTTACCGCTAGAGCAAGCGGGTGGGGGGCTCCGCCGCGCGGATCATATGGGGGAGGAAGGTCTTACACCGTGGGGATAGGGAGCTTCGGGTAAAGAAAAAACGCGATGATTTACGTGAATACATGTATCGAAGTTTTTATTTAACATTTTGTCCGATCATAGATACTGTGCGTGTGCGTGTGTGTGCGTGTGTGTGTGTGTGTGTGTGTGTGTGTGTGTGTGTGCACATGCAGATGTGAAAGTCGGCGTCTATCACACCTACTTGAAAAATAAATGAAGAAGAAATGTGAAATAAAGTCCTCACCCATAGAACTTATTTTATGCAGCTGTAGTAACAAAGAGGCGCGCTCTTCCAAAATGTCACTACATCCGGGTTTTCTTTTCATTTCCACAGGTAACACCGAGGTATGATATATGCAAAATATGCGAGATATATGCAAAGTACTCAATAATTCGTGGATGCCGCCGCACGATTTTTTGTGTAAAAACCCCCGATCTTTCACGCTCATACTCCCTTTTAACTGGTTCATTTCGTTTCCATGCCTTCCCACTATTCTTATAGTATTACAATATAAGAACACTATAGTGTGGAACTATAGTGCACTCCTAAGATAGAGAAAAAATATGGGAAAAAGATTCCCGAATGCAAAGTACATCTACCACTGCAGGCTTCACACTACGAATCGAGCAGTCAGTTTTGCCGACATCACCTCTTGGAACTTCCGTTGTCAACTTACGTGAAAATGGCTGAGAAAATTCCACAATTTGAATAAAATCTGCGCGATCAAGCCGCACTTATAAATTCCGTGGAAGAGTATATAGTATGGGAGCAACAATGTGATCAGTGTATGGAGTCGTTGGAAACGAAAAGCCGAATTAATCGACCACGATTATCACTCGGAAATCCGCAATCGTTGGTAGCAGAAATCGCTCTCTTAGAAGGTTTGAAGAATATTCTACGCAGACGATTTTACATGCGGGTGCGGGAACAGTGGTCGTGGTTTGATCTGGCGAGAGATTGATACGGCGTTCGAAAATCGTGCCCTGACTGGCTGCGTCGTCAATAACAACCATATTGAACCTCGTCATATTCTCGAAGACGCATGTGATATGATGCTTTCACATGTGCAAGACATTACCAGCAAACAATTAAGTGTAAAAGTGAATACAGTTTTCAATGGTGAGTTTGAGGCAGGTGACAAACGCGCAAATAAAAGTATCAACACGAAAAACTTTGAACTTTTTACCACATCCAATTTACGTGAGTGGTATACACAACGAGTTGTTGAGCCGACTCTAGCATCCCTCGAAGATTTTCAAAAACGTGATAGCGGATGGACATTGTCGCGGATACTGAACTTAACTTTAAATATCAACAAATACAATCCAATGCGTGCCGGATGTCAAACTGTTTTGTCGCGGGAAATAATCCTGAAGAAAGCGGTGGTGAATGTAAAGTCAAAGGATAACGCATGTTTCGCGTGGGCAGTGGTCGCTGCTCTTTATCCAGTGGAAACAAACGTCCATCGAGTAACTTCATATCCCCACTATTCAACTGCACTGCAGCTTCAGGGAATTGCTTTTCCAATGACTCTCAATCAAATAACGAAATTTGAATCGCAAAATAATGTTTAATGTATTTACAATGAAAAAGAAAGGCATCGTCCCAATTCGAATATGCGCCCAAAAACTGGTTAATCACTTCAATTTATTGTACGTGGAGGATTCGTCGGACTACAGCGTGGGACACTTTGTATGGATAAAACATTTATCCCGGCTTGGACAACGGCGGAAACGGACAAATGGCTAGCGTACGAAAACTTTCAACGAAAAGAGCGACTTCCATTTGTGATTTATGCGGATCTCGAGTGCGTTTTGGCAAATGTTGACAACAAAAATATACAGCAACAGCACGAAGTGTTTAGCGTAGCGTACAACGTGCATTGCTCGTATGACCATTCGTTATCGGGATTCTACTCGCTGCGCGATGCCAATCGCATCCCATGGTTTGTTGAGAACCTTAAAAATTTAGCTTTGCGCATTAACGATATCCTATCGGATACTGTTCCCGTGGTACTTCCAACTCCGCATGAGCGGGCAAAATTTCGAAGCGCTGCTCAGTGCCATATATGTCAAAACCCATTTGCCGAAGACGACATACGAGTGCGTGATCATTGCCTTTTGACCGGACGTTATAGAGGTCCCGCCCATTCTAACTGAAATTTCAATTACCAGCGGTATTTTTTCATTCCCGTATTTTTTCATAATTTGTCCGGCTATGGAGCACAGCTCATCATCGAGGAACTAGCCACAGCATTCGAGGGAAAAACCACTATGCTACCCATAACCAAAGAGGAATACATTTCTTTTACAAAAACATTTCGAACGGCAGACAAGTCACATTCGATTCAATTACGCTTCGTCGATGCATACAAATTTCTCAATGCAAGTCTGGATGAAGTGGCTTCATTTTTGACAATGGACAAACTAAAAATTTTACGTTCGCAATTTCGTGACATAACGAGCGATAGTTTCATCCTATTAACTTGAAAGGGCGTCTTCCCCAATTAATATATCGATAGTGTAAACAGATTGAAAGACTATCACCTACCACCACGAGACGCATTCTACAGTACTTTGACATGGTGACATTGTAAGTGAGAACGAATACGCTCACGTGACATTGTAAGTGAGAACGAATACGCTCACGCCAAGAATGTATGGGAACGGTTTTCTATTCAAACGTGAGGTGAATATAATGACTTGTATTTGGAGACCGAAGTTTCGTTGCTGGCTGACGTTTTTGAGAACTTTCGCAATAGCTGTATGGAGAGTTACAGGCTCGACCCCGCTTATTACTATACTCTCCCCGGCTATACATGGGATGCAATGTTGAAACATACATGCGTTAATTTCGAATTGTTCACCGACATTGACGAGGTATTATTTGTTGAACGGGGTATACGCGGTGGCCTGAGTCGGTGCTGAAAACAGGTATGCGCGCGCCAATAACAAGTAGATGGAATCATTCGATCCATCATGGTCCTCATCATACTTGATGTATTTCGATGTGAATAATTAGTATGGATGGGCAATGTGTCAGCCATTGCCCTATGCTGATTTTCGATGGGTCGATGAGTCTTAGTGTACTCGTAGTGTAGTGTAGTCGAATGAGACTTAGAGTACCCGGAATGTCTACACGATGCACACACGGACTTACCGTTTTGTTCAACACATGGTAAACTACCTGGTGGACAATACGAAAAACTCCTTGCAACCGTGCACAACAAGGAACGGTATGTTATTTATTATCGCAATCTGCAGCAGTGCGTACGGCACGGTCTCAAAATCACAAAAATTCATAAAATACTCCAATTCTCCCAATCACCCTGGCTACGAACATAAATCGAGCTGAACGCGCAGATCCAAACACAAGCAAAGAATAATTTTGAAAAAAAATCTCTATAAATTGATGATCAATGCGTTGTTTGGGAAATCAATAGAAAATGTGCGCAGTCACGTAGACGTCAAGATTTTAACACGGTGGGAGGGCAGGTACGGTGCAGAGGCAATGATTGCAAAACCAAATTTTCATAGCCGGAGTGTTTTATCAGAAAACGTTATTGCTGTCGAATTACGCAAACTCGAGGTGAAATTCAATAATACGTGGGTGTGCGCATACTCGACATATCGAAGACATGCTCATATGACTTTCATCATGAGTACATGGTGCCTCTGTATAAAGAAAAATGTACAGTATTGTACACCGATACGGATCGTCTAATATACAACATTGAGTGTGAGGATGTGTATGACTACACGAAGGGTAATATCCATCGTTTCGATACGAGCGAGTACCGGGCGAGCAATGGGTATGATATACCGCTTGTCAACAAAAATGCTCCCGGACTTATGAAAGACGAAAATAATGGTCGGATAATGACGGAATTTGTCGGGCTTAGAGCAAAAATGTATGCAGCGCGAGTCGATGGTAAAGACGTTACGAAGAAAGTGAAGCGCGATAAGAGTAACATCGGGTCGAGAAAGATCTCCTTCGAGGATTACACAAATGCTTATATGACCAGATCGAAATGACTGGTCAGCAAGCATGCATGCGATCGATGTTGCATGAAGTGTACACCACCAACGAGACAAAAATCACCTCACCACGACACCCTGCACACGTACCCGGTATCACAACGGTACATGAGCGCCCAGGCACAAGCTCCTCGAGAGACAGGAGAACACACTGCTTCGCGTCTATGTAAAAGTTCTCGGGGATGCCCCGAAAAGCCATAAGGGTATCGCACTTGCCCGTTGTGCGTATGAGTACACCGGTCGTTGATAAGTCACTAATTACGCGGCACACGAAAACCGTTTCGATCACGTCTATATGTACGGGATACATAATACTTTTTTAGAGAGAGAGAGAGAGAGAGAGAGAGAGAGAGAGAGAGAGAGAGAGAGAGTGAGAGAGAGAGAGAGAGAGAGAGAGAGAGAGAGAGAGAGAGAGAGAGAGAGAGAGAGAGAGAGGAGAGAGAGAGAGAGAAGGACGGGCTCTGTTTCAAAGATGATGGCGAACTGCAGATCGTACGCGGTGCAAAGAAGAAGAAAAACATAACAGAAGCGCAATAAACCTTGGAATTAACGATCGAACGAGCGCAACGAACGAACGAACGATCGAGCGAACGGGCGCAACGGGTTACCGAATGAAAGATCGAGCGAACGAACGAGCGAACGCATCTAACGAACGAACGTGCATTGAACGATCGAACGAACCAACGAACGCAAGGTTCTTTTCCATGTCAAACAGCAGGGAGTGCGCAAAGAAATTTTGTTTTTCGATATATGGTTTCTTTAACGAACATAGAGCGTTTTGTCGTGAAAATCAACACCACTACTTTGGACTGAGGTGTTCGTTCGTTCGTAACAAACGAAAGATCAAACGAGGGTAATGAACGGTGAAACGAACGATCGAACGAGCGCAACGAACGAACGATCGAACGATCGAACGATCGAGTGAACGGAACGAACGAATGACCCAAAGAGAACACCGATTTTGATTTCGATTCCTTTAAGGTCGCTTTTGATATTTTTGTTTACTATATTTTATTACGATAGCCGTTTTTTATTTCGTTTTTCATTCTTCAACTTTTCATTTCAACTTTTATTTTCGAAAAGAATATAGCTTTACAACATTCATTTGAATTTTCATTTCAATGAGGATTTCGATTTTTGAATTTTTATTTCGATGTCAATTTCTATATCTAGTTTTTTAATTCTACTTTGAATACGTTTCATAAAAATAAACGAACGAGTGAATGAACACAAGCTTCTTTTGCATATGAAAATGCAGTGATTGAACGAAGGAATTAGACAACGAAAGATCGAACAAGCGTAATAAACGTTGGAACGAACGATCGAATGAGCGCTACGAACGAACGATCGAGCGAACGCAACGAACGCACGAGCGATTAAACGAACGATCGACCGCACGAACGAACGATCGAACGGACGCGACGGGTTAACGAACGAAAGATCGAGCGAACGAACGTGTGAACGCATTGAACGATCGAACGAACCAACGAACATAAGGTTCTTTTACATATCAAACAGCAGTGATTACGCGAAGAATTTTATTTTCCATTGTTCGAGCACCGCGATAATTTATTCTCTGCGATGATGGTGAGGAAAGCAGTGACTGCGACTGTATGATGAGGCGGTTCTCCAGTGAAGCGATTAACATTCGACTCATCAAGCGCGAATGAACGATCAAACGAGCGCAACGAACGAACGAACGATCGAGCGAACGCAACGAACGAACGATCGAGCGAACGGGCGCAACGAACGATCGAGCGAACGGGCGCAACGGGTTAACGAACGAAAGATCGAGCGAACGCATCGAACGAATGAACGTGTGAACGCATTGAACGATCAAACGAACCATCGACCGCACGGTTCTTTTTCATGTCAAAGAGCAGGGATTGCGCAAAGAAATTTTGTTTTTCGATATATGGTTTTTTCAACGAACATAGAGAGTTTTGTCCCGAAAATCAACACCACTACTTTGGACTGAATTGTTCGTTCGTTCGTAACAAACGAAAGATCAAACGAGGGTAATGAACGATGAAACGAGCGATCTAACGAGCGCAACGAACGAACGATCGAGTGAACGGAACGAATGATCGAACGGACGCAACGGGTTAACGAAAGATCGAGCGAACGCATCAAACGAACGAACGTGTGAACGCATTGAACGATCGAACGAACCAACGAACACAAGGTTCTTTTACATATCAAACAGCAGGGATTACGCGAAGAATTTTTTTTTCGATGCATGGTTGTTCAACGAACACCGCAGTCCTAAGTAGTGGTATCGATTGTCAGGGATACACATGTTCGTTGAAAAACCATGCATCGAAAAAAAAATTCTTCGCGTAATCCCTGCTGTTTGATATGTAAAAGAACCTTGTGTTCGTTGGTTCGTTCGATCGTTCAATGCGTTCACACGTTCGTTCGTTTGATGCGTTCGCTCGATCTTTCGTTAACCCGTTGCGTCCGTTCGATCGTTCGTTCCGTTCACTCGATCGTTCGTTGGTTGCGCTCGTTAGATCGCTCGTTTCATCGTTCATTACCCTCGTTTGATCTTTCGTTTGTTACGAACGAACGAAAACCTCAGTCCAAAGTAGTGGTGTTGATTTTCGGGACAAAACTCTCTATGTTCGTTGAAAAAACCATATATCGAAAAAGAAAATTTCTTTGCGCAATCCCTGCTCTTTGACATGAAAAAGAACCGTGCGGTCGTTGGTTCGTTTGATCGTTCAATGCGTTCGCACGTTCATTCGTTCGATGCGTTCGCTCGATCTTTCGTTCGTTAACCCGTTGCGCCCGTTCGCTCGATCGTTCGTTCGTTCGTTGCGCTCGCTCGATCGTTCGTTCGTTCGTTGCGCTCGTTTGATCGTTCATTCGCGCTTGAAGAGTCGAATGTTAATCGCTTCACTGAAGAACCGACTCATCATACAGTCGCAGTCACTGCTTTCCTCACCATCATCGCAGAGAATAAATTATCGCGGTGCTCGAACAATGGAAAATAAAATTCTTCGCGTAATCTCTGCTGTTTGATATGTAAAAGAACCTTGTGTTCGTTGATTCGTTCGATCGTTCAATGCGTTCACACGTTCGCTCGATCTTTCGTTCGTTAACCGGTTGCGCCCGTTCGCTCGATCGTTCGTTCGTTGCGTTCGCTCGATCGGTCGTTCATTCGATGCGCTCGTTTGATCGTTCATTCGCGCTTGACGAGTCGAATGTTAATCGCTTCACTGGAGAACCGACTCATCATACAGTCGCAGTCACTGCTTTCCTCACCATCATCGCAGAGAATAAATTATCGCGGTGCTCGAACAATGGAAAATAAAATTGTTCGCGTAATCACTGCTGTTTGATATGTAAAAGAACCTTATGTTCGTTGGTTCGTTCGATCGTTCAATGCGTTCACACGTTCGTTCGCTCGATCTTTCGTTCGTTAACCCGTCGCGTCCGTTCGATCGTTCGTTTCATCGTTCATTACCCTCGTTTGATCTTTCGTTTGTTACGAACGAACGAACACCTCAGTCCAAAGTAGTAGTGTTGATTTTCACGACAAAACGCTCTATGTTCGTTAAAGAAACCATATATCGAAAAACAAAATTTCTTTGCGCACTCCCGTCTGTTTGACATGGAAAAGAACCTTGCGTTCGTTGGTTCGTTCGATCGTTCAATGCGATCGCACGTTCGTTCGTTAGATGCGTTCGCTCGTTCGTTCGCTCGATCTTTCGTTCGGTAACCCGTTGCGCCCGTTCGCTCGATCGTTCGTTCGTTCGTTGCGCTCGTTCGATCGATCATTCCAAGGTTTATTGCGCTTCTGTGATGTTTTTCTTCTCCTTTGCACCGCGTACGATCTGCAGTTCGTCATCATCTTTGAAACAGAGCCCGCCCTTCTCTCTCTCTCTCTCTCCTCTCTCTCTCTCTTCTCTCTCTCTCTCTCTCTCTCTCTCTCTCTCTCTCTCTCTCTCTCTCTCTCTCTCTCTCTCTCTCTCTCTCTCTCTCTCTCTCTCTCTCTCTCTCTCTCTCTCTCTCTCTCTCTCTCTCTCTCTAAAAAAGTATTATGTATCCCGTACATATAGACGTGATCGAAACGGTTTTCGTGTGCCGCGTAATTAGTGACTTATCAACGACCGGTGTACTCATACGCACAACGGGCAAGTGCGATACCCTTATGGCTTTTCGGGGCATCCCCGAGAACTTTTACATAGACGCGAAGCAGTGTGTTCTCCTGTCTCTCGAGGAGCTTGTGCCTGGGCGCTCATGTACCGTTGTGATACCGGGTACGTGTGCAGGGTGTCGTGGTGAGGTGATTTTTGTCTCGTTGGTGGTGTACACTTCATGCAACATCGATCGCATGCATGCTTGCTGACCAGTCATTTCGATCTGGTCATATAAGCATTTGTGTAATCCTCGAAGGAGATCTTTCTCGACCCGATGTTACTCTTATCGCGCTTCACTTTCTTCGTAACGTCTTTACCATCGACTCGCGCTGCATACATTTTTGCTCTAAGCCCGACAATTTCCGTCATTATCCGACCATTATTTTCGTCTTTCATAAGTCCGGGAGCATTTTTGTTGACAAGCGGTATATCGTACCCATTGCTCGCTCGGTACTCGCTCGTATCGAAACGATGGATATTACCCTTCGTGTAGTCATACACATCCTCACACTCAATGTTGTATATTAGACGATCCGTATCGGTGTACAATACTGTACATTTTTCTTTATACAGAGGCACCATGTACTCATGATGAAAGT
Source organism: Ophion ellenae (assembly GCA_963210295.1). Lineage (NCBI taxonomy): Eukaryota > Metazoa > Arthropoda > Insecta > Hymenoptera > Ichneumonidae > Ophion > Ophion ellenae. The sequence continues at coordinate 11,473,182 of OY723392.1, forward strand.
CATATGAGCATGTCTTCGATATGTCGAGTATGCGCACACCCACGTATTATTGAATTTCACCTCGAGTTTGCGTAATTCGACAGCAATAACGTTTTCTGAAAAAACACTCCGGCTATGAAAATTTGGTTTTGCAATCATTGCCTCTGCATCGTACCTGCCCTCCCACCGTGTTAAAATCTTGACGTCTACGTGACTGCGCACATTTTCTATTGATTTCCCAAACACCGCATTGATCATCAATTTATAGAGATTTTTTTCAAAATTATTCTTTGCGTGTGTTTGGATCTGCGCGTTCAGCTCGATATATGTTCGTAGCCAGGGTGATTGGAAGAATTTGAGTATTCTATGAATTTTTGTGATTTTGAGACCGTGCCGTACACACTGCTGCAGATTGCGATAATAAATAACATACCGTTCCTTGTTGTGCACGGTTGCGAGGAGTTTTTCGTATTGCCCACCAGGTAGTTTACCATGTGTTGAACAAAACGGTAAGTCCGTGTGTGCATCGTGTAGACATTCCGGGTACTCTAAGTTAACGTCAAAAATGTAACCGGTCTGTGAATCTAGCGCGATAGATAATAAATCGAATGTCGACAACTCATCGACCCATCGAAAATCAGCATAGGGCAATGGCTGACACATTGCCCATCCATACTAATTATTCACATCGAAATACATCAAGTATGATGAGGACCATGATGGATCGAATGATTCCATCTACTTGTTATTGGCGCGCGCATACCTGTTTTCAGCACCGACTCAGGCCAACGCGTATACCCCGTTCAACAAATAATACCTCGTCAATGTCGGTGAACAATTCGAAATTAACGCATGTATGTTTCAACATTGCATCCCATGTATAGCCGAGGAGAGTATAGTAATAAGCGGGGTTGAGCCTGTAAGTCTTTATACAGCTATTGCGAAAGTTCTCAAAAACGTCAGCCAGCAACAAAACTTCGGTCTCCAAATACAAGTCATTATATTCACCTAACGTTTGAATAGAAAACCGTTCCCATACATTCTTGGCGTGAGCGTATTCGTTCTCACTTACAATGTCACCAGTCAAAGTACTGTAGAATGCGTCTCGTGGTGGTAGGTGATAGTCATTGAATCTGTTTACACTATCGATATATTAATTGGGGAAGACGCCTTTTCAAGTTAATAGGATGAAACTATCGCTCGTTATGTCACGAAATTGCGAACGTAAAATTTTTAGTTTGTCCATTGTCAAAAATGAGGCCACTTCATCCAGACTTGCATTGAGAAATTTGTATGCATCGACGAAGCGTAATTGAATCGAATGTGACTTGTCAGCCGTTCGAAATGTTTTTGTAAACGAAATGTATTCCTCTTTGGTTATGGGTACCATATTGGTTTTCCCCTCGAATGCTGTGGCTAGTTCCTCGATGATGAGCTGTGCACCATAGCCGGACAAATTATGAAAAAATACGGAAATGAAAAAATACCGCTGGTAATTGAAATTTCAGTTAGAATGGGCGGGACCTCTATACCGTCCGGTCAAACGGCAATGATCACGATCTCGTATGTCGTCTTCGGCAAATGGTTTTTGACATATATGGCACTGAGCAGCGCTTCGAAATTTTGCCCGCTCATCCGGAGTTGGAACTGCCACGGGAACAGTATCCGATAGGATATCGTTGATGCGCAAAGCTAAATTTTTAAGGTTCTCCACAAACCATGGGATGCGGTTGGCATCGCGCAGCGAGTAGAATCCCGATAACGAATGGTCATACGAGCAATGCACGTTGTACGCTACGCTAAACACTTCGTGCTGTTGCTGTATATTTTTGTTGTCAACATTTGCCAAAACGCACTCGAGATCCGCATAAATCACAAATGGAAGTCGCTCTTTTCGTTGAAAGTTTTTGTACGCTAGCCATTTGTCCGTTTCCGCCGTTGTCCAAGCCGGGATAAATGTTTTATCCATACAAAGTGTCCCACGCTGTAGTTCGACGAATACTCCACGTACAATAAATCGAAGTGATTAACCAGTTTTTGGGCGCATATTCGAATTGGGACGATGCCTTTCTTTTTCATTGTAAATACATTAAACATTATTTTGCGATTCAAATTTCGTTATTTGATTGAGAGTCATTGGAAAAGCAATGCCCTGAAGCTGCAGTGCAGTTGAATAGTGTGCAGTGCAGTTGAATAAAGAGCTGCAGTGCAGTTGAATAAAGAGCAGCGACCACTGCCCACGCGAAACATGCGTTATCCTTTGACTTTACATTCACCACCGCTTTCTCCAGGATTATTTCCTGCGACAAAATAGTTTGACATCCGGCACGCATTGGATTGTATTTGTTGATATTTAAAGTTTAGTTCAGTATCCGCGACGATGTCCATCCGCTATCACGTTTTTAAAAATCTTCGAGGGATGCTAGAGTCGGCTCAACAACTCGTTGTGTATACCACTCACGTAAATTGGATGTGGTAAAAAGTTCAAAGTTTTTCGTGTTGATACTTTTATTTGCGCGTTTGTCACCTGCCTCAAACTCACCGTTGAAAACTGTATTCACTTTTACACTTAATTATTTGCTGGTAATGTCTTGCACATGTGAAAGCATCATATCACATGCGTCTTCGAGAATATGACGAGGTTCAATATGGTTGTTATTGACGACGCAGCCAGTCAGGGCACGATTTTCGAACGCCGTATCAATCTCTCGCCAGAGCAAACCACGACCACTGTTCCCGCACCCGCATGTAAAATCGTCTGCGTAGAATATTCTTCAAACCTTCTAAGAGAGCGATTTCTGCTACCAACGATTGCGGATTTCCGAGTGATAATTGTGGTCGATTAATTCGGCTTTTCGTTTCCAACGACTCCATACACTGATCACATTGTTGCTCCCATACTATATACTCTTCCACGGAATGTATAAGTGCGGCTTGATCGCGCAGGCTTTATTCAAATTGTGGAATTTTCTCAGCCATTTTCACGTAAGTTGACAATGGAAGTTCCAAGAGGTGATGTCGGCAAAACTGACTGCTCGATTCGTAGTGTGAAGCCTGCGGTGGTAGATGTACTTTGCATTCGGGAATCTTGTTCCCATATTTTTTCTCTATCTTAGGAGTGCACTATAGTTCCACACTATAGTGTTCTTATATTGTAATACTATAAGAATAGTGGGAAGGCATGGAAACGAAATGAACCAGTTAAAAGGGAGTATGAGCGTGAAAGATCGGGGGTTTTTACACAAAAAATCGTGCGGCGGCATCCACGCATTATTAAGTACTTTGCATATATCTCGCATATTTTGCATATATCATACCTCGGTGTTACCTGTGGAAATGAAAACAAAACCCGGATGTAGTGACATTTTGGAAGAGCGCGCCTCTTTGTTACTACAGCTGCATAAAATAAGTTCTATGGGTGAGGACTTTATTTCACATTTCTTCTTCATTTATTTTTCAAGTAGGTGTCATAGACGCGGACTTTCACATCTGCATGCACACACACACACACACACACACACACACACACACACACACACACACACACACACACACACACACACACACACACACACACACACACACACGCACAGTATGTATGAACGGACAAAATGTCAAATAAAACCTTCGATACATGTATTCACGTAAATCATCGCGTTTTTTCTTTACCCGAAGCTCCCTATCCCCACGGTGTAAGACCTTCCTCCCCCATACGATCCGCGCGGCGGAGCCCCCCACCCGCTTGCTTTAGTGGTAAACAGGTCCTCAATATATGCAGAAGACACCACCAGTTGATCTATTCAGAAAAGCAGCTCGAAACCACCCCCACTTAGCCACGAGTTCCCGAAAAAGGGCCCAATCCCCTCACCCCTCCGACACCGCTGACTCCCACCACCACTAATTCCCCATACGTGCCACAGCGACGCAACCGTGACCGCCAGACACCCCCACCACGCGCCGCCGCGGGATACCCACTACACAACGCCTGTGACGTCACTGGCGCCGTCTCCCTATGTATGTATGCATCTACTGATAGGGCATATTCTACAAGCGATGAGATGGTCCCGTTGGTAGCGTTCCTGGGCTTCCGTCCGCAGGGGCGCGGGATCGTTCCCCGCGCTCAGTGCTTTTTTCAAATTATTATTACCATTAATTCTTATTTGATTAGTTATTTTTATTAGTTATCATTATTATTTTAATTAGTTATCTTTTAGTGTCGAAAAATTTATCGCGCACTCCGACCGCTTATTTTATTAGTTTGTACGTTAATTTAGCTGTAATAATAAATCTAAATTACAACTTATTTATCTTCTAAAAAATTGTTTGCGCTTTACTCACACCCGTCCCTATGGCAAATAATTTGTAATTCATAAAAGTAAGCGGAAATATATTCATATTCGCATTATTATATTTATTCTCATATACTATCATCAAGCGATAAAGCATTATCCCCAAAAACAAGCCAATCATCCATCCGGCCGCGAATTGGAACTTACGAGAATGAATATAATAATACGACTACAAATATATTTCCGCTTACTTTTATGAATTACAATTTATTTGGCATAGGGACGGGTGTGAGTAAAGCGCTAAAAATTTTGCAGAAGATAAATAAGTTGTAATTTAGATTTATTATTCCATTTAAATTAACGTACAAACTAATCAAATAACCGGTCGGAGTGCTCGATAAATTTTTCGACACTAAAAGATGACTAATTAAAATAATAATGATGACTAAAAAAATAACTAATCAAACAAGAATTATTAGTAAAAATAATTTTTAAAAAAAGCACTGAGCACGGGGAACGATCCAGCGCCCCTGCGGACCGAAGCCAGGAACGCTACCAACGGGACCATCCGATCGCTTGTAGAATCTGCACTTTCTGTTATTGACGATTCGCGGCCGGATGGTTGATTGGCTTATTTTTGGGGATAATGCTTTATCGCTTGATGAAAGCATGAGAATTAATATAATAATACAAATATGAATATATTTCCGCTTACTTGTATTAATTATAATTTATTTGGCATAAGGACGGGTGTGAGTAAAGCGTAAACTTTTTTTAGAAGATAAATAAGTTGTAATTTGGATTCATAATTATATTTAAATTAACGTATAAACTAAAAAAATAAGCGATCAAGGTGCGCGATACATTTTTTGTATACATTGATAACGCAGAGAATCAAGAGCTAAATAAGCATTGAAATCATCTAAAAGCCTCGCGCGTTCCGTCGGGTGACGTCATGCGCGAGTCGTGCTCAGATAGCTTTTTCCCTCGAAGCCTTCGTTTCGGCTTGGTCGCACATGAACGTGCTCAGCGTCCATGGATTGGTGTAGCTGCCGAAGGCGCGGTCGGGAAACTTCGGCGCGCTCGGTTCTTTCCGAAGATGTCCGAGCGTCGCTCGCTCACGGACACGCGCTACTATGATTGTATGATGGGCGCGTAAGAGACTAGAGAGGGGGTAACTTTTGCGCGCGATCTCGCTGCTCTGTTTGCTGGGATGCGTATTCGATCCTCTTCCATCCCTTTTACACGACATCGATACTCAGCTTACTTCTCGAGGTCTCGGAGATCTGGCGCCATCCCTGTTTGACCACATTTTTGTAGCCACTTTGAAATGCACAGATCGGCCTCCTCCCACTCTAGCCTCCATGTGTTCGTCACTCATGACGTTTTAATAATGTCAACGTAGTCAGATACTCGCACCAGAGATTAGGAGGGAGATGTACAACGCTCCCCTTTTCGGCGTGCCTCAGAAATGGAGCTAAATCGCGGCGGCGAGTTCAGGAATATAATTTCGTGATCATCGCCTCTGTCGAGGTTGCAGATTCCCTTGTAGCCGCGCGAGTCGTGATTACCGCTCAAGTCGGTATCGCAGTCAGCGTGAACCACGGTCTTACATACAGGTCGTGAAACTCGCTAAAAATTTCAGTGGTGGGGGATGGCCTCTTATTGAAGCACCGACTGTTTCAACTCGTGACCACGAGGATCGCTGCTATAGAGTGATGCAGGCTGTGTGAGGGAGACCAAAATAGATTTCAAAAGTAAACAAAACCCAAACAGAACCGCTGATTCACGCGACAACACGCGACGTGCTCTACTTGTAAACTTGTAAAAACGGTGATATTGAAAAATGACTAAGTGGTGTATTGTGCTAACGTGTAAAACAGGCTCACGGAGTGAAAAATCGAAACGCTTAGTATTTCGGGTGCCGAGAGACTTGGCGCAATTAAAAAAATGGGAGGCCGCGATACCGGGAGTTGGGAAATTAGAGCCGAGACACGTTGTGTGCGAAAATCATGTCGAACCGAAATATATTCATCGAGAATGGGCGCAACAGGCGTTGGAGCCGGGAACCTGAAAAAAATGAAAAATTATTGGGATCATTACAATAAATACTTTCGAGGCTGGAAAACATAAAACAAAGTTAGTGAATTATTTTCATTTATCCTACCCGAGAGTCCTTCGCTTAAAGGTCAGAAAATAGGTGTGAAAATAGGCCAACGCAAACCGTTTCGGAAACTGCAAAGTAGAGATTATTGAAAATGTTTCTTGGGACATGCATTACAATTTTTCGAAGAGGAAATAAATAATTGCAAAAGAAGCACTGTTTCTTAAGTATTTGTTTCATTTTCAAGAAATACATCCTGCAAGTGTTTCGGTCTGGATTCCACTTTGGTCTGGAATAATCGCCACTTATTTCCCGGTCAATTAAAACAACGCGTAAAGCCTATTTTTTTTATAAAAGCTGAAACATATTTTTAAAAAATCTAGTGCACAGGGATCGAACCCCTGAAAGCAGCATTACGAAGCTTGCACCGAACCCCTCGACCGACACGAGCTCACATTGACACCTATATTAAAAGAACATTCATATTCATTGAACCCACTTGGATTGTTATCCAAGTGGGTTCAATGAATATGAATGTTCTTTTGTTTCTTTCAGGTTTACGATAAAGTTACTTTTAATTGTATTTGGGTCCATCATGCATTTTTGATATTGAATATCATAATTTGCCTACACCAGCCAATTGTACAGCTAGGTTAGGTTCCTATGCGTCAACAATCGATTTCCATCTCTCTCGCACAGCCTGCATCACTCTATCGCAGCGACACTCGTGATCACTAGGCGAAACGGCCGGTGCTTCCATCCGAGGTCATACCCCCACCACCAGAGTTTCAAGACCTGTATGTAGACCGTGGCGTGAACACGAATGGGTAGCTGAGTGGGGGAAAAGTCTCCACCCCTCACCAAACTACCTAAAAAAAATTCGCTGCAGGACCAATTGCATATTGTTTTTATGACCCCAAAGTATTTTTGAAACCAAAAGAAAACGATTTTTCCAAATTCATAGAGTGGTGTTATTCCTTCAAGAAAAGAAATTGATTTTTTGATCATTGTAAATGTATATCCCCCCTTAAAGAGTTTCAAAGAATCTCGTACGTGTTAGGGAAAATAGGCAGAAAATTATGAAGCAATACGTTCACTTCTTTGATGCTCGCTATTTCGGTGTTCGCTATTTTGGACCATCGCTCGATTGCCTAGCTAAGATCTACACATTCGAAGTTTGTATCCTCGATGTATCGCTTTTTGCTAAAGATGGTATTACCATCTTTAGCAAATATGGTATTACTAAATATGGTATTACCAATATTAGATACTCACTTCTTTCTATTTCAGAGATATGAATGTTCTAGATTGTTTGAATCAGTATTTGTATGACTCAAACTGCAGACAATCTGAATACACGTCCTCGAATAAATGAGCTCTCGAAAAGATATCGTTTGGTGTAATAATTATTCAATTTCGTCATCGGTCGAAGGATAAAATTTCGAATAATTTACAGTTCGTTATTTGGAGTTTATAATTCTGTCATTTCGGAATCTTTGTAGTTCTATATTTGGCCTTTTACAGTTTTGACCCCCACCCGAATGTGAAATGTTTTGAAAAAAATGCCGAAACACACTTATCCAATGTGAAATGTGTTTTGAAAAAAATTCTGATCGAGAAAGGCTCAAAGAGAACTTTGAGTTTCAGCACTTTTCTTCAACAGTTTTTTAAATTAATTTTCTAAGGGTCAAAAGGGTAAAAACTCATTTACTTATTGAGAGGAACATTTATTTTTCATCACATTTTCCAATACCGTTTGCACCAAAATTTTAAACGCCTGCTCGTTTTAAGCGGTGAGATGCAGTCAGAGGCGTGAAAACACGAGCATTTTCAATATATATATATTTTTTATAGTAATTAAGTTTGTTTTACCACAGTGGTGACGAAGACTTTTTATGTTATATTTTAACTTGACTTGTCCAAATTTTCAAAAAAATATTGATTATTTAAAAAAATATCGCCATCTTTGTCTGACCCCCTTCGGCATGTAGTGCTTTGTGGTGACCATCATAAAATTTTACTGGATCATCTGAAATAAAAAAAAACCAAAAAAAAAGATTAGTTCAATAATAAATTTAGTCCTAAGTCGAAGCTTTTTTAATTAACAAAATGGCGGCTTCTGACAGATAACTTTCGATTTTCGACGAAAAAATCGCTCGTTTACTGTTTTAAAAAAATAGAAATTTTCAACACAAATGAAAATCCTTCGATTGAGGACTAGTTTTTATTGCGATCAATAAGCACACTACATTTCATCAAAATCCATCGAGTGGTTTTTGAATTATAGTGGTCACCGACTTGAAAAACATAGTTTCGAGAAAAACGCGTTTAAAGTTTTTCGATGTGGATACGGTATTATATGTTCGTAAAATGTTGAGCTCGATGGATGAAGCTAAACTTTTTTTATGTATTTTGATCCACCGAATCCGAATATCCCAATTTTTTCCGAAAAGTCGAGCTTTCAATTGTTTATAGCCAATTGTTAAAACAATTTTTCAAAAAATTAAAGTTTTTCGGGATAAATTATTATTTCTTACACTTTGGGCAATTTTAAAACGAAAGTATTCTTTATAAAATTTTGCTAAAGTTCATAGTTTTTTAGTAATAAATTTTTGAAAATTTCTGAAAGGTTTTTCCAATTTTACACTTGATTTATGTATAGAAATACTAATGAAAAAATTACTTACATCGAATCATTAATTCCTGGCCCATACAATAGGGCTTCTGCCGATGTGGAAGCTTCCAAAATATCAATTTGTTGTTGACTTCAAAGCATTCTGCCTTCCCGGGTATCATCGTTTGCGCGTTTGTCAGCTGCTACCTGCCATGGGGACTCGACGCCCCTTCACTAATTGCGGGATATTCCGTAAACTATTCATCGGATTGACTCAAAATTGTCAGGAAATATTTTCGAAACATCATACTCCAAGGAAGTGCTTAAAAAAATCGATTTTTCGAAAATTCTGTCTGCACCTCACTCCTTAAGCAACTTCACCATGCGTCCGGCGGGCCGAGCGACGGCGGGTTCGGTTGCGTTGGCGATACCCGTGGCGTCCTTGCTGCGGCCGCTCCCCTCACTCGGGCCGCTGTCTTGTCGATAGCCTCCCTTCTCGCGCCTTTGGGCTTCTTCAGGCGTCTCTTGCCGCTGTGCCTGCTGCTAACGGCCACTCTTCTTTTTATTGCGGCGCCAAAATGCCGTCTTTGTAACTGTAAAAAATAAATAATCAAATATAAATAATTCCCGGTGCAATGGTTTAGTGGTAAACACCGACAATGTGGCACCCACAATTATTTATATTTTACTTGTTTATTTTATTATTTATTTTTTTACAGTTACTAGAAGAAATGTTGGCGCCGCAATAAAAAGGAAAGTGGCCGTCAGCAGCGGCTCAGTGACGTTGGTGAAGTTGCTCAAAACGAGCGGACGTTTAAAATTTTGGTGCAAACGGCATTGGAATATATGATGAAGAAATTAATGTTTGTCCGAATTCGTACATGAGTTTTTGCTGTGCCCCTTAGAAAATGAATTTAAAAAATTGTTGAAGAAACGTGCCGAAACGATCGAGAAAGGCTCAGAGAGAACTTTGAGTCTTTCTCGATCGGAACTTTTTTCAAAACACATTTCACATTGGGTAAGTGTGTTTCGGCATTTTTCCCAACACATTTCATATTGGGGTGGGGGTCAAAACTTTAAAAAGCCAAATATAGAACGACAAGGATTTCGAAATTACAGAATTATAAACTGAAAATAATGAACTGTAAATTAATCGAAATTGTATTCTTCGACCGATGACGAAATCGAATAACTATTACACCGAGTGATTATTTATTCGAGAGCTCATTTATTCGAGAACGTGTATTCAGATTGTCTGCAGTTTGTGTCATACAAATACTCATTCGAACAATCTAGACCATTCATATCTCCGAATTAGAAAGAAGTGGGTATCTAATATTGGTAATAACATCTATATCAAAAGCCATATATTGAGGATACAAACTTCGAATGTGTAGATCTCAGATAGGCAAACGAGCGATGATCCAAAATAGCGAACATCAAAGAAGTGGATGCGTTGCTTCATAATTTTCTGCCGATTTTCGCTAACACGTGCGAGATTCTTTTAAACTCTTTAAGGGGGGATATACATTTACAACGATCAACATTTCTTTTCTATAAGGGATAACACCACTCTAGGAATTTGGAAAACTCGGTTTCTTTTGGCTTCAAAAATACTTTGGGGTCATAAAAACAACACGCAATTGGTCCTGCAACGATTTTTTTTAAACGTAGTTCATTAGGTACACGTATGAGCCAAAAGTTTCGGTCGAAGCGTATAATAACATCCATTGCCTATACAATGCTGTTGGTTGTACATTTTTGACAGAGCTTGTACCCTCTATATGTCCCACATATTTGCACCTCATGCATAGATAGGTCTCATACTCGTATAGAGAGCGGCGCTGCAATCGTAGCAAAAGCGCGATTTTCCTGCAGTCATAGCGTTGAGCTTCCTACGATCCGTCGTTCGCCGAATATTTTATATAAATTAAAAAAGCGTGAAAATTTCAACCCAAATGCGCTACAAAGAAAAGTTTACAAGACAACAGGCGCTTGCTAAAAGACTGAAAGCTCTGGCAGCCATGTGTCAAGCAAATGCAGCTAAGCGCGATGAGGATTACCATAACCTCAACGATCGACAACAAAAATTCGCTGTCAAAAGACGTCAGATCGTGGACTTACAACATCTTGACGACAGTTTAGACTGTATTCGCCGTAACAAAGACAAATACCTGCATAAATACATGCATAAATTGAGCAAATTAAATTTGTTTGCAGAATGAATTTATTTAACATCCGTCTTAGAATTACTAGAACTCGGGGAAAAAACACGCTTCGAGTTCCCAGACCACGCGCTAGATGCACCGTATACTGTTGCCGATCCGTTACAGATAATTAGACCCGACTTCGGTGTGGAATAAAATTACCACTTTCCATAACCCGATATCTCAAAAACTAAACGGTCAAAGTTTGTCATTTTTTAAAGTCAATCCCATAATAGTACTGCGTACACGTGTGTTTTTATTTTGAAATCCAAAGATCCGCTCAGAACCTATATCGAGAAATGCGAGCAAACTGCTATCGGCTTACGTCTTAGGTATAGGGATCGCGTACAAAAATACCTATTCTCAATTGCGGTTATCTCACGAATTAAACGGTGAATCGAATTGAATTTTTGGGCATCAGTCCATGAAGGTCATATCTACACCATACTCAGATTTCAGCCAATTCCTAAGATTTGACCAAAACTACAGAACCACCTCATAGATTGGATAAGTGTGTATACGTAAGGCAGGTTTGCGGTCCAAGAGCCTCACGCTTCATATATCAGCGTGCGGGCTCTGAGTGTAGACGTCGCGGGTTCGATCCCCGGTAGCAATGTCTTTTCTTAATATTCAACATACATGAATTAAATATAATAAATAAGGCCTGGACAGGCGAAAGTAGCTACAGCGAGAGGAAATTCGAAATTTTGTAAATATAAAATGACGAAAAAAAAATTGATAAAAAATCGATTCACCGGCGATCGAACCCGGACCGCATGCATCGTTAATCCGTCATGCTCTGAACTCAGCCGCGATGCTCTTTGAGGATAAAGAAACATTTATGATACACGGTTATCCATAATGTTTACTGTTGAAAAAAAAACGCTGAAACGACCGCAGAAAGGGCTCAAGATTTCTTTTTGAACCTTCCACAGTCGTTTCGGCGTTTTATTTTTCAACGCGTTTCGTCGTTGATTTTTTGGATAAACTTCCGAAAAGCGGGCACTGAATTTCGACCTGAAATTTGGCATACGCATTCCTTTTAATGTTATAAGATATCCCCTAAAAGGATTTTTGGCGACACGCCATAGTTTTCGAGATATCGATTTTTGAAAGTTATTTCTTTCATCGCGCGCCTGCTATATCTATAGCTGACGAGCTCAGCTATCGCTATGGCTTATCGCGCTCTCCGCTTTGTGCGGATCTTCGTCTGGTGTACCCCCCCCCCCCCCCCGCCCGCCGCGAAATCCGCTCGCATTGTCGTTTTTGGTGTAATGCTGATTTTTTGCTTACACGTTTGATGGAGAATTTATTGGTACCCAAATATTTAGATGAATTTAGAAAAATTTATTGGTACCCAAACTCGAATATGTGGAATCGGGGTGCGTAGAACACTGCGGTGGCCGCAGAGCACCACTTCCATTTTTTTCTTTACCTTTCGTTTATTATTTTTGGTTTATTTATTCGATTTTTTGTTCGTTTAAAACAAAATTATTTGATTTTTTTTTTCATTTTGTGATTTTTTCTTTCATTTTTTCGATTTTTTAAAGTCTTTTTTTCTGATTGTTTTTTTTTGTTATCTTATAATTTTCAATTCGTATCATCCGTAAAATAAAGCGAAAGTTAGAGTGCCGAGCGCAGGCACCATTACAACGTATCCGTAAAAATGAGAATTCGCTATACGAGGTTTAAGGGGGGATTGTCTTTTTTTTCGCAAAATTTACCGCTTTTTGGGAATTTTTTTGTGAAGAAAGTATACTACGGAAAACTTGTGAAACTTGGCATATCGTTTTATTGATCTGTTTACTACATACAAAAAAATTTTTAAACAATTTCATCAAAAAATCCGCCTCCCACCCCCCTCGACGCGCGATGGTCCTTTTTTGATGGTGTGCACGATTACAGCCTTCACGTTCATCCTGCAACAAAAACCCGAAAAGCATTTTACTTTAGACACATATAGCTATCGTTCGATGAAGGGGAAAAAAAAATTGACGATTTGGTGACGTTTTGAACTTGAAGTATCGATTTTTCGAAAAAAATTGATCGATTTTTTGCTATAAATAAAAAACTATTAAACGTATTGCTTTTTTGCTTCATCAAACGATAAAAGGATGTCAGCTGAGCATTCTGTCCAAATTTGAAGGCAATCGGTTGAATAGTTTTTGAGAAATCGTGCACACCATCAAAAAAGGACCATCGCGCGTCGAGGGGGGTGGGAGGCGGATTTTTTGATGAAATTGTTTAAAAAATTTTTTGTATGTAGTAAACAGATCAATAAAACTATATGCCAAGTTTCACAAGTTTTCCGTTGTATACTTGCTTCACAAAAAAATTCCCAAAAAGCGGTAAATTTTGCGAAAAAAAAGACAATCCCCCCTTAACACCATAAGCGCGCCGATCGTGGAAACGTTGGAGGGGGTCTTTCCAAACAAACTTGACGAAGATCCGGACAAAGCGGAAGGTGAGATAAGATATATAGGTTAGCCGTAGCTGAGCCCGTCAGCTATTGATATGGTAGGCGCGCGATGAAAAAAATAACTTTCAAAAATTGATATCTCGAAAACTATGGCGAGTCGCCAAAAATCCCTTTAGGGGATATCTTGTAATATTGAAAGGAAGGTCTATGCCAAATTTCAGGTCGAAGTTCGGTTTCTGCTTTTCGGAAGTACACCCATTCATTTAATGTATATTCCAATCCGCAGTACGGCCACACATATATGTCGAGCTCGATCGTCGGAAAACCTAGCTCCATTCGCCTGTCGAGTGAGCACGATTGGCGAGGGGTGGAGACTTTTCCCCCGCCGAGCTACCCATTCGCGTTCACGCTGACTGCGATACCGACTTGAGCGGTGATCACGACTCGCGCGACTACAAGGGAATCTGCAACCTCGACAGAGGCGATGATCACGAAATTATATTCCTAAACTCGCCGCCGCGATTTAGCGCCATTTCTGAGGCACGCTGAAAAGGGGAGCGTCGTACATCGCCCTACTAATCTCTGCTCGCACGGTCTTACATACATGCTGAAAACTTGTAACATAGAGGCTAAAGTGGGAGGAGTCCGACCGGTGCAATTTAAAGTAGCTACCACGCCTTATAAACAGGTCTCGGCACTCCCATATACTTTGCATAGGCCGTCGTGTGACAAAAAGTGAGGCCATTTAAGTTCCGAAACGGGCCACACTACTTGGACCGCTAGTATCGGAGCGGCCGATTGTGGGACAGAGAGCGATATACTAGCGCATGCGTACTGTCTTCATGGTTGTAAAAAGAACACATCTTCAACATAATGACGTCTAGCATTTATCATAGAAACTTACTTGTGCGATAATTTGCCCATCTCCGTTCTTATGAATGAAGTGACGCACAATGTCGGATTGATTAAAATGCTTTTCGCATATTTTGTGCGTTGTTTTTAATTCATTTCTCAGTGGCGATACTGCCTTTACCCATTTTTCACGCAATATAGGATCTTTCAGGCAATGCAAAATTTTCACTTCAATTATCAATTCACTTGAATTATCGGTTCACTTCAATAAAAGACACTTCAAATAAAATAAACATTTCCACTTCTGTTGGCCATCGGTGTACGGTGTGGTAAGGTGGCAACGAGGTTATACACAATATACTAGCAAACACAACAACACTAGTCTACATAAGCAAATCGGCCGCTCCGACGCTAGTGACGTGGCGGAATTTGGAACTCAATTGGTCTCACTTATGGCCGTATTCATAGTCCCTCCTTATTTCAAGAATAAAGGACGCCTTGATGAAGGCTTCCTTGAATCTCAGAGGCGTCCTTGTGTCATAGTCGCAACTCGACTCTCCCTTCCAGAAGGAAGACCTATTTAGGGATATGTGATTGCTTATGGTGGTAAAACCGCTGATAGAAGCGCCACTCGGCTATATTTGAAACTAACTCAAACCACTTGGCTCTCGATTGTATAGCCTCGAGTGTATAACCTCAAAGTTCAAAATTAGAAATTGAGTTGCGACGGGTACAATTATGGATGAAGGAAAGAATGTTCATTATACAGAGCGCGAAAGGCTGTCATTAGCTCAGCTAGTATCAGAAGAAAGCCTAATAGACTGCAAAAAAACGGGTGCTGTTGACTTAAAACAAAAAGCTGACGCGTGGGAACACGTAACGCAGAAATTTATAAGCGAAGGGTGCACACCACGTACCAGTAAACAATTGAGAAAGTGCTGGGACAATCTCAAACAAAAGTAAGTAATAACTATTTTGTTCCTATCTAATTGAATTAATGCATGATTTTTTCTCTATTTCAAAATGCACTTCCATTCTTATTGTTTTATAAAATTCGTGGTAAAGGCCTCACCACACATGGCCTTTTGATCCAGTCCAAGCTGGTTAGAAAAAAAATTGAAAATAGGGGCGTTGTCACAAATATTTGGATCTATTCTAATTATTTTTTTATCAAAAATGATTTCAGAAAACGAAAGTTGACAACAACAATGAAGCATCAACGTCTTATGACTGGTGGGGGCCCTGCGCCCGTAGAACGTGTCGACCCAGTCATGGATTTCATGGATGGAGCAACTGGAAATATCGACGTAGAAATCGATTGTCCCTTTGACAGCACAGCAGCATTTGAAAGAGATTGTAAATATTTTAAAAAGTAAACATTTATTAGCATTCTTTTATTGTGCTAGAAAAAAACCATTATCTTAACTTTTTCAGATGACATGGGGTTCATGAACGAAAGTTTAACTGTGCAGGATCAGGATGAAGATATTTCCAGCGAAACTGTAGAATCTTATCCTAAAAACCGAAGTCACAGGCGAGTGTCTTTGCACCTAACGTCATCGTCGAAAAAAAAGGGACATCGAGTCATAAAAACCTCAAGGTAAAAATAATTGATCAATATAAAATATATAAAACGTATAAAACCAAAATAATAAATGAAAAATAAGATAAATAATAAGAAACCAGCTGAATAATTTATAATAAAATCAGGAATATGAGCTCAAGTACGTGGATATCAATTTCATTACTGCTCAAGTGAAGATTCTATCTTATTAACATTGCATGATTATTTTTATTTATTTTACCCGATCTGTACAAAATTACATATATACTTCACAATTTTATGCAATTGCTTTTCAGAATATTTCCGATGAAAAGGTACTGAGACTGATACGACTGCGAGAAGCGATTGAACAGCAGCGAGAGCTTCATGCAAAAAAAATGAAAATCGCCGAAGCAGAAGAGAAGATAGCAATACTCAAGCTAGAAGACTTCTAAAACTAGAAGAAGAGCTCAAGTCAAGTTGATTGGAAAAAATCGAACATCATTTTCTTTATATAGTTTTTTGTTATGAAATCAAAGTTATATGTCAATTATATTCAAGTGATGTTTCATTATTAATAATAAATACAAACATGTTTTGAGCAATGTATATTTATTCCATATATTTACATATATACAATTATTAGTGATTCACGTGAAATGCCTCAATATAAAAGCGTTCCTGTGTGCAAGTCCTACGCCATTTTGCTCAGGATTAACATCATTTTCAAACGCGATCTAATTGAACTCCCCCTCAAAGAAGTCGTCCAGATTGTGTCGTATGCATAGGTTATGCAAAACAGCGGTTGCGCAAATGATTGCCACAGTTGGGCTTAATTTCGTTCTTAAGCCATACTGCAAACATGGAAATCGACGTTTCCACACTCCAAACAGTTGTTCAACGATAACTCGTGTTTTTTTATGGGCAGTATTATATCGCTCTTCGGCATCCGTTTCAGGCCTCAAAACAGGTGTCAATAGACAGCTGCGACATGCATACCCGCTATCACCAAGTAGAATTCCATCAAGTTGTCCTAGCTCGTCACACAATCATAGTAGCGCGTGTCCGTGAGCGAGCGACGTTCGGACATCTTCGGCAAAAGCCGAGCGGGGTCGAAGAAACCCGACCGCGCCTTTGGCAGCTACACTAACGCATGGACGCGGCGCACGTTCATGTGCGGCCAAGCCGAAACAAAGGCTTCGAGGGAAAAAGTAATGTGAGCACGACTCGCGCGTGACGTCACCCGGTGGAAAGCGCGAGGCTTTTAGATGATTTCAATGCTTATTAAGCTCTTGATTCTCTGCGTTATTAATGTATACAGAAAATGTATCGCACACTCTGGTCGCTTATTTTTTTAGTTTATACGTTAATATAAATATAAAATACAGTAGAACCTCGATTATCAGAACCCTCAATTATCCGAACGATGACTTAGTTTATCCGAACGTTGGCGCGAAAGATACATTGTTGCTCGCTGCCACCGCCGTGAGTAACAATGAGCAACCCAACGCAACATCTCCTTCTCAAACGGCTGCGAGACTTAGCCGCTCAAAAACGCGTTACAGCCGTTCGTCAATTAAAAATGGTAGATTTTTTTTTTAATATAAAAAAGGCATTCGACATTTTCAAGTATTTAAAATACATACACACACAGAGACACACACGTGTTTGTGTGTGTGCGCGCGCGCGTGTGTGTGTGTGTGTGTGTATATATATCAACGTTATATGTATGTCAAATTTTAATATATATGTATGTACTGTTTTTATGTGAAGAGGTGTTGTTCATGATCTCCTTCCAAAAAACCCACGTTTCGATTATCCGAACTAGTCTCGGTCCGAATTCGTTCGGATAATCGAGGTTCTACTATAAATCTAAATTACAACTTATTTATCTTCTAAAAAATCATTTACGCTTTACTCACACCCGTCCTTATGCCCAATAAATTATAATTCATCAAAGTAAGCGGAAATATATTTATATTCGTAGTATTATAGTAATTCTTATACTTTCATCAAGCGATAAAGCATTATCCCCAAAAACAAGCCAATCATCCATCCGGCCGCGAATTGTAAGTACCAGAAAGTGCACATATTCTACAAGCTATGAGATGGACCCGTTGGTAGCGTTCCTGGCTTCGGTCCGCGGGGGCCCGTAGTGCAAATTTTTCTCCCAATTTTTCATGATTTCTCATATTTTAGTCATATTTGAGATTTTCGGAGAAAAAAATTTCCTAAAAACATATTTTTTTAACTGAAAATTCATGATTTAAAGATATAAAGATATAAAAGTTAAAGATGAAAAGAAATGAGATTTTCGTAAAAAGACTTATTATCATTATTATTATTTTTTTTATTTTTTTTTAATAATAGACTTTATTGCTCCGGGCAACGCACTTCCTCAGTTTGCAGTGGGAAACATTCACCTACCCCCGGGGGTTAGGCTCGGTCTTAACCTAGACCGGAACAATAACGCTGGGCGGCATTCGAGGGTTCCGACATCACCTCGGCTGCCGCCCAGTCAAAAAAGTCGCGCGAACAGTTCAATATATCGCTCTGCGATAGCCGCTCCCTCACGCCAGAGGGTTAGCGGCTACCGCAGTCCACAATCGTGTTGCCTGAGTAAACGGAGGAACCTGCCGAGTCAGGACAGTCTGCTCGGCAGCCCTGATTGCCCGCCGACGTCGGGACTTGGGCAACCGAGCGACGGAGTCTATTGGCAAGGCGCCACGCCGGCGCCGGCGGAACTCCAAGCCGAGGGTCTCTGCAGCACGATCTGCCGCCTCATAGAGAAAAGCACCCGCCCCATGAAGCTCATGCTGGTGCACAATCTCCAGGAGCGGGTCCGAGCTCGTTATTACATCGCTTGCTATTCCGAGGACCATGCGGTCATGAAGACACTCCAATCCCGAGAGCCCGCGCCCGCCGCTCTGACGCAGCATATAAAGGCGCGGGGTGGAAGATCGAGGGTGCAGACTCCGCTGGATGTTCATTATCTTGCGTGTGCCGATGTCCAGCTGTTTAAGCTCGTCTCTACGCCATTTGACGACGCCAAAGGAGTAGAGCAGGACCGGAACAGCGAGCATATTGGTGGCAGTGATCTTGTTTTTCCCAGACAGATCTGATTTCCAGATCCGTCTGAGACGCCGCCTATACTCGCTGCTGAGGGCCTCCTTGACACCCTCAGCGTCCTGTACAGAGCGCTGATCGATGCCAAGGTACCGATAAGGCCCTCCGGCGTCCAGGTGTTTGAAGACGCTCCCGTCCACCAGCCGAACATCAGCCGCGACACCCTCTGCTCTCCCTCTCCTGAGATGAAGAACAGCGCACTTGTCCAATCCGAATTCCATTCCCGCCGCCCGCGTGTACGTCGCTACGATGTTCAAGAGGAGCTTAAGCCCCCTCTCCCCGGGAGCGTATAGCTTGAGGTCATCCATATAAAATAAATGGGTGATCCCTCGCCCACGCTCCCCGGGGGCCCGCGCTTCGTACCCGCGTGCAGCCCGCAAGGCGATTGATAAGGCTAATAGTGAGATGCAAAACAGGAGGGGGCTAAGAGAACCTCACTATGTAAGGACTCACCGAAAGGCGTTCGAGTAGGTGTATAATCAGTTTGTGACTGACAGTGTCGAACGTCTTACGGTAGTCTATCCAAGCGACTGAGAGGTTACGCTTGTGTTGGACCGCGTCCTGCGTGATGCAGCGGTCCACCAGCAGGTTCTCCTTACAACCTCCCAGTCCCCTCTTGGATCCCCTTTGTTCGTGTATCTCCCGCCATGCAGGCTCGATCTCGCGCAGAACGAGCTCATAAAGAATCTTTGTGAAGATCTTACAGAGCGCATTCAGACACGTTATCGGGCGGTAGTTCTCCGGACGAGACAATTCCCCTTTTTTGAGGAGTAGCACCGTCTTTCCCTCTGTCAGCCACGCAGGGATGGGCACCGTCCCATCGATGAACGACGAGAAGATGCGGGCCAGATGGGTATGGGTACACTTGAATTTCTTCCACCAGAAGATGTTAATCCCATCCGGCCCGGGAGCGGCGTGGTTCCTCATGCTACTCACCGCCTTCTCCACCTCACCCCGCGTGACTGGAAAACAGTCGCCACGCTGACTCGGCTGTTGCCGACAAAACGTGTCGAACCGTCCCAGAGCTGGAGTGCCTTCATCAAAATGACCCGCCTCGCTATACAGCTTTCCCCAAAACCGCTCCACCTGAACAGCTGTTGGCGCTGTGTCGGGGGCAGGCGTAGGTGGTTGGAACCAGCGGCCTGGGTCAGAACGGAAGAGGGCGTTGTCTAACGCCCGACCCAGCCGCCTCTCTAAGGATTGCTTCGCAACCCCCAGGTTCCGCACCTTCTCCACGTAGCGTTCCTTCACAATAAGAAGGATAGCTTTGTTCAATGTGTGGTGACCGCATTTCAGTTCCGAGCTGATTTTTCGGATTTTAGGGGTAAACGTCCTCCCCGCCGTAATGAAGTCTAACACACACTGAACACGGGATGCCTGCCTCCGCGCTTTATTGATCTTATTCTGGAGCTGTGCAACGCGCCGCCGAGTCTTAGCCACGAACGCCGCCTTATCATTGCGTGTCTGAGGCTTCGACTCAACAGCCGCGTGATACACAGCCCAGTTCAAGCTGAGGAGATCAGCGGTCTCAGGGATTGATGCCGCGAGGGACTCATTTGCCGCTTCTAGGAAACCAGGCTGAAGAGAAAATTTCCCAGTGATTCTCTCCCTCCTTGTTCCCCAGTCCTCTGTCAAATCGACGCGCCAACGGGGGGGTTCCGACTGCCGGGGGGTTCGATCGTGAGGCCGTCCGGTAGAGCTCCGCACGGAACGCGCGGAAGAGCGCCTGCCGGACAGCTCTGGTGGTAATAAAACGAGATCGTAGCCTTGCCGTCGCAAGCGGGCAGCTTGGTCTCGCAGATGTTGTTGCGAGAGGTGTGCAAGCTCTGGGTGCACTTGGCTCCACAGGGCCTGCAACCTCGCCATGTAGCCTCGCCGCGACGGCACGCTATCCCTCCAGCAGTGGATGAGGTCCTCCTTGAGTTCCTCCGTCCGCGCGAGGCGCCGATTTCGAGCCGTGGTCGTTGCCGTGGATCCTATCCGGGTGCCCCTCCCAACTGATCCTTGGTCCCCATCCAAGAGGGACCGGTTGTGGGGGGCTTGACTAGGCGGTATTCGAACCTAGTTTTCGGCGTGCCAGGTGGTTGGCCTGGTACGTCGGTGGCTATTGCGGGAGAGTTGTGCTCCCCCGGGGGATGGGCACGCCAGCTTCCCCACGCCATTATTATTTTTTTTTTTAATAGACTTTATTGCTCCGGGCAACGCACTTCCTCAGTTTGCACTGGGAAACATTCACCTACCCCCGGGGGTTAGGCTCGGTCTTAACCTAGACCGGAACAATAACGCTGGGCGGCACTCGAGGGTTCCGACATCACCTCGGCTGCCGCCCAGTCAAAAAGTCGCGCGAGAATTCCATTATATCGATCTGCGATAGCCGCTCCCTCAAGCCAGAGGGTTAGCGGCTACCGCAGTCCACAATCGTGTTGCCTGAGTAAACGGAGGGACCCAAGGATGACCGCCTTCTGCATCCGACCCGCTAGCAACCGGACACCGGGTTTGCAAACCGGTATGCCAGCGAGGCCCGATAGAAAAGACTCTTTCATCCCCCCTAGGGCGCCGATGATGAGGGCAACGAGAGTTACCCTGAATCCTCGGTGCAAACGACGTAGCTCGGCCAGGAGAGGCTGATACTTGAGCCGTTTCTCCTCTTCCTTTCGCGACACGTTCACTTCGGCCGGAGCCGAGAACTCAATGACGTATATCGTCTTGTCGTCGAAATCGAAGAGGACAACATCAGGCTTAGTCGCTTGAAGCGGCCCGATGGTCGCGAATGAGAAGTTCCAATAAATCTTGCACCTCTCACCCACGACAACGGACTCAATATCTCCTGGTAAATAAGGCGGCACGGGCTCCCGGTCTATCCCATAAGAGTGCCGTAGATGGTAGTACAACACTCTTAGGGCCGCGTTATGGCGATAGATATAGCCGGAGACTGCATATACTGGGCAGGCCGACAGTAGATGCATTAGTGTCTCCGGCGATTGTTTGCATGCACGACACAAAGTGGTCGGCAGAGGCTGACCCAAAACGCGACTGCGATAGACCAGGGTGTTGATGACTCCGTCTTGGCAGGCGCAGATAAACCCTTCGGTCTCGGACATCAGTCCAGCTGACCGCAAGAAGGAAAAGGTCAGCTGGGTGGACAGCCCCTGTTCCTCGATGTGGTGAAAAAACACACCGTGCATGGGTCTGTCCACGTGCTGCCGAGTCAGGACAGTCTGCTCGGCAGCCCTGATTGCCCGCCGACGTCGGGACTTGGGCAACCGAGCGACGGAGTCTACTGGCAAGGCGCCACGCCGGCGCCGGCGGAACTCCAAGCCGAGGGTCTCTGCCGCACGATCTGCCGCCTTATAGAGAAAAGCACCCGCCCCATGAAGCTCATGCTGGTGCACAATCTCCAGGAGCGGGTCCGAGCTCGTTATTACATCGCTTGCTATTCCGAGGACCATGCGGTCATGAAGACACTCCAATCCCGAGAGCCCGCGCCCGCCGCTCTGACGCAGCATATAAAGGCGCGGGGTGGAAGATCGAGGGTGCAGACTTCGCTGGATGTTCATTATCTTGCGTGTGCCGATGTCCAGCTGTTTAAGCTCGTCTCTACGCCATTTGACGACGCCAAAGGAGTAGAGCAGGACCGGGACAGCGAGCATATTGGTGGCAGTGATCTTATTTTTCCCAGACAGATCTGATTTCCAGATCCGTCTGAGACGCCGCCTATACTCGCTGCGGAGGGCCTCCTTGACACCCTCAGCGTCCTGTACAGAGCGCTGATCGATGCCAAGGTACCGATAAGACCCTCCGGCGTCCAGGTGTTTGAAGACGCTCCCGTCCACCAGCCGGACATCAGCCGCGACACCCTCTGCTCTCCCTCTCCTGAGATGAAGGACAGCGCACTTGTCCAATCCGAATTCCATTCCCGCCGCCCGCGTGTACGTCGCTACGATGTTCAAGAGGAGCTTAAGCCCCCCCTCCCCGGGAGCGTATAGCTTGAGGTCATCCATATAAAATAAATGGGTGATCCCTCGCCCACGCTCCCCGGGGGCCCCCGCTTCGTACCCGCGTGCAGCCCGCAAGGCGATTGATAAGGGTAATAGTGAGATGCAAAACAGGAGGGGGCTAAGAGAATCTCCCTGGATAATCCCCCTCCTATACCCCACCACTCCGGTCGACACGTTGCCTTCACTAGTCTTAACTGTGAAGCGTGTCTTCCAGAGCGGCATGAGCTGCCTAATGCATCTCACTATGTAAGGACTCACCGAAAGGCGTTCGAGTAGGTGTATAATCAGTTTGTGACTGACAGTGTCGAACGCCTTACGGTAGTCTATCCAAGCGACTGAGAGGTTACGCTTGTGTTGGACCGCGTCCTGCGTGATGCAGCGGTCCACCAGCAGGTTCTCCTTACAACCTCCCAGCCCCCTCTTGGATCCCCTTTGTTCGTGTATCTCCCGCCATGCAGGCTCGATCTCGCGCAGAACACGCTCATAAAGAATCTTTGTGAAGATCTTACAGAGCGCATTCAGACACGTTATCGGGCGGTAGTTCTCCGGACGAGACAAATCCCCTTTTTTGGGGAGTAGCACCGTCCTTCCCTCTGTCAGCCACGCAGGGATGGGCACCGTCCCATCGATGAACGACGAGAAGATGCGGGCCAGATGGGTATGGGTGCACTTGAATTTCTTCCACCAGAAGATGTTAATCCCATCCGGTCCGGGAGCGGCGTGGTTCCTCATGCTACTCACCGCCTTCTCCACCTCACCCCGCGTGACTGGAAAACAGTCGCCACGCTGACTCGGCTGTTGCCGACAAAACGTGTCGAACCGTCCCAGAGCTGGAGTGCCTTCATCAAAATGACCCGCCTCGCTATACAGCTCTCCCCAAAACCGCTCCACCTGAACAGCTGTTGGCGCTGTGTCGGGGGCAGGCGTAGGTGGTTGGAACCAGCGGCCTGGGTCAGAACGGAAGAGGGCGTTGTCTAACGCCCGACCCAGCCGCCTCTCTAGGGATTGCTTCGCAACCCCCAGGTTCCGCACCTTCTCCACGTAGCGTTCCTTCACAATAAGAAGGATAGCTTTGTTCAATGTGTGGTGACGGCATTTCAGTTCCGAGCTGATTTTTCGGATTTTAGGGGTAAACGCCCTCCCCGCCGTAATGAAGTCTAACACACACTGAACACGGGATGCCTGCCGCCGCGCTTCATTGATCTTATTCTGGAGCTGTGCAACGCGCCGCCGAGTCTTAGCCACGAACGCCGCCTTATCATTGCGTGTCTGAGGCTTCGACTCAACAGCCGCGTGATACACAGCCCAGTTCAAGCTGAGGAGATCAGCGGTCTCAGGGATTGCTGCCGCGAGGGACTCATTTGCCGCTTCTAGGCAACCAGGCTGAAGAGAAAATTTCCCAGTGATTCTCTCCCTCCTTGTTCCCCAGTCCTCTGTCAAATCGACGCGCCAACGGGGGGGTTCCGACTGCCGGGGGGTTCGATCTTGAGGCCGTCCGGTAGAGCTCTGCACGGAACGCGCGGAAGAGCGCCTGCCGGACAGCTCTGGTGGTAATAAAACGAGATCGTAACCTTGCCGTCGCAAGCGGGCAGCTTGGTCTCGCAGATGTTGTTGCGAGAGGTGTGCAAGCTCTGGGTGCACTTGGCTCCACAGGGCCTGCAACCTCGCCATGTAGCCCCGCCGCGACGGCACGCTATCCCTCCAGCAGCGGATGAGGTCCTCCTTGAGTTCCTCCGTCCACTCGAGGCGCCGATTTCGAGCCGTGGTCGTTGCCGTGGATCCTATCCGGGTGCCCCTCCCAACTGATCCTTGGTCCCCATCCGAGAGGGACCGGTTGTGGGGGGCTTGACTAGGTGGTGTTCGAACCTAGTTTTCGGCGTGCCAGGTGGTTGGCCTGGCACGTCGGTGGCTATTGCGGGGGAGTTGTGCTCCCCCGGGCGATGGGCACGCCAGCTTCCCCACGCCATTATTATTATTATTATTATTATTTTTTTTTTTTTTTTTTTTTTTTTTTTTTTTTTATAATAGACTTTATTGCTCCGGGCAACGCACTTCCTCAGTTTGCACTGGGAAACATTCACCTACCCCCGGGGGTTAGGCTCGGTCTTAACCTAGACCGGAACAATAACGCTGGGCGGCACTCGAGGGTTCCGACATCACCTCGGCTGCCGTCCAGTCAAAAAGTCGCGCGAGAATTCCATTATATCGCTCTGCGATAGCCGCTCCCTCAATCCAGAGGGTTAGCGGCTACCGCAGTCCACAATCGTGTTGCCTGAGTAAACGGAGGGACCCAAGTATGACTGCCTTCTGCATCCGACCCGCTAGCAACCGGACACCGGGTTTGCAAACCGGTATGCCAGCGAGGCCCGATACAAAAGACTCTTTCATCCCCCCTAGCGCGCCGATGATGAGGACAACGA
This sequence comes from Ophion ellenae, assembly GCA_963210295.1. Lineage (NCBI taxonomy): Eukaryota > Metazoa > Arthropoda > Insecta > Hymenoptera > Ichneumonidae > Ophion > Ophion ellenae. Next base: position 11,498,733 of record OY723392.1, read on the forward strand.
GAGTTACCCTGAATCCTCGGTGCAAACGACGTAGCTCGGCCAGGAGAGGCTGATACTTGAGCCGTTTCTCCTCTTCCTTTCGCGACACGTTCACTTCGGCCGGAGCCGAGAACTCAATGACGTATATCGTCTTGTCGTCGAAATCGAAGAGGACAACATCAGGCTTAGTCGCTTGAAGCGGCCCGATGGTCGCGAATGAGAAGTTCCAATAAATCTTGCACCTCTCACCCACGACAACGGACTCAATATCTCCTGGTAAATAAGGCGGCACGGGCTCCCGGTCTATCCCATAAGAGTGCCGTAGATGGTAGTACAACACTCTTAGGGCCGCGTTATGGCGATAGATATAGCCGGAGACTGCATATACTGGGCAGGCCGACAGTAGATGCATTAGTGTCTCCGGCGATTGTTTGCATGCACGACACAAAGTGGTCGGCAGAGGCTGACCCAAAACGCGACTGCGATAGACCAGGGTGTTGATGACTCCGTCTTGGCAGGCGCAGATAAACCCTTCGGTCTCGGACATCAGTCCAGCTGACCGCAAGAAGGAAAAGGTCAGCTGGGTGGACAGCCCCTGTTCCTCGATGTGGTGAAAAAACACACCGTGCATGGGTCTGTCCACGTGCTGCCGAGTCAGGACAGTCTGCTCGGCAGCCCTGATTGCCCGCCGACGTCGGGACTTGGGCAACCGAGCGACGGAGTCTACTGGCAAGGCGCCACGCCGGCGCCGGCGGAACTCCAAGCCGAGGGTCTCTGCCGCACGATCTGCCGCCTTATAGAGAAAAGCACCCGCCCCATGAAGCTCATGCTGGTGCACAATCTCCAGGAGCGGGTCCGAGCTCGTTATTACATCGCTTGCTATTCCGAGGATCATGCGGTCATGAAGACACTCCAATCCCGAGAGCCCGCGCCCGCCGCTCTGACGCAGCATATAAAGGCGCGGGGTGGAAGATCGAGGGTGCAGACTCCGCTGAATGTTCATTATCTTGCGTGTGCCGATGTCCAGCTGTTTAAGCTCGTCTCTACGCCATTTGACGACGCCAAAGGAGTAGAGCAGGACCGGGACAGCGAGCATATTGGTGGCAGTGATCTTATTTTTCCCAGACAGATCTGATTTCCAGATCCGTCTGAGACGCCGCCTATACTCGCTGCGGAGGGTCTCCTTGACACCCTCAGCGTCCTGTACAGAGCGCTGATCGATGCCAAGGTACCGATAAGACCCTCCGGCGTCCAGGTGTTTGAAGACGCTCCCGTCCACCAGCCGGACATCAGCCGCGACACCCTCTGCTCTCCCTCTCCTGAGATGAAGGACAGCGCACTTGTCCAATCCGAATTCCATTCCCGCCGCCCGCGTGTACGTCGCTACGATGTTCAAGAGGAGCTTAAGCCCCCCCTCCCCGGGAGCGTATAGCTTGAGGTCATCCATATAAAATAAATGGGTGATCCCTCGCCCACGCTCCCCGGGGGCCCCCGCTTCGTACCCGCGTGCAGCCCGCAAGGCGATTGATAAGGGTAATAGTGAGATGCAAAACAGGAGGGGGCTAAGAGAATCTCCCTGGATAATCCCCCTCCTATACCCCACCACTCCGGTCGACACGTTGCCTTCACTAGTCTTAACTGTGAAGCGTGTCTTCCAGAGCGGCATGAGCTGCCTAATGCATCTCACTATGTAAGGACTCACCGAAAGGCGTTCGAGTAGGTGTATAATCAGTTTGTGACTGACAGTGTCGAACGCCTTACGGTAGTCTATCCAAGCGACTGAGAGGTTACGCTTGTGTTGGACCGCGTCCTGCGTGATGCAGCGGTCCACCAGCAGGTTCTCCTTACAACCTCCCAGCCCCCTCTTGGATCCCCTTTGTTCGTGTATCTCCCGCCATGCAGGCTCGATCTCGCGCAGAACACGCTCATAAAGAATCTTTGTGAAGATCTTACAGAGCGCATTCAGACACGTTATCGGGCGGTAGTTCTCCGGACGAGACAAATCCCCTTTTTTGGGGAGTAGCACCGTCCTTCCCTCTGTCAGCCACGCAGGGATGGGCACCGTCCCATCGATGAACGACGAGAAGATGCGGGCCAGATGGGTATGGGTGCACTTGAATTTCTTCCACCAGAAGATGTTAATCCCATCCGGTCCGGGAGCGGCGTGGTTCCTCATGCTACTCACCGCCTTCTCCACCTCACCCCGCGTGACTGGAAAACAGTCGCCACGCTGACTCGGCTGTTGCCGACAAAACGTGTCGAACCGTCCCAGAGCTGGAGTGCCTTCATCAAAATGACCCGCCTCGCTATACAGCTCTCCCCAAAACCGCTCGACCTGAACAGCTGTTGGCGCTGTGTCGGGGGCAGGCGTAGGTGGTTGGAACCAGCGGCCTGGGTCAGAACGGAAGAGGGCGTTGTCTAACGCCCGACCCAGCCGCCTCTCTAGGGATTGCTTCGCAACCCCCAGGTTCCGCACCTTTTCCACGTAGCGTTCCTTCACAATAAGAAGGATAGCTTTGTTCAATGTGTGGTGACGGCATTTCAGTTCCGAGCTGATTTTTCGGATTTTAGGGGTAAACGCCCTCCCCGCCGTAATGAAGTCTAACACACACTGAACACGGGATGCCTGCCGCCGCGCTTCATTGATCTTATTCTGGAGCTGTGCAACGCGCCGCCGAGTCTTAGCCACGAACGCCGCCTTATCATTGCGTGTCTGAGGCTTCGACTCAACAGCCGCGTGATACACAGCCCAGTTCAAGCTGAGGAGATCAGCGGTCTCAGGGATTGCTGCCGCGAGGGACTCATTTGCCGCTTCTAGGCAACCAGGCTGAAGAGAAAATTTCCCAGTGATTCTCTCCCTCCTTGTTCCCCAGTCCTCTGTCAAATCGACGCGCCAACGGGGGGGTTCCGACTGCCGGGGGGTTCGATCTTGAGGCCGTCCGGTAGAGCTCCGCACGGAACGCGCGGAAGAGCGCCTGCCGGACAGCTCTGGTGGTAATAACAAGAGATCGTAACCTTGCCGTCGCAAGCGGGCAGCTTGGTCTCGCAGATGTTGTTGCGAGAGGTGTGCAAGCTCTGGGTGCACTTGGCTCCACAGGGCCTGCAACCTCGCCATGTAGCCCCGCCGCGACGGCACGCTATCCCTCCAGCAGCGGATGAGGTCCTCCTTGAGTTCCTCCGTCCACTCGAGGCGCCGATTTCGAGCCGTGGTCGTTGCCGTGGATCCTATCCGGGTGCCCCTCCCAACTGATCCTTGGTCCCCATCCGAGAGGGACCGGTTGTGGGGGGCTTGACTAGGTGGTGTTCGAACCTAGTTTTCGGCGTGCCAGGTGGTTGGCCTGGCACGTCGGTGGCTATTGCGGGGGAGTTGTGCTCCCCCGGGCGATGGGCACGCCAGCTTCCCCACGCCAGCTTATTATTATAATAGACTTTATTGCTCCGGGCAACGCACTTCCTCAGTTTGCACTGGGAAACATTCACCTACCCCCGGGGGTTAGGCTCGGTCTTAACCTAGACCGGAACAATAACGCTGGGCGGCACTCGAGGGTTCCGACATCACCTCGGCTGCCGCCCAGTCAAAAAGTCGCGCGAGAATTCCATTATATCGCTCTGCGATAGCCGCTCCCTCAATCCAGAGGGTTAGCGGCTACCGCAGTCCACAATCGTGTTGCCTGAGTAAACGGAGGGACCCAAGTATGACTGCCTTCTGCATCCGACCCGCTAGCAACCGGACACCGGGTTTGCAAACCGGTATGCCAGCGAGGCCCGATACAAAAGACTCTTTCATCCCCCCTAGCGCGCCGATGATGAGGACAACGAGAGTTACCCTGAATCCTCGGTGCAAACGACGTAGCTCGGCCAGGAGAGGCTGATACTTGAGCCGTTTCTCCTCTTCCTTTCGCGACACGTTCACTTCGGCCGGAGCCGAGAACTCAATGACGTATATCGTCTTGTCGTCGAAATCGAAGAGGACAACATCAGGCTTAGTCGCTTGAAGCGGCCCGATGGTCGCGAATGAGAAGTTCCAATAAATCTTGCACCTCTCACCCACGACAACGGACTCAATATCTCCGGGTAAATAAGGCGGCACGGGCTCCCGGTCTATCCCATAAGAGTGCCGTAGATGGTAGTACAACACTCTTAGGGCCGCGTTATGGCGATAGATATAGCCGGAGACTGCATATACTGGGCAGGCCGACAGTAGATGCATTAGTGTCTCCGGCGATTGTTTGCATGCACGACACAAAGTGGTCGGCAGAGGCTGACCCAAAACGCGACTGCGATAGACCAGGGTGTTGATGACTCCGTCTTGGCAGGCGCAGATAAACCCTTCGGTCTCGGACATCAGTCCAGCTGACCGCAAGAAGGAAAAGGTCAGCTGGGTGGACAGCCCCTGTTCCTCGATGTGGTGAAAAAACACACCGTGCATGGGTCTGTCCACGTGCTGCCGAGTCAGGACAGTCTGCTCGGCAGCCCTGATTGCCCGCCGACGTCGGGACTTGGGCAACCGAGCGACGGAGTCTACTGGCAAGGCGCCACGCCGGCGCCGGCGGAACTCCAAGCCGAGGGTCTCTGCCGCACGATCTGCCGCCTTATAGAGAAAAGCACCCGCCCCATGAAGCTCATGCTGGTGCACAATCTCCAGGAGCGGGTCCGAGCTCGTTATTACATCGCTTGCTATTCCGAGGACCATGCGGTCATGAAGACACTCCAATCCCGAGAGCCCGCGCCCGCCGCTCTGACGCAGCATATAAAGGCGCGGGGTGGAAGATCGAGGGTGCAGACTCCGCTGGATGTTCATTATCTTGCGTGTGCCGATGTCCAGCTGTTTAAGCTCGTCTCTACGCCATTTGACGACGCCAAAGGAGTAGAGCAGGACCGGGACAGCGAGCATATTGGTGGCAGTGATCTTATTTTTCCCAGACAGATCTGATTTCCAGATCCGTCTGAGACGCCGCCTATACTCGCTGCGGAGGGCCTCCTTGACACCCTCAGCGTCCTGTACAGAGCGCTGATCGATGCCAAGGTACCGATAAGACCCTCCGGCGTCCAGGTGTTTGAAGACGCTCCCGTCCACCAGCCGGACATCAGCCGCGACACCCTCTGCTCTCCCTCTCCTGAGATGAAGGACAGCGCACTTGTCCAATCCGAATTCCATTCCCGCCGCCCGCGTGTACGTCGCTACGATGTTCAAGAGGAGCTTAAGCCCCCCCTCCCCGGGAGCGTATAGCTTGAGGTCATCCATATAAAATAAATGGGTGATCCCTCGCCCACGCTCCCCGGGGGCCCCCGCTTCGTACCCGCGTGCAGCCCGCAAGGCGATTGATAAGGGTAATAGTGAGATGCAAAACAGGAGGGGGCTAAGAGAATCTCCCTGGATAATCCCCCTCCTATACCCCACCACTCCGGTCGACACGTTGCCTTCACTAGTCTTAACTGTGAAGCGTGTCTTCCAGAGCGGCATGAGCTGCCTAATGCATCTCACTATGTAAGGACTCACCGAAAGGCGCTCGAGTAGGTGTATAATCAGTTTGTGACTGACAGTGTCGAACGCCTTACGGTAGTCTATCCAAGCGACTGAGAGGTTACGCTTGTGTTGGACCGCGTCCTGCGTGATGCAGCGGTCCACCAGCAGGTTCTCCTTACAACCTCCCAGCCCCCTCTTGGATCCCCTTTGTTCGTGTATCTCCCGCCATGCAGGCTCGATCTCGCGCAGAACACGCTCATAAAGAATCTTTGTGAAGATCTTACAGAGCGCATTCAGACACGTTATCGGGCGGTAGTTCTCCGGACGAGACAAATCCCCTTTTTTGGGGAGTAGCACCGTCCTTCCCTCTGTCAGCCACGCAGGGATGGGCACCGTCCCATCGATGAACGACGAGAAGATGCGGGCCAGATGGGTATGGGTGCACTTGAATTTCTTCCACCAGAAGATGTTAATCCCATCCGGTCCGGGAGCGGCGTGGTTCCTCATGCTACTCACCGCCTTCTCCACCTCACCCCGCGTGACTGGAAAACAGTCGCCACGCTGACTCGGCTGTTGCCGACAAAACGTGTCGAACCGTCCCAGAGCTGGAGTGCCTTCATCAAAATGACCCGCCTCGCTATACAGCTCTCCCCAAAACCGCTCCACCTGAACAGCTGTTGGCGCTGTGTCGGGGGCAGGCGTAGGTGGTTGGAACCAGCGGCCTGGGTCAGAACGGAAGAGGGCGTTGTCTAACGCCCGACCCAGCCGCCTCTCTAGGGATTGCTTCGCAACCCCCAGGTTCCGCACCTTCTCCACGTAGCGTTCCTTCACAATAAGAAGGATAGCTTTGTTCAATGTGTGGTGACGGCATTTCAGTTCCGAGCTGATTTTTCGGATTTTAGGGGTAAACGCCCTCCCCGCCGTAATGAAGTCTAACACACACTGAACACGGGATGCCTGCCGCCGCGCTTCATTGATCTTATTCTGGAGCTGTGCAACGCGCCGCCGAGTCTTAGCCACGAACGCCGCCTTATCATTGCGTGTCTGAGGCTTCGACTCAACAGCCGCGTGATACACAGCCCAGTTCAAGCTGAGGAGATCAGCGGTCTCAGGGATTGCTGCCGCGAGGGACTCATTTGCCGCTTCTAGGCAACCAGGCTGAAGAGAAAATTTCCCAGTGATTCTCTCCCTCCTTGTTCCCCAGTCCTCTGTCAAATCGACGCGCCAACGGGGGGGTTCCGACTGCCGGGGGGTTCGATCTTGAGGCCGTCCGGTAGAGCTCCGCACGGAACGCGCGGAAGAGCGCCTGCCGGACAGCTCTGGTGGTAATAACAAGAGATCGTAACCTTGCCGTCGCAAGCGGGCAGCTTGGTCTCGCAGATGTTGTTGCGAGAGGTGTGCAAGCTCTGGGTGCACTTGGCTCCACAGGGCCTGCAACCTCGCCATGTAGCCCCGCCGCGACGGCACGCTATCCCTCCAGCAGCGGATGAGGTCCTCCTTGAGTTCCTCCGTCCACTCGAGGCGCCGATTTCGAGCCGTGGTCGTTGCCGTGGATCCTATCCGGGTGCCCCTCCCAACTGATCCTTGGTCCCCATCCGAGAGGGACCGGTTGTGGGGGGCTTGACTAGGTGGTGTTCGAACCTAGTTTTCGGCGTGCCAGGTGGTTGGCCTGGCACGTCGGTGGCTATTGCGGGGGAGTTGTGCTCCCCCGGGCGATGGGCACGCCAGCTTCCCCACGCCATTTATTATTATTATTATTATTTTTTCTTTTGTTTTTTTATAATAGACTTTATTGCTCCGGGCAACGCACTTCCTCAGTTTGCACTGGGAAACATTCACCTACCCCCGGGGGTTAGGCTCGGTCTTAACCTAGACCGGAACAATAACGCTGGGCGGCATTCGAGGGTTCCGACATCACCTCGGCTGCCGCCCAGTCAAAAAAGTCGCGCGAACAGTTCAATATATATCGCTCTGCGATAGCCGCTCCCTCAATCCAGAGGGTTAGCGGCTACCGCAGTCCACAATCGTGTTGCCTGAGTAAACGGAGGGACCCAAGTATGACTGCCTTCTGCATCCGACCCGCTAGCAACCGGACACCGGGTTTGCAAACCGGTATGCCAGCGAGGCCCGATACAAAAGACTCTTTCATCCCCCCTAGCGCGCCGATGATGAGGACAACGAGAGTTACCCTGAATCCTCGGTGCAAACGACGCAGCTCGGCCAGGAGAGGCTGATACTTGAGCCGTTTCTCCTCTTCCTTTCGCGACACGTTCACTTCGGCCGGAGCCGAGAACTCAATGACGTATATCGTCTTGTCGTCGAAATCGAAGAGGACAACATCAGGCTTAGTCGCTTGAAGCGGCCCGATGGTCGCGAATGAGAAGTTCCAATAAATCTTGCACCTCTCACCCACGACAACGGACTCAATATCTCCTGGTAAATAAGGCGGCACGGGCTCCCGGTCTATCCCATAAGAGTGCCGTAGATGGTAGTACAACACTCTTAGGGCCGCGTTATGGCGATAGATATAGCCGGAGACTGCATATACTGGGCAGGCCGACAGTAGATGCATTAGTGTCTCCGGCGATTGTTTGCATGCACGACACAAAGTGGTCGGCAGAGGCTGACCCAAAACGCGACTGCGATAGACCAGGGTGTTGATGACTCCGTCTTGGCAGGCGCAGATAAACCCTTCGGTCTCGGACATCAGTCCAGCTGACCGCAAGAAGGAAAAGGTCAGCTGGGTGGACAGCCCCTGTTCCTCGATGTGGTGAAAAAACACACCGTGCATGGGTCTGTCCACGTGCTGCCGAGTCAGGACAGTCTGCTCGGCAGCCCTGATTGCCCGCCGACGTCGGGACTTGGGCAACCGAGCGACGGAGTCTACTGGCAAGGCGCCACGCCGGCGCCGGCGGAACTCCAAGCCGAGGGTCTCTGCCGCACGATCTGCCGCCTTATAGAGAAAAGCACCCGCCCCATGAAGCTCATGCTGGTGCACAATCTCCAGGAGCGGGTCCGAGCTCGTTATTACATCGCTTGCTATTCCGAGGACCATGCGGTCATGAAGACACTCCAATCCCGAGAGCCCGCGCCCGCCGCTCTGACGCAGCATATAAAGGCGCGGGGTGGAAGATCGAGGGTGCAGACTCCGCTGGATGTTCATTATCTTGCGTGTGCCGATGTCCAGCTGTTTAAGCTCGTCTCTACGCCATTTGACGACGCCAAAGGAGTAGAGCAGGACCGGGACAGCGAGCATATTGGTGGCAGTGATCTTATTTTTCCCAGACAGATCTGATTTCCAGATCCGTCTGAGACGCCGCCTATACTCGCTGCGGAGGGCCTCCTTGACACCCTCAGCGTCCTGTACAGAGCGCTGATCGATGCCAAGGTACCGATAAGACCCTCCGGCGTCCAGGTGTTTGAAGACGCTCCCGTCCACCAGCCGGACATCAGCCGCGACACCCTCTGCTCTCCCTCTCCTGAGATGAAGGACAGCGCACTTGTCCAATCCGAATTCCATTCCCGCCGCCCGCGTGTACGTCGCTACGATGTTCAAGAGGAGCTTAAGCCCCCCCTCCCCGGGAGCGTATAGCTTGAGGTCATCCATATAAAATAAATGGGTGATCCCTCGCCCACGCTCCCCGGGGGCCCCCGCTTCGTACCCGCGTGCAGCCCGCAAGGCGATTGATAAGGGTAATAGTGAGATGCAAAACAGGAGGGGGCTAAGAGAATCTCCCTGGATAATCCCCCTCCTATACCCCACCACTCCGGTCGACACGTTGCCTTCACTAGTCTTAACTGTGAAGCGTGTCTTCCAGAGCGGCATGAGCTGCCTAATGCATCTCACTATGTAAGGACTCACCGAAAGGCGTTCGAGTAGGTGTATAATCAGTTTGTGACTGACAGTGTCGAACGCCTTACGGTAGTCTATCCAAGCGACTGAGAGGTTACGCTTGTGTTGGACCGCGTCCTGCGTGATGCAGCGGTCCACCAGCAGGTTCTCCTTACAACCTCCCAGCCCCCTCTTGGATCCCCTTTGTTCGTGTATCTCCCGCCATGCAGGCTCGATCTCGCGCAGAACACGCTCATAAAGAATCTTTGTGAAGATCTTACAGAGCGCATTCAGACACGTTATCGGGCGGTAGTTCTCCGGACGAGACAAATCCCCTTTTTTGGGGAGTAGCACCGTCCTTCCCTCTGTCAGCCACGCAGGGATGGGCACCGTCCCATCGATGAACGACGAGAAGATGCGGGCCAGATGGGTATGGGTGCACTTGAATTTCTTCCACCAGAAGATGTTAATCCCATCCGGTCCGGGAGCGGCGTGGTTCCTCATGCTACTCACCGCCTTCTCCACCTCACCCCGCGTGACTGGAAAACAGTCGCCACGCTGACTCGGCTGTTGCCGACAAAACGTGTCGAACCGTCCCAGAGCTGGAGTGCCTTCATCAAAATGACCCGCCTCGCTATACAGCTCTCCCCAAAACCGCTCCACCTGAACAGCCGTTGGCGCTGTGTCGGGGGCAGGCGTAGGTGGTTGGAACCAGCGGCCTGGGTCAGAACGGAAGAGGGCGTTGTCTAACGCCCGACCCAGCCGCCTCTCTAGGGATTGCTTCGCAACCCCCAGGTTCCGCACCTTCTCCACGTAGCGTTCCTTCACAATAAGAAGGATAGCTTTGTTCAATGTGTGGTGACGGCATTTCAGTTCCGAGCTGATTTTTCGGATTTTAGGGGTAAACGCCCTCCCCGCCGTAATGAAGTCTAACACACACTGAACACGGGATGCCTGCCGCCGCGCTTCTTTGATCTTATTCTGGAGCTGTGCAACGCGCCGCCGAGTCTTAGCCACGAACGCCGCCTTATCATTGCGTGTCTGAGGCTTCGACTCAACAGCCGCGTGATACACAGCCCAGTTCAAGCTGAGGAGATCAGCGGTCTCAGGGATTGCTGCCGCGAGGGACTCATTTGCCGCTTCTAGGCAACCAGGCTGAAGAGAAAATTTCCCAGTGATTCTCTCCCTCCTTGTTCCCCAGTCCTCTGTCAAATCGACGCGCCAACGGGGGGGTTCCGACTGCCGGGGGGTTCGATCTTGAGGCCGTCCGGTAGAGCTCCGCACGGAACGCGCGGAAGAGCGCCTGCCGGACAGCTCTGGTGGTAATAACAAGAGATCGTAACCTTGCCGTCGCAAGCGGGCAGCTTGGTCTCGCAGATGTTGTTGCGAGAGGTGTGCAAGCTCTGGGTGCACTTGGCTCCACAGGGCCTGCAACCTCGCCATGTAGCCCCGCCGCGACGGCACGCTATCCCTCCAGCAGCGGATGAGGTCCTCCTTGAGTTCCTCCGTCCACTCGAGGCGCCGATTTCGAGCCGTGGTCGTTGCCGTGGATCCTATCCGGGTGCCCCTCCCAACTGATCCTTGGTCCCCATCCGAGAGGGACCGGTTGTGGGGGGCTTGACTAGGTGGTGTTCGAACCTAGTTTTCGGCGTGCCAGGTGGTTGGCCTGGCACGTCGGTGGCTATTGCGGGGGAGTTGTGCTCCCCCGGGCGATGGGCACGCCAGCTTCCCCACGCCCCCTCATTATTATTATTATTATTATTATTATTATCATTATTTCCGGAAATTTCCCGTTTTTCTATTACCTGACTGAACGGCTGCGGAGATATTCGGAGAAATTTTTTAATGAAAAAAATGAGATTTTCAAAAAAAAAAAAACTTTACATTTTTTGATCCCTCATAATTCTGAGAAATAATGAATGTCCGACATTTTTGCAAACAATATTTTCCTTAAGGGGTAACACCTCTGTAACGGCCTGCCACGAAGCGTTTTAGACAAATAATACTTGGGGTAATTATTGAGCATATATTGAAGTATATTGTAAAAAAAATTTATGGGAAAATATTACAAAATGGCAACACTGCAACAAATTCTTCCGAGTTATGTTGTACTTAAGGTGCTCTGCGGCACGCAGTATAACTTGGGCCAATTTTAATCGGGACAAAACAATTTTTGTTAAATTAAATCTAGATGAGTGTAGCTAGTGAACCACGTAGGGGATTTTAGAAATATTGATTTTTGAGTAATTGCCGAGGATGTGACTAAAAATGTTCAATTTTTTTGACAAGACAGTTATTTGTTAATAAATATTATTTAAATTAACTTATCGAAAATCCCCTACGAGGTTCAGTAGCTACACTCATGTAGACTTAATAAAACGAAATTCTTTTTTTTTTAATTAAAATTGGCTCAATCATACTGCGTGCCGCAGAGGATCGACATGCTTCGCAAGAATTGCTGCAGTGTCGCCATTTTGTAATATTTTCGAATAAAAATTTATAGCATTATACTTAAATATATGCTCAATAAATACCGCAATTATTATTTGTAATATTACATTTTCTTCCGCCAAAAAAAAAAATATTAAAAAATACGCTTCCTGTAAAGCCGTTACAGTGGTGTTACCCCTTAAAGTCTTCATTTAATTTCCGAGATTTTACCGTGATCATAATTAAAATTATTCGGAAAAATTCGAAAAAATTCGGTGAAATTCGGAGCAACTGGGATGTTTGCGTAAAAATATTTGTTCCAATTCATAGAAAAATTCGGAAAAATTTTCCGGAAAAAATCGGAGTTTTTCAGAAAAAAAACTGCACTAGGGGCGCGGGATCGTTCCCTGCGCTCAGTGCTTTTTTGTATAAATTATTATTACTATTAATTCTTATTTGATTAGTTATTTTTAGTAGTTATCATTATTATTTTAATTGGTTATCGTTTAGTGTCGAAAAATTTATCGCGCACTCTGACCGTTTATTTTATTAGCTCGTACGTTAATTTAAATATAATAATAAATCTAAACTACAACTTATTTATCTTCTAAAAAATTATCATAATGTATCCGGCCGCGAATCGTAAGTACCAGAAAGTGCACATATTCCACAAGCGATGAGATGGTACCATTGGGAGCGTTCCTGGCTTCGGTCCGCAGAGGCGCGGAATCGTCCACCGCGCTCTGTGCTTTTTTAAAATTATTATGACTATTAATTCTTATTTGAATAGTTATTTTTATTAGTTATCATTATTATTATTTTTTATTGAATCTACTACGGCGAACGCTTCGCTAATTGTAGCTTCCATCTACAGGGATTTCCTCTGTCTGTCCACTTATCGATCCCTAATATATTTCCGCTCATATACTTTCATCAAAGCATTATCAAAAGCATTATGATAATGCTTTTGTCGCTTGATGAAAGTATATGAGAATGAATATAATGATACGAATATGAATATATTTCCGCTTACTTTTATGAATTACAATTTATTTGGCATAGGGACAGGTGTGAGTAAAGCGCAAACAATTTTTTAAGAAGATAACTAAGTTGTAATTTAGATTTATTATTATATTTAAATTAACGTACACACTAATAAAATAAGCAGTCAGAGTGCGCGATAAATTTTTCGACACTAAAAGATAACTAATCAAATAAGAATTAATAGTAATAACAATTTAAAAAAAAAACACTCAGCGCGGGGAACGATCCGGCGCCCCTAGTGCAATTTTTTTTTCTGAAAAACTCCGATTTTTTCGGGAAAATTTTTCCGAATGTTTTCTATGAATTGGAACAAATATGAAGGATTCGGAGTTTGCGGACAATTATTTTTACGCAAACATCCGAGTTTCTCCGAACTTCTCCAAATTTTTTCGAATTTTTCCGAATATGTCATCATTTTAATTATGATCACGGGAAAATCTCGGAAATTAAATGAAGACTTTAAGGGGTAACACCACTGTAACGGCCTTACAGGAAGCGTACTTTTTGATATTTTTTTTGGCGGAAGAAAATGTGATAAACAAATGATACTTGCGGTATTTATTGAGCATACATTTAAGTATATTGCTATAAATTTTGATCCGAAAATATTACAAAATGGCGATACTGTAGCAATTCTTCCGAAGCACAGTGTGAATTTTAATCTAAAAAAAATAATGTTGTTTTATTAAGTCTACATGAGTGTAGCTACTGAACTGCGTAGGGGATTTCCGATAAGTTAATTTAAACAATATTTATTAACAAATAACTGACTTGAAAAAAAAATTGAACATTTTTAGTCAAATGCTCGGCAAGTACTCAAAAATCAATATTTCTAAAATCCCCTACGTGGTTCACTAGCTACACTGATCTAGACTTAATTTAAAAAAAATTATTTTGTCCAGATTAAAATTGGTACAAGTTATACTGCGTGCCGCAGAGCACCTTAAGTTCAACATGCTTCGGAAGAATTTGCCGCAGTTTCGCCATTTTGTAATATTTTCCCATAAATTTTTTTTGCAACATACTTCAATATATGGTTAATAATTACCCCAAGTATTATTTGTCTAAAACGCGTCGTGGCAGGCCGTTATAGTGGTGTTACCCCTTAAGGAAAATAATGTTTGAAAAAATTTCGGAAATTCATTATTGCTTAGAATTATGAGGGATAAAAAATGTAATATTTTTTTTTACGAAAATCTCATTTTTTTCATCTGTAACTTTTCTCCGAATATCTCTGCAGCCGTTCACTCAATAGGAAAAAGAAAAAGTTCTGGAAAAAAATAATAACAAGTTTTTTTTAAGAAAATCTAATTTTTTTTTCATCTTTAAATTTTCTCCGAATATCTCCGCAGCCTCAGGTTCACTCAGGTAATAGGAAAAAGGGAAATTTCCAGAAAATAATGATAATAACAATAAGTTTTTTTTACGAAAATCTCATTTCTTTTCATCTTTAAGTTTTCTCCGAATATCTCCGCAGCCTCAAGTCATAGGAAAACGATAAATTTCCGGGGAAAAAAATTGAGAAATCGTGAATTTTCAGTAAAAAAAATGTGTTTTTTGGGAAATAGATCAGTACTTGAATCTGTTTTAAATGATTTTTCCTCCGAAAATCTCAAATATGACTAAAATATGAGAAATTATGATAAATTTGGAGAAAAATTTGCACTGGGGCCCTTGCGGACCGAAGCCAGGAACGTTACCAACGGGACCATCTCATCGCTTGTAGAATATGTGCACTTTCTGGTATTTACGATTCACGGCCGTATGGATTATTGGCTTGTTTTTGGGGATAATGCTTTATCGCTTGATAAAAGTATGAGAATTAATATAATAACACGAATATAAATATATTTCCGCTTACTTTTATGAATTATAATTTATTTGGCGTAAGGACGGGTGTGAGTAAAGCGTAAACAATTTTTTAGAAGATAAATAAGTTGGAATTTAGATTTATTATTATATTTAAATTAACGTATAAACTAAAAAAATAAGCGATCAGAATGCGCGATACATTTTTTTGTATACATTAATAACGCAGAGAATCAAGCGCTAAATAAGCATTGAAATCTAAAAGCTTTGCGTGTCCCGTCGGGTGACGTCATACGCGAGTCGTGCTCAGATTGCTTTTTTCCTCGAAGCCTTCGTTTCGGCTTGGCCGCACATGAACATGCTCAGCGTCCATGTGTTGGTGTAGCTGCCGAAGGCGCGGTCGGGAAACTTCGACCCCGCTCGGTTCTTGCCGAAGATGTCCGAGCGTCGCTCGCTCACGGACACGCGCTATTATGATTGTGTGATGGGCGCGTAAGAGACTAGAGAGGAGGTAACATTTACGCGCGATCTGGCTGCACTGATCGTGAGTTGAACCAGGGTGTCGAACTACTATATCAAGAATTTCTCGGTCAGGACTGGATACAACCTATAAAAAATACTTAATTATCCAGCTTCCATCGAATAATTCAATGCACCATGTATTAATAAAGAGTCCATGTGTTAAGTACGTATAAGCTATATTGCTCCAGCTAAAAATTGCATTTGATAAAAATTTCAGTACTTCATGATTCGATAAAAATCTGAAAAAATTCAACATTTGGCAAGCTATGATCAACAATTATTCATAATAATATCAGATTTTTATTGAATCATGAAAAACAGAAATTTCGATCAAATACAATTGTTGGCTAGGACAATGTGACTCATACGTCCTTAATAAAAATACAGCATTCAAAGAATTACCTGCACATTTAGAGAAAACCAGCCTTTCCGATTTCGAAATGGTTCTCCATTATTTCCTCCAGGGTTCGCGATTCGTATATGGGTGCAATCAATGCATCCGATTACAGCCGGGAAGTTGGCCACCGCATAAAATTTGTTCTTGTAGCTTGAACGTACACGTTCGTTAGAAAAATGTATATGTTGCTTCAAGTGCGATGCCAAAATTTTTGAAACTCGAGCCATGGTACGTGATATAAATGGTTGACTATATCCTCGTAAATCTCCATTAACAATCTGCAATAAACGCACAACGCAAATAAATAAAAAGTTAGTAATGCGTTTTCATATCACATTACACGAGAAACATATTTACAAACCTGAAAACTACTTGTTGCATAAAAACGCAAAGTTATTAGGAGCTGTATCAAAGGAGACACAGGTAGCCCCCGATTATTTAATCTCTTTAATTGTGCATTTACCAACGGCAATAAAAGTTCGACCACAGCTCCTTTGGTGAACCGATATCTTATGCGAAAAGGCACATCGTCGTACTGTTCGATAGGATTCTGAAAGTCCCGAATGTACCTTCTGGCGAGCCGCCATCGAAATCTATTCACAATTTCCTCAAAATCATCATCAAGCTCATTATCAGAATTGTTTAAAAAATCGTTGTTCATTATGCCCAGTAATTATATGCAACACTTCTGTACGTAATTCCACGCGGTTTTAATTATTTATTGAGGTTACGCCGTACACTGATACACTCCGATACGTTTTACGTGGTTTCAATTGCTTATTTCAATTACGCCGTGAATTGTGGTACGCCTCGAAACTTTTTAAGAGTTCCAACAGTTTTTTTTGTTTAAACTACGTTCACTGCGATACGTTTCGAAACTTTTTACGTGCTCCACTTTCAACTGTTTTTGAGGTTAACCTGTAGACTGGTCTGTGATACAGGTAAAACAGGGAGGCTAGAGTGGGAGGAGTCCGATCTCTTATGGAGAGACTTGAAAAAAGTGGCTACAAAAATGTGTTCATCTGGGATGGCGCCACTATTGCTAAGACGTCGAGAAATGAGCTGCGTGTGACAGAGACGGAACAAGTAAATAATGAGAAGTGAACTGTGCATAAGGCAGCATGATACTTGTGAAGTAGGCTGCGTGCGAGAGAGATGCACAATGATATATAGCCAGATCGCGCGCAAAAGTTACCCCCTCTAGCCTCTTACGCGCCCATCACACAATCATAGTAGCGCGTGTTCGTGAGCGAGCGACGCTCAGACATCTTCGGAAAGAGCCGAGCGCGCCGAAGTTTCCCGACCGCGCCTTCGGCAGCTACACCAACACATGGACGCCGAGCTCGTTCATGTGCGGCCAAGCCGAAACGAAGGCTTCGAGGGAAAAAGCAATCTGAGCACGACTCGCGCGTGACGTCACTCGACGGAACGCGCGAGGCTTTTAGACGATTTCAATGCTTATTTAGCTCTTGATTCTCTGCGTTATCAATGTATACAAAAAAATGTATCGGGCACCCTGACCGCTTTTTTTTAGTTTATACCTTAATTTAAATATAACAATAAATCCAAATTACAACTTATTTGTCTTCTAAAAAATTGTTTACACTCTACTCACACCCATCCTTATGCCAAATAAATTATAATTCATAAAAGTAAGCGGAAATATATTTATATTCGTATTATTATATTAATTCTCATACTTTCATCAAGCGATAAAGCATTATCCCCAAAAACAAGCGAATCATTCATCTGGCCGCGAATCGTCAGTACCAGAAAGTGCATATTCTACAAGCGATGAGATGGTCCCGTTGGTAGCGTTCCTGGCTTCGGTCCGCAGGGGCGCGGGATCGTTCCCCGCGCTCAGTGCTTTTTTTAAAGTTCTGATTACCATTAATTCTTATTTGATTAGTTATTTTTATTAGTTATCATTATTATTTTAATTAGTTATCTTTTAGTGTCGAAAAATTTATCGCGCACTCCGACCGCTTATTTGATTAGTTTGTACGTTAATTTTAATTTAATAATAAATCTAAATTACAACTTATTTATCGTCCAAAGAATTGTTTGCGCTTCACTCACACCCGTCCCGATGCGAAATAAATTGTAATTCATAAAAACTAAGCGAAAATATATTTATATTCGCATTATTATATTCATTCTCATATACTATCATCAAGCGATAAAGCATTATCCCCAAAAACAAGCCACATCCATCCGGCCGCGAATCGTAACTTACGAGAATGAATATAATAATACGACTATAAATATATTTCCGCGCTAGCAATTTTGGCAACTGCAAAGTCAACCGAAATAATCAACGGTTGAATTTGGACAGCTTTACAACTATAAAGTCGACCGTAAAAAAAATCCTAATGGTTGATTCAACGGTTGTTTAACCGCGGTCATTTTGTTTTCGCTGGATGGTTGTCTCACTCCGTCGCACAATCTTCTGCGGATATCCCCCCCCCCCCCCGCCAGTGTTTGATGACTCAATTCTCCACAAATCATCAATTTAATTATCAAGATAGTATAATTTGATTAATCATTAAATATATTGCGTCGAGTCAACCATCCAATCAACCGCCGAGTTAACCATCGAGTCAACCATCCACAGAAAACACAGGATGGTCGACTTTCAAAGATGAACAGTTGAGAAGCTGTCCAAATTCAACCGTTGAACTTTTACGTTGACTCAACTGTCTTGTGCAACCGGTTGACCAAAATGACAGGACGCTTACTTTTATGAATTACAATTTATTTGGCATAGAGACGGGTGTGAGTAAAGCGCAAACAATTTTTTAAAAGATACATAAGTTGTAATGTAGATTTATTATTACATTCAAATTAACGTACAAACTAATCAAATAAGCGGTCGGAGTGTGCGATAAATTTTTCGGCACTAAAAGATAACTAATAAAAATAATAATGATAACTTAATAAAAATAACTAATCAAACAAGAATTAATAGTGATAATAATTAAAAAAAAAAGCACTGAGCGCGAGGAACGATCCTACGCTTCTGCGGACCGAAGCCAGGAACGCTACCAAGGGGACCATCCCATCGCTTGTAGAATATACACTTTCTGGTACTGACGATTCGCGGCCGGATGGTTGATTGGCTTGCTTTTGGGCATAATGCTTTATCGTTTGATAAAACTATGAGAATTAATATAATAATACGAATATAAATATATTTCCGCTTACTTTTATTAATTATAATTTATTTAGCATAAGGACGGGTGTGAGTAAAGCGTAAACAATTTTTTAGAAGATAAATAAAGTGTAATTTGGATTCATAATTATATTTAAATTAACGTATAAACTAAAAAAATAAGCAATCAGGGTGCGCGATACATTTTTTTGTATACATTGATAACGCAGAGAATCAAGAACTAAATAAGCATCGAAATCATCTAAAAGCCTCGCGCGTTCCGTCGGGTGACGTCACGCGCGAGTCGTGCTCACATTGCTTTTTCCCTTGAAGCCTTCGTTTCGGCTTGGCCGCACATGAACGAGCTCGGCGTCCATGTGTTGGTGTAGCTGCCGAAGGAGCGGTCGGGAAACTTCGGCGCGCTCGGCTCTTTCCGAAGATGTCCGAGCGTCGCTCGCTCACGGACACGCGCTACTATGATTGTGTGATGGGCGCGTAAGAGACCAGAGAGGGGGTAACTTTTGCGCGCGATCTCGCTGCACTGCTTGCTGGGATGCGTATTCGATCTTCTTCTATCTCTCTTACACGACATCGATACTCAGCTTCGTGCTCGAGGTTTTAGAGATAGTGGCGCCATCCCGGTCTGACCACATTTTTGTAGCCACTTTGAAATGCACAGATCGGACTCCTCCCACTCTAGCCTCCATGCAGGTAAAAGCTGCATAGACGCCAAGCGCAAGCGCAAGCGCTAGTAATATGAAACGAAACAGCCAATCACAGCGCCGAAGGTTTCCTCAAGGAAGCTCGAGACCTGCCTTGAAATAAGGAGGCCAATAAGGCTCCTTATTCTGTCAAGGAAGGTCTATGAAACGCGAAATGAGGAACAAGGAATCCGTGTTCCTCAAGGAAGGACTATGAATACGGGTATTAGTGTCACAAGATTTTAGCCTCTGTGCCCAGACCTGTTTATAAGACCGTGGTAGCTACAAAGATGTGGTCAATCAGGGACGGCGCCACTATCTCTAAGACCTCGAGAAGTAAGCTGAGTACCGATGTGGTGTAAGAGAGACGGAAGAGGATCGAATACGCACCTAGCCTCCATGGCAAATACAGTAGAACCTCGCTTATTCGAGGTAATATGGGAGGAGCGTACTTTGTATAAGTGAAATCTCGGGTAATACGGAAAACAGTGCCAATATAAGACTATTACACGAGATTCTGCGTATTTTCCGAGGATACACCTCGGATAATGCGGAACGTCGGTTAATCGGAGGTCGGATAAACGAGGTTCCACGGTACCAGCAAATACGATAATGAACACACAATATTCGGACAATTTGAGAATTGTTAAAATCGAATTTTCGAGCCAAACCAGCCTTGATGTTGACAAGAGGACACAGGTATTTTATCTTTAAAACATTGAAGCATGTTTTTTATCTTGAAAACATTGAAGCAAACAATATCGCTTCGGCTGTGTATTGTTAGTACGGTGTTTTTTTCAAATCGAAAACTAACTACTGGACAATTTTTTAAATTTCTTGCCTCAATGAGTGCTTGCAATTTCTTTCATGTAATTTTCTTTTTATTTTCATTCTAATATGTTATCGTCAGAATAATCGCGCTACCGTTCGCTGTTTGCGAGTTTTTATATTAACAGATCGCAAAGCATTGTGTTTGGACAGCAGGGATTAACTTAACGTCGTATTTACCTAAGAAAATAAAAATTGATTCAAGAAAAAAAAGCATCAGTAATATTTAAGATATTTTCTACCGTTCGATGTACAATTAAACACTATTATAATGAAAATATTTTCCTGTCACTACGTATTGCATTATTATTCTTTTCAATCTTTTTCACTGTTAATTATGCAACTAATGCATATTGTTCATTGGGCATTGCTATATTAAAAATGTTTTTCTATCTTTACGCATTTAGGGAGATCTCTTTGGTATATATCAATTTACATCTCTCTCGCACGCAGCCCACTTCTCAAGTGTTATTCTACCTCATACACAGCTCACTTCTCATTATTTATATCGTCCGTCTCTGTCACACGCAGCTCATTCTTCGAGGTCTTAGTAATAGTGGCGGCATCCCTGTTTGACCACATTTTTGTAGCCACTTTTTTCAAGTCTCTCCGTAAGAGTTCGGACCACGGTCTTACATACAGGTCTTGAAACTCTGGTGGTGGGGGTATGTTCTCGGATTGAAGCACTGGTCGTTTCGCCTAGTGACCACGAGTGTCGCTGCGATAGAGTGATGCAGGCTGTGCGAGAGAGATGGAAATCGATTGTTGACTCATAGGAACCTAACCTAGCTGTACAATTGGCTGGTATAGGGCAATTATGATATTCAATGTCAAAAATGCATGATGGACCTAAATACAATTAAAAGTAACTTTATTGTAAACCTGAAAAAAACAAAAGACTATAGTTATCCAAGTGGGTACAATGAATATGAATGTTTTTTATATAGGTGTCAATGTGAGCTCGTGTTGGTCGAGGGGTTCAGTGCAAGCATCGTAATGCTGCTTTCAGGGGTTCGATCCCTGTGCGCTCGGTTTTTTAAAAACTGTGACCCGAATTCCGGTATTCGCGTCCCAAAATCAGCTCTCATCCGACTCGTACGGGATAGGGCGCCAGTCGCGCAAATTCTTACGCGACAAATTTATTTTTCCCGACGAATCGACGAGATGTCGTTTGCCCGACTGCCGCAGCCCTGGATTTGGTAGAGGGGCGGGGTTGATCCGCGATAACAGCACAAAAAGATTTCTCCTTGATCTTAATTTTATCTCGTTTTAATGACGACAAACAAATAATAACTTAACTCTAACTTATACTAAGTGACTTTGGTTCTGGTATTTGCAAAATAAACCCCTCTCGGCGGCTCTACGTTAATTTAATTTGAGCAAGGTCTTCGCGAATGACGGTATCGCGCAGGGTAACTCGATCTTTCCCGTCCGTTACTGCTCCGCCGCGACAATATCGCTCGTGACTCTAATATTCTTAATAATTTCGAATGCAGTACTTTACCCAACGGGCCACAGCGCTCGCATTACAACGGGTTTTGACGAGCGAAACGACGCCCCACCGCTACGGTTTCAGAAGATCTCGATCCGGTAAAACCTCGGTCTCGATCAACGATTTTTCCAGTGGCGTCGCTTTCTTGGGTGACGGGAACGGCTTGGAACTCGCGACTTTCCGTTGTCGCTCGTTGATAGCCAACGGAATCCCTTGACGCGAGGTGCGGAGGGCCGTTATTAGGCGACACCCCCTTCCTTCTCATTATTGGAATTCGCTGGTATTGAGTAGAAGAGCGACGCCTCGCGAAACCGTGTGCGCTAGGGTAGGTACCTCCGTTGCCGTTCGATTCTCGCCTCGTTCCTAAATCCTGTCCTTTTTAACGGCGAGAACACGCCGTTCGCTCACGAAGTACAACAAAAAAAATAATAACGAAAGGATTATTAAAATAATTTTACGCTAGGCTGGGCCCTGGGCAATCGCTTTAGGGGGTTCCTGGACGGCGGGAGGCGCCCTTCCATGCGCCGAGCCTGAGCCACCTTCAATCCATAGTGATGTGCGAAATTGCCACGTCACAAAACATGTTTTAGCTTTTATAAAAAAATAGGCTTTACGCGTTGTTTTAATTGACCGGAAAATAAGTGGGAACTATTCCAGACCGAAGTGGAATCCAGACCGAAACACTTGCAGGATGTATTTCTTGAAAATGAAACAAATACTTAAGAAACAGTGCTTCTTTTGCAATTCTTTATTTCCTCTTCGAAAAATTTTAATGCATGTCGTAAGAAACATTTTCAATAATCTCTACTTTGCAGTTTCCGAAACGTTTTGCGTTGGTAAATTAAAAAAACACCTCTTTTCCGACCTTTAAGCGAAGGACTCTCAAGTAGGATAAATAAACATAATTCACTAGCTTTGTTTTATGTTTTCCAGCCTGGAAAGTATTTATTGTAATGATCCCAATAATTTTTCATTTTTTTCAGGTTTCCGGCTCCAACTCGATGAATATATTTCGGTTCGAAATGATTTTCGCACACAACGTGTCTCGACTCTAATTTCCCAACTCCCAGTATCGCGGTCTCCCATTGTTTTAATTACGCCAAGTCTCTCGGCACCCGAAACACTGAGCGTTTCGATTTTCCACTCCGAGAGCCTGTTTTACACGTTGGCACAATACACCACTTAGTCATTTTTCAATATCACCGTTTTTACAAGTTTACAAGTAGAGCACGTCGCGTGTTGTCACGTGAATCTGCGGTTATGTTTGGGTTTTGTTTACTTTTGAAATCTATTTTGGTCTCTCTCACACAGCCTGCATCACTCTATAGTAGCGATCCTCGTGGTCACGAGTTGAAACAGTCGGTGCTTCAATAAGAGGCCATCCCTTCCACTAAAATTTGAGCGACTTTCAAGACCTGTGTGTAAGACCGTGGTTCGGACTCCTCCCACTCTAGCCTCCATGACTTGTCCGGTGGGGAGTGACCAGCCCCCTGGCACCAGTGTTACCAACTACTACAAAATGTTCCCCCTAGGATCAATTTGAAATCCCCCTAAATTTTCCTTCGAACCCCCTAAAATCCGAATAGGCATCCTTGTTTGATAGAAACATTGAACTATTAATTAAAAACAATCGGGCAGGAAGAAATTATGATTTTATTTACATAGGTGTATTTTACATTATGCAACTTATGATCTAAATAAAACTTAATGATAAAAAGACACTGGCAAATTTTTTAGGTCAATTCATAAGCGTCATGATGGTGTTATTAAATATGAAAATAGACATTTTTATATAAAGATGTATGATTAATTGTTAGAAAAAATTAGTGTCAATGTTAGTTGGCTAACTTCGAGGTTAGTAGGTCTGAAGTTACGCCGGAAATGCTGAACGGAAAAAGGAAAAACGCACAGTACGAATTCTTCTAATTCAACATAAAAAACAATTCTGAAATTATAAAAATTTGCTCTGATTTCCAATAAAACATCGAATATTTCGCCAAAGGCTTGAGTATCATGATGCGCTTTGCTATTGGCTGCACTTATATGATCATACATATTAACGTTGAATAATTTGAGCATACGAGTAGAAGGAACGAATTTGACACATGATTCGCAGTCTATTTGTAATGTAAATCTTACCATCATGATATTTTGAAGTACTTCAAGAGACAGTGTATTGCGTAATTTATTTTTACCTACGCTGTACGTCGAAAAAGCACGTTCAACATTTGCGTTTGAAATTAGTAATAGGAGTAGTGCCATTAAAAATTTTGCGATATTTACAAATAGCTTTTCTCCAGCGGCATCACAATCTTGAAATACCTCTGAATAAAATTCAACGGAGTTGGTTACATTTGGCCACGACTTTTTTAGATTTAAGCTTTTTTAACCTAAGCTTTTGAACATCAAAAATAGATCTTCAAGCATTTTAGTAGGTTCCACGTGGTCACTTAAAAAAAAGTAAATTCAATTGCGTTATACGACTACGCGTTGTATTCGATATGAATATAATATTTTTTTCTAGAAATGAACCTGAATTTCACGCCCCCAAAAAATCCCCTCGTAAAAATGTACTCCCTAAAAAAACCTCTTTTCATCCATCTTTCCCCTAAATTTGGGGGAAAAACGCCCAAGTTGGCAACACTGCCTGGCACTCAGCTACACGATCTTACATACAGGTCTGACAACGGCGGTAATGGGGGTAGGCACCCTTAGCGGTTCTGTTTTTTTTATTTCTGTCGCTTGGTGCGTGACGGCAAGGGGAAGTAGTTGTGCGACGAAGAGAGAAATGGCTCTTCTATCCTTTTCCCTCCTGAACGCAACGCATGCGCCGTTTGCCCTAACTTAATTTACCGTACTGTCGTGTAAACTGCATAATATACGAAACCAATAAAAATAAGTGTGGATTAAAAAAAAGATGACTACTTTCATCTAAGAAAAACTGAAAACTTTTTGAATACATTAATTTATACCAGCCCATATTACGACCATTTACATCCTTTTTTCTCCAATGTCTCACAATATATCGTTCTTCGAAATGTTTTTCGTACACGTACTGCGATTCTTTTAGTCCCGGAATAGCATCGAGCCATTTTTTGTGTCGTTCGACGTTTCTGGGCACGCGAAATTATTGCCTACAATGTTTGTACCCCGTTTTACAATTGCGAACCGCGCAACCCTTAGCCATTTCGCATTTTTTCCGCAACACTAGCAAAAAAAATCACACTTATACGTAAAAACACGATAAAAAATTATCACGGTAAATCGCGTAGAACCTTCTGGCATATGGTCGCAAATAAAGGTTATTTTAACAATCGCGCCACAAAAACATACGAAAAAACACCTTGGGCCCATTCGCCGGTAAGAGGTAAGGGGGAAACTACGTCCCCTTGCTAGTGGCGACGCGTAGCGGCGCCTAGTGAATCGAAAAGTGAAGCCGATAAGCGTGCCTACCCCCACTACGAAAATTTAGCTTTGTTGCAAGACCTGTGTATGTAAGACCGTGCTCACCGAAATACAGAAATTAAGTTAATGTTTTTTTTTTTGTTGCGGAAGCAGTAACAAACAAAATTTATTTACAGACACAAGGAAATTCATAAGAAATTTGCATTCAGACAAAAAAATTACAGATTATCACCATATTTA
Source organism: Ophion ellenae (assembly GCA_963210295.1). Classification (NCBI taxonomy): domain Eukaryota; kingdom Metazoa; phylum Arthropoda; class Insecta; order Hymenoptera; family Ichneumonidae; genus Ophion; species Ophion ellenae. The sequence goes on from OY723392.1 coordinate 11,524,030, forward strand.
CACATTATGATACAGTGTTGATTTTAACGTCAGTTCTCGATCGATCGCTGCACTCCAAGTTTGTGATTATTTTTATTTCACTCGTTACGATAATGGTACGATAAAACGAAACCATTCTTTTTATGAATGTAAGTACTATTTTTATTACCTACGATTGATTGTTTTCGCCGCAGATCACTAAATATATTTTATACCGAGACGAAATTATTATTTTTTCATCTAACACAATTCGCAGAATTGGTTAGCCCGAACACGCTTTATGCCAACACGGACGACGAGCGGGAATCATCGATGACACATGACGTCGGTTGTGTTCTTGTCGCTTAGTTTACTTTGGTGCGGTCATGCACTAGCGACGCACGCCGTGAAAACACTAACTACCAAATCCACAATTTCACCGACGCTTTTGGATCGGGCTCGCCACAGAGCTCAATAAACCTAGCCGCCGACTATGAAAAAATCGAATCTTTTTTCATGCCATTCGATTGGTAGTTGTTTGTGGGTGTTTGTTAGACAGAATGCAGCGTTTGTTAGACTTTATTTATTTAATTATACGGAAAACAAATTTCATGTCAAAGTTAGCCGCGGGAAAATGGTTTTCTGATGATTTAGAAATTCTGTTCGTAACCAATCGTTTGTTAGTCGTTTGTGAGTGATTGTTAGTCGATTTTCATCGTTTGTGAGAGCTTAATTTTTATTTTATCGCTAAAAAACTTTTCATTCCTGTAGTATCGAGGTGGCAGCACCGGAGAGAGTGGGAGAGGGTGTGGAGAGGACTCGGAAAAAAAGAGGCAGATGGCGGACAAGAGAAGCGACGGAAATAACCAGTTGGAGATAAACAATAACTATTAAGGTTTTCGTACTGTGCGATCCCATCCTCACGTCCTGAATGTTGCAGTTCCCATAGCACGCTGCAACCCACGTGAAGTTGGCAGCATTGCCACGACGGCTGAGCACGGCTTTGCCCATGGGACTTCTCAATTTCAGCACAATGCTGATTATTTCAATTCTACTCGATTGTTAGTCGTTTGTGAGTGTTTATCAGACAAAATCCAGCGTTCGTTAGACTTTATTTATTTAATTATACGGAAAACAAATTTCATGTCAAAGTTAGCCGCGGGAAAATGGTTTTCTGATGATTTAGAAATTCTGTTCGTAACCAATCGTTTGTTAGTCGTTTGTGAGTGATTGTTAGTCGATTTTCATCGTTTGTGAGAGCTTAATTTTTATTTTATCGCTAAAAAACTTTTCATTCCTGAAGTATCGAGGTGGCAGCACCGGAGAGAGTGGGAGAGGGTGTGGAGAGGACTCGGAAAAAAAGAGGCAGATGGCGGACAAGAGAAGCGACGGAAATAACCAGTTGGAGATAAACAATAACTATTAAGGTTTTCGTACTGTGCGATCCCATCCTCACGTCCTGAATGTTGCAGTTCCCATAGCACGCTGCAGGCCACGTGAAGTTGGCAATATTGCCACGACGACTGAGCACGGCTTTGCCCATGTGGCTCCTCAATTTTAGCAAAATGCTGATTATTTCAATTCTACTCGATTGTTAGTCGTTTGTGAGCGATTGTTAGTCGGTTTTTATAGTTTGTGAGAGCTAAATTTTTATTTTATCGTTAAAAAACTTTTCATTACCATAGCACGCTGCAAGCCACTTGAAGTGGTAACATTGTCACGACGGCTGAGCACGGCTTTGCCCATGTGACTCCTCAATTTCAGCAAAATGCTGATTATTTCACTTCTATTCGATTGTTAATCGTTTGTGAGTGTTTGTTCGACAAAGTCCAGCGTTTGTTAGACCATTTATTTAATTATACGAAAAACAAATTTCATGTGAAAGTTAGCCGCGGGAAAATGATTTTCTAATGATTTCGAACTTCTCTTCGTAACCAATCGTTTGTTAGTCGTTTGTGAGTGATTGTTAATCGATTTTTATCGTTTGTGAGAGCTTAAATTTGATTATATCGTTAAAAAGCTATTCATTCCCATAGCACGCTGCAAGCCACGTGAAGTTGGCAACATTACCACGACGGCTGAGCACGGCGTTGCCCATGTGACTACTCAATTTCAGCAAAATGCTGGTTATTTCAATTCTATTCGATTGTTAGTCGTTTGTGAGTGATTGTTAGACAAAATCCAGCGTTTGTTAGATTTCATTTATTTAATTATACGAAAAAGAAATTCCATGTCAAAGTTAGCCGCGGGAAAATGGTTTTCGAATGATTTCGAACTTCTCTTCGTAACCAATCGTTTGTTATTCGTTTGTGAGTGATTGTTAGTCGATTTTTATCCTTTGTGAGAGCTTAATTTTTATTTGATCGTTAAAAAACTTTTCATTTCCATAGCACGCTGCAAGCCACGTGAAGTTGGCAGCATTGCCACGACGGCTGAGCACGGCTTTGCCCAGGGAGGCTAGAGTGGAAGGAGTCCGTTCTCTTATGGAGAGACTTGAAAGAAGTAGCTACAAAAATGTGGTCAAACAGGGATGGCGCCACTATTGCTATGACCTCGAGAAGTGAGCGGCGTGTGACAGAGACGGAACGAGTAAATAATGAGAAGTGAGCGGTGCATGAGGCAGAATGATACTTGAGAAGTAGGCTGCGTGCGAGAGAGATGCAAAATGATATATACCAGACAGTGCAGCCAGCATGGAGGCTAGAGTGGGAGGAGGCCGATCTGTGCATTTCAAAGTGGCTACAAAAATGTGGTCATAAAGGGATGGCGCCACTATCTCTAAAACCTCGAGAAGTAAGCTGAGTATCGATGTCGTGTAAGAGGGATGGAAGAGGATCGAATGCACATCCCAGCAAGCAGTGCAGCGAGATCGCGCGCAAAAGTTACCCCCTCCCTAGTCTCTTACGCGCCCTTCACACAATCTTAGTAGCGCGTGTTCGTGAGCGAGCGACGCTCGGACATCTTCGGAAAGAGCCGAGCCCGCCGAAGTTTCCCGACCGCGCCTTCGGCAGCTACACCAATACATGGACGCTGAGCACGTTCATGTGCGACCAAGCCGAAACGAAGGCTTCGAGGGAAAAAGCAATCCGAGCACGACTCGCGCGTGACGTCACCCGACGGAACGCGCGAGGCTTTTAGATGATTTCAATGCTTATGTAGCTCTTGATTCTTTGCGTTATCAATGTATACAAAAAAATGTATCGCGCAACCTGATCCCTTTTTTTTTAGTTTATACGTTAATTTAAATATAGTTATGAATCCAAATTACAACTTATTTATCTTCTAAAAAATTGTTTACGCTTTCCTCACACCCGTCCTTATGCCAAATAAATGATAATTAATAAAAGTAAGCGGAAATATATTTATATTCGTGTTATTATATTAATTCTCATACTTTCATCAAGCGATAAAGCATTATCCCCAAAAAAAGCGCTTTACTCACACCCATCCCTATGCCAAATAAATTGTAATTCATAAAAGTAAGCGGAAACATATTTATAGTCGTATTATTATATTCATTCTCGTAGCGTACGATTCGCGGCCGGATGGATGATTGGCTTGTTTTTGGGGATAATGCTTTATCGCTTGATGATAGTATATGAGAATGAATATAATAATGCGAATATAAATATATTTCCGCTTACTGTTATGAATTACAATTTATTTGGCATAGGGACGGGTGTGAGTAAAGCGCAAACAATTTTTTAGAAGATAAATAAGTTGTAATTTAGATTTATTATTACATTTAAATTAACGTTCAAACTAATTAAGCGATCGGGGTGCGCGATAAATTTTTCTACACTAAAAGATAACTAATTAAAATAATAATGATAACGAATAAAAATAACTAATCAAATAAGAATTAATGGTAATAATAATTTTAAAAAAAGCACTGAGCGCGGGGAACGATCCCGCGCCCCTGCGAACCGAAGCCAAGAACGCTACCAACGGGACCATCTCATCGCTTGTACAATATGCACTTTCTGGTACTGACGATTGGCGGCCAGATGGATGATTGGCTAGTTTTTGGGGATAATGCTTTATCGCTTGATGAAAGTATGAGAATTAATATAACAATACGAATATAAATATATTTCCGCTTACTTTTTTGAATTATAATTTATTTGGCAGAAGGACGGGTATGAGTAAAGCGTAAACAATTTTTTAGAAGATAAATAAGTTGTAATTTGGATTTATTATTATATTTGAATCAACGCATAAACTAAAAAAATAAGCGATCAGGGTGCGCGATACATTTTTTTGTATACATTGATAACGCAGAGAATCAAGAGCTAAATAAGCATTGAAATCATCTAAAAGCCTCGCGCGTTCCGTCGGGTGACGTCACGCGCGAGTCGTGCTCAGATTGCTTTTTCCCTCGAAGCCTTCGTTTCGGCTTGGTCGCACATGAACGTGCTCAGCGTCCATGCCCTGGTGTAGCTGCCGAAGGCGCGATCGGGAAACTTCGGTGCGCTCGGCTCTTTCCGAAGATGTCCGAGCGTCGTTCGCTCACGGACACGCGCTAATATGATTGTGTGATGGGCGCGTAAGAGGGTAGAGAGGGGGTAACTTTTGCGCGCGATCTGGCTATATGTCATTTTGCATCTCTCTCGCACGCAGCCTACTTCTCAAGTATCATGCTGCGTTATGCACAGCTCACTTCTCATTATTTACTTGTTCCGTCTCTGTCACACGCAGCTCACTTCTCGCGGTCTTAGCAATAGTGGCGCCATCCCAGTTTGACCACATTTTTGTAGCCACTTTTTTCAAGTCTCTCCATTAGAGATCGGACTCCTCCCACTCTAGCCTCCCTGGCACCCAGATCGCGCGCAAAAGTTACCCCCTCTCTAGTCTTTTACGCGCGCATCACACAATCATAGTAGCGCATGTCCGTGAGCGAGCGACGCTCGGACATCTTCGGAAAGAGCCGAGCGCGCCGAAGTTTCCCGACCGCGCATTCGGCAGCTACACCAATCCATGGACGATGAGCACCATGAAGAATAGAGGTAAGGAGCCCGAACGGTGTACTGTGGACGCGGGCTATGGAATCAGCGAAAATTGTTACGGAAATATCCGCTGGCGCTGCTGTACTCGGGATAGGATATGACAGAGATGAAATGAGAAAAGAGAGAGCGATAGAAGAGAATATTCAAAGCGCAATTATGCACGCAAGACAGATGGAAAAAATAATAAATTTATTCGTTCGTCGATTAATTCTGTCATCGTGCATTTGTTCATTAAATTATATACATAGGCAATTATTATATACCCCATTGAGCGGAACTCGCTCCAAACCCCATTTAACGCAACTCGCTCCAAACCCCATTCAGCCCAACTCGCTCCAAACCCCATTTAACGCAACTCGCTCCAAACCCCATCCAGCGCAACTCGCTCCAAACCCCATTCAGCCCAACTCGCTCCAAACACCATTCAGCGCAACTTTCCCTTAAGGCCATTAAAAGACCCCATCGAACCCAACTCGTCCCTTAAGGCCACTAACAAACCCCATTGAAACGCAACTCACCCCCGAGGACGCACGCGAACGAACACCCATCGTATGCTTGGGCATTACTTGGATGGGTGACCGCTTACGTGTGAAAATGCGATCATTATACTTATACGATCCTTGCCAAGTGGCAAAACAATCCTCGGTAGGTACATAAAACTACAATATTCCGTGACATTGCCTAACTCAATTTCACCCTCTGTTTATTGTCAAACGTTGCGATCTACAAATAACGACGACGCTACCTCTCTCTCTCTCTCTCTCTCTCTCTCTCTCTCGCTGCCCGTTAGCAGTATTAATTATTACATCGAATTAAATATATATCCATACATATGATTCGCCCCAGTGGCTGACTAATATGAAACAGTAGCTGCTTTTCGTTATGTCACGTCCTGAGGGGACGTGGGCATATACCTATCGCGGTTCCCTCTTTTTAGCCTACGCCTAGCGCACTCCCTCGGGATGAGGGTGTAAAAGGGAAAGGTGCATGCAAATGTGGGAATGACGCAGTGACTCGGTTGATAAATGAATTGATTTACGCAAATGATTGAGAATTCAGGGTTTATTATAATTAACCAATTTGGTTAATTCTATTAAATTAATAATACAAAAATATACATGAAATATTTCGCTTACATTTGCCGATGGCTCGTGGATACGCTAATCTGTTTATAGCCGTCAGGTTCGGGCCTCCGCAGGTAGGTCGGACCCCTCGGTTGCGCACGTTTGATAACAATGATGGCTCGGGTCGACACAAAATTTAACACGTGGGTATATATCGTGGGTATATATCGCGAGACGAGGTTGGAATTAAATTACTATTTACGCAAAACAATACGTTGTACACATTTAACGTAGACACTTAATAAAATGCTCGTAGTTCGCGTTATTATAAAGTGTAATTTGGAAGTTATAGTTCGCGTTCGCTTTATGGAGACAGTTTTTGTAATTGTTCGTACGCGATAGAGACTTAAGGGAGACGTTTTTTCAGCGAGTGATGATGGGACACTGACTCCAAGATTTTTCTATTCTAGCTTGTAAGATATTTTAGATGCTGGGATGGTGGGAGAAGAAGTTTCTCGAAAAGTGCATTTTCGTCATACGTTAATTTTTTGATTGGTGGGAAGGATGTAGGAAATTTACAAGTGCATATGATTGGTCGAGTTGGAAGGGGAAATATTTTTGAGGACTACGATTGGGTGTAGGCTATGATGTGTGTGATCTCCATCTCGATTCTCGGAAACTAGTCCGCGGCTCGTTATCTGGAGCGTTGGAAAAATATAGGGAGGAAAAAGGGCCTTGGTCGCGTTGCCGCGTTTGCCTCAAGATAGGCTTTGTTGACCCAGGTGTGAGAGCGCATGGGAAATACTAACGTAGTTTTATTGCCGGGCCAACTTTTCGGCATGAAGGATTTTCTTTTGGAGAATGTATATTTTTGTGGAGTAAGGATTTGGATATTTTCGTGTGTCTTCGTGTGTTGTACGTTCTTATGGCTAAAGATTTTATCATCAACTGCGTTTGACGGTTGCGTGTAGATATGGTCAAGACCGACTGTGCTCTCGCGTGGGATATTTTGCGCGACGCTCGCTTCTTATCGATATATTTCGTTTCGGCTGTGGTACGCCTAATTCTAAAGAAAATATAAGGACCCGTCGAAAAATGAGAATGCCGTTATCGTGTGTATTGGTTTTCGTAGTTTTCCACGATTTCCATGTGGCATCGGGTAAGCCCGCGTTTTCGCCGGTGTTGAATAAAATAGGAGAGGAAAAAGAAATAGATAGTGCTTTTTCTCGCGACGTTACAGTTAATTATGTAATAGTGCGTCGTACAAGGAAACTGAGGAGTCGTTCTTTTCTTCTGTTCATTGTTGTCCTAAAAAGTGGTATGCCGAGGTAATGGATCGAGCTGTGGAGTTCTTCTCTCGTTTTGTTCATCGTTTTGCTGCTGCTGTTTGCTGTTTGCCGACTGCTGTTTGCCGTACTCGATTAACCGCAGGCAGAGCACGTGGCGCGAGACGAAAACTAGAGACCTGAAGAAGAAGGTGGGGGGAGGGAACGTGCTAAAAAAATTTTTTTGTTTTTTTACCAAGTAGGATTTTTTCTCACTGCCCGTGAGAGGATCGTAAATTCTTCAGTGCAAAGTAAAACTACGAGAAATTATATTAGCTGCTCTCATTGTGCGAGAGAAGACGATGGAGAATTTAAAAAAGAAACGGGCAAGAGGATACGTCGTCCTTTGGAGCGGCCACTACGACCTCGCGCACAAGGAACACGCGATGATTTATCGGCTCATTATTTCCACGCAAGGTCGATTCCTCATTTCTTTTGACAACTTTCCTTTTTTCTCTCCCCTCTTCCTCTCGACCCAACTCGACAAATCGCTCGGACCATTTTTTCCCACAATATCATACTCGAAAAGTGTTGCAATTATGTTTTTCTTTTTTTTGTTTTCAATGCATTTTCATCGAAATTAAATAATTGCTAATTGTTTTTGCATTGTTTCTTGTTATCAAAAAGTAGCAGCCCATTGATGGGCGAAAAATATTTTTCTGGCACTTCAGTCTCGTGGAGTTATTGAACTTTTTTTCAGCTGTTGAATCAACAATTTATTCTCAAATCAATTGTTGTTGGTTTTTTTGAATTTTTTTTTATTGGAGGCTTATCGCGGCTTGTCAAGGACGCGCTCACATGTCCCGTAAAACACACACATTCGTGAAATATTAAACGAAAAATGAATAATCCGCGAGTTCTCGCGTCGAGGGCGAAGATCCGCAGGTGCGATTTTAAGGATATCTCGAAGGCTGTCCACACGTTTTTTCTCTCCCTCTCCCTCCTGCCCCTCCTCTCATTCTTATTCCCTCAGCCTCTTTCGCGATCTCTTTGCATGCCCGGAAATGAAAAATTCGCGGTCCAGTCGTGCGGCCGAAAATTGTGCCAGCGTAAATCACGTCGGAGCCTAAAGTAGCTCATAGAACAATTCTGCTTTTTTTTCAAACGAAACCCAAGGAAATCGAAAAAAATGTCCGAATTTATAAATTGAAAAAAATGTTATATTGAGAGATAAAGTATTATCAATGAAAAATGAAGAATTCAATTAATGAAAAAATTGAGAGACATTTTCCCTTCATTTTCAATAAATACAACACTTACCTCCGTCGGAGTAGGAAAATCGTGACAGGTCGTAGGCACTTGATGTACGACAGCGTCGTTGCAAATAGCTACGGATCCATGAGAAGGTCCGGCTAACTGGTCGCAGGGAACATTCTGTTCCGGTTGACCACCATTTTCCTGTCGAAATAAAAAATAATTGATTATTATATTTATCTCAATGTAATAATGGACAATCTATGTCCAATTGTTCGAGGGGATAGCAAAGTACGATATCAACGAATTGACTCAAGTAATAAAGAGTAAAGACAACAGAGGAAATCGAAGAGGGGAAGCAGATAAGAATATTGCGCATATAAAAATTGAAGACCGCAAGAAAAAGATGAACTTTTGATAAATTGTACTGCTGAACCGAGCTACAAACAATTAGCAAACACAGCTGCAGGTTAGCTGAGTTCATTCGAAGAAAAGAGGGTATTATAGAAAAGTCAAGCGGGGCAGGAAAAGAATAGAGAAAAAAGGAAAAAAAAAGTTGAGAAGTGGCGGAGAAACTCATTCGGAAAGTCATGCCCCTGTAGCGCTGAATGTTTTTATGCATTTCACACAAAAAAATACTATAATTATTAACATCCTTACCTTGTTATGGACTGCGATGGGCATAGCATCAGCGATGAGGGTATGACGAAGATGAGGAATTACCTCGATCGTACCATCAGGCATTTTGATGCGGTCTTCTTTTATTATCGAGTCATTGGAAAAGTGAAGCTCGCACACGAAATCAGTGTGGGAGAGACACTCCCCGATGGCTCTGCTCCATCGTTGTACCATATTCTACAAGATACAGGAAAAAAACAAAGCGGGTTGAAATTTCATATACACGCTAAATCATTGAGCAAATTTTTTTTCCTATAGGCAATAAGTGGCATGCAATTACTTCAGATTTCGTCGACAAATTACGCGCTCTATGCGTCATTTAACAAAAAGAAAACATTTTAACAGGCGATTTACCTTTGAACCCTTGAAGACGGACAACTGTCGTACTCCTAAGCGCTTGCACTTTGCTCTGCTAGCGTCTCGCCCAGTTTGACACCCTGGGTACGAACAGTATTTCATCATTGTGCACTGCAACAAGAAAAGAACCCAAAATAAAATTTGTAATTACATATTATGACAATAATACGAATTCTAACCTCACTTCCATGCTCGAGAAATGTATTTATTCAACCGATGAATTACAATTATAATATAATACAGAAAATGGTTTCAAAATACCGTTTTCTTACCTGCTTTTATATAATGCGGGGCAATCACTCACTGCACTCCACAACACTGATTTTTACTGCAATTAAAAAATCCTTATTACAATTTCGCAATCACAGACGAACAGCCAAGAATGATATATAAATATTATAACCAAGAATTCTCCAGTTTATATATACGCTCACTTCATAGCATCACCGATGCCATACTTCACATCCTTCCCTCTCGGCACTAGCGCTTGATGTGGCTGAATTTCGAACCACAACTTTTCGTCACTTTCAGGGTCCACGTTCGGGGTGCTTTTAGCATACGCGTTCGGGCTCCTTACCTCTATTCTTCATGATGAGCACGTTCATGTGCGACCAAGCCGAAACGAAGGCTTCGAGGGAAAAAGCAATCTGAGCACGACTCGCCTGTGACGTCACCCGACGGAACGCGCGAGGCTTTTAGATGATTTCAATGCTTATTTAGCTCTTGATTCTCTGCGTTATTAATGTATACAAAAAAATGTATCGCGCACTCTGATCGCTCATCTTTTCAGTTTAAACGTTAATTTATGTATAATAATAAATCCAAATTATAACTTATTGATCTTCTAAAACATTGTTTACGGTTTACCCTAGCAGATTGGGTGCCTTGATAAATGCCAATGAAAGCCGTTTGATATGCCTATTGAAGTGACTGGCTGAATGCCGTGCCTATTGTAGGCATTTATAGTTACTTTGGCAGGCATTCTGGTTCAAATAGTGACGGTAAATGCTGAAGAGTGACCAAACCAGAATTTTGTATCCGAAGTACCGGCATTTTTTTGGTCATTCACCGGCTTCGTTAGGCACCGGCATTTTTCGATATTCACCGGCATTACAATTTCTTCTGACAGCTGCAGTATTCCCAAAGCCGAAAGTACGAATAAATAACCAGCCAACTCAGAAGGAGCACTTCATATGGTAATATACTGGTTGTAGTATCCAAGATGTATGCTCATTCCATCCCAACCAAAATTGAGTTCCAGTTACAACTTAAGGCCTTCGTCACGAAATAAAATTGTTAGAAAAAAATCAAACAAATTGATATCTTGATAATCTTCAATATGATTGGTTTTTTTCCAGACTTGTTTCTCCACACGAAGTACTTGAAAATCTTACCGAAATGTATTTTGGTTAGGAATGTAAGTGCAAAACATTCTCGCCGAGACTCAACAGCCACTCGCACCAGTATTTCCATAGACATTCTGAACGGCATTCGCATCAGTATTTCCATAGACATTTTAACAGGCACTCGAAAGGCATTCTCTGTGCGCTCATAAAATTTAACATTCGTCATTCATCGGCATTTACTGGCACTTTTTGAAGTAATATGCCTACCAAAGTGCCTTGGGCATTCTTATCGTAAATTGATAGGCACCCAATCTGCTAGGGTACTAATACCCGTCCTTATGCCAAATAACTTATAATTCATAAAAGTAAGCGGAAGTATATTTATATTCGTATTATTATATTAAATCTCATACTTTCATCAAGCGATAAAGCATTATTTCCAAAAACAAGCCAAGCATCCATCCGGCCGCGAATCGTCAGTACCGGAAAGTGCATATTCTACAAGCGATGAGATGATCCCGTTGGTAGCGTGTCTGGCTTCGGTCCGCAGGGGCGCGGGATCGTTCCCCGCGCTCAGTGCTTTTTTATTTTTAAATTATTATTACTATCAATTCTTATTTAATTAGTTATTTTTATTAGTTATCATTATTATTTTAATTAGTTATCTTTGAGTGTCGAAAAATGTATCGCGCACGCCGACCGCTTATTTGATTAGTTTGTACGTTAATTTAAATGTAATAATAAATCTAAATTACAACTTATTTATCTTCTAAAAAATTGCTTGCACTTTACTCACACCCGTCCCTATGCCAAATAAATTGTAATTCATTAAAATAAGCGGAAATATATTTATATTCGCATTATTATATTCATTCTCATATACTATCATCAAGCGATAAAGCATTATCCCCAGAAACAAGCCAATCATCCATCCGGCCGCGAATCGTAACTTACGAGAATGAATATAATAATACGACTATAAATATATTTCCGCTTACTTTTATGAATTACAATTTATTTTGCACAGGGACGGGTTTGAGTAAAGCGCAAACCATTTTTAAGAAGATAAATAAGTTGTAATTTAGATTTATTATTATATTTGAATTAACGTACAAACTAATAAAGTAAGCGGTCGGAGTGCGCGATACATTTTTCGACACTCAAAGATAACTAATAAAAATAACAATAATAACTAATAAAAATACCTAATCAAATACGAATTAATAGTAATAATAATTTAAAAAAGAAGCACTGAGTGCTGGGAACGATCCCGCGCCCCTGCCGACCGAAGCTAGGCACGCTACCAACGGGACCATCTCATCGCTTGTAGAATATCTGCACTTTCTGGTACTGACGCTGTGCGGCCGGATGGATTATTGAGTTGTTTTTGGGGATAATGCTTTATCGCTTGATGAAAGTATGAGAATTAATATTATACTACGAATATAAATATATTTCCGCTTACTTTTATGAATTATAATTTATTTGGTATAAGGACGGGTGTGAGTAAACCGTAAACAATCTTTTAGAAGATAAATAAGGTGTAATTTGGATTTATTATTATATTCAAATTAACGTATAAACAAAAAAATAAGCGATCAGAGTGCGCAATACATTTTTTTGTATACATCAATATCGCAGAGAATCAAGAGCTAAATAAGCATTGAAATCATCTAAAAGCCTCGCGTGTTCCGTCGGGTGACTTCACGGGCGAGTCGTGCTCAGATTGCTTTTTCCCTCGAAGCCTTCGTTTCGGCTTGGTCGCACATGAACGTGCTCATCGTCCATGGATTGGTGTAGCTGCCGAAGGTGCGGTTGGGAAACTTCGGCGCGCTCGGCTCTTTCTGAAGATGTCCGAGCGTTGCTCGCTCACGGACCCGCGGTACTATGATTGTGTGATGGGCGCGGTAGAGACTAGAGAGGGGGTAACTTTTACGCGCGATCCGGCTGCACTGCTCTTTCTATCTAAATTCAATATGAACGCCGAACTTGCTGGGATGCGTATTCGATCCTCTTCCATCTCTCGTACACGACATCAATACTCAGCTTACTTCTCGAAGTCTTAGAGATAGTGGCGCCATCCCTGTTTGACCACATTGTTGCAGCCACTTGGAAATGGACAGATCGGCCTCCTCCCACTCTGGCCTCCATGGCTTTGCCCAGCTCAATAAACTTAGCCGCCGACTATGAAAATATCGATTTCTTTTCCATGCCAATCGCTTGTTAGTGTTTGTTAGACAAAATCCAGCATTTGTTAGACGTTATTTATTTAATAATACGAAAAACCAATTTTATGTCAAAGTTAGCCGCAGGAAAATGCTTTTCTCATGATTTTGATTTTTTTTCGTAACCAATCGTTTGTTAGTCGTTTGTCAGTGATTGTTAGTTGATTTTTAACGTTAGTTAGAGCTTAATTTTGACTTTATCGTTAAAAAACTTTTCACCCCCGTAGCGCGCTGCAAGCTACGTGAAGTTGGCTGCAAGCCACGCGAAGTTGGCCGCATTGCCACGACGGCTGAACAGGGCTTTGTACATGAAGCTTCTCAATTTCAGCAAAATGCTGATTATTTTAATTCTACTCGATTGTTAGTGTTTGTTAGCCAAAATCCAGCGTTTGTTAGACGTTATTTATTTAAAAATACGGAAAACAAATTTCATGTCAAGGTTAGCCGCAGGAAAATGCTTTTCTAATGATTTCGAACTTTTCTTCGTAACCAATCGTTTGTTAGTCGTTTGTTAGGGATTGGTAGTCGATTTTATCGTTTGTTAGAGCTTAATTTTGACTTTATCGTTAAAAAAACTTTTCACTCCCATAGCACGCCACAAGCCACGTCAAGTTAGCCGCATTCCCACGACGGCTGAGCAGGGCTTTGTACATAAAACTTCTCAATTTCAGCAAAATTCTGATTATTTCAATCCTACTCGATTGTTAGTGTTTGTTAGACAAAATCCAGCGTTTGTCAGACTTTATTTATTTAAAAATACGTAAAACAAATTTCATGTCAAAGTTAGCCGCAGGAAAATGCTTTTCGAATGATTTCGAACTTTTTTTCGTAACCAATCTTTTTCTAGTGATTGTTGGTCGATTTTTATCGTTTGTTAGAGCTTAATTTAGACTTTATCTGTAACTCCTCAATTTCAGCAAAATGCTGATTATTTCAATCCTTCTCGATTGTTAGTAGTTTGTTAGTGTTTGTTAGACAAAATCCAGGGTATGTTAGACTTTATTTATTCAAAACTACGAAAAACAAATTTCATGTCAAAGTTAGACGCAGGAAAATGCTTTCCCAATGATCTCGAACTTTTCTTCGTAACCAATCGTTTGTTAGTCGTTCAGTGATTGTTAGTCGATTTTTATCGTTTGTTAGAGCTTAATTTTGACTTTATCGTTAAAAAACTTTTCATTCCCATAGCACGCTGGAAGCCTCGTGAAGTTGGCTGCAAGCCACGTGAAGTTGGCAACATTGTCACGACGGCTGAGCACGGCTTTGCCCATGTGACTCCTCAATTTCAGCAAAATGCTGATTATTTACATTCTACTCGATTGTTAGTCGTTTGTGAGTGTTAGTTAGACAAAATCCAGCGTTTGTTAGACTTCATTTATTTAATTATACGAAAAACATTTCATGTCAAAATTAGCCGCGGCAAAATGGTTTTTTAATGATTTCGAACTTCTCTTCGTAACCAATCGTTTGTTCATCGTCTGTGAGTGATTGTCAGTCGACTTTTATCGTCCGTGAGACCTTAATTTTTATTTTATCGGTCAAAAACTTTTCATCCCCATAGCACGCTGCAAGCCACGTGAAGTTGGCAGCACTGCCACGACGGCTGAGCACGGCTTTGCCCGTGTGACTTCTCAATTTCAGCAAAATCCTGATTATTCCAATCCTACTCGATTGTTAGTGTTTGTTAGACAAAATCCAGCGTTTGTTAGACTTTATTTACTTAATTTTACGAAAAACAAATGTTATGTCAAAGTTAGCCCCGGGAAAATGGTGTTCTAATGATTTCGAACTTTTTTTTCGTAACCAATCGTTTGTTAGACTCATTTATTTAATAGTCCGAAAAACATATTTACTCTTACTAGTAGGAAATTACTCTTTCCTAATGCACTACTGTATCGCAATTGCACGAGGGCCCAGGAAAACTGTGGAAAATCTGGGCCGATACAGGCGGCTTTATTTGGCTGAGTTTCAGTTGTATTACCATCAGAAACTCGGACAAACTACCTCTCACTCCGAGGTTGACTCACAAACCAGTGCATGGGCAAGCGGTCAGCGCTTTAAGTATTGACAGCCTCCAATGCTGTTTAACTTCAGTGACCGCCGAGCCCGCACACCGCCTGCGCGCCCATCTCTGTCGGTGGGAATGAAACGTTTTTTAACGATAAAATAAAAATTAAGCTCTCACAAACGATAAAAATCGACTAACAATCACGCACAAACGACTAACAAACGATTGGTTACGAAGAAAAGTTTGAAATCATTATAAAACCATTTTCCCGCGGCTAACTTTGACATCAAATTTGTTTTTCGTATAATTAAAGAAATAAAGTTTAGCAAACGCTGGTTTTTGTGTAACAAACTCTCACAAACGACTAACAATCCAGTAGGATTGAAATAATCAGCATTTTGCTGAAATTGAGAAGTCACATGGGCAAAGCCGTGCTCAGCCGTCGTGGCAATACTGCCAACTTCACGTGGCTTGCAGCGTGCTATGGGAATGAAACGTTTTTTTAACAATAAAACAAAAATTAAGCTATAACAAACGATCAAAATCGACGATCAATCACTCAAAAACTACTAACAAACGATTGGTTACGTAGAAAAGTTCGAAATCATTAGAAAACTATTTGCCTGCGGCCAACTTTGACATGAAATTTGTTTTTCGTATAATTAAAGAAATGAAGTCTAACAAACGCTGGTTTTCGTCTAACAATCAGTCACAAACGACTAACAATCGAGTAGGATTGAAATTATCAGCATTTGGCTGAAATTGAGAAGTCACATGGGCAAAGCCGTGCTCAGCCGTCGTGGCAATGCTGTTAAGTTCACGTAGCTTGCAGCGTGCTATGGCAATGAACAGTTTTTTAACGATAAAACAAAATTTACGCTCTAACAAACGATAAAACTCGACTAACAATCACTCACAAACGACTAATAAACGATTGGTTACGAAGCAAAGTTCGAAATCATTCGAAAGCCGTTTTATCGCTGCTAACTTCGACATGAAATTTGTTTTTCGTATAAGCAAAAAAACAAAGTCCAACAATTGCTGGATTTTGTCTAACCAACACTAAGAAACGACTAACAATCGAGTAGGATTGAAATAATCAGCATTTTGCTGAAATTGAGGAGTCACATGAGCAAAGCCGTGCTCAGCCGTCGTGGCAATGCTTCCAACTTCACGTGGCTTGCAGCGTGCTATGGGAATGAAACGTTTTTTAACGATAAAACAAAAATTAAGCTCTAACAAACGATAAAAATCGACTAACAATCACTCACAAACGACTAACAACCGATTGGTTACGAAGAAAAGTTCGAAATCATTAGAAAACCATATTTCTTCGGCTAAATTTGACATGAAATTTGTTTTTCGTATAATTGAGTAAATAAAGTCTAACAAACGCTGAATTTTGTCTAACAAACAGTAACAATCGAGTAGGATTGAAATAATCATCATTATGCTGAAATTGAGGAGTCACATGGGCAAAGCTATGCTCAGCCGTCGTTGCATTACTGCCAACTTCCCAAGGCTTGCAGCGTGCTATGGGAATGAAACGTTTTTTAACGATAAAACAAAAATTAAGCTCTAACAAACGATAAAAATCGACTAACAATCACTCACAAACGACTAACAAACGCTGGATTTTGTCTAACGAACACTAACAATCGAGTAGAATTGAAATAATCAGCATTTTGCTGAAATTGAGGAGTCACATGGGCAAAGCCATGCTCAGCCGTCGTTGCAATGCTGCCAATAACTTCACGTGGCTTGCAGCGTGCTATGGGAAATAAAAGTTTTTTAACGATAAAACAAAAATTAAAATCTAACAAATGATAACAATCGACTAACAATCATTCACAAACGCCTATCAAACGATTGGCTACGAAGAAAACTGCGAAATCATTTGAAAACCATTATCCCGCGGCTAACTTTGACATAAAATTTGTTTTTCGTATAATTAAATAAATAAAGTCTAACAAACGCTGGATTTTGTCTAACAAACACTCACAAACGACTATCAATCAAATGGCATGAAAAATGATTCGATATTTTCATATTCGGCGGCTAAGTTTATTGAGCTCCTACCCCCACTACCGCCGTTGTGAGACCTGTCTGCACGGTCTTACATGAAGGTCTTGCAACGAAGCCAAATTTTCGTGGTGGGGCTAGGCACGCTTATCGGCTTCACTTTTCGATTCACTAGGCGCCGCTACGCGTCGCCTCTAGCATTCCCCCTTACCTGTTACACGTGAATAGAACCAAGGTGTTTCCGTCTGTTTTTGGGGCGCAGTTGTCGAAATCACCTTTATTTGCGACCATATACCACGAGGTTCTACGCGATTTACCGTGATACATTTTCTTCGTGTTTTTACGCATAAACATGAATTTTTTTTGGTAGTGTTTTCAAAAAAATGCGCAATGGTCCAGGCTTGCGCGGTTCACAATTGGAAAACGGGGCACGAAAATTTTAAGCAAACATGCTCCGTGTTTCGACTGCCCAGAAACGTCGACCGTTACAAAAAATGACTCGATGCTATTCCGGGACTGAAAGAGTCTCAGTACATGTGATTCTCACATGTTACATGTGACTCAGTACAGTCACATGTAATTGTGACTTCATTATTGGATTCATTATTTAAATATAATAAATAAATAAACCTAGTAATACATATTTCCGAATTGACTTCTTTACCTGCACATGCAAAGTCTGATGAGAGATTATAAAATAAAAATAAAAATTGAATAAAAAAAAGCATGGGGACGCGAACCGTGAACTTTCAGAGTGCCAGTCCGTCGTCTTACCGTATTAGCTACGGCCGCTCTTGTCTCAAGCGTTAACGCTCAACGTACTCTACGCGCGAGCCAAAACTCCCAAATTTTCAAATCGCGATATCTCAGCAACCTAGGCCTATTGGAACAAAAATAAAAAACGCCGTTAATACGAAAGTCTTCAACTTTCACCTCGCGAAAGGAGAACCCGATTCGCGACATCCAGGCTCTGCCTTCTCCTTGTAAGTGATACATTCGATGAGCGCAATATGACGGCGATATGTATATTCGTCAGTGATACATCCCATAAGCGCAATATGACAGCGATATGCATCCAAATCCAGAATGATATAAATACGCAGACACAAAGATAGTTTGCATAAGTCTTAGAATGGCTAGGTAGGTAGCGCACTCAGCTCTCGAATTAGAAGACGTGGTTCAAACCGTAGGTAGGTACAAAATTTAACTAGGCAGAATACGTTTTAATCCATTTATCATATAGGCAGGTACAGAAATAAAGCGTATTGGGATGTGAAAATCGTACCAGATTTTTTAAATCAATATTTTTTGATTTTTCTTATTTTTCACGCTATGACACTCATTTGAGCTCCATATGAGCACAGCATAGTTACATCACGCCATGCCGCTAATATGAGCTCCGTATGAGCACTACAGTTTCTTCACGCCGTGACACCCATATTAGCCCCATATGCACTCACCTATTGTTAGATATTCGTGAGCCAAATTTGCTACTCTGATGAATTCTCTGCATGCATATTCGCGTGAGAACAACTTTGCTTCATTTGGATGTATTATTGTGAATTATCATGTGATGCAAATATGACTTCAATGGAAGCACTCATAAGGGATAGACATCTGTGAGACTTTCTATGCCGCAGTGATGATGTACATATGATGCCAATGTGAGGTAAATCCGTCTATCTGGGAGTCGAAGGAGACTATAGGGAAGGAGTCCAATCTCCGCATTCTGGCGCGTCCGTAAAAGTGCAACAAATAAGGGTTCCGCATAAGTGGCGCTGGGAACGTTAGTCATTGTGTACTCTATATGCATGAATGTTTTGCGCATGCATTGTTATCGGCTGTCTGTGTTGTTATTAGCTGTCACATGAGCTGCAAATTTCAATTTTCTTAACCTTAATTTATTTATTGAGTAAATTTCGTGTAGCTGTAGTAGTGCCTTAAGATGTTCCTACGTTTAAGTCGTAGTGCAATTACCCACCAAATTATGAAAAAAACACCTATCAAATGCCATAATAATTTATATCCGACGTAAATATAAATTCCATTCAAATGTGGTTAGGTGGCCGAGAATATAGTGTGTAAAGTACGTAGACAATGTCAGCGCCTGGAACATCCGAGTGCAAATTGCAATCTCACATACCACTGCGTCAAGTGTAGTGCTTCACACGAAAACAGAAAATGCACTTTAAATAACTCAACAGATAAACAGCTCCTCCGCTGTGCAAATTGCAATAACCTAGATCACCCAGTGAACCCATAAGTGATGCCTATACTAAAAGGTCATATACAAACGCTCATAAAGTGAGAGACATGAGACAACGACTACTCAGAAAGAATTGAAGTCATACACTCGAAAGTCACATCGGAAATTTCCTTTGCACAAGCTATAGCACTACCCGCAGCGACCGTAGCAAGACACAGATTAGCTATGCATTAGCGAGCATCATCTGCAGTGTCAGTAGCAAGACAGAGGTCTGCAACACAGTAGCGAGCGTCATCCCCATCATCACAACGACAACTCAGAAAGAATTGAAGTCATACACTCGAAAGTCACATTGGAAATATTCTTTGCAAAAGCTATGGCACCACCCGCAGCTACAGTGTCAACACAGAGATTCGCTCCGCAGTAGCGAGCATCATCCGCAGTACCACGAGACTCACCGCTACCATGAGCTATCATTTTACATTTTACATTTATTGAAATAATATTAATACTAAAAGATGCCGATAACAACAGTCCAAAGTCTACAACCTAACTATTACTGAGATGCGTTTGTTTGTGAAGTTGCATTTTACGCACAACATCAAAAAACTGTATGGCACTGCACGAGGTACTACTTTCGATTCTCTCCTCGGAAAGTTTTTTTATAACGGAAATTATTATTTTTTAATGGAAATGATTTGTTATGCCTTTTATTGGTAAATTAGTTTGATTATTGATTACATCTGTTATAAGAATCACAATAACGCAAATAAAAATAGTAATAATTCCAAAAAGTTGTCAACGTCAATGTGTTTATTGATGGTTGATGTTTTTTGTAACTATCCAAAAATGCATTATAAAAATTATTTACAAAGTCATAATACATTTTTCGTAATTACACAAAAATTTAAGAACTTTGTAAAAATTGTCATACCAATTATTACATTAAACTAATTAGACGAAATCATACATGAAATATTGTGCGTCTGAAATAAAATTTCGACAATCAACACTTGTCATTGCAAAAATATATTTTTCAATGTAATAATTAATTTGTTTGTCTTAAATAAAATTACGTTAACATAAATAAATCATCGTGCGAAAAAAATGATTGATGGTGGAACCTTTCTAGTCAGCAGGAAAAAATGAAATGAAAACATTTTAAGAACATTCAAAGAATGTCCATATTTCCTCTCTCGTTATATGCAGTTTCTGGCCGCCACGGTCAAGTTGACCATGCACAGGTTGTGTTTGTTTGGGTAGGCCTCGCATGCTGAAAGTAAAAAGAATATGTTAAACATCTCACAAATATCACAGATATGTATACAGATAATAAAAAAGTAATGTGCAAATACTATCCCTGATGCAAAGTGTTATGAAGAACATCGTTGTTTTCAGAACCCCGAGGATCTGAACCGCCAGACATCTTCGTTAAGGCCTTAGGCCACAGTAACGGGTATAAAATCATGTGCGAATTTAACAAATTTTTTCGTATGAAAAAGTCATTCTCTCATGAAATTAATTACACATCTATTTAGTATGAATATCAAGCTGTTAGAAAAAATATATATATATATATATTTTCGATGTACAAAATGGCCGACTACTCGAAACTTCTCGAAACAGCATTTTTCCAATTGGCGTGACAACAATTTTCACTCGCTTTACTTCAAATTTAAAAGTTATGTTCCTAATTGCATTTCGCAGAGAAGTACCTACGGAATTTCTGAGTAATCGAAAACTTTTCATTTTATGAGCAGTTTATGAGCAGTTATAACGAAATATTTCACTGAAAATTCATTTCTTGAGTTCAAATACCTACAACTTTTGAATAAAACAATATTTTTTAACTCCGTACGTACTTCTCTATGTATTCTAATGTAGATTTAGGAGAATTTTTGATTTCTGTTCTAGGAAAAAAATTGGGGACGCTAAATGTCACGACGCGGAGCGCCTAAAAAAAGATAACAAAAGAAAATATTAGTAGTGGGCCATTTTGTACATTGAAAAAAATATGTATATTTTATAACAGCTTGATATTCATAGGAAACAGATGTGTAATTAATTTTATGAGTGAATCACATTTTGATACGAAAAAAAAATTGTTAAATTCGCACATGATTTTATACCCGTTACTGTAGCCTAAAGCCTTAAGCTGCTAACCTATTTTTTGGGACAAAATTTTAGAATGAGTTGAACCTGACAATCAAAACATTGTATTATTACCAAAAAATATAAATTAAAGAGACAGATTTAAAAAATAATTTGACCAATGAAACGATACAATCTTACTTTGAACTCGAAGCTAGATGAATGCTAATTTTCCAGTGGCTTTCCGCTTGCAACCGCTGGTATTCTGTATGAACAAAAAAATTAAGAGCATTATTACAGGGCCAATTCTATAAAAAAATACGAGCTTGTTAAGGAAACATGAAACATGGAGATATTCAACATTATTTCCTATTTCAATATTCTATATGAACGAAAAGCCGAACCTTTATCGTCTTTTCCAACGCCAAGAAGTGGAAAACGCTTACAGCTTCGCGTTTTTCCGAAGCCTCTTCGTTTTGTTACGCACTTCGTTGTTATTTGCTTTGAACGACTTAACCAAAAATGGCCTCGCATGACGTCATAGAAGTCTACGATCCTGCGAGTGCAGGCGAGCGGAGCGTTTACGGAGGACTATGCTGGCCACAGTTCTTCTTCTAGGGGAGTGGTTTGTGTTTTGTCTCGATATTTATAACGAGTTAACCCTTTTTTTCATTCCCCGGTCGAAATTTAGAGCATGCGGTATAGCGTACGGGCTTGTGTGCGAGCGAGGATAGTTTGTGCAAAAGAACTTTTTGTTTTTTTTTAAATACTCGATTAAAGTAACAACAAATTATCATAACGAAAGTAATTTTTTAATGATAAATAACACTACTTTTTAGTTATAAGCACGATTTATTTTGAAATATTGTACAATATAGTACCTTTATTATTATTGTAGAATTTTGGTTCGGTCAAAGACATCCGAGGTTAAAGACATCCGAGGTTACAAAAACTCTAGAAGTGTATGGAGGGTGCTGTACTGTAATAAAAGCAGAACACGCTGAGTATAGATTAACGCATTAAATAATTCTGTTACGTTCGGAATGGAAAACAGAATACAGCGGTGCAGCCCTAATCTTTTTCGCTGTGCATTATCTTTGGCATGGCCACTGTCGCATCCTGGCACTGCACACGTTCTCCCCATCTTTCTGAAATAAAAATAGACATGTATTAAATTTACTAATCTCAAGGTATTTTGAAATATTAAAAATAAACATTAAAGGTGGGGTTTATTATATTTCAAATTCATTCAAATTCTCGATTTCGAGAAAAGCTTCACAACATACAAAGACTGTTCCTCAGTGCCAGGAACATAGATCTATGTTCTCTGTCAGTGCATAACGGGCAGAAGGGAAAAATAAATATATTACCTTGAATAACCGCCAGGTCCGCGGATCTCAAAAATAAGTTCCACGTATAACCTAAAACGTAAACAGAAAAATTTGGAAAAAAGATCACATTAGATTTGTAATTAAAAAGTACATTTTTCGATCCTCCCTTGTCCGATGCTCTTCCAAAGTCGCTGTCGCAAATAAACAATCTTAGTGGACGATAAGTGTGTTTTTACAAGCGTCAACTGAAGGCAACAACGATGGCACTGAGATCGCGCAAAGGATTGCGGTGCTAGCTTATCTCGACACAGACCGATTTCGAGTTTGACACGTTACTAGAACGAATAAAAAGACTGCGAAATAGAGAACGGTCAATAACTCGATGGTTATTATATTCTTAATAAATAAGTATTGTTAACTTTTAAAAGTTTAATCTTCACTTATTATAATTGCTAATATTCCTTCACATGTTCCTACAAGTTTTTAACTTACCTTTTGTGTTTACCCCACCATGTTTGATATGTCATTAAATAGTATGCTATATCATAGAGTACGGAGCCTTCTCACTACATTGCTATAGCATGGTAGTGAGATGCTATAGCATAGTAATGAGTTGCACGAGCCCATCAATATACAGAGTGTAACGCGAGGAGTGGAGCAAACGACGCATAAGGATGGGGACCTCAATATCTATCGATTGAACCTCCATGTATGTTATGCGATTTTCAGTGGGTTAAGGGGCTATACCAGTGTGAACGCTGCAAATTTGGGTGATTTTCGGGAATTTTTTGGGAGAAAAGTACTCAATTAAATGTTACGGAAAATTAAGAATATATTTGGCTATATTTGACCTATATTACATAATTTTTTAATAGAAAAATATTGAGATTCAAGTTACTTATGCGCTGCCTTCGGAGGCGCCAAAAAGTCCCTCCACTGCTGACATGATTCCGGCTGGTTGAGTAACTGAAACCGAAAAAAGAAAAAGATGTCGTTAAACTGGAAGGTATTTCCTGTACAATGACGTAGGGATTTCGAACAATATCAACATCTAACAACATGGCGTAGTTATGAGAAAAAAAACTCTGTTTTCTTGCCTATAAAATGGTCGTTTTTTTCAATGCCAAATCGTCAATTTTCATCCAATCAAAAATAGCCTACGTCATTGTAGAGTAAATATATTCAAGAGTACCCGAGTAAAAGTGAATATATATAAACATATAGAATTGTATATTAATTGATCATATACAATTTATATGATCAATAAATATACAATTATATATAATAAATTATGGAAATTGGCAACGATAGAAGGTCTACGCGTGCATTTTTTCGGTGTAGTCCGTGATTTTTTAGACAAAGCCGAAAGTTATCAAGCGGACGTGGTAAAGAAACTACAGAGAAAGGAAGAGTGAGGTGTAGTGATTGTGTGGAGATAATAAGGATTAAGTGTAGGGGGTGATAAGAACCATAAAAGAAACGCGAAAGTGATCGAGCCAACAAGGGAGGTTAGGTGAAAGCGGCGACATGAGTGAGATGGAAGATGTGGAGAAGAACGGTGCGACCGCCAGCAAGGAGTCGCGGTGGGAGAAGGAAGATGCTACGGAACTGGAATTAACAGTCGGTAAGAGGAAGAGAGGACGACCACCCGGCGCGCTCAACAAGAAAGGAAAAGGGAAGGCACCAATCGGCAGCCTGGACAAATTTCTAACATCGAACTGGGCGGACAGGGAGGATGAACACGGAGAAGATGATCCCGATGGCGAGCTGGAGGAGATAAATGAAAATGAGGCCTTTCTCTCAAAAAGCAGAGTAATGAGATCGCCGGAAAACAAAATGAGAGAGCGAATGGAAAGAAACAAACACCGGCAAGGAATTGGAGAGGCGGAGAGGAAGACGGAGGACGCGCCGACGGGGCCCGAGAAGGACGTCGCAGAAGTGGTGGGGGACGGGACGGAGGGCGAGAGAGAAGGAGAGAAAACGACGGCTCAAGAGTTTGCGGGTGACGAAGAAGGAAGAGCTCGGAACGCCGTGGACGCAACCACAAAGGGGGCGTCAGGACACGGAACGGAGAGTGGAGTTGACGATACAGCGATGGAACAATGAGTTGGAGACTACGTGGAAAGGGATGCTACAGAAAGAACTCAAGACTGTGGTGAAAGCAGTGAAATAAGTGGTAGAAGAAAACGAGAAACAGAAAGAGAAACTAGAGGAGGAACTGCCAATAATGCAGGCCAAGTTGTGGGCAGATCAGGCAAAGTGGGGGGGTGCAGTGTGTGAACAGAGATCTAAGGATAAATGCACTGGAAAGCAGAATTGAGACACTGCAAAATAAATTGATGTTGGAAAAATTGAACAAAAGGATGAATGAGCAGGAGAGAAAAAATACCAAAACGCAAGGAAATAGGGAGGAGGATGAAAACGGAAATGTGAGGGGGGAGACGGACAAGAATCAAAACGGTGGCACCAATGAAAAAGGCGTTACGGGCAATTTGAGTATGATTAGCGACACAGAGTTGACGTGTCTTGCCACGGAGAGAAGAGACAACAGGAGAAGGAGGGAAGAAGCTGAGGAGGCCCGAAGACATCATAACGTCGAACATCTGGAGCACCCGGGCAGAATGCGTAAGGATGAATGAGAGAGAGAAAAAGAGGAAAGAAGAAAAAGAAGAGCGAATATTATCATTCGAGGAATAAGACGCACGAGTAGACTCTCGGGGTATGAAATCAGAACAAGGATCCATCGTCAAACAGGGGTAAGACCGACCATCAAGGACTGGATATGGCCAGAAAAGGTCTGATAATGACCTTAGGAGGAGTGAGAAACAAGGCGGAAATCATGAAAAACAACTACAGGAGAGGGGGCAAAGAGTTACGCATCACGGACGATTGGACCTTCAGGGAGAGAGAAGTACAACGTTGGATTAAGTCAACGGCGGAGGAAAGGAAAAGAGGAGGGGACGAAATACGAACCGGACACCAGAAAATGAGAATCAACGGGAAATTGTGCCGGTGGAACGAGCTGGAAGGAGACTGGGAAGAGGACCACAGAAGATTTGACGGCGTAGGTGGAAGGGAGGGGGGCTGGGGTTTCAGGGGTATCGCGAAAACAACAGGAGGAAGGCAAGGTATGATGGGAACGATTAAACTGATATCGTGGAATATTGCGGGGGCGAGAAAAATCAACGAATCGTGGGAATTTCTGGGAAAGCACGATATCATAGCGATATAGGAAACTTGGATAGAGGAAAAGAATGAAAATAAAATGATAAGCGCTCTAGACAAAAAGTTTAAATGGTACACGAAACCGACGACAAGAATTAAAAAAGGAAGGGCGATGGCGGGATACCTGGTGGGGATAAAAGAAGATCTTGCACAAAAAGTGACGATTACAAGGTGGAAAAAAGGTCTAGTAATAGAAGGGTTAAAAGTAGGAAAAGAGGGGGAGAAAATATCAATCGTAGCAATTTATAATAATTGCGGCATCGGGAAACTAGCTCGCGAACTAACAGAAGTAGTGGAAAAAATAGAGGAGGAGAGTGAAAATGTAATTGTAATTGGAGACTGGAATGCAAGAACAGGGGAAGAGGGGGGGGGGGATTTGCGGGACAGAGAAGACGAAGAAGGGGTAAGAAAATCTAAAGACAAAACAATGCGGTCTGGGCACAGAGGCTAAAATCTTGTGACACTAAGTGAGGCCAATTGAGTTCCAAATTCCGCCACGTCGCTAGCGTCGGAGCGGCCGATTTGCTTATATATACCAGTGTTGTTGTGTTTGCTAGTATATTGTGTATAACCTCGTCGCCACCTTACCACACCGTACACCGACGGCCAACAGAAGTGGAAATGTTCATTTTATTGAAGTGTCTTTTATTGAAGTGAACCGATAATTCAAGTGAATTGATAATTGAAGTCAAAATTTTGCAATGCCTGAAAGATCCTATATTGCGTGAAAAATGGGTAAAGGCAGTATCGCCACTCATAAATGAATTAAAAACAACGCACAAAATATGCGAGAAGCATTTTAATCAATCCGACATTGTGCGCCACTTTATTCATAAAGACGGAGATGGACAAATTATCGCACAAGTAAGTTTCTATCATAAATGCTATATGTAACTATGTAGAGGATGTATTCTTATTACAACCATGAAGACAGTACGCATGCGCTAGTAGGTTTGTTCGCGCTAGCTGCAGTCTACACTCGCCAGTGTAAACGGAACTAGGGCAGTGTCTAGGGAGTACAGTTTATTTCCTCGCGGGTAAGTAACTCTAGTGCGAACGCGATAGTGTACAAGAAACATGTCGGCGACCTAGTGGACCACACCTTAACCTCAAACAACACATGAGATTACGGAGTCTCATCAAACCGTTAAAGAGATATACCGTGTAACCTCAAGTTTGTTGATCTCGTAAACTGATTACAATGGACGGTGTTATTGAAATTATTAACTTGTACTTGTAATTGCGCTCAGAATGGATGTATTGATACCAGTTTTACATAGAATGGAGTGTTAGTGATACGATTGTAAAAATCCAAAACTTTCACAAATGCACACGTTGTTGTCAGCATCAACGACTAAGCCGCCTTCTGAATCTCGGAACAGCACTGCGGACTTAATTTTTTGCTCCTGTTCCATGTTAGCTTCTGTTTGCGTTGATAGTAGATTGGAACGTATTGTGATACTGCGAATTTATAATAAACACTTGTCATTATATCTTGTCCATTTTTTTATCACCTTGATCAAAAGAAATTGATAATTATAATACTTTGTTATTTTGAACCTTTATTATTGATTGTTTTTCATAATAAATGAGAATTTCTTTGTGATTGCCTTATACATTGTAGGTCATGTCAATTTTTTAATGACCTTGATCGATAGAGATTGATAATTATAATAGTTTGTTATTTTGAACCTTTATTATTGATTGTTTTTCGTAATAAATGAGAATTAGTTTGTGATTACCTTAAATATTTTAGGTTATGTCGTACTTACATCTGTATACACTCACTGACAGTTTCGCTGGTTATGGCGTCATTCTAATAATATCACTGTTACACTTTTCGTGTACTTTTACACCTCGTCAAGATCGAGTGTAGAAAGTCTAGGGTTAGTGGCACGAAAGTGTAGCTACACTCGTAACGCGAACAGCGGCGCGTGACGTCATTCCCGTTAAAACGAACGCGAAAGAGTACACTCCCTAAAAAAGTGTAGAAAGTGTAGCTAGCGCGAACAAACCTAGTATATCGCTCTCTGTCCCACAATTGGCCGCTCCGATACTAGCGCTCCAAGTAGTGTGGCCCGTTTCGGAACTTAAATGGCCTCACTTTTTGTCACACGACGGCCCATGCAAAGTATATGGGAGTGCTCAGACCTGTTATAAGACCGTGGATTAAGGAGAATCATTGAAATAACGGCAGAAGAAGTGGGGATGACCGTGATGATGGGTGGGAATAAACAAAGGCCAACAAAAATTCCGGTAGAAATAAAAGAACAAAGAAATAGTATGGGCATGGCTCAAAAAATACCTAAGGGGGAAAACCGAAAACGAAAAAGAAATCCTGAAGGAGAATTTAAAGGAAGCAAGGAAGGAGCTAAAAAGAATAAAGAAAATAATACAGAGACGGAGCCTAGAAGAAAAGTGGAAAGTGGTGGAAAGCTGTAGGAATGTGGGGGACCTCTGGGAAGCGATCAAACCCTTTAGACCGAAAAGAGCAAATGTAGGAAGACACATTAGCCAGGAAGACTGGAGGAACCACTTTTGCGAATTGTTAGGAGGAAAGGGCAGGGACGATAGGGAGAGGGGGGAGGAACAAAGGGGAAGGGAAGAAGAGCAGGAGGAGCACATCTGGACAACAAGAGCAAACAGAGAAATTGACTTGAAGGAAATAGAGAAAGCATTCAAAGGTATGAAAAATGGAAAAGCCGCCGGGGAAGATGGAGTATCAATCGAATTTCTAAAAGCTATGACAGAGGAAAGATACAGGGAAATATAAGATATTTTGAATGAGTTTTGGGACAGGGGGGATTTAGCAAGCGGGTGGGAAGTAGGAAGAATCTTTACTATATACAAAACAGGAGACGCCAACTGCGCAAAGAACTATAGAGGAATCACACTTTCGAACACGGGATACAAATTGTTAGCCAATATAATAACGGGGAGACTTAGATGCTGGCTGGAGGGGAAGGGGGTGCTGAAGGAGAGCCAGGCAGGCTTTAGGAGCGGGAGAGGGACGAGGGACCATGTGTTCGTCTTGAATGCGCTAATAAACAACAAGCTCAAGAATAGATGGGGGAAGTTATTTGCAGCGTTTGTTGATTTTAAAGCGGCATTCGACACGGTAGATAGAGACTTGCTTATCAAGAAAATCAAGGAGCTAGGGATAAAAGGAAGACTGCTTACGATGATTAAGAAGATATACGAAAAAAGTATAAATGAAATAATGATAGGGGAGGGGGTCACGGTACGCTTCGAGACAATAAAAGGGGTGAGGCAATATTTGCGCTAAAGGGGTGAGAAAATATTTGCGCTAAAATTTGCAGCTGATATTGTGTTAGTGGCTGACGAGGAAGAGGGGCTCGGGTCTATGCTGAGATCATTAAAAAAGTACGTAGAGAGAAATAGGTTAACAGTCAACATCCAAAAGACGAAAATAATAAAATTCAAAAGGGGGGGGGGGGGGGGGGGGTCAGAAATAAGCAAAAACAGAAATGGAAGTATAGAAACGAGAAATGAGAGATTGCCAAAGAATACAAGTATCTGGGCGTAGTTTTCTTGACCGGTAATACTGTTGAAAAACATCTAATCAATTTAACAGGAAAAATAAGAAGAGCTACCAACGCGACCTGGGGTACATTCAAAAGAGCCGGGACAAATAGTTTAAAGAGGAGAATGTATTTGATGGACGCTATAGTCAAAAGTGGGTTGTCATACCGAAGCGAGGTGTGGGGGTAGAAGAGACGGGAGGTAGTAGAGAGACTACAAGGAGGATATGTTAAAATGACAATGGGCATAAATAAGAACACGCCACATTAGATCTGGCGGATGGAATCCAGACGCAGAAGCGTAACGACGGAAGCGTGGAAGAAAGCGGCTAATTATTTGATTGAACTAATGAAAATGGGAGAGGAAAGATGGCTAAAAAAGTGTCTCAAAGAGGAAGCGAGAGGAGTTCTAAATGGAAACCCAACGAAATGGGGAAGGGAGGTCCAAGAAGCGATGGAGGAAGTGGGTGAAGGAGGCGTGTGGAAGGCCATTGCGAACAATGATGTAAGGGAAATAAAGAATATAATAGACAGGGGAAAGAAAACAAAAGTGAACCACGAAATCCAGCAAGACTGGAACCTCATTGAAAAATCAACGTATTGTGCACAATACAAAAATCGGAAACAAACACTAGAAACAGAAAGGTACTGGGAAGATGTAAGTATAACAGCAGGAATGAAAGAAACCTGGGCGAGACTGAGATGTGGGCATGTGGGGAAAGAAGGCAACAAAGGCTATAGCGACGATATGTGTAGGAGCTGCGGAAAGGACGCAGAAAACGTGGTCCACAAATGTATGTGCGAGAAAATTAAAGAAAAAATTAAAAAAGAAATAGTGGATGACTTCGAAAAGTGGAGCGGCGATGGGGAAAGGGAAGAGATGAATAGGAAGATAGAAATGACATTGAAAACGGAGCCGGTAACACCACTATGTATGTATATAAAACAATTTGAGAGAATGAAAATAAACAAATAGAAATAGAACGAGGAACATAAATAGCAATAGAATATAAGTAGATTTAAGAGTACCATGTAAAAGGGAATGAATATGTAGCGGGGAGATGACTGTGTAAAATCCCTGAAAGGGTATACCTGAAATAAAATTACTTACTTACTATATATAATAAATATTATAAAACATATATAATTGTATATTAATTGATCATATACAATTGTATACAAAAATTGGCCCGATAGAATTTTATATATTTGTATATAAACGTATACAATTATATATACTAATATACAGTTATGTACGATAGTATACGTTTATATACAAATATATAAAATTTTATCGGGCCAATTGTTGTATACAATCGTATATGATCAATTAATATACAATTATATATTTTTTTTATTGTATACGGCGAACACTTCGCTATTTGTAGCTTCCATGTACAGGGATTCCCCCTTTTTACATTTCCCACCATTTTCTCCAAACCACATCCCTAATTGACCCCCACCTTGCGGCCGCAGCCGACTTCCCCCTCTGTATCGCATTCACCATGACATTTTCTGTCATGGATATAGGGAAACTGCGGAAAACCTATACGAATACAGCCGGTCACGGGTTCGCTTACCAGCCTCGGAGCTAGTCGCGTTTCGTCGAGAAATAGCTCACAGGCTACAGCCATACACACCCGACACACACGGGTACCGGTCCGTGTGCGCGGCATCTGTGTAGAACTGGAGCTACATCACGCCTGTGTTTTTATTTCTCTCCGAAACTACGAGACGGTGATTCGAACCCGCGAATTCCCGATCTGTTGATTCCAGAGGCAAGCACGCTAACCACTAGACCAACACATCGGTTTATACAATTATATATATTTATGTATATTCATTTTTACTCGGGTACTCAGTTCAAATTTCAAGTCAATCGGATAATTGCTCTTTGAGTTACAATGTCAGCAAATTTGAAAAATCTCATTTCGAGAAAAACGCGTTTAAATATTTAACTATCGATTTTTGCAAGATAAAATGATATTTACCATAAAAACAGCTAATTACAGGATGGTTTTGAAAGTATAAACTGTCGAAAAAAGCAAAAAAAAATCGATTTTTCAAAAGTGTCACACTGGTATAGCCCCTTAAAAGTTATTTTGGTATTTGTGATTTTTTTGTAAGATACGAATTTTATACGATACTTCGCAAATAAAATAAAATTATTAAGTCTTTTCCCGTGATTTTTCTCTTTACGTAGTAATAGTGGGCCTAACATACTAAAATGCTACTTTCACACATGAGCGGAAAAGTTTTCAAATAAAAAATTAAGTTCGTAAATATTTATGCAAATCTAATTTTTCTACCAACTTTCAAAGGCCTAGGATAAAATAAATCGTGATTGAGAGGTACACACTTTCAGTCAATGTTTGAATTTCCGAGATCGCGGAGCGCCTCGCGCAGAGACATGACCGATAATATTGAAAAAAATCTTTGCGAGCAAGGGGCTCAAATTAGTTCGGTCGAAGAGTACATTGTGTGGGAACAACGATGTGACGAGTATATTGAGTCGTTAGAAGAACAAAGTCGAATTAAACGACCGCGATTATCGATCGGAAATCGTCAATCATTGGTAGCCCAAATTGCGCGACTTGAAGGCTTCAAGAATTCGGTGCGTCGGCGTTTCGTACACACGGGTGCTGGACATGACAATCATGGATTCATATGGCGAGAAATTGATACGGCATTCGAGGGTCGTATCTTGACTGGTGTAGTGATAAATCACAACCACATCGAACCCCAACAATTTCTCAAAGACGCTAGTGATGTCGTGCTTTCACGCGTTCACACCATTATCAACAATCATGGTAGTGTAAAAATTAATACCGTTTTTAACGGCGAATTTGTGGCGGGTGACAAGCATGCAAATAAAAGCATTAATACTAAAAACTATGAACTTTTCAATACGTCTGATTTACGCGAGTGGTACAATCAAAGAG
The DNA here is from genome assembly GCA_963210295.1 of Ophion ellenae. Taxonomy (NCBI): domain Eukaryota; kingdom Metazoa; phylum Arthropoda; class Insecta; order Hymenoptera; family Ichneumonidae; genus Ophion; species Ophion ellenae. Next base: position 11,556,550 of record OY723392.1, read on the forward strand.
TTATTGAGCCCATTTCGACATCACTCGAAGAGTTTCAGGAACGCGACAGCGGGTGGGCATTGTCACGAATATATAACTTGACTATGAATATAAATAAATATGATCCAATGCGTGCGGGATGCCACATAATGTTATCGCGGTCGATAATGGTGAAAAGAGCAGTCGTTAATGTGAAATCCAGCCCAACATAACAGTGCGCGTGAATTTTCATACCCACACTACTCGATAGTGCTTAATGTTCAAGACATTGAGTTTCCAATGACTATGAATCAAATTAAAAAATTTGAAATTCGTAATGACATTTCTTTCATTCATTCATCAATGTATACACCATTGAGAACGATAGTACTCTTCCAATTCGCGTGAATGAGCGAAAGAGAGAAAAGCATGTCAATTTGCTCTATGTGGAAGATCCGCAGCAAAACATCGTTGGACATTTCGCGTGGATCAAGAATTTATCAAGGCTCGTCAGCTCACAGTTGACTAAACACGATGGACGCATATATCTGTGATAGGCACGCAGATTTGATATAATTAAATGTATGAAAACAATTAGTTCAAAACTGATTTTTTGTTTGTTTTCGCAGATGTCTACACTACTTTCATTCAGAGCAAAAATTGCAAGTGCACACTGTGGACTGGGGCCAGATCAACGACTGTGCCGTCCGTCTACCGAACGATGCGAACAAGTGGCTCACTTTTAAAAACTTCAATCATAAGGAGCGACTTCCATTCGTAATATTCGCCGATCTTGAGTGCGTTCTTGCGAAAACGAATGAACATAACATGTACCAACACCACGAGGTTTCTAGTATCGCATACTACGTACATTGTTCATATGATCAATCGTTACGCAGATATGAATCGCACCGTAGTAGCGATTGCATTGCATGGTTCATCGAAGAACTAAAAAGTGCAGCTTTGCATGTAAAAGATATTTTATCTTCAAATATCCCCATGGTACAGTTAACATCCGACGAGGAGCTTAAATTTCAAAGCACGATTAAGTGTCACATATGTGAAGAAGATTTTGCACAAACCGATACACGAGTTCGCGATCATTGTCATTTAACTGGGCGTTACAGAGGCCATGCCCATTCGAATTGCAATCTAAATTTCAAACAATCATTTTTCATCTCGGTAGTTTTTCACAATTTGTCTGGCTATGACGCGCATTTTATAATCAAAGAAGTAGCCACCGCCTTCGAAGGAAAAACTTACGTGCTTCCAATAACAAAAGAAAAATATATTTCGTTCACGAAAACTGTTCAAACTACTACCGAAGAAACAAAAAACCAAATTAAATTACGCTTCATCGATTCATATAAATTTCTAACCACAAGTCTTGAGAAATTGGCATAATTTTTAACGGTGGACAAACTGAAAATTTTACGCTCACAATTACATGGCCTACCGATGCATGATTTTACATTATTAACACGAAAAGGTGTCTTCCCGTACGAATACAATGACCGTGTCAGCAGATTGGAAGACACGTGTTTGCCGCCGCGCGACTCATTTTACAGTTCCTTGACCGGGGAAACGATCAGCGCGAGCGAGTACATTCACGCTGAGAATGTCTGGGAGCCGTTTTCCATTCAAACGCTTGGTGAATATAGAGATTTGTATTTGAAGACGGATGTCTTGTTATTAGCAGATATTTTCGAAAGTTTCCGTGATACGTGTATTGAAAGTTATGGGCTTGATCCGGCGTATCATTACACTCTTCCCGGATATACTCGTGACGCCATGTTGAAATATACGCACATTACGTTTGAATTATTGACCGACATCGACATGATTTTATTCATCGAGTGAGGTATACGCGGCGGTTTAAGACAATGTTCAAACAGATATGCACATGCTAATAAGAAGTACATGCAATCGTATGATCCATTGAAATCATCATCATACCTGGTGTACTTCGATGTGAACAACTTGTATGGATGGGCAATGTGTCAACCTTTGCCTTATGCTGATTTTCAATGGATCGACGACACATCGAATTTTGACGTATTATCCATAGCGCTAGATTCGCCTGTAGGCTACGTTCTCGAAGTCGATCTCGAATATCTGCAACGTTTGCATGATTCGCACAGTGACCTTCCGTTTTGTCCGACACGCGACAAACCACCTGGCAAGCGCCAAGAGAAATTGCTCGCAACCGTATGCGATAAGAAGCGTTACGTGATACAGTATCGGAATTTGCAGCAGTGTATGCGTCATGGACTTAAAGTAGCGAAAATACACCGAATTTTGAAATTCACTCAATCCCCCTGGTTGCGTTCATACATCGAATTGAACACACAATTTCGAACACCTGCTACAAATGATTTCGAGAAAAATTTGTAAAAATTAATGAACAATGCAGTATTTGGTAAAACGATGGAAAACGTGCGAAACCGTGTAGACGTGAAACTTGAAACAAAGTGGGAGGGACGGTATGGGGCAGAGGCAATGATCGCTAAACCAAATTTTCACAGTCGAAGTATCTTTTCGGAAAATCTTATTGCCGTCGAATTGCGAAATCGGGAGGTAAAATTTAACAAGCCGATTTATGTGGGTATGTGTATACTCGACATTTCGAAAACATGTTTATATGAGTTTCACCACGAATTCATGATTCCGCTGTATCAGCGAAACTGCAAGGTCATGTATACCGACACCGATAGCCTCATATACCACATCAAGTCCGACGACGTTTACGACGATATAAAGCGTAACATTGACAAATTTGATACGAGCGACTACCCGATGGAAAACGTGTACGGTTTACCGTTAGTCAACAAGAAAGTACCCGGTCTCATGAAAGATGAAAATAATGGTATGGTAATGACGGAATTTGTGGGATTGAGAGCGAAAATGTACGCTTTGCGAGTTGATGGTAAAAAAGACACGAAAAAGGTGAAAGGTGTGAAAAGTAATGTCGTCGCGCGAACAAAAAATGTCAATGACTACACTCGCTGTTTACGGGAAGAAATTGAGATGACTCGTCAGCAGTCTTGCATTAGATCGAAGCTGCACGAAGTTTACACTATTTCAGAGTCAAAAATTGCTGTAAGTCCACACGATGACAAGCGGTATATCGTGCCGAAAAGTACGGACACTCTACCCTGGGGTCATTATAAAAGAGCATTGTAAATGTGTTTGTTAGGCTACATTGTATGTATTGTTATAAAATAAAAATGGATAGATATAATGAATGTAGTAATGTAAATTTGATATATATTGGAAAATATTCATGTTATATATAATGCGAGTATGTTAATGTTTACAGGATATAATAATTTATTTTTATTAGGAATGGTGAATGTATACATAAATAAAATGGTATGCCTATTGTAAACAAATTTTATTGAATTTTTCATATACTTTATAAAAGTTATTACAATATGTTATTTTTGGGTTCCCACGAGTTTTGAGATTTATCCATTCCCAACCATTTAACATAAACATCATTGCCCTTTTTGCGGATTATCTTCTCCACGAGATATATGTTTGGATTGGCAACATGTTGCAGTTCGTATTCGTAGAATTCTCCGGCTATCGGATTTCGACTTGAGTCCTCAACTAGGTACGTTACAGGATAAGTTTGTTGCACCTTGACGATTTTAAACACTTTGGTGGTCCAATTTGGTGTGAAACCTTTTTCAAATATTGTCTTGAATTTGCTTACGCGCACAAAATCATTGACTTTGAATCTTGCAGGAGCCGCAATTTTTACATTGCTGTATACGGTGGTTAAGAGTTTCTCCGCGATCGCAGGAGTAACGTCGATGGGCCTCATGCCAATCGTACGATGCTTTCGAGCATTGTACTTCATAACGAGTTGCGGTAACGCATCGATCCACTTGTAATTACCATTGAGCGTAAACATTTTCCACATATTATTTTTGAAAGTGCGATTGAATCGTTCGACGACCGAGGCCTTCATAATAGAATACGTCGAATAATGATTGATGTTGTATTTCTTCATGAGTCGTTGCACGTTTACATTGTGAAATTCTCTTCCTTTGTCGGTCTGAAGATTTTTCGGATATCTGCTATGATCGTGTATGATTTTCGCGATCGTTGTACCCATTTCGTTGCCAGTTTTACTTTTCAAGGGTACGGCCCATGCATACTTGCTCAACACATCGATGACGGTGAGGATGTAATTGTAGTCTTTGTTGAAACGCGAATACGGCCGCATTTCGACTACGTCAGCCTGCCACAAATCATCATACCCACGTACGGTGACACGTCTTCGCAGAAAGTTTTTTCTTGCTGGTGCATGTAATTCCTCCACGAGCTGCTTTTCTGCAGACGTTTTTTCTTCTCCGAGCATATCGTGTGTTTGACCAGACGATTTTTACAAATCTTCCTGCGTTGTGTCAGCTACAGCGTCAGTTGCATACTGAATCGTTTTAGACGTATCGTTCATAGTTATTCGAAGCGTATCCTCTAGTGCGATGAATTTCTTCTCAAATTCATCCAGGCGTTCTATTAACAGCTTGATTTTCATTTCCACGTAACGTTTATTAGCAGCATCGTAATCCCCTTCAGGTAGGGCTACGCCTCGTATTTTACGTGATCTTGCATCGAACTAGAGGTTAGACAGAGAGCATTATCACGTGTATAATTTCTTATTAGCCCAGTCCACTGATGGTATGAATTATCCTGCGCTCCAAGCGATGATCCGAATTTATTGATCGACATCTCGGTATCAATAGTGATGAAGGAATGATCATTATCATCGTTGCATAGGTTAATTTATAATGAGACCCGCTTCGCGAAGTTCCTCAATAATCGACATTATCTCATTGTCGTGAGCGTTGTTACCCGCGTGTCGTGAAGCTTCCAACAAGCGCAAACGATCGACCAACTCATTGGGATCATTCCAATGCACGTAATCGATTTTGTTGTTATTTAACGTCATGGCGAGCGGTATTTCTATACCTCTTCCAGTTTTTCGGTCGAAAGTCAATGGTCCAATTATATATTTATACTTAAAGCATTTGTTACCCAATACAGGATTGAGTATATTGCTACCACGTCGATGTGCATTTGTTGCCAACAATATACTTTTATATTTGTTTTTGTCTTCCTCGGTGTATATTGCATCGTCAGGAATTCCCTGGAAGATTAGCTCATAGAGCCCAGGGATTCCCAAGTATTTTATGCCATCAATGAATATATTATCATCATTATCCACATCGAAACGCTTATCGCCTAACATCATTCCTTCATTGGTAAATTTGCCGCCATACACGCAATCCATGCTGGAATTTTTGTCTTGTGAAAGAATAGATGAAATATATTGTTGACCGAGTGGACCGAAATGTTCGGGCAATGTATTTTGGCCTTCAGCCATTTGTAATTGACGTTGAACTGTAGACACGAATGATTCGGGCGTAGTCTCAAATACGTCTTCTTCAACAATGGTCCCTGGTTGCAAGGGTACAGCAGCCATCGACGTATCATCCAGAGATTCCATTCGTCGCTTGCGTTTCAACTGATTCGGTGTAGAAGTTACCGGCGAATCTTGAAATAACGAACGTGTGCGCTTTGTTCCTTGTTTCACATCCTTCTCTAGGTCCTTTGCTTCCGACATACTCAACGATTCAATTTCCGGCCCAAGAGATTCAACAGCAGCTGATTGCTCAACAATCTGCTTGAGAGGTTCGGTGATTGGCTGAAGTGTCTCTCCAAATTTTCATCACTTCGTTGACGTTTTGTGGGAGAGGCTTCCCGAACACATAAAGGCTGATTCGGAAGTACAGCAATATCGCCGATGCACGTGCCATTGGAATTTACCGGGACAGCTAATACACATTGACGGTCCAGCACCGTTCATAAATAATTGTGTCGAATGTCAAAGAGAAAAGGCAACGGTTTGTTAAATCGTGCAATAAATGCACTTCCGATCGAGTTACATATTCCCGGGTACCAATTTTGTGGACCAGGCACTCAGTTAGAGCAGAGATTGGCACGGGATGATCGTGGTATAAATCTATTGGATGCCGCTCGTCGCGACCACGACATAGCCTATTCTCGAAGCAATCATTTAGGCGAGACACGTTGCGGATAATATACTTGCAACAACGGCACGAAAACGTATTACTGCAAGGAATTCGACTTTTGGCGAGAAAACAGCAGCGACTGCTGTTTGGGCAGCTATCAAAGCAAAAACGAAATTCAGCATGGGAATGATGACAAAGAATTCATCGACAAAGAAAAAAAACCCGTTAAGAAGAGAATACTGCCGATAGCAAAGCGTGGCGGAATTTTGCCAATGTTACCATTGCTGGGAGTTCTTGGTTCACTGGCTGGTCGGGCAGCTGGGATAGCAAAGGCTGTGAATGATAGCAAAGCGGCGCAACGTCAACTTGAAGAAATACAACGTCATAATCGAGCTATAGAAGGCTATGGGCTCTATCTTGCTCCCTACAAGCGTGGACAAGGACGTTCAACTAAGAAAAAAAAATGCCAAATAACGGTGAAAATGCCCATGGGTGTAACAACTAATGTACAATTGGAATGCTTAGCCAGACGCATGGGCATCCCATCCTTCAGAGGGGTTTTCATGCGCAATAATTTACCAGTTTATGGTGGCGTGTAACTAGATGAGAGCGGTATAGTAAATTTGAATGATGCCGATGGCCCCGGTACGCATTGGGTAGCCTATGCCAAGAGGGGGAGTCATATAATATATTTTGATAGTTTTGGAAATCTTCGACCGCCCAAGGAGTTGGTGCGATATTTTGGACCAAATACCACAAAAATACAATACAATCAAGAATCTTATCAGAATTATAATCAGAGTATACGCGGGCAATTGTGCATGCAATTTCTTCAAAACGTCGATGATCAATGTGTATTTAAGCCGTGACAATGTGTCAATCAACTCAGTATTCGAGGGAAACATGTCACTGACGCTTACGTTGACCGGCAAGACTAGCCTTCTAACCGCAAATTATTTTCCCGCTATAGATTTCAATGATGGCTGTTATAAGCTCGGTTTGACGGATTTCGAAACTTATCACACAATACCAAATGTGAATTCATCAAACAACACATTTTACTTTGACAATGATGACAAGGAAATTATAATCCCTGAAGGATCGTATGAACTGAGAGCCATAAATGCGTATCTGAATCGTGCAATTTTACTCAAAGGGGTTGATAGCGGTGATGATGCTGAAAATGAAATTGTTGCTCGAAAGGTTGATAACGATGACCTCGATAAAAATGGCGAATACCCAATCGTGCTACGCGCTAATCATAATACACTAAAGAGCGAAATCAAACGTGCGTACAGAATAAATTTCAGTAAAGCCGACAACGTAGGATCCCTGTTGGGATTTTCATCGAATCGAATTCTGCATCCCTGAAAATGGCAGGAATCTGATGAACCGATAAACATAATGAATGTCAACATTATCCGCATAGAATGTAGTGTCACCACTGGTGCGTACTGCAATGGCGAGCGTGTACACACGATACATGAATTTTCGCCGAGCGTACCACCAGGATATAAAATATCGGAAACGCCTGCGCAAATCATTTATCTTCCGATCGTTGTGCGGAGCATTACGGATCTAACGATACGTATCGTGGATGAAAAGGGAAAACTACTCGATTTTCGAGGAGAAGAAATTACGGTGAGATTGCACATACGAAAACGACGCTTGTGATGCTCGCTCTGTACGACACGGAATACGCCAGAGACAATATTTCTACGCGAGATAATACGATCCCACACGATAATACTCTTGCAAGAAGACAAGCGGCATTGAGTGTTAAATTACCCGCAAAGAAGAAACTCAGTGCAGCGAATCGTGAATTTTTAGAATCTCTGGGATTTATTGTACGACATACTTAAGGCAAAAGAATGACTGACGTTTTGAATATCAGTGGGGAGCCAATCTTTGACGATCGTATCATCAAAATTGAGACTCATACGTACAATTCGTATGCAAACTCAACGTTTGGACACAGCGATAAAATACGAATTCCTATACAACACAACATCCAGAAATTTTGTCGTGAAGGTAGTAGCGATTCTGAGAGCGGAATGTGTGCTCTCTCATTACATTTTCGCGAGTATCATACCATAGAGACTTCTCACAAAATCTGAGAGATACGAAGCGTCATGGCTGATTCGGAATCATCATGGTCTTAAGTGGGCCTATGGAAACGTTCCATATAGCATGGCTCAAGGTTTAATAACGACTGCAGTTGTGGGCCCAACGGAAGACGATATGTATCCTATCGTATATGTTGACGGCCATGAAAAACGAGAATGGCTAGCTGATATATTAAATATGAAAAATGATCTAGTTATTAAAATGTTGGACGTGGACTTTGGCAATATGGATACCTTAAGTAAATTAAGCGTAAGCTATACTCTACGATGCGAAAAGCATGAAAAAAATTGTGCATTATAAAATGTATTTAAAATGTTTAATTGGTGGACGAATCATTAATATTCATGCAAATAAACGAAATGTGACATTATGTGATTTTTTTATTCTCCTCACCCCTTTCTTTGTTACATTATCTGTTATGAGATTACACAGTTGTATAAAATATTGCTCTCGAACGTTCGAGAGACGTTCGTGAGACGTTCATGAGACGATCGTGAGACGTTCGTGAGACGTTCGGAGACGTTCGAGAGATGTTGGTGAGCGGTTAGGAGACGTTCAAGAGACGTTCATGAGACGTTTAAGAGACGTTCGAGAGACGTTCAAGAGACGTTCGGAGACGTTCGGAGTCGTTCGTGAGACGTTCACGAGACGTTCGGAGACGTTCGTGAGACGTTCGTGAGACGTTCGGAGACGTTCGTGAGACGTTCGAAGACTTTCACGAGACGTTCGTGAGACGTTCGGAGACGTTCGTGAGACGTTCGTGAGATATTCGGAGACGTTCACGAACTAAAGAGTTCTATATACTAATTTCTAAAGTACTAATTCTAAAATACTAATTTCCATCCAGACTCTCAGTGGACAAGGAAATTTATTTTGTCATCAATTATTAAGCCGGCAATACAAGTTGGCCCAAGGTAACCGAGTGAAGGCAAATATCAACGTATGGACAGCCTATTTGTTTGGGTTTGCCATTGATGGTGCCATGGTAACACTTGCTTGTATCAATTTGCCTACGCTCGCGTTGGCTGAGGCTCGACCAACCTGTATTGCCGGCTTTAAATAAGTTATTCTACGGGCAAGAAAGGTTTCGGTTGGAATATTTAGTATAATTAAACAAAAGACTCACCTTTTCTCGCTTCCAAAAGAGTTTTTCTTTAAATGGTCATGGGGGAATTATCAAGCCTTGATCGCTCGAAATTTTGACGTTTGCTGTCACGCTCCGTTTGTCGTGAAGTTAGAAACTCATCCGATCACCGTCACCTTGTCGACCAATATATTACTATACATTGGGCCCGCGGCACCCCAGCGCCATCTATGTTGGAGCCATTTTCGGTGACGCTTTTTCAGCTCCATAAACTTAGCCGCCGACTATGGAAATATCGAATTTTTTTTCACCCCAATCGATTGTTAGTCGTTTGTTAGTGTTTGTTAAACAAAACCCAGCGTTTGTTAGACTTTATTTATTGAATAAAATGAAAAACAAATTTATGCCAAAGTTAGCCGCATAAAATGGTTTTCTAGTGATTTAGAACTTTTCTTCGTAACCAATCGATTGTTAGTCGTTTGTTAGTGATTGTTAGTCACTTTATATCGTTTGTTAGAGCTCAATTATTAATAAATTAATGAAAAACTTTTCGGCCCTAGAGCGCGCTGCAAGCCACGTGAAGATGGCAGCATCGTCGCGACAGCTGCTTCCGGCTTTGCACATGTAACTCGTCAATTTCAGCAAAACGTTGATTCTTGTCATTCTATTAGATTGTTAGACGATCGCTAGTGATTGTTAGTTAATTGTCATAATTTGTTAGAGCTCCATTTTTATTTAATCGCTGAAAAACTTTTCAGCGCTAGAGCGCGCTGCATGTCGCGAAGGTTGGCAGCATCGCCGCGACAGCTGCTTACGGCTTTGCACATGTAACTCGTCAATTTCAGCAAAACGTTGATTCTTGTCATTCTATTAGATTGTTAGACGATCGCTAGTGATTGTTAGATAATTTTCATCGTTTGTTAGAGCCCCATTTTTATTTAATCGCTGAAAAACTTTTCGGCGCGAGAGCACGTTGCATGTCGCGAAGGTTGGCAGCATCGCCGCGACAGCTGCTTACGACTTTGCACATGTAACTCGTCAATTTCAGCAAAACGTTGATTCTTGACATTCTATTAAATTGTTAGACGATCGCTAGTGATTGTTAGATAATTTTCATCGTTTGTTAGAGCTCCATTTTTATTTAATCGCTGAAAAACTTTTCGGCGCTAGAGCGCACTGCTTGTCGCGAAGGTTGGCAGCATCGTCGTGACAGCTGCTACTGGCTTTGCACATGTAACTCGTCAATTTAAGCAAAACGTTGATTCTTGTCATTCTATTAGATTGTTGGACAATCGCTAGTGATTGTTAGTTAATTTTTATCGTTTGTTAGAGCTTCATTTATATTTAATCGCTGAAAAACTTTTCGGCGCTAGAGCGCGCTGATTGTCACGAAGGTTGGCAGCATCGCCGCGATGGCTGCTTACGGCTTTGCACATGTAACTCGTTAATTTCAGCAAAACGTTGATTCTTGTCATTCTATTGGATTGTTAGACGAATGCTAGTGATTGTTAGTTAGTTTTCATCGTTTGGTAGAGCTCCATTTTTATTTAATCGCTGAAAACCGCTATATAGTTAGCAGACAAAATTCATGAATCTTAATTTTTTTCACCAATCATTTGGGAATGGTTTGGGCAAGTTTAGGAAATAATTATTAAAGTTTAGGAATCAATCATTTATTCGCAATAAACAAATTAAATTTGACGTATGTTAGCAGATGGCATGCTCGAATGAAGGTTTATTATACACCATTCGATTGCAAATAGTTTGAGCAAGACTGCTGTAACGATTTTGTAGGTTGGGAAATCAATTTTCATAATACAATCCGATAATTACATATCGACGATCTGCCTAATCCCGTAAGCGCATGCAACCGTCAGATCTACCTTGCTTGTATATTCTCGGAAATAATGCGAAAAAATGATTGGATTCCACATATTTCTATGCCAACAACTGAGGAATGGTTTGGCCAAGTTTAGGAAATGTATATTAAAGTTTGGGAATCATTAATTTATTGGCAATAAATAAATAAAATTTAACGTGAAGATAGCAGATGACATGATCAAAAGAAGGTTTCGTCGTACACCTTCCGATGGCAAATAGTTTAGGCAAGACTCACCTAACGATTTTCTAGTTTGGAAAATTAATTTTCATAATTAAAATCGAGAATTACTTTTCGACAATCTCCCTTATCACGTAAACATACGCAACCATCTTACTTGTATATAAATTAACGGAAATAATGTGAAAATCAATTGGGATCTATATGTTGTTATGCCAACAATTTGGAAATGGTGTGAGCAAGTTCAGAAAACTATTAAAAAATTTGTGAAATCAATAATTTACTTGCAAATTTCTAAATCGTTAGGTGAGTCTTACCTAAACGATTTGCAATCAAATGGTGTACGATAAACTTTCGTTCGATCATGTCATCTGCTAACTATTCATTAAATTGAATTTGTTTATTGCGAATAAATTGTAGATTCCTAAACTTTGATAATTATTACCTAAACTTGCCCAAACCATTCCCAAATTGTTGGCATAGAAAGAGGTGGAATCCAATAATTTCTTCGTATTATTTCTGTGAATATATATATATATATACAGGTAAGATAGATCTGACGGTTGCGTGGGCTTACGCGATAAGGCAGATCGTCGATAGGTAATTATCGATTTTTATTGTGAAAATGAATTTCCCAAACTAGGAAATCGTTACAGCAGTCTTGCCCAAACTATTTGCAATCGAATGGTGTACGATAAACCTTCATACAAGCACGTCATCTGCTAACTATACGTCAAATTAAAATTCTTTATTACGAATAAATGATTGATTCCAAAACTTTAATAATTATTTCCTAAACTTGCCCAAACCATTCCCAAATGATTGGTGAAAAAAATTAAGATTCGTGAGTTTTGTCCGCTAACTATACGCTGGTGCCATAAGCAGCTGACGCGGCGATGCTGCCAACCTTCGCGACATGCAGCGCGCTCCTGCGCCGAAAAGTTTGTCAGCGATTAAATAGAAATGAAGCTCTAACAAACGATGTTAATTAACTAACAATCACTAGCGTTCGTCTAACAATCTAATAGAATGTCAAGAATCAACGTTTTGCTGAAATTGACGCGTTACATGTGCAAAGCCGTAAGCAACTGTCGCGGCGATGCTGCCAACCTTCGCGACATGCAGCGCGCTCTAGCGCCGAAAAGTTTTTCGGCGATTAAATAAAAATGGAACTCTAACAAACGACGAAAATTAACTAACAATCTCTAGCGATCGTCTAACAATCTAATAGAATGACAAGAATCAACGGTTTGCTGAAATTGACGAGTTACATGTGCAGAGCCGGAAGCAGCTGTCGCGGCGATGCTGCCAACCTTCGCGACATGCAGCACGCTCTCGCGCCGAAAAGTTTTTCAGCGATTAAATAAAAATGGAGATCTAACAATCGATGAAAATTAACTAACAATCACTAGTGATCGTCTAACAATCTAATAGAATGACAAGAATCAACGTTTTGCTGAAATTGACGAGATACATGTGCAAAGTCGTAACAGCTGCCGCGGCGATGCTGCCAACCTTCGCGACATGCAGCGCGCTCTCGCGCCGAAAAGTTTTTCGGCGATTAAATAAAAATGGAGATCTAACAATCGATGAAAATTCAGTAACAATCACTAGCGATCGTCTAACAATCTAATAGAATAACAAGAATCAACGTTTTGCTGAAATTGACGAGATACACGTGCAAAGCCGGAAGCAGCTGTCGCCACGATGCTGCCAACCTTCGCGACAAGCAGCGCGCTCTCGCGCCGAAAGCTTTTTAGGCGATTATATAAAAATGGAGATCTAACAAACGATAAAAATTAACTAACAAACACTAGCATTCGTCTAACAATCGAATAGAATGACAAGAATCAACGTTTGCTGAAATTGACGAGTTACATGTGCAAAGCCGGAAGCAGCTGTCGCAGCGATGCTGCCAACCTTCGCGACATGCAGCGCGCTCTCGCGCCGAAAAGTTTTTCAGCGATTAAATAAAAATGGAGCTCTAACAAACGATGAAAACGAACTAACAATCACTAGCAATCGTCTAACAATCGAATAGAATGACAAGAATCAATGTTTTGCTGAAATTGACGAGTTACATGTGAAAAGCCGGAAGCAGCTGTCGCGGCGATGCTGCCAACCTTCGCGACATGCAGCGCGCTCTCGCGCCGAAAAGTTTTTCAGCGATTAAATAAAAAATGGAGCTCTAACAAACGATGAAAATGAACTAACAATCACTAGCAATCGTCTCACAATCGAATAGAATGACAAGAATCAATGTTTTGCTGAAATTGACGAGTCACATGTGGAAAGCCGGAAGCAGCTGTCGCGACGATGCCGCCATCTTCACTTGGCTTGCAGCGCGCTCTAGGGCCGAAAAGTTTTTCATTAATTTTAATAATAATTGAGCTCTAACAAACGATATAAAGTTACTAACAATCACTAACAAACGACTAACAATCGATTGGTTACGAAGAAAAGTTCGAATTCACCAGAAAACTATTTTCTGGGGCTAACTTTGGCATACATTTTTTTTTTCGTTTTATTCAATAAATAAAGTCTAACAATCGCTGGGTTTTGTCTAACAAACACTAACAAACGACTAACAATCGATTGGCATCGAAAAAAATTTGATATTTCCATAGTCGGCGGGTCAGTTTATGGAGCTCGATTTGCATCTCTCTCGCACAGCCTTCATCACTCTATCGCAGCGACACTCGTGGTCACTAGGCGAAACGGCCGGTGCTTAAGACCCGTGGTCAGAGAACATAGATTGTATTTGTTGTGACAACTTATCGTGAAATAAAATGACGAAGTGGTGCCCGGTGCCCAATTGTAAAACGGGTAGCAGAACCGCGAAAAAACGGTCGGTTTTTCGTGTGCCGAAAGACACAGAGACGTGGAAGAAGTGGGAAGAGGCTATTCCAGGAATTATTAAATTACACAAGACGGACGTAGTATGTGAAAAACATTTTAACGTGGAAGACATTTCTCGCGAATGGATTAAACACGACACAAATGGCCAAGTAATTGCACGCGTGAGTTGTATCACAAAATTCCACATCCGCTTTGAAACGTAAGGTTCTTATTCCAATCATGTATTTTTCTATTGAAGGTGGCATATAAGTATCCACAGCTAAAGAAGCTTGCTGTACCCACAAAATTTGAAGATGATTCCCAAAGCGACTCTCCGAGTATTGCAAATGAGTATAAGGTCTTTGCCCACTCCTCGAGTCTGACGATATCACCGATTCAAGGATTGAGTTCTTTCATTGGTGAGTTTGTTTGAGAGGTAGTGTTACAGGCTTCAATTATTCTGAGAATTCGAAACATCAATGTGTGGATACGGTATAACTAACGTATGGTATTGTTCGAAAATTGTAACCGTTTAGAAAAAAATACAATTCTGCTGTTTGGCAGCTTTCTCTCTCGCACTCGCACGGTGTCGCCGAGTTGCCCTGTGTCAAAATTTCTGCGCCTGTAGCACCGACTCTTAACCCTTCCTTGACACACAGGGTCATTTTGACCCGGATGAATTTGAAATAAAATGCTTATTTTCCCAAACTGGAAAGTTTTCAATAATTGTTTACAATTCAATTTTATACTTTCCAAATTTTAATCATGCAGACATATTAAGAAATGTTGAAAGTGTATCCTGGATTTTTTTCAATATAGACCGACTCAAGGGTTGTTAAGGGCAGGTGGACGAAGTATGTTATTGAAAGTTGCATTGTTGGAGTGCAATGGCAGTTTCGAAGCTCAATTTTTTTTCGGCACTTTTGGTCCTCCAAAATCACTCAAACGTTTTTCAAAGTCCTTAATGGCGATTTTCAGCTTCAATATATAAAAAAAGATTCTAGATGATGATGAAAATAAGGAAATGAAAAAAAAATTTAAGAATTTTTGTTGCGTTCCAACGACGCAAACTTCAGCATCACAATGAAGTACTCACCAGGTCAAATTGACCCAGTGTGTCAAAGTTGTGGCCAAATATAGGTGTGTCAAGGAAGGGTCAAACAAAAAAAATTCATCAGACTATTGATTTAAAAAATGAAATATAAGTTATTGAACCATACATAAACTTTATCCATTGATATTACAGACGTCGCTTCACCAGCTTCTGTCATTGGTAGGGACATTGAGGTGTCGACCTCATTGATTGAAGAACCTAATTGTAAACCTCCAGTGGCGGATTTATTTGCTCCTCACAAGTTTTCCAAAGTACCTCTGAGAATCAGTAAACGTGAGTAACGCAATGCCTTGCTTAAGTTTTAAGCCACAATATCTGCAATAATGAATATGGCAAATGAAATCATTAATATTCCTTCAAAAAAATTGAGTCAATGAAACTTCTATTCATACTAACCGTTAAAAATGACGTGGTTTTTTCCATGTCCTGCAACAAGAATCAAATATATCAATTTTTACTTCAATGAAAATCGGGACAAAACATATGTCATATACAAGGAAATGAATGAATTTGAAATTGAAGTGGTGCAATGTAATTATTATAAGAGCCTATACATTTTCATTAATACAGAAACTTAACATTACTCATCAAAATAACTTGACTTCATTGTATCAAATTAGCGGAAGAAAATGCGAACGCCGCTGACGATGACTTCTCTGCCTATGTCCCGAAGGGATGGAGCTGGGTCAACATATGTACTGATATTGTGCAACGTACGTTGTTTACATACGCAGTTACGAAGGTTAAGGATGGCGAGGATTGTCCAGTAGCACAAAAGAGTGTTACACTTAATGTGGACGGCACATTAAAATATTTCGTTTATGGACGTCACGTTGATCCACAAGACAAGAATCTCGAACACGTTTTAAAGGAAAAAGAAATGCTTCCAGACGTATTGGGTACATTCAAAGGGATGAATGTCTGCAGTGGCCTAGGTGACAGTAGTATCCATCTTATGCCAGCTGATGATGCGTATTACGATTACGTCGACAAAGGGAGGAGTAAGGGCTGCTCTTTGCTCTCTAAAAAGAAAATATGCGATCTCTGCATAAAGACGAGGAAATGCATGCTGCAACGAGTGGCACGTCTCAAAAACCGCCCGAAGATAAATCGGATTGGTGCTGTTTCGAACCCGATTGATGCACGAAAATTATTAGCGATGGGCCTGAAAATTCGCCGTGAAAAATGTAAAAAAATACGAGCGCACAATCGCGTTAAAGTTCTCACCGCGTGTATTGAAGTTCAAGAAGCAAAAATAGCAAGCACGGACGAAGCGGCCTTGGATAAAAAATGTGCTGAATTGAATGTTTCCGACTCTCAGCAATTGGCGCTCAAAGAAATCGTCGCAGCAGCAAGCAAAAAAGACAATAGAGGTCGGCGTTACACCAAGGAGTGGGTAATGCTATGCATGCTAATGAACATTCGATCGCCAGGATATTACGATTATTACGATTTTTTACGCAAAAACAATATCCTACCACTTCCTTGCACTAAGACGATATGAAGTTAACTCTCATTAATTAACGCGAAATACGGCTTCGACGAACAATTTGCAAAACTCCTGAAGAAACATTTAGCTTGAAAATTCTCTTTAGCGTCATGGAGCCCTACTGTTCGATGAAATAAACGTCAGGAAGCCTGTCGCCTGTAGCAGGTTGTTCTAAGAATTTAACTTACCTGGGTTTAACAGACGATCGCGATGATGGGAAACAGTCGACCGACTCCAACGAGCAGGCAACACATGGTCTCGTGCTTATGTAGCTAAAAAGCTTCGAAAATTTATTTTACAGGTGTACAAGTATTACATTAAAGATCTAATCAAATAATGTATCTTTTTTTTACTCGAATCCACAAAATGGAATATCCGAGAAATCAAAATGAAATAAATGAGCTAGTGTTTATTCAAAGTATTAAGGATCATAATGCCCCATTCCCATGCTTTGTAGAAGTATTCACAAAAAAGGCATGGGCATTTGAATTAGCAATATCGGGACTGCGAAACGGAAATAAAATAAACTCGCCAAACCTGAGGTAGAAATGTAATCTTTTTATTCACAGGCCGCAGTTAGAATTGCGCTGTAAGCACTCACAACGCAATGCCCACTGCAATCGGACCAATCAGATCGTCGGTAAGCACGCCATGAACGGTGTAAGCGCAATTCGGACTGTGGCCACAGTCTTCACAGTACTTCTAATGACATTGATAGATTGATATATCAGAAAACTTACAATCTTGCACAAAAGTTTTGTTGTAAAGAGTTAATCTATATCTTATTCTATCAGTACTGGCAAATCCTAAAAAGTCGATAAAAATAGTGGGATAAAGTTCCGGATAATTGTCACTCCCGATTTCGCCGAAATTTTGCACAAACCTTTTTTTTTAAATATTATACACCCCTCAGATGAATTTTGGCGAATCGCAATAATTTGTGAAATGTCGAATTTCGAAAGTTAATAAATCAACACGCGTGTATATCTATATGAGACATAGCGCTCTACTGCTATCCACAAACGCCAAGCCCAAACAATCTTAAAAATTTCTAACCCAAACAAACACATCCAAGGAGTAAAATACCGGGTAAATACTTACAAGTGGGGTTCCAGCTAGAAAAGGGGTTTAGAAATTTTGTACCGAGTCGATGTATTTCAAGGCACTTTGTTTATCATATTTGAGTCGGGGGAAGACAATTTCAACCCTTATTTCAACCCCCAAACGCTTTTTAAAAACTTTTTTGTAAGGTATGGAGGAAACGGGTTTGGTGACATCAAGTGGGTCAAATGACATGGGTTTGGGTTTAGGTATGCATGCGCGTGTGCTTTTTTGGGTGTATCCGTAAGTGTGTGGGTTTGTGGTTAAATGATGATAATCGTTCATTATTGTTTTGTTAGTAAATATTTACAAGTGGATTTGTTTGGGTTTGAATATGAAATATTTTCTTTTTCTTAATAAAATACCTCTCCCCCATCATAAAAAAAAAAACATTTTCATACTGCACAATAGCCCGGAACGCGTAAACAAATTTTTGGAGCCGATTAGGGCTGGAGCCCCACTTGCAAGTATTTACCAAATTCCGAAAAGCGTCAACCGCTGATTGAGCTGAAATTTTGCAGACAGGTATGTATAAAGAGTGTGTCTATGGAATAGAACCATGGGGTGCGCGTAATACTGGTGTGGGCGCGGGGCACGCACCCGAATTAGGCGGGATCGCGTTGGAGATAAGAGTAGGGAGACGAACCCACCCGATCGTATCGATAAAGTAGGGATAGCAATAGCGCGCTATAATAGATATAGATATACACGCGCGTTACTTTATGAACTTTCAAAATTGGATATTTCGAAAGCTGTTGCGATGCGCCAAAAATCCCTTTGTGGGTGTCTGTGCAAAATTACAGATAATTCGGGGGTAACCGCTTTTTGGAACTACAGCCAATAGGTAAAAGTAGCTATGCCCACTTTACATAAATATATTCCTGTTTTATATTACGTATTAAAACTCAAATTACATAACAGCATTACGATTTCGTTACTATTCATTTTTCTTCTGCCAAAACATTTTGTGTACATCAATTTTGATTTGATATATTCATAATCAACGAAACAGGAGAAAGAGGTAACATTGCGTTATAAGACATTCATGTAAATATATACTGCACACATACACACATATACAGGGTATATCTTAAAAATTAGTTTTTCGTTCGTTAGCATATAGGGTGTCTCTTTCGGAGCAAACGCTTTTTTTAACGGGCAACATTTACCTAGGTGGGTAAAAAATTGGATTTCCGAAAATATTTTTATTCGATAGTATCACCTTTTAACTATATTCCGTGAAAATTCAATTGGAATATTGCTAAACTTGAGTGTGCTACAGCTTCTAACAGTCGGCCGGGCGAGCGGTAGCAGCACCATCCTTCGAACTCGTTTTCTCGAAACACTGTCTTCAAAGTCGGTGGACATGATATCTAGAGAAACACTTGATGGATGGTTTCCAAGTTTACAGGAGATATGATGAAAAACATTTGAAGATCGTTGACGACTCACTTTTTGAAAAACGATCTTCATTTTTTTATTAGTTACGTAAAAATGACGACTTTTTTCATAGATTCTGCATGGTCGAATTTCAGATCGTCCGTACCGGATAACGTTCAAAATTTTAAGTTAAAATCCGCTTGCCCGAACGTGGCTTCGAATCCGCGTCCGCTCTTGCTTGGACGCCGAAACTACTGTGCCATTGTTTACTCAGCGTTGGATTTTACTTGTGAATATCTCGGCCAAAGTTTGTCGCACATGTGAAAAAAGCGTTTTGCTTGGCAAAAAACAGCCTGTATATATGGATGCACGTATTAAGTCCCAGTCGAAAGCGACACACACATTTTTATATTTAATCGCAAAAATATAGTAGTACAACGTCTATGTTGCGCACATAATGTTAGT
Organism: Ophion ellenae; assembly: GCA_963210295.1. NCBI lineage: Eukaryota > Metazoa > Arthropoda > Insecta > Hymenoptera > Ichneumonidae > Ophion > Ophion ellenae. Next base: position 11,576,209 of record OY723392.1, read on the forward strand.
ATCGAAAAATTGTGGAAATGATGGAACCTTGTGCCGTTGAAATATTCAAACAAACTCTTCGAATATTCGCAGGCTTGCGTCCGGATTATCATTGAAACGCATTGTAGAAATGAGCTCGTTGACTTATTGTGTACAACATTTTTTTAAATGAAGATAACAATTACCTCAGACTTTTTTTTACAACGACGTTGAAATTTGCATCATTGCAATGCAACGAATTTTTTTCCCCCAAATTTTCTCCGGAAGATTTTCGCTACGAAAATCATGCAGAAATTTGTTTAGGGATCTGATTTAGCGAGCTACAATCTAAATCCGCAAAATATGATTTTGCACAACAATGAAAGTAAGAATATGTAAAAAAAAATTCGATACATTCGCACGTTGCAAACATCAATCTAATGTTTCTACATACGTTCTCAGTCACTGGGCACGATGATATCAATTGACGCGTTCGAAACAGGGTTACATAGATTCAATGATATTGGATTGAATCATTTTTAATCTTTATTTTTTCCTGCTTTATCGATGCCAGAACTTCAACATCAGAAGTGACGTTTGTGTCGCAATCCTTTTTTTTCTATAGATTTTAGGCTTTCATCCACTGTTCAACGTACTCGAGAGCATCGAGAAGTATCGTCTTTTCCAGAATTCTCAATTGTATCGGCATCATCCTCTCGCGACGCATCGACTTCGTCACCAGTGCGAGATCCTCCTGGAAAAAGAGTTAAGAAATGAGAATGATTTTTTCAAATCGTTATTCGTTTGGTCGGTGGAAAAAAATATGGTTTGGCCAATAACGGGTATTTTACCTCGAGCGTCGTGGGATAATTAGCTACGAGCAGCTTCAATCGCGTGAGCAGAAATTTTCTCACATTCTCCTCGACGACGGTGTCGAGTGCGCAATCACGGTGCTTAAGATCAAAGACTTTGTCGGATTTGAGCCAATGGTCGAGCTCGGCTTTTCTCATGCAAAAAACACGCAAAAAAGCGAGCATCTCTTCGGTAATGAGTTCGGAGCCGGACATCAACAAAAACGTCACCGTGGACGAGACAAAGCCCAATTTCTCCAGCAAACTTGAGCGTTCCTTGTAGAGACTGTCTGCCTTGCTTATGCCCAGACGTAGCTTGAAACCGTCGTTCTTATTGTCCGGATAAACGAAACCCGAGTGCACGAAGAAATCTGAATTCGTCCGCGGTCCGTAATTTATAAAAATCTGCTCACCCTGCTTGAACGATCGTTTCGCGTAACAGACGCAAGTGTCAGATGTGAGATTAAAATCGGTTGTTATCTGAAGGAAGAAAAAAGATAATACATTAATAGAATTGAACAATATTAACGAACCGGAGCAATTTTTTTTTTCAAAATACATTTCTCATGTCGAATAGTGGGCTGAAATTATTTCCAAGCACCTATATTCTATTTAAGGACGAACGTACCTTCAATTAAGTAAGGAACCAATTTGCTGATATTTATTATTATCTTCTAATAGAAACATTTCCTCACCGTCTTTGAGACTTAGGGTGTGTTTTATTACTACTTGTGGCTGCTACATGGTATTTTTTCAATTAATCTTTAAAAACGGCGGAGATATGGCACGGTCTTCTAAACTACAATTTCAAAACTGGCTTGACGTATAGCTAAAAAACTAATCGACCTTTCTGATGAAATTTGGTATAAATCTTTCTAACCTTATTGTCCAAAATTTTATCGATTTTCATTATTTCTCACTTTTTCTTGGTTCATACTCTGCGTATGAGTGTTAATGAACTGAATCTTCATTGGTTTTTTTTTCAGATGAATCCCGCCAATGCTACGTGTCACGCCGACTAACATCAGCCGCAACCCGTTTAGAAGACCGTGTTATACCTCCGCCATTTTTCAAGATTAATAAAGAAAAATACCATAAATAAAATGGTGGAGAAATCTTTCCTTTTGAAAAAAATTATGAAAATGAGCAATTTTTTTCTTGCTTAAAAGTATCACCCCCCTTAAACCAATTAAGACATTACTTTTACGTCAATTGAATTTTCATGTCCCTATACGACCGCATGGAAAAACGGATCTGGTGGGTATCAAGTAACACCAGACGTTTTCATCAATAGTTTTATGTTGATACAAAAGACCTCATGTTTTTTAAGGCGATCCAACGAACAGCATAATAAAAAATCAAATATCGGACATATTCTATAAAAACCGGAGTGTGCTATAACTTGTTTCGCAGAAACTTTGATATTTATTTTATTTAAATCGATCAATTTGTGTTGACGTCTTGATTTTTTTGACGATCGGAACCAAATGATATACTTAAGGAGGTACGGTGATGACCATGCTAGTAAACTTAGAGTCTATTTCACGCAGCAATACCGCCACGTTTTAGATATATGTATATGGCCTATTTTTCGAGAAATATTTTTTAGGTATTGGATTTCGAGTTTCCTAATATTTTTATAATATGAAAACAACCTTAATAATCTACTGCTCGACTTCAGTAGTACGCCATATCGTTGACGTTTAGCATCGTCGCATTTTCGGTGGCTGTCATCGGTTCCACGCGCCCGGCTTATTATTTTTTGTAGCCGGTTAACATGGAGAATGAAAATACTGTGGAAGTTTATCAAAAGAGTAACGGGATTGGACCTGAAGTCCAGTTTAGAGACAAATGTAGATTCTGACAGACAAGAATTAGAAAATGAAAAGATAATATTGCGATTGCAAATAAAAAACGTCGCGTTGAAGTTAACCTCAATGTCCGATGTCCAATCTGTCCAAAGTAAAAACATATTTAATCGATTGTTATGTTATTTTTCCCTTTCCCACTTTTCACAATATTTGCAGGTATAAAAAGGAACGTTTATTTTATATGACGGTTCTCCTATGCTGAATTTATATATAGATGCGTTGTAAAGGTACATGTCGCCAGAGAAATTGAGATGCCTTTGCTGTACGTAAAAGAACTTCAAGTAAATGTCGACGAAAAGCCCTTCATAATCCATTAAAAAATGTACGGCTTCGCACAATCATATTTTTAATTCGCGTTGAAAATATCCGATAGACGGATCAAATTTGCGCGGGTATCCGGCGTTGCCACACGTCGAGCAAGATGGCTGCTGTTACGTCACGAGAAGTCTCGTTCTCCGAAAACTTCGGTTTTTGCGACTTTATTTCTAAATTTATTGCTTATTTCTGCGGTGACCTTTCCAATTCAAGGTGCCTTATCGATCACAAAGATTCAACGAACGCAACCATCAGTTTTTTTTACGTGTTTCTTGGCTCCAAGTAGCACAAAAAAATCGATATATAAGAGGACTGGCACATTTTGTCGTCAACGTTTGACTAATTCACCAACTTTAACAATTAATAACTCGGACAGTGTACGGTAAATCTCGTGGAAACTCCGCATACGCATGGACGAAGGTCTCGACAATGCTATAAAAAAATCGGGCTTTTATCTTGAACTCGCTCCAATCACCGTACCTCCTTAATGGAAAAGAGAGACTCTTGTGTTGAACTGACGGTCGTTATATAGCGATACTTACTTCGCCCTCTTCGTGATTGCACATGTCCCACATCGGGATTAATGCGTGGATCATCTGTGTCCCGTTGTTGCTCGGTATAAGATTCTGTCTGGTCATTACCGTCGACACGGCCCATCTGAGAGAGAATATTTTTGCGAATTTAGCCTGCAATTATCGAACACGTGAATAGAAAATGAGGCCGTTGTTCCAGTTACATTGAGAACGCTTTTCCCCTATACGAGATTCATTACTTGATTTTCACTTTTATATAAAATGTTGATCGAAAATATGCAAAGATATACTGCAATTTGACAAAATCCTTTCTTTGTATTCAACACAATCGTTAGGACAAAAGCATTTTACGTTTAAGGGGGGAGATACCTTTAGACGAGCAAAAAATTTTCTGATTTTCATGATTATTTTTAAAAGAAAAGGTTTTTTTCCCATTTTTAAGACTTAAGGTATGTTTTATTACGACTTTTGACTGTTACATGGTATTTTTTTGTTTGTTATTGATCTTTAAAAATGGTGGAGATATAGCACGGTCTTCTAAACTGCATTTTCAAAACTGGCGTGATATGTAGCCAAAAAAGTAATCGACCGTTTCTCATGAAATTTGATAAGATTAATAATTAAAAAATACCATGTAACCGTCAAAAGTAGTGATAAAACATACCTTCAGTCTAAAAAATGGTGAAGAATTATTTCCATTAAAAAAAATTATGAAAATCAGCTATTTTTTCCGCGCCTAAAGGTATCTCCCCCCTCAATCACTGGCCATTTATCTGAGGCTTGATCGTTCATAATAAAACTAGAAAAAAGAGAGCCATGAAATGTTGGCACGTACAATAAAAAAATATACTTATCCGATATAATAGAAATATTGTTAGCAATAGTTAGCGAGAATAGCGAGGATGCTAAAAACCGGAAGCGCAATTTGTAAACCAGGCTAAACGCGAGAAGAACGTCTATGCATTTTCCCTTGACTTTCTATCGGTTTCTTTAATAGGGTGATAAAGGAGCCATGAGCACGAGTGGTATTTTTAAATGATGGATTGACAGAAGAATTGGAAAATCCCTTCTACAAAGAACGAAAAAAAAATATCTTGCACTCACACGTATTTGTGTGTATGTGCATATATTTATGACGCTTCTAAATCGCTCATTTTGGGGCGAAATTTACCTAGAAAGCCGGAAATGTCAATAAAAAGGATTATATTATTGTCTCTTGAGGACTTTCTCTCTCGTGAAGAGTCGAGGAGTGGGACAGGCACTCCATGCTAACTCGTCGCTGTTTTACGAATGGACATTCACGGCCGCTTCCGACATGCTTTACGAACACAGAAGTTATTCAGAAACGAAGAGTGTTGGATAAATTTGAATGGCAATTGGAAACATTTCCATCACTTATAAAACAGCGCGTCTTCAATTTATTCGTGTTATTCAATCTAAATTATTTGATGAAACGAAATTAAAGATTTAAATGAATTTTCCAATTAAGCTCAAATAAAGTGTAAAAAACTGCTATCGTTGAGATAATAAAATCGAATTATTAGTTCATGTTTACGATTTGGTTACTCAAATTGACGTAATCAATGGTACGATTTTAATCCTCAATCCGTAAAGGTATTTGAGGCACCTTAATCCCGTGAACCTGGGTCGTTTTCGTTTTCGTACTACCAAACCAACAAATGTCAATGAAAAAATCTGAAACAAATTATGGTTAATCTGTAGGTCGTACTTCTCAAGGGAAAAAAGGGTTTTTTTCTTTCTTATATTAAATATTTTTTTCATCAAATATTAAGTAACCTGCGAATAAAATAATTTTGGGCAGGACGAAAAAGACGCAAGTTCATGGATTGAGGGTCAAACGATCACATTTACCGTGAACAATGAATCTTATAACTATTTCTATTGACTCGGAACACTTTAACTGATCCCAGTTGAAAATGAGATACAAATCTTACTAATTTACGACCGTATGCAGATTGCAATAATTAACTTTGCAATATCGTTAGATCGCCGCTTTCAATTGAACAGGAAAAAATATTCTTCTCCACTTTTTCATCCGTATACAGATTTATAAAAAAAAATTACCGATCACCGTTTTTATCTGGCAAAAGAATTCGGGGGCAACCCATGATGAATAATTGAAAGGCTTAGTAGGAAAAAAGATTTCTGAGAAGTATCGAGATTTCGCCAGACAGCAATTTTTTGGAAAATGCATTTCAGACATCGTCAAGGGAGGAGATATCTTTAGGCGACGAACAAATTTGTTGGTTTTCATGATTTTTTTAAAAGGAAAGGTTTCTTCACCATTTTTGATACTTAGGGTATGTTTCGTTACTACTTTTGACTGTTACATGGTATTTTTTATTGATCTTAAGATATGGCGGAGTTTTGGTACGGTGTTCTAAACTGCATTTTCAAAACGGGCGCGACGTACAGCTGAAAAACTAATCGACCGATTATAATTAAATTTTGTATCAATCTCGCTAATCTTATTGTCTAAAAAATGACCCTAAATATTTTTGATAATAAAAAGAAGTATTTTTTTATTGCAAAATGTAGCAATTTTTTCGAAAAATGCAATCTTTTCGTTCCAAAGCGTACCATTTGATCGATTTTCAACACTTCTCACTTTTTTTTGGTTCATATTCTGCGTATGAGTGTTAATGAAAGAAACATCTTCGTAGGTTTTTTTCAGATTAATCCCGCCGAGAATACCTGTCACGTTTGACAACATCCGTTGCAACACGTTTAGAAGCCCGTGCAATACCTCCGCCATTTTTAAAGATTAATAAAAAAATTCATGTAGCAGCCAGAAGTGGCAATAAAACATACGTTAAGCTTAGAAAATGGTGAAGAAAATTCTACTTAAAAAAAAATCAGCAATTTTTTCCTCGCCTAAATTCCCTCCCTTCTCAAATTGATTATTTCGGGTATTTCAAATTCAGCATTAATCGCCCGTTGCTTTTTTAAATATGATATCGGGGTTTTCCAATTTTCGAACTTTCGCTTGGCAAATTAATAACATAATCGTCGAACGTATTGCGCCGTCGCTCAAAATTATTTGACGTGGTGTCTGCAAGGTTCGTCAGCTTTACCAAAGAGCAGGCTCTTCGCTTCGCGGGCCATTGTACCAGGAGAGCAAGAAAGTGCAAACGTGTGAAAGTGCACAAAGCTGAAGATGCAAACCCATGGACGAGTCTGCAACAACTTTCTGCGAAACGTAATTCGCCAAATTCCCACCTTGTTACTTTAGTCAAGTTTTTGTTTGAATACGAAAATCATTTATAGTGAATTAAATACAAGCTTAATTACTTTTGAACATTTTATTTTATTTCAATTTCGCGAATAAAAATGTACAACCCAACTGAAAATGAAATAGAAAGTGATGTACACCGGAAGCAGCCGATAATTGCTTACCCGAGAAATTTGTGTCGAATTGATCGCCAAAAAAAAAAAGTTTCGAAAACGATTTGCAGAGTGTCTCTGGCGATGTTTGCAAGGTGGCAATATAATACTTCGTTCGCGCTTGGAGCAAGGTTGAATACGAAGAATCGCTTCGACATCATTTGAGAAATAAACAATTCATTGGAGATAAATAAGCAATTATAACACGAGGACACGGTGAATAATGACTCCAAATTGTAACACTCGTTGAGTCAGCAGAACGGAATAGTGAGAGTACCTCGTATAAACGAGTATAAAAAACCTTCCGGTTCTTATGATCCAGGGAGATCGTTTTTTTTATTTTCTCTTTTTTTCCTTGTAATGAAACATCGGCATTTCGGTTGGTTTAACGGTGGACGAGGCTAGCAAAATGCTCCAACGGAGCTATAAATCTCAAAACATAATATCACTGAGCGACTAACGTGTCAAGTGTTGTAATGAATTGACGGGTAAAAAACCGCTTGGGAAGACTGTTTTTTTAATCTCCTTTTACAACCGAACGAGAGTGAGGAGGATCATCGGGATGAAAGTAGGGATATACACTCGAGTGCATGTGGGAAGGTCGTGCGAAGAATTGAAGATCGTGAGATCTTCGCCATACTTTCTCTACTTTATATATGTGTGTGCATGCACGCGCCTAAATGGACTTCGAATATGAACGCGAGAGAACTATATATACACGATGCAAAAGCCTGTTCTTGGCAATATAATACGATGAAAATTGATGTCCTTACGTGGAACCTTAATCCAAACTCGATTGAACAGGTGATCAGCTGTACATTAATTATATAAACAATCCCGGCAGACGGTTCGATAATACAAGGTAAAAAATATATATGTCAACAAAATATTTAAAAAAAAGCTTTAATTTGATGTACTAAAAATTAAAAAATTATTTTCATTCGCCAAGTCACCTATATGTGACTATAAATAAAAGCTTGGGGCGCACAACTTTTTAAATGATTAATAAATTTGATCAATTCAGTTTCATTAACCGTATTTACTTTCGCGAAATAGTACTTAGAGAAATTGTTATCACATGTTTATACTCAGTTTCAGGATTTTTATTAAGGAAATCTAAGATTGTTTTACAGTCAATGAAATACAGTTGATATGTTAACGGATTTATGTAAATTGAAGGTTATATGTCTAAATTTTGAGCGCCCCAAGCTTTTATTTGTGGTCACATATGGGTGACTTGGTGAAAAAAAAATTATTTTCTACTTTTTAGTACATTAAATAAAAGCTTGGTTAAACATTTTTTTTACATATCAATTATTTTCTACTTCTTAGTCTTTAATTGATTTTACTACTTAGTTATTACTAGTAGTTTACTAGTTTACGAGTTTGTACGTTAAAAACATGGAATGCTTATAAAGAATAACAAAAACTGTAATTGGGATTGAATTTACGGCTAATTGCTGCATATAAACTTTTCACATACGAACACAGTCGGCTACGAATTTGTTTGTATGTGTTAATGAGATTTTATATGGATAATTAGGTATCGCTAATTTTACATGAAAAGTTAAACATTTTATGGGTATAAAAAAAAGTTGAATCATGCATTGTCACCTTTTAGATGACTATTTTGCATTTTAGATGACTATTTTGCATCTCACAGAAATTCAAGTTAATGAAAGATTGTAAAAAAAGAAAACTCTTGTTGTCGGAAAAATTCGTATGATTTTTTGTCAAGTGACTACTGGCGAGGCCAACCTATATTTGAAGATACAGTAGAACCTCGGTTATCCGAACCATTTGGGACCGAGATTAGTTCGGATAATCGAAACGTAGGTTTGTTGGGACGAGATCATAAACAACACCTTTTTACATAAAAACAGTAAATACATATATATTAAAATTCGACATAAATAGTAATGTTGAAATTTACATATATATATATATATATATATATATATATATGTGTGTGTGTGTGTGTGTGTGTGTGTGTCTGTGTGCGTGCGCGCGCGCGCGCGCGTGTGTGTGTGTGTGTGTATTTTAAACACCTGAAAAAAGACGAATGCCTTTTTTTAAATTTTTTTTCAAATAAAATCGTTCATTTTTAATTGACGAACGGCTGCAACACGTTTTTGAGCGGCTAAGCCTCGCAGCCGTTTGAGAAGGAGAAGTTGCGTTGGGTTGCTCATTGTTGCTCACGGCGGTGGCAGCGAGCAATAATGTACCTTTGGCACCAACGTTCGGATGATTGAGCGTTCGGATAAACTAAGTCATCGTTCGGATAATTGAGGGTTCTGATCATCGAGGTTTGGATAATCGAGGTTCTACTGTACTACACAGGGTTTTCAAATGAATTTTAATTTCACAGTGCGTGTCGTTGTTAGCAGTTCATTTAAGATATTTTTCTTTTTTTATTACATTATACGCTCTTATAAATTAATTTAGTGATATGTCGACGGCAGTAAGGCGAAGATGAACTTGTTCGAACTACCCTAATACATTTTTTTATACGCCCGAGAACCATCCTATAAAAAAAATTAGGCAAACGATTATAGATTTCGTAAGAAGTGCTTTTTTCTTTCTTATTTCGGTATAGAAATGAAGGATCACGATAAATTCGTCGAAAATTCTGGCTCCTTTAGTGAAGAGCAGGGAGAACGCTTCCACCGAGATATGAAAAGCATGGAAGATAGGTATCAGGGAAGATGGGACACACACATGATGGCTAATTACGTTCAGAGTTTGATGCGAGAATGACTCGAGTCTCATCAAAATCAGGAAAAAGCTAACTGAAGGTAAAAATATTTAATAAAACTTCAATTTTTCAATGAAAATAGATTTTATTAGAAAATTGTACATGTTTCGGTTCGTACGTAAAATGTCAAATCAAGTGTTTCACACTGAGTCAATTTGACCCCGATAGTACTTCACCCACCGGCCCTTAGCAGTCCTTCGGTCGGGTTTTGATGAAAAAATATGGGATCCACTTTGAAGATTTCTTAATATGTCTGCATAATTGAAAATCGGAAAGCATAACATCGAATTGTTGTAAAAAAAACATTGAAAACTTTGAATTTTAGAAAAGTGAGCATTTAATTTCAAATTCGTCCGGGTCAAAATGACCCAGTGAGTCAAGGAAGGGTTAGAATAGGATCAGTATAAAGATAATATTTCTAAAAAATACAGATTTTCGGCTCCAAATGGGTTGTTGAGCTTCGATATCGATTTTCAATCGTCTAACAGAGATGGTAATTGATTTTCATTGATTGATTCATCGAAATTCGGAATCAATCTGCCCGCTTGATTAATTTCGTTGAAAAAATAATGTGTAGGGGCAAAACGGCATTGACTGTAATCGGCACGCAGAAGAGAGAAAGATAGAGGAGAAAACGGACAATCGGCGCACATAAACTTCATCTTAGGCTATCAAAGTTAGAATGTATACGCGAGGACGCTCACCCATCGGCGCAGGTAATGGTTTCGAGATATGCACACGGTAGTTCTGTTCGTTCCGAGATGAAATTCATCTTCCTATGGACACGCGGGCAAAGAGAAAGAGGGAGAGAAAGAAAGAGAGAGAAAGATAGCGACATGGAGTAGGAAGGGAACGAGTGTATCTATGAACCTCTAGAAGTATCCTCAAGTTTCACCGGCTTACTTACGACGTAGCTGAGAGAAAACACGCATCAGTTTGCGAAAGGAACTTACACCGACAACACCGAAAACAATTCACGCGAGAACGGGCCCCGGTCACACGCAAAGTGCGGCGTTTTATTCCATCATTTACATTCTTTTTTTTTCCTCCTTGCCGAATGTCATTTTTCAGTAGTCATTTTTAACAGCCACAAAACAATTTTTCCAAATTCATTCGTAGACCTCCAACATTTGCGAAATACGCGCAACGGTCAATCAAATTCTGTACGTCTTTTTTTACGTACATAATCGTAAGACTGTATGAATTTTATAGAATGTTGGATTCAGTGCAATCGTAAGAATATCATTTTCGTTGTACTGTGTCTCGCAGCGTTCTACGTGCATGTTCTTTTTAACAAAGCACCAAGGCCCCATATCAACAAGAGACTTTACTTTTGATTTGTAGATTTTAAGGGGAAAAAATGTCGACCCTTGGCACTTTACGACGATAACTTTTCGCGATAAAGTCGTCGGTTTTTTTTTCCTTTTGGAGTGATGAAGTTTTGATCGGGAAAATCGTCGTCGAGCTATGTGGAAATTGTCGTGTATTGTTTTTTCCTTGATAACGATCGACAACTCCTCAACACAGGATCAACCTGGAACGACGGAAATTTCAAGAAACTTTCGCAATTATGAGAATCAGGTGAGCCTGAAGATGTATCAAGAGTATGCGTGTACGATCTCGTGCTTGGGACGAGCATTATTATCCCAATTATTGGCTAAGCTTCATGCAGGTGTATATGTTACGGTTAACGCAAAATGGATGGATAACCTATCTAGATAAACTAAAATAGATAACATATCTAGATAAAGTTAGTATGATCTAGGGTCTCTGGATAAAGTTCGAAATTCCCAACGAAATTATCACCCCTCGGACGTCATCCAGCTATTATTGGATAATTTTAAGGGGTCTTCTCACTTTAGACGTTAAAAAAGGCTATTTTCATGAATTTTTTTGATAGGTTTATGTTATAGATATTGATGTAAAAGTTGTTACACTTAATGAATACACTTTCGAAATACATTTTTAAAAAGATTTATGTTTTTATGTAACGCAAACAAACTTTAAACGCGTTTTCTCGAAACAACGTTTTTCGACGGCTCGTTGATAAAATCTTCGAAACTACTGAACTGATCCTTATGGAATTTTAACCACATATTCTTTACAACTATGGCTATAGCGCATATTAAAGATTCATTTTTTTGTTTGATATTTACTATCTTTTTGCCAAAAACAGTGAAAAAGGTTCTTTTTTGTTTTTTCGATAGATGTCCGCCATTTTGTTTGGGTTTGCATATATCAAAATCGTATGATATGCGCTATAGCTATTAACATACTGAATCTAAAACCGTTTGATTTTTTTTTGTTTTGGATGATCCATCTCCGAGATTTCATCAACAGCGCAGGCCTACAATTTTTTAGGACATTTTTTTAACCACCATTTTCGTCTATAAATAGTGACGTGAATAAATATTTTTTTAAAAATATATTTTGAAAGTGTATTTATTAAGTGTAACAACTTTTATATCAATATCTATAATATAAACCTATCAAAAAGATTCAGGAAAACAGCTTTTTTAGCATCTAAAGTGAGAAGACCCCTTAAGGAACATGATCTCGATACAACGAAACCTTGATGTAACAAAACTCGATATACCGAATTTCTCTAGAGATTTATCATTCCGAGGTTCGACTGATATATATGTGGGGACTTCCTATACGAAACCGAGACATCGTCGAACTGCGAGAAAGAGAAATTCGAAATTGGAAAAAAATAGCAACGAACCCAAACAATGCAGATTAATAAATATTTATAAAAATATCGCCACATTATCTTTTAGTTCGCAATAAAGCGTTTTGGGGAATACATTTTTTTTGCATGTGACCGAGTGTTTTCGTATTATTCATTGACGCATGTATGCTTTTTTTATAAGAGAACCTCAAAAGCTTGAACGTGATGAAAATCATACTGTAAAATAACGCTGAATAATTTGTTCCGTGTGAATGGACCGCTGAATTCGAAAATAATGATGGTCCAAATTAGCACGAGCCTCCTTCGTCAGTTGCATTATTGTGCAACAGTGAATCACAACTAATGCGAAACTTTCCTTTTTTCCTTTTGGAATCGTGTTCATTGAACTTTGGCGATTACTTCGATATGGTTTTCGAACCTCGGTCACCGAACCAGAGTCCACGACTCGTGACAAATTGGCAGCTATCCCAGTCCGGAAATCGCAAGGCGTGGAAAGATTTTTATTTTTTTAAGAACGTTCCATCTCGATGGAAGATTCTGATCGATTATGCGTTCTCGAGGAGATCGAGAACGAGCAGCGGAATGGAATAAAAGCAGTTGACCATTCGAATTAAAGAGGTTGGAGTGGTCCAGTTGATTCAAATGACGCTTTATGATTATTTTTTTTTCAACGAACTACAAAAAAATGCATACGAGGTATATATTTATTCTGTAGATGCCAATTTTTCATAAAATATATCATTAAAGGGCAAAATTATGCATTTTAATATTTTTATTACGTAGATAAGAAAAACTCTTGTGCTACTACCAACTTGAAAAAGTATAACATTCTCGATGATTATTATGAAAAAACTGGGTCAGCGAATCTTTTATGCAACTCAGAATGAAATTTGGAGATTTATGCCTATTGATATTTATCACGAGATTATTTATTATTACCGTTAATTAATATTAAGAGGTGGCGACGTACGGCACCGTCACGGACATTGAGGTTGGCAGCAATGGTCTTCATCCGCTAGCCGAGATTCGTAATCTTTCATTAAACCTTGAAGGTTCAATATTGAATGTACAGTCGAATCGCGATATAACGAAACTCTAGGGAAGTTCGTTATATTGAGGTTTCGTTATATCGGAGTCATGTTCGTTAAAATGTTCTTTAAAAAATATATTAGTACTATAAATATAGGGTTTTTTTTCAAGAAAGCAAGGTTTAAATTAGAGCAATTTTTGCAAGCAATTAGCAATTAGCGCATAATGTAGATTATTATGTCGTTGCATGAAGGTTTCGGGTGTCTATCGGCAGGGAGTGGACAAATCTTCGGTATATCGAGGTTCGACTGTATATGGTTTACGATGGGCAAGATGGGGGTTTTTCTTCAAATGTTTACAAAGGTTCAGTTTGCCTTAATCCGTTGTTAAAAATAGTTTATCTTGGTGCTAAATAGCAAAAAAAATACATCACCCGTAGCATGAACGTCTCACCCATCTAACCGCACGTAAAATTACACACATTAAGGTAGTAGTCTCGCCACAGTCACGTTGAAAAGTTTATTCTCCGCTCAATCGATGAAAGCTTCGAAAAATTGTGAAATATCTTCATGATGTAGGTTGTACATCTTATTAGGATGTAAAAACGTATACAACAATGAAGAAAGCACCTAATATGATGTTTGGAGTTCCAAAAATAACAACATTCCCTCTATCACCTAACCCTCACATTTGAATCAGACTATCCATACCGGCTCCTAACACTCTGCGTATACGGATATGCACACACTACTGTAGTCTAGCGAGCGCGGAGATCGTGGCAACGTCGCAAGCCCAGCGAATTTTTGTCATGATATTTAGTATAAACGGAAATGCAAACCTTGAGCTGTGTCCGGAATAATGGAGCAAGTGCAACGTAAAAGCAAATTAGCCAAACGAAAAACGATCGCCAAAAATAGAAAAGCAGTCGATTATGACCCGTGCAAAAAGACAAAATGAAAAGAAGAACCATGTAGAGGTTATGAACAACGAAAATGTGGGACATCGTATCGTGAATCGTTGAATTGATGAATTTCACTTCGATAAATTGATAGTGAAAGTTTTTTTATTTATTGTTTCATTTTTAATTTGATTCATTCACTAATTTTGACCTATCACACACACACACACACACACACACACACACACACACACACACACACACACGCACGCACGCACGCACGCACGCACGCACGCACACACACACACACACACACACACACACACACACAAATATATGTAGTAATATAAAAAAGTAAATAAGAAACATCTGCCGTGTCTCTAAATCAGCCCCCCGACACAGGCCTACTATTCCTATACGATAAACGAAAACGCGTTTTGTCCTGGCTTTTTAGTTCTTGAAATCGCCACTGCCTAGCGTTGGCTGTTGTGTGACAGCCTTCGGCTCTAAATACTCCGATCAGCTGAACGATTCGACACTTTCGTGGCTTTCGCCTGTTATCGTTATGGCGACGTTATTTATTGTGTTCAAATGAAAAATCATTAGAACGGAAAATCATTCCAAATATATCAATAGATTTTTATTCATGTAAGCTATTCGAAACACCGGCGCAACATACATATATATGCATGCCTGTCACACGACTACTAACGCCACAGTGCGGCAAGGACATTTTGCGAACAGCATTTATCTTCCAGTGTCAGGGGGCTGCTCTAGATACATGTTCTACCGATGGACGTACCGAACGCTTGCAGCGCTGCCAGATCGCCGGTCCTAGATTTCTCCAGTCGCTTCGTGGCGCTAGCGCCGCTAGACATCGCTTAAGGCCATGTGCCACACGCCAAAAAATTTCGACGCGGCCTCTCGTTACGTCGGTAGCGCAGATCTCGTAGTTTTTAGCTACGAGTCGCTACCGACGGACAGCGCAGCGATCGCGAATTCGGTCTCGATGCTTCGCACTAGGACGAAGAGTCTCGAAGCCAAATAGACGACGATCGCTGAGCGCGCGCGTGTGTGTGTGTGTGTGTGTTTGCTACGCCGACCGCGTTGAGAAAGAAGGAATCCGTTCTCGCCGCCGTTCGGTCGTACGCAAGCACCTTATATCTATGTGCGTGTCACACATTCACACAACTATGCGTAGCGACCACGGTGCGCTTTATTGGAAGCATGCGCTCGCTCGGCAGGAGAGCGGTGAAACTTTGTTGCATTTTACATTGTATATGCAGCCATCAAATCGATTTTTTTCGACGACGGCCACAACCAAAAGACTCAGGCATTTCCCTATACTTTTTTAACTCATTTAAACAAATAGGCTCGAGCACAATTTATAACATCGATGCCGCTTATCGTTAACGATTTCGATCCCTGCCAAAATTTCGAGCGACCGAAATTGCTCGAAACTCACTCTACAAAAAAGTGGTAAAATTTTGCAATGCTCATTATTTAATCAAATGCGTTCAGCATTTTATCTCTGCCAGGGTTTATATTTGGCAGCATTTTTGCTGGTCAGCTTCTCGAACAATCAAGATCGCTAGCCTCGCTCTACGGGAGAGCGGTGAAATTTTGCGATCGCGCATTGTTTAAACAAATGCCCTCGAATCGATTTTTTTGTTGACGGCGGTCATCGGTGGAAATTTCTTTATGGTTGAACTTTCTAGCAAACAGGGTTTGCTAGAGACTCGTATGGTGGAAGGGTGCTAGCATTTCTCCACTCTTTTTTAATTAATTTAAACAAATAAGCTCGAAGACTATTTGGCATCTCGATGTCGCTCATTATCGACGAATTCGATCTCTGCTAAAATCTCGAGTCACGACCGAGATCGCTCGAGACTCACTCTACAAAAGAGTTGTAAAATTTTACAATGTTCTTTGTTTAAACAATTGCGATCGGCATTTTTTTTCTGCCATGGCTTATGTTCGGCAGGTTGTCTGCGGCCGACCAAATTCGCGAACGAACGAAATCGACCGGGTCTCACTCTGCGAAAGAGTGGTAACATTTTATTAATACTAAATTATTATTAATTATGCTAAAAAAAATACGTTTAGCATTTTTTCTCTCTGCCGGAATTCATCTTCGGCAGGTTTCTCCAAGGATCGAATTTTCTAGCAATGACGATCGGAGAAGTCTCGCTCTACAAAAGAGCGGTAAAATTTTACTATCGCGAATTGTTTAGAGGTCATCGGTGTAAAATTTTCGAAAAATCGGTTTGGAAGCACTTTTAAAAAATCCTTGGAAATTTTAAAAAATGTACAATGCCCTTTGTTTAAACAATTGCGATCGGTATTTTTTTCTCTGCCATGGCTTATCTGCCGCAGGTTGTCTGCGGCCGACCGAATTCGCGAGCGAACGAGATCGGCCGGGTCTCACTCTGCGAAAGAGTGGTAACATTTTATTATTACTAAATTATTACTAAGTATGCTAAAAAAATACGTTTAGCATTTTTTCTCTCTGCCGGAATTCATCTTCGGCAGGTTTCTCCAAGGATCGAATTTTCTAGCAATGACGATCGGAGAAGTCTCGCTCTACAGAAGAGCGGTAAAATTTTACTATCGCGAATTGTTTAGAGGTCATCGGTGTAAAATTTTCGAAAAATCGTTTTGTTGGAAGGACTTTTAAAAAATCCTTGGAGACTTAAAAAAAATTCTAATGCTCTTTGTTTAAACAATTGTGATCGGTATTTTTTTCTCTGCCATGGCTCATCTGCGGCAGGTTGTCTGCGGCCGACCAAATTCGCGAGCGAACGAGATCGACCGGGTCTCACTCTGCGAAAGAGTGGTAAAATTTTATTATTACTAAATTATTATTAATTATGCTGAAAAAAATACGTTTAGCATTTTTTCTCTCTGCCGGAATTCATCTTCGGCAGGTTTCTCCAAGGATCGAATTTTCTAGCAATGACGATCGGAGAAGTCTCGCTCTACAGAAGAGCGGTAAAATTTTACTATCGCGAATTGTTTAGAGGTCATCGGTGTAAAATTTTCGAAAGACCGTTTTAATGGAAGCACTTTTAAAAAATCCTTGGAGACTTAAAAAAAATTCTAATGCTCTTTGTTTAAACAATTGTGATCGGTATTTTTTTCTCTGCCATGGCTCATCTGCGGCAGGTTGTCTGCGGCCGACCAAATTCGCGAGCGAACGAGATCGACCGGGTCTCACTCTGCGAAAGAGTGGTAAAATTTTATTATTACTAAATTATTATTAATTATGCTGAAAAAAATACGTTTAGCATTTTTTCTCTCTGCCGGAATTCATCTTCGGCAGGTTTCTCCAAACATCAAATTTTCTAGCAATGACGATCGGAGAAGTCTCGCTCTACAGAAGAGCCGTAAAATTTTACTATCGCAAATTGTTTAGAGGTCGTCGGTGTAAAATTTTCGAAAAATCGTTTTGTTTGAAACGCTTTTAAGAAATCCTTGGAACCTTAAAAAATATCATGCATATTCTTTTGTAGCTGAAAAAACCATTATAAAGTGGTTTTCGAGCTATTTTTTTAAGGAAGTCTCCGCCGCTGAAAATCGTCTTTGGCGATGTCTCATGCCGGTAGGCGCAGTTCTCAACTCTTGTAAGCCTATTGTGGGGACAAAGTCACCGACTAAAAATAGTTTTGTTTTCGACCAATAGGTGGCATTCGATTACGGGGAAAAAAAACTTTTTCAGCTGTAGCGTCTTTGAAACCGTTGACTTCAAACACGTTTTTTTCAAAACCATGTTTTTGATATCGGGACAGAGCAACACTCAAACAATGTTCGACCAATCGACTTAAAATTTTAACTGTAGTTTCTTAGATTGCTTTAACAGTCAAGGACGAGCTCTTTTTTTTGATTGACTGAAAATTGTAAAAAAAATATATCACTTTTTATACCCAACCCCAAAATATTAAAGAAACAGAAAATTTCTTCATTTTTTAAAGTGTTTTTGAAAAGCTGTATCAATGTTAAAAATAGTCGTATCAAGATGAAAAAGAAAAACATTATTAAGCTTCAAGTTTCTAGTTTGAGATCTTTTGGCAAAATAATTTTGTGAGCTATGGTTATCGCGCAATCATAAGAGATAGCGAGAAAATTATTTTTCCAATTTTATTTTTTCAAGGGATTTTTCACAGTTAAATCAATGCATCGGTCCGTTAGCTTGTTTATTCAGTTCCAATTTGGTTTTTTGTGGTCTCTCTATGTCAACTTTTTGCTGACATATCCGACTTATAATAAAAAATGTTCCTTTTGTGTTTGATCAATGATATCACAGCAACCAATGATCGCACAGGAAATTATTGCGCAGCTTTAAAAACTTGAATCAATTTCGTACAAGACCCTTTCGTTGATTTTTGAGAAAAAAATCATGTTTTCACCATTAACAGTAGTTTGAAAAATAGGACAAAACATGACATTTTATGGTTTTTCAGTAAATCTACTACTCCATTACAAATATTGGTAGAAAGACTAATGTCGCCACGTTTATTTTTCAGCTTAATGTACCCCCAATAGCCGTGCAAATTTTCAAATTGATCCATCGACCCGTTTTTCCGGATCGATCGATCCAAGTTTCACAAGAGAATTAAAGGAACAAGTGTTCCTAAACATCCTGTAATCATGATCAAAATGAAAACACCCATTTTCTTCGACTATTTTTAGAACTTTGCAGTAGTTGCTTGTTAAATTTGAGAAAAAAAATTGAGAAATTAAAAAAATTGTAATCTGTTTAAATTTGTAAAATTTTTCAGGAAACAATGGTGACTCGTTGTTGCCACGCTTCGGCTTTTGCGCACCATAATTTCACTCATCTGTAATTGCATTGATTAAAAGTTGATACCCCCAAGCAGTATTCACTAGTCGATCTGAGAACTTGTATGCCATTAACTGTAGATATTTTCTGCGAAGGTTATCAGGGATACAAAAAACACTTATTTTTAAATGATCTCTTGTTTGGAAGAAAAAACCAATGAACAATTTCTTTCAAAAACTAATCTTTTTGTGGTAATTTTTTTCTACGTTTTGATAAAAAAAAATGAATCTAATGTTTTTGTAAACTCTCATTTTTTTCAATTTTTGATCATGCCTAGTTTTGAAAAAAAGATTGTTTTCCATAACCCTAATAACCTTCGTAGAAAATATTGAGAATCAATTGCATAAATGTTCTCAGATCGACTATTAAATACAGCTTGGGAGTATCAACTCTAATTGATGCAATTACAGATGAGTGAAATTAAAGTGCGCAAAGGCCGAATGGTATAAAAAAGGAGTCAGTATTGTTTCCTGAAATATTTTACAAATTAAAAAAATGTTAATCTCTCGAATTTTTTCTTATATTTAACAAGCAACTAGTGCCAAGTTGTGAAAAAGTCGAAGAAAATTAGTATTTTTATTTTGATGATTACAAGATGTTTAGGGATAATACACTTGTTTCTTCAATTGTTTTGTCAAACTTCGATTAACCCTTGATAGAAAACGGTTCGATGAATCATTTGCAGACTAACAGGGATATTGGGAGTAATTCGAGCTGAGTCGGCAACATTAGTCTTTGCATCAATATTTGTAACGTAGTGGTAGATTTACTGAAAATCCAGAAAAAGTAATTTTTTGCCCTTCACCAAATAACGGTTAAGGGTGAAGAAAAAAATCACAAAAATCAACGGGAGGGGCTGGCAGGAAATTTATTCGACTTTTCAAAGCTGCCTTCTAATTCCCGTTGCGATAATTGGTTGCTGAGAGATCGATAATCAAAGACAAAAGGATCTTTTTTCATTCGAAGTCGGATATCTCAGCAGAAAAATTGACGTACAGAGATAAAAAGCTAATTAAAGCTGAATAAACAAGCTAATTAAAGCTGAATAAACAAGCTAACTAACCTATACATTGAGTTAACTGAAACAAAATTCCTTAGTCCGATGACCCCTGAAAAATAAAAACAAATTTGGAATTTTTTTCTGCCGGTATTTCTTATGATTGCGCGATAGCCGTAGATCACAATTTGTTTGCCAAAAGATCTCGAAACTATCATCTTGAAGCTTCAAAAGGCTTTTTTCATCTCGATGCGACAATTTTTCAGATAGACACAGCGCTTAAAAAAACGCTAGAAAATGTAGAAATTTTGTTCTTGTAATTTTCGGAGTCGTATATAAAAAATTTGGTTCAAAACACGACCTTTTTTTTAACTCGTCTCTTTTCTTTAATTATTTTGAAGTTTCCTCTCATTTGACTGCTAAAACGAACGTAATAAACGAAAATATTTTACTCTTAGTACCACGATTAAATTTACGATAGTTCTACTGCGTTCCACGGAGAGGGTATGAGGTTGAAGTTTGCAACGTTGGAACGCAATAAAAATTAAAATTTGTGAAGTCTTTTTTTATATTTCGGCAACCTTTGCTTACAATAATCCTCCAACAATCGTCACCGTGTACTCCGATCTAAGGGGTCACACTGTGGAATTGAATTTTTTTTTTACTTGACTTAAAAGATGCTTTGAACCATCTATAATAAGGAGAAAAAGTTTGGTACCTGTAAAACAAGGTCCGCAGGCCAGCATGGGTCTGCGGTGGCAGTGGCTGGCCCTGTGCGAGACATCGACCGTTTTTCTCAAAACACAATTTTTCAAAACGGCATGCAGCATAACTCCGACAATTTTCATCATTTTCACTCCCAATTTTGGGTACATGTTTAAAATAACATTCCGAAGAGAAATAAGTACGGGATTTTTCTATGAGTTTGTTATAACATTAGTTATTACCAAATGATGGTCCTTTTTTTCTGTCGAAAATTAAGTTTTTGGTTTAATGCTTGCCGATTACACAAAAAATAACATTGTCACAATTCTCTACGTATTTCTCTAGCTATACTCGTGTAAATTAATAGAATTTTTTAAATTTTATTCTAAAATCAAATTTGCGTCAGCTATACTGCGTGCCGCAGAGCGTCTCAAATTCAACATGCCTCGCCAGAATGGCTCCAGCGTCACCTTTTGGCATAATTTTTCAATATAAATTTCATTTTGTTCACTTAAAGATATGACTAATAACATCCTTGAATATTAATATTCTCTTATTTGTCCTTCTACAAAAAGAATCGCGAAATATCACTCAATTTTGGACGTTTACAGTGGTGTAAGCCATTATGGTAAAACGAGCGTGCGCTCTTGATTTCTATCGATTTTGTTCAAATTCTAACCAGACATTGTTCATATTATTATGCAAGTTTGAGTGAAATTTCAGAACAGTTGACTATTTAGATTGGAAGATAATGGATTTTTGAATAGCAACTTTTAACACTGCAGGGTCTGCATTGGCCGAAAGTCAGGTCACTTAATTCGGCGTACCATTCTATTGTGTTTATGGATTTTGAAAAAAATATATGATTAGATAGTAAACTAGTTAGGGAACGAGTGAAAAAGTTTGAATTGTCTTTACTATTCAGTTTTGCTAAAGGCGTTCAGTAACGACAGAATAACTCTCGGTTAGAAATATTTATCCCCTATAACAACAAGACATTATGCAACACCGCAGAACAGCGTTGTTCAATATTTCGAGAAAAAAGTTAATTATTGTGTTCCTAACGTTAAACACTTTTAACGTGAAGAAAAAGATTTGCGTTATAAACATTAATATTTCATATTGCTTATGTTATTACCTTGTGTCTTTTTAAAGAGGACAAATATTTTTCACGGAAAATTACTCTGTCTAAATTTCAATGCAGACCCTACAGTGTTAAAAGTTGCAATTTTAAAATCAATCTCCGAATCTAAATAGTCGACTGATCTGACATTTCACTGAAACATGCATAACGATACGAACAACGTCTGGTTAAAATTTAAACAAAATCTATAAAAATCAAAAGCGCATGCTTGTTCTACCTTAACGCGTTCAACCGTTGACCATTCAATTCTGTTGGTCTAACCGTAGTAGCCGTAACCATTGAGATGGAATGGTCCTCGCCCTTTGTTTTAAAACGTACATACGTAAGCGAAAGTCGTTGCTCAGATTGGTGGTGCGATCTATGGTGAGATATTGTTCCTGAGCGAAGCCGAAGAGTTCAACGAGTTCCTTGAGGTCAGCCTCGCTGGTGCTCTCGGAGAGATCGAAGCCAGCGGTTGATATCCTCGCGGACACTGGGAGGCTATACTGTGGCCGCGACGAGTGACACGGTTTTGTCCTTGGCACTGCCTTCTTGCTGCCCTTGATAAATCCGTTGGTCCATCTAGATGGTAAATCCGATGCTACATTAGTTCTGGTTTCTACATGCTAGTCCAGGTACCATACCTAGCATGTGTATGCGTACGCTATCAGTAAGAGTATTAGTGTGGTGAAGATACGGAACCAGTATATTTTACTATTGCACGGTATACCAGTACCATACTAGTACATTTGCGTGTAGCGGTGTACTACCATACAGGTATACCGAGGGTCTTCTATCTTTGTACGCCATACCAATAGTACTCTCGGTCATCAGGGTGAAGCTATCGAGGAATCGCCACAGGTCCACAAATCAACCATGTTTGAGACATGACAGTTTTGTGTTCGTAGGCAAAGGGTGTTGAACTTTCGTGCACCATTTTGGTCGCACACTGATCAGGAAATCAAGGATTTCGAGGGGTAATGGAAGTGGCTACGGATCATCGAAAAATATGCTATCTGCGAATTTTTCACAAATAAATACCGAGGTATTTCTGCGAAGAGCAAATAAGCTTGAGTTTTTTGCACCAGAGCCGTTGGCTGTTTGACACATCGGCGAGGGAGAAAGCAATGCGAGGGACGATCGTGGCAAATTACAAAGTACGTAAATTGAGGTTATAGCACGTACGTACCTTGACTTCCGGTGTTTTCTCCTTCGACTCCTCGCTGTCACCGTGTTCCTCGATCTTCTTTATGTAATCGGCCGCGGCGGTTTTCTCGTCGATTATTTCTTTGTCGGTTTTTGTCGTTGGTGGTGCGCCGGCGTCCTGATGCGTTCTTTACAGCAAAATAAACTCACCAAAACGCGACGAAAACAAACTTCACTCGATCACACACACTATTTCCATTCTATCACACAAATCGTATGAAATATATTTCAAACGAATGTTCGAGGTTATGGCCGGAGGTTATGGCTCCGGCTTTCGACCTGTCAAAAAATAAATTGTTCCGGAAGGAGGCGAGCGCAGTCGGTAAAAACAAGACGAAGCGAGCTGCGCGCCGCTAGTGAGAAAACGGATGAACTGAACGCTCGCTACAGTACCTGATATTTTGAGCTTTGTTGGTACATTTTTGCTAAATTTATGTAAAAATTTCAAAATGCTTTTTCTCCGCCATTTGTTCATGAAAACAGATGAAACAAAGCTCAAAATGTGTGCTCTTTCACTGTCGAGAGCATGATTCGCGCCAAATTAACGAAAATGCGATGCAATGGTTAATAATTCACAGTTTTTCGCATGGTAACCACAAACTGCAAATTTTTTTTCGAAATTTTGGAAAATTTCGCGAATCATGCTCTCGGAGCAAGCATCCTGCATGCACACAACAAATTTCATTCCAATTGGTTGATCCGTTTGGGAGAATTCCCATTTCAAAATTTCGATGCGGTCGGAGGCATGTGGCACATGGCCTTAATTTAAATCGCTATATCTCTGAAACCAGACGGTCAAAATTCATGATTTTTTTTACCCACTTCGTCATATGTTCCTCTGTAATTGAGAATCTATTAAGAAAAATCTGTAGAAAAGTTTCCACGTTATGCATGAAATGTGAAATTTTCCACCGATCCCCATAAGAACATTTGTAAAACCGTGCAATCGTTGATTGCCAATATCTCGAATACGGAACGGTGAATCTTTTTGAAATTTTGCAGGCAATCACTGTTTAATGTCTTGAATGTGTTCTCAAAATTAAAAAAAAATCTATACAAAAACGTCTTGGCGAGACTACTACCTTAAACTAAATTTTATCACTGGTGTTTAGCAGTGAAAAAAAAATTCAAAAAATTCGTCATGACTCTGCATAGTTTAAACAATAACATGTATATTTTAAAAAGCTAATCTTGTATTGTGACTGGTGCTCAAACCGCCTTAAAACGGATTAAACTTTTCTGCACACTTTTCGTTCGATCGGTGCAACATCGAACGAATCGAAGAAAGAAGCAATTCTCGCGCACGACTTTCCACGCGTGCAACTTTCGCGACTCCCGCCAGCAGAATTATAATTGGAGTTTCGTTCTCACGACCTTTGTCGTCTCGCGCGTCACAATCGGCCACTTTTCCGCCAGGCAAACAAGACGCGGTGAAACTATGCACACGCATCTTTCAACGTTTCTCCGTGCGCATCGCAATCTTTTTTTGTTCTCTTTTTCTTTCCCACATATAAGACTCTCGCGCGGCAACTAGCGAAATATTTTACGATCAATTTGCCACTTTGCTTTCTACAAAGCGCGAGCGCGAGAAATTCTTCCGAGGAAAAGTCTCTCCGAATATTTTCAGCACGTCATTTCTTTTGCATGATGAATGGATTTTTGGGCTGTTCAGTACTTAAGGCGGGAGCCTGAATTAGAAGGTCCAAAAAAGCGTTTTTTTCGGGAATTTTTTTCGAAAGGAAAAAAACAAGTGAGCCCAGTAAACGTTGAGGTATCGTTTCATGTATATTTGAAATGTATTTAAAAAATGTCAACATGCATCAATAAATCACTGCAGATCTATCAGCTTATTCCATGTGCGCCTCGCCGCTGCAGTCCCCAATCCTCGGGAAAGATGCAGCTCGTAATTCTTGACTGAACCAAATAAACCAATAAAATGTTCAAGTGTCATAAATTTTTCTTCTGGGTGAATTATTAGGTTTATATTATAGATATTGATATAAAAGTTGTTACACTTAATAAATACACTTTCGGAAGACGTTGAACATTTTTTTTAAGTTTATTTATTTATGTAACATTAACAATCTTTAAACGCGGTGGTCTCGAAACAACGTTTTTCGACGGCTTGTTGATAAAATCTACGAAACTACTGAACCAATCCTCATTAAATTTTACCCACATATTCTTTACAACTATAGCTATAGCGCATATCAAGGATTTAAAAAAAATTATATTTTCGTTTTTTTGCAAAAAAAACGGTGAAAAAGACGTTTTTTTTTAAATGTCCACCATTTTGTTATTTTTGCATATATGAAAAATCGTATGACATGCGCTATAGCCATTAACATACTGAATCTACAACCGTTTGATTTTTTGTTTTGGATGATCCATCTTCGAGATTTCATCAACAGCGCAGACTTACAATTTTTTAAGTACATTTTTTTAACCATCATTTTCGTCTATAAATAGTGACTTAAGTAAATAATTTTTTTTAAATGTATTTCGCAAGTCTATTAAGTGTAACAACTTTTATATCAATATCTATAATATAAACCTATCAAAAAAATTCATGAAAATAGCCTTTTGTTAGCGTCTAAAGTCAGAAGACCTCTTAACATGCTGTACAAATAATTTAAAAATACCTTTTTAACGACTTTTTTTATTCACTTTGAAGAAATTTTTATACTGAAGAAAATAAACTTTGGATTGATTCAATAGGTCGCTTAGTTTTTTTTGCTATCACGTCCGCCAATTTAGAAAAAACGTGAAAATGAAAACTGGAGAAAACGCGCTTCAAAGTTTTCAATAGGAGGAAATATCAATATTAAATATAAATCGCTTCTCTGTTTTTGGCCTTGTATCTTCGTAAATATTTACAATTGGCCTCTGTAACATTTTTAATATATTCCTGGAAAGTTTATCTATCCATTTAAGGGACAACACCACTGTGATGGCTTCAAAAAATCTATTTTTTGAAAACCATCTAGAAAAATCTAAAATACATTTAAGATTAAGATGCCGTTGGACCCAGGTCGAAAAAATAATTATTTTCGGAGATATTGAATATTTTGTGGAGCGGTGCAGCGCTCCGTGACGGTCGGGCTCCCGCGCAGCTGCGCGCCTCAGGGTCGGCAGGTATACCGGGCCTTTCCCAGGTCCTGCGGGTCTTTCCCAGGTATTCTTTTGTCTCCCTTCACAAAAACCGGCTATTGTTATAAATATAGTTTCGAAAAAAAGCCATAGGTGGCGATAATTGAAAAAGTTTTAAGGCAGGTATAGGGATAGCGTCATAGCGTCAGTTTGCGAATAGAAGTGACGCTACTCGTGTCTAAACGCTCCGAATCGTTTCGTTTATAAATATCGAACGCTCAGAATTATTCTTTGCACATCGAAATGGATAATCCGAAAGTGTATGCGGGGAAAAAGGGAACAACACGGAGCTATGTGACGAGGAGTCGAACGAAAATTTCGAATCGAAAACCTCCGAACCGTTATAGCTCCGAAAATAGTTCTGCAGAGTATGTGAGCACGTCGGCGAAAAAGTTAAAATCGTCGGACGATTTAGAGGTCGGTGTTACTAGCGATTTCGGTTATCGTATAGTACACCTCGTCAATGCATTGAACATTATATCGACGTTAGTGAAGTGCAAAGTGTGTGATCGCGATATAAAGTTTACTGAAAAAAGTTTGCGCGGACTCGGATTCAAAATCGAGGTCGATTGCGGCCATTGTGAAAAAGTGCAAATCAATTCGTGTCCTATGATTGACAATGCATACGAAATAAATCGTCGGATCGTATTTAGTATGCGTCTTCTTGGCGTCGGTTTGAATGGCCTGATGAAGTTTTGCGCATTTATGGACCTACCGCGCCCCATATTTCAGTCTTTCTACGATCGAATCTTAAATTCGATTTCGATTGCCACTAAAGCTGTGAGCACAGTGAGCAAACAAAAGGCTGTACTTGAGGAGGAGACAATTTCGTTGGAAAATGGGGTGGAGGACGGAATTATCGTTTCAGGCGACGGATCGTGGCGTAAGCGCGGTTTCAGCTCGCTTTTCGGCATAACAACGCTAATCGGCTGGTACACTAAAAAAGTGATCGACGTTATGGTGAAATCGTAATATTGCAAAGCTTGCGAGCATTGAAAAAAAAAAAGAAAGCACCGCGGGGTACTGGGAATGGAAAAGTATCCACGACGATGAGTGCCAGGCGAACCATAGCGGCTCCTCCGGAAAAATGGAAGTCGACTCAGCTGTCGAAATGTTTCAACGGTCTGAAGAGCTCTATGGCATAAAATATAAATATTATATTGGTGACGGCGATTCTAAAACATTTCTGGGCATATCGAATAGCGATCCATACGACGGTTTCGAGATAAAAAAAAAGAGTGCATCGATCATGTCCAAAAACGTATGGGGACGCGCCTCCGCGAAATCGTGAAAAAACAAAAAGGATTGTCTGGCAGAGGAAAGCTCACCGGAAAATTGATTGACGAGTTGAGCACATATTACGGCTTGGCTATTCAGAGGAACAGCGATGATGTTGAAAAAATGAGGAAGGCAATTTGGGCAACTATCAAACATAAAATATCCACAGATAGTGAGCCACAACATGACGATTGCCCAGAGGGAGCCGAGTCGTGGTGTTCGTGGCAGCGAGCGGTCGCAAGCGGTAATATTTCTGAATATCGCCATAAGCCGACTCTTCCTGAGGAAGTATTGGAGGCAATTACGCCAGTCTTCGAAAATTTGAGCAGAGACGATTAGCTGCAGCGTTGTTTGGGCGGCTTCACGCAAAACAACAACGAAAGCTACAACAAATCAGTTTGGGCAATAGCCCCCAAGTTTCAGTCCGGGAGCAAAAAAATCGTCGATATGGCAGCTGATATCGCGGTATTATTATTCAATGATGGCCTGAGAAGCCTTATGAAAGTTTTGAAGACTTTGGGGATAACTATCGGCCCAAATTGTTTCAATTTTTGCGTTGAAACCGACGCAGCGCGGATCGAGCTGGCGGAGCGCTCGCTCACAGACGCTGCAAAAGAGGCAAGAAGAGCCTCTACAAGTTCGAGAAAAGATGCTAGGGACAATGATTTGCTTCTTGAAGGCCAGCTATATGGTGCCGGCATCGCTGATTAAAGGTAAACATTTTTTTTCCAATTTATCGCATAAATTAACAAACCTAAAACTTTGAACGCGTTTTTCTCAAAACCACTTTTTTGAGTGCGGCACGCAGCAGAACTCGAGCAATTTTTATCCGATCGACTTCAAATTTGGACTGCATCAATAAAACTAGATTATCTAAAGAAGTACATAGGATTTTTTCGATATCTCAATAATAAAAAAAGTTATAGCCCATTTTCGACGAGAAATTTTGCTCGAAAATCATCCTTTAATTTCAAAAGCGTGCCTTTTTTTTGAAATCAATATTTTTTTCAAATCCCTATGTACTTCTCTTCAAAATATCATATTATTAACGAAAACACTCGGTATTTTTTTTCAGATCGACTTTGAAGAGAGTTCTGCTGCGTGCCGCGAACCACTACAGAGGCACCTGACGCGGGAGCTTCCCCAGCGTCACCATAGGGCGTGAAAATTTTGAAATTTTTTTTATGTATCTTCAATAAACAACGAAAAAAATTTTAAAAATTTCGAATATCTCTTTTTTTCCCACAAAAAAAATTCTTGAAAAATGGCAAAAAAACAGGGGGTCACAGTGGTGTTGTCCCTTAAGCAATTAAAGAAGGAATCATTTTTCGGACCTTCTAATTCAGGCACCCGCCTTAATGTATTGAGCTCGAATTTTAGGGCCTCGGAACCACCGGAAACCGCTATTCGTCCCGTCCGTCCGGCTGTCATAACAATGTCCCCTATCTCTTTTCTTGCATCCTTATTTAATACCTTACGAAAAACACAATCAGCGAGTGAATTTGAGTGAAATTTATTGCGGTTGCTGTGAAATGATACGTTTTGAGAAAAAAAAGTAAAAACACAGTTTTCATTTTGACAGAAGTGAGTGTGGCATATTTTCGGCAATGTTTACATGCTGTTTGATCACTACTGGTGCGCGTGAAATATTCTTCTCTACGGAATGAAGGATTCATCAGCAAACTTTCCGAACGTCACTGAAGTTGAATTCGATATTATAAAATCCGGCAAGTAGCTGATCCCTTTTAGTCCTGCGCGGTCGCACTGTAATTTCGCTGCTTACACGTACAGTTTTCAACGTTTTAAATCGCTTTAAAAAATCTTTAAAAATTCACGAATCCTCTTGAATCCTTCTAGAATGTGAATCCACCATTGTTGAAGTGCAAAAGTTATCATATTTGTTGCTAGAAATAGCTAATAATAGCCAGAAATGTTAAGACGAAATTTCGCTTAGGTTATCGCCCCAATAATGCCCAATATTATAAATAAGAAATAAATAATAAAGTAAATATTCACAATGTTATAAACATTGATTTCAAGTAATAAAAATGCCAGAAAGTAATGGAAAATTTGCTCAATCAAATAATCGTTTAACGAATAACCGGTATAAGAACGTTTCTTCATATAAGATGAAATACTTGATATTTCTGGATACTTGTGCATTTTTAAAAAACTCTATCTCGTTTTTTGGAATGTAGTATTGATAAAGCTGGTGCATCAACGATTTGAAAACTTTTAAAAGAGAATATCTAACCTTTCTACAAAAAATATTAGGTTGACGAGAAAGTTTTTGCGTTTTATCACTAAAAATGAAATAAAAAAACATTTAAAAAAATAAAATAAAGAAGCAGTCTTGAAACGAATGATTAATTTTATTCTATCATTTCTACATTCTACATTTGTACATTCTACATTTAGAATCTATTTAGAATCCGATGGTGGATACATAGAATAAAACTAATCATTCGTTTCAAGACTGCTTTTGTATATTATTTTTTGTGATCAAACGCAACGAATTTCTAGCTAACCTCAAAGTTGCCATGCGTTTTACAAAACTTTCACAAAAAACAGGTCCGTGAAAGTTAAAATTGTGAATAAAATCATAAGTATATGGAAAATTGTTTGTTTAAGGGGTTACCCCCACTTGCGATTTAAAAAAAAATCGATTTTTTTTATTGCATTTTTTTGAAGTATAAGTATCTCAGAATATGTCCTGAAAATTTCAAGTCGATCCGAACAAAATTGACTGAGATATGAGCGTTGAAAGAGAATAATCCGTTGTATAAACGACCGGCTAGTCTGCCGTCTGGCGCGCTCGACCCTCCCTCCGACCTTCAATGCATTGTTCGATGAAAAGGGTCGTATACCTGGCATTCACAACGTTCATATAATAGACTGGAATTTATAAAAACGTATTTTCGTTGTCTGTTATGGTCTAAACTCGTCAGTGTAGCTCGAAAGTTCGACTATATAAGACGTATATTCCGCCGTTCATAATATTATAAGCGCAGTTTTTATTCATTTTACATTAAAAAATGGACCGAAAAAAAGGTTCGCGACAAACAAGAAGCAGTGATAATTTACGGAAATCTCGACCAAAAAAAAGGAAGGGTGTTTTTAACCCCAACCTGGCCGAAACGGAAACTGAAAGTTTCAGCACGTCTGCGAAGAAACTGAAAAATAATATTGATATGACTGTGAATCAAAGTCCTAATATTGAATATCGGATTTTGAACTATTGGGTTGTGTTTGCTGCTATTTCAAATTTAGTGAAGTGCAAAACGTGTAATGGAAATATTACATTTGAAACGGCAAGTGCAAGAGGACTAGGCTTCAAAATCGTTGTGAAATGTGACTCATGTGCAGATAATTTGATACCATCTTCTCCTTTTTTGGAGCATTCGTATGAAATAAATCGTCGATTTATATTCACCATGCGAGTTCTCGGCATAGGATTGGCGGGAGCACAAAAATTTTGAGGACTTATACATGCCAAGGTTTTTTACCGAGACTACATATTCAATAATTTTGAAAAGTATTTATGAGTCTGTGAAAACATGTGCAGATGTAATATTTTAAAAAGCCGTACGAGAAGAAATTGAAGATACACCTAATGCAGAAGGCGATGCAACTCCTCAATTAACAGTTTCCAGAGATGGATCCTGGAGGAAGCGAGGATATACGTCGTTGTTCGGAGTCACATCAGTTATAGGCTACTACAGTGGAAAAGTACTTGATCTTGTGGTAAAAAGTACGTATTGTAAAATGTGTGAATCGTGGAAACATAAGCTAAATGATGCGGAATACGAAGAATGGTACGAAACACACGAAGATAACTGCAGTGCAAATCACGAAGGCTCCTCGGGAAAAATGGAGGTGGACTCCATTATCGAAATCTTCAAGCGTTCAATAGGAAAATATAATGTCCTGTACCGTTGCTATATTGGAGACGGAGATTCGAAAACGTACACTGGGCTAGTAAATTCTCATCCTTATGACGACGTAGAAGTTATAAAAAAAGAATGCATCGGTCACGTCCAAAAGCGTATGGGATCCCGCCTTCGTAATTTAGTAAAAAAGAAAAACAAAAAGCTTGGTGGTAAAGGACAGCTGACAGGAAAATTTATTGTCAAGCCCACTGTGTACTATGGACTTGCTATTCGACGCCATTCTGCTTCTGTTCACGATATGCATGAGGCAATATGGGCGACCTTCGATCATTACAGTTCAACCGATGCAAATCCACACCATGAGAGATGTCCAACCGGTGAAGAATCGTGGTGCTCGTATCAACGAGCTCAGGCGAGAAACGAGGCTTTCCAACACGATTACAAACCACTTCCATCAAATGTATTGGATGCCATCAGACCTATATACAACGATCTGAGTAAGGAAACTTTACTCGAAAGATGCGTCGGTGGCTTCAATCAACATAACAACGAGGGCTTCAACCAACTTATTTGGAAAATTAGCCCAAAAATCGTCTCGAGTGGAGAAATCGTTGTAAATTCAGCAGCTTATATTGCCGTTGGACTATTCAACGAAGGTTCAAAATCATTATTATTTTATTTGAACTCAATCGGAGTGAGCTGTGGACACAACGCGCACGAATACGCTGATAAAATGGACGAAGCACGGATCGCACTGGCAGCGAGACGTGCGGCCGAGAGCACTCGTGAAGGAAGAATGTTACGAAGGCAACACCAAATTTCCGTTTTGCAAGCGGCATCGTCGG
This sequence comes from Ophion ellenae, assembly GCA_963210295.1. Taxonomy (NCBI): domain Eukaryota; kingdom Metazoa; phylum Arthropoda; class Insecta; order Hymenoptera; family Ichneumonidae; genus Ophion; species Ophion ellenae. The sequence continues at coordinate 11,608,550 of OY723392.1, forward strand.
CGGAAGAACTTCTGTATGGGCCCGGAATAGATGACTCTATGTAAGTTTACAAAAAAAAATATTTTCTTCGTGTAAACTGAAATTGAAACTTTAAACGCGTTTTTCTCAAAATGTCATTTCTGAAGTCGGTGACCAAGATTGCTCGAACACTAATGAACCGATCTTGAAATTTTGCAGGCTTATTTAAGACATAAAAATGTAGTCTTTAATCGTTCGATTTTTTTTTCGAAAAAAAAAAATGGCTGTTCTATAGCCAAAAAACGGCCGTTTTTTTCGTTAAAATCGAACCGTTAACTTTGACGGTCCGCCATTTTGTGAAAAATGAATATTTTTTAAAATCCTTCGATTAAAGACTAGTTTATACTTATATTTGACTAAATCCATCCGCATTTTTTTTCAGATGATCCACTTCGCCGCAATGTTGGTCACCGCAAACCGTGTATATAAAAACATTATTTCATTGACGGCCATTTGCCACTAAACAATGTAATATTTTTCAATAAAAAAATTACTGAAAGTTCTTCAAGATATGTTCTTTAAGATGGTATATTGATCGATTAAAAAAGTTTTGTAGTTTTCTTTAAAAAAATTCATGAAAAAGGCCTTTTTTTGCACTACAAGTGGGGGTAACGCCGTAAACGAAAAATTGTTTGATTTAACAAAAAATTGTTTAGTTGAATAACTCATTAACAACTTCTAGGTATTATTACTATTCGAAATCAATATTTATATCAATTTCAATGTGCCCGAATTGTTTTAAGATCTCGGTGTACCGTAAAGTACTGAAATTCTCAGTTAACGGGTACATCTGTCTAGGTGGGTAAAAAATTGCATTTTCCAAAAATATTTTTGGTGTATATTACCTTTTAGGTATATTCTTAGAAAATTTCATTGAATATTCCTAAAATTGAATGAGCTACAGCCTCAAACAATCGGCAGGGCGAGCGGCAACAGCACCATACTTCAAACTTTAAGTGCGTTTTTCTCGAAACACTGTTTTCAAACCCGGTGGACATGATAACTCAAGAGGCAATTGAAGGATTATTTCCAAATTGACAGAAGATACGATGAGAAACATTTAAAGGTCGTTGATGATCTCACTTTTTTCAAATCAATCCTCATTTTTTAAGTTACGTAACAGTCACGACTTTTTTCATAGATTTTGTATACACGAGTTTAAATACGTTGCGACGTTGTTAAGAAAAATATTTTAAAAACCGGCGATTGTCAACGACTTGTATGTATTGTTCACGTGAATAACCCGTTTGGTTTTTAGATTTCGAATGGACCGTTTAAGCATTTATACAAAGATTTGGATACATTAAGCATGTATCCAAAGATTTTATTTTTATTTTGAGGACACATTCAAGACACTATTAAGTAATAGATTTCAATTTTTCAAAATTGACAAAGTTTCTGAAGGATTCACCGTTCTGTATTCGAGATATTGGCAATCAAAGATTGCACGGTTTTACACGTGTTCTTATTGGGAACGATGGAAATTTCACATTTCATGCAGTAACGTCAAAACTTTTCCACAGATTTTTCGTAAAAAAAATCTCAATTACAGAGGAACGTACGACGAAGTAGGTAAAAAAATTCATGAATTTTTACAGTCTAGTTTCAGAGATACAGCGATTTAAATTAAGCAATGTCTTGCGATGCTAGCTCCATGAGCCGACTGGAGCAGACTAAAGCCGGCGATCTGGCAGCGCTGCAAGCGTTCGGGGCATTCATCGGTAGAAAATGTATCTAGAGACGCAGCAGACTTTTTATATTTACTTTATTATATTACCACATATATATATATATATATATTTGCTAGGTCGAAATTAGTAAATGAATAAAATTAAAAATTCGTTGAAAAAAATAAAAAAGCTCTTATTATCAATTCATCGAAGTGAAATTCATCAATTCAACGATTCACGATACGATGTCCCACATTTTTGTAGTTCATAACCTCTACATGATTCTGCTTTTCGTTGTCTCTTTTTGCACGGGTCATAATTTCGACGGCTTTTCTATTTTTGGCGATCGTTTTTCGTTTCGCAAATTTGCCTTTATGTTGCACTTGTTCCATTATTCCGGCCTCCGCTCAAATTTTGAATTTCCGTTTATACTAAATATCACGACAAAAATTCGCTGGACTTGCGACATTGCCACTACCTCCGCGCTCGCTAGACTACAGTAGTGTGTGCATATCCGTATACGCAGAGTGTCTACGTATTAGTAGCCGGAATAGGTAGTCTGATATAAAAGTGAGGGTTAGGTGATAGAGGGAATGTTGTTACTTTTGGAACTCTAAACATTATGGGTATGTTCCGATATTACTGACAGCACTTTGAGCAGCACGGATGCCGTTCCGATATACGCCGTAGTAAGCTCGCGGTTCGCTTTCGTGATCTTATGACGTCATTGTTTTTGTCGTCACTTCCTGCTGCGATTACTGCCGTTCGCGACGTGAGGCATCTGAAGTAAAACTAAAATGGCGGGAACGTACGAGAGCGTTATCCTGACCCAGGTAAGAATTTTCAAAAAGTTGTCCAAAAGTCGGCTAAAAGGGTGCCAAATGTCCGCCCGGAAGTTGTCTTAAAGTCAACAACCATCCAAAAAGATAACTGTTGGACACATGATAACTTATCGGTAACTGCCAAGCGGACATTTGGTACCCATTTGGACAACTAATAGACAACTATTTTGAAATTGCTACCCGGGGATAGACGCCGAGGTGTCGATTGCGTTCCGATATTCCAGTCAGATTGTACGATAGAGGGGGTAAAAGTAATATCGGAACGACTTCTGCAGTTCGACAGTCTGACGTCACGTCGTCAGCACTTGCAGTCAATATCGGAACATACCCTATATTAGGTGTTTTCTTCATTACTTTATAAGTTTTTACATCGTGATAAGATGTACAACCTACATTATAAAGATTTTCGCAATATTCCGAAACATTCATCGATTGATCAGAAAATAAACTTTACAACGTGACTGTGGCGAGACTACTACCTTAATCGAACTTTTGGCTGGGAAAACACCTCCGATATATATATATATATATATATATATATATATATATATATATATATATATATAAAGTTTGATTAAGGTAGTAGTCTCGCTATAGTCACGTTGTAAAGTTTATTTTCTGATCAATCGATGAAAGTTTCGGAATATTGCCAAAATCTTTATAATGTAGGTTGTACATCTTATCACGATGTAAAAACTTATAAAGTAATGAAGAAAACACCTAATATAGGGTATATATATATATATATATATATATATATATATCCATAACCGATAATCTTTTCGTTCTGGACGTGATCAAAGTCATCGTGATAAGGCCCAAAAAATGCTTCTACCTCAACAACAGTTTCGTTCAATCTATTAATTCCCTTGGCTCTCTCAGTTCCAGCGATATCGTTCCGAAGTGAGAAGTATCGAATACGTAGGAACGGGAGTCGATCGCCGGGACGCCGAGGATTACGCGCGAAGCGATTCGGCCGAGTTCGAGGACGAGGATTTGATAGGAAGATGGCGAAACAGTGGTTCGGCCTTGGAGCCAAAATGGCGAGACGGCGATTCACTGCCGCTCGTGCCTTTCGACAATTCATCGAGAGGAAAGAAATACAACAGCCAGGACGCGAAGAACGAGGAAACGCGGGTCTTCGTGTCTTCCCGACACACGGAGAAGATTCTCGATCCCGAGGACCCGAAATTATCGAGAGTCCGAGTCGAGGACCAAGTAACGATAAGCAAAATTCCCATCGCTCCGGAGGATCGAGACTTTTCCTTCGACGATGAGATTCACGAGCATGACGAGCGGCTCGGGGAAAATTCCAAAAAGCGCAACATCCGGTACGATCCGCCAGCTGTTGGTATATCGCAGCTTGAAAAAATCCCAAGAATTCCCGGAATGCGTGCGTCAAGTTCCATGCTCAAGGAGCAGGCCGACGTGACAAAGAACTTGGGCGTACCAGCGGGGAGAACTGAAAGGACTAGTCACAACGAGGAATTAACGTACGTAATTGAGCCGTATGTCTCGAGGGCGCGTTACGTCGAAGCCTTTCAAACGCATCCGAACGAGTACGAGCTGAACGACGAGGAGTATCAGAAACCACGACCGCGAAAACGCCGTCCACCACAGAGCTACGAGTTCGTCGAGACGCGACCACCCACTTACTCGATATCGTGGAGCACGGAGAGATACGTCGAGACCTCGTCGTTGCCGAGTAGCGGCTTCGTGAAACAACCGGAAGTGACAACGCGGCGGTCGGGGGTCAACGAGAAGAAGAGCGTGAACGTGATTCTCGAACGTAGCGGCTCGATGGGCGACGTGGGTCCTCGGAGAGGTTCCGAAAACGCCGAATTGAGGTCACTCCTGAAGATGCAACAGATCGAGGGCCTGAGCCTCTCGGAGCTCCTGCAACGCCGAAATTTCACGTTGAACGACTTGCTTCGCGGTAAAGCAGAAGTTTTGAGGGTCCTTAAATCGGGCGCTGAAGACGACAGTGGCGAGGTCATTGGCGTGCGATCGAAAATCTTCGAAGCCAAGAAACTGAACGTGAGCAACAAGGAACGCGATAGGAAATGGCAATCGAGCAACGATGACCGTTCGATTTCGAGCTCCAGCGAGACCACGACGCAAAGTGAGAGCGACACGGGAACGCCGCCAAGTACAATCGAACGAAACGAAGGGAAGTCGGAGGAAAAAATCGACACGGGAAGGCCGCCAAGTACAATCGAACGAAACGAAGGAAAGTCGGAGGAAAAAATCGACGCGGTCGAGTCGTCCGATGAGATCAGCGAGAGCGGAAGTTCCAGCGAGAACGAGAAACTCTCCGCCATCGTCAGACTCACGAAACCAATCATGCTGCCGCGTCAGAATATTCTCGCGGATACGAGTCCGGGCAAAGCTGCGATTCTGGAGGATTCTGGCGAGACTTATCAGAACGACGAGAACTTCCGGACGAGCGGCAAATCGTCTTCCACGCTTGACGACGACGAGATTATGGAATTTTCAGATTTTACCATGGGAAAAGTCGCGACTGTTGGCCCACGACCGGAGGAAACGATGAGCAAACGATACGAGAGTAAATTCAACGAGGACTCAGGGTCCACTCTCAGCATAGAGAATATTTTGAGCAGCACTCAAAGAACCTCCACGATCTCGCTGAACGATCGGACGAAAATTCATCCCAGCAACGTTGATACAGCCACGCGACAATTAACCAACTCCCAATTTCGCTTTCCGGATTTGGATTATCAGAGCGACGAGCCTCATCGCGATGATTTCGCGCTCGAAAACGGAGCAACGCACAGCCGCGAAAAAAAAACCATGAACATCGACGAAATTCCAAAAGCGAGGGGGGGAATTTCAGCGAATCACGAGACGTTCGCGAGCAGCAGTGAACCGTTCGAGCTCGTATCGAACATCGAGCCGGAAGCACGTGCAGAAATATTCGAGTTGTTCAGCACAGGCTCGAGCGCGAAACGCCTAGAGCGTTTGTTGAAATCGCGAAACATGAGCATCGACGAATTGATCGAGCTGCGCCAGAGAGGCTCGAGCAGAGTGCATCTCGCGGAAATATCGCGATCTCGCGAGAACGTGCATTCGCGAGATTACAAGCGAACGGACGGGATTGGCGGCGAAGAGTCGAGAAACCCCGTGACAGAAGCGATCCCGAATGAGACACGTCCGACCGAGGAGGAAGCGAACGTTTCGTTCGTCGTTGGTGAAAGAGCGACATTGGATTTCGCACCAGTGGATAAAAACAACGAAAGTCAGCAATCGTTGGATCTACGGGGATCCTTTGATTCGCTGCCATTTTTCTCTCGTCGTCCCGTATTCACTGACGCTCGAAAATCCATGGATTCCGAAGTAACGGAAACGATATCCACGCCCGTACAGCCGGATGAATACGTCGTTGAGACAACGCCGAAGAATCCCGAGTACCCAACGCATCGCGTGGTTATTGGCTTGGTGGAGGAAATCACCGAGGTATCGATCAACCCGGTCGACATCGATCTCACTGAAACAAGGACAACGCGCAATCGCTCGATCGTTGCAAGAAAGAAAAGCGAGAAAAATCACTCGTCGAAAGTACGCCCGAGCATAATTGCGAGCGGTGCTATACTCGGCTTTACCGTTGTCGTTTTTTGCGCTATATTCGTCGTTTGTCGCATACGACAGAAGCAGAGGTACACTTACAGGAAGAACTTTTCACGAACCGTTTTTCAAGCACCCACCACGACCGCGAGAAAATTATCGAATTCAAGCAGTTTGAACACGATAATGGTAAACGTCGTGGCGACATCGACGAACAAGAGACCCGAGAGACGCAACAACGATCATCGCGGGATTGACGAAAACTTGGAATCGAGGAGCGACATCGAGAACGACTCTTTGGATGATGCTAACGACAGCTGGGAGACTATACCGGACTTCATGAAATAAAGACGCTTTCTCGGGCAAAAACGAAATTTCGAACCGCGTCTGTTAGGACGTTGAAAAAGGTCGCTCGCTGAATAAATATACAGGGTGAGTCACGAGAAACAGAACACCTGAATATATCTGTTTGATTTGAAAATACAAAGTACAGTAGAACCTTGATTATCCGAACCAATTGGGACCGAGACTAGTTCGGATAATCGAAACGTGGGTTTTTTGGGACGAGATCATAAACAACACCATTTTACATAAAAACAGTACATGTATATATATATATATATATATATATTAAAATTTGACATACATAGTAACGTTGAAATATATATATATATATATATATATATATATGTGTGTGTGTGTGTGTGTGTGTGTGTGTGTGTGTGTGTCTGTGTGTGTCTGTGTGTTTTAAACACCTGAAAAGAGTCGAATGCCTTTTTTAATATTAAAAAAAAATAAAATCGTCCATTTTTATTGACGAACGGCTGTAACGCGTTTTTGAGCGGCTAAGTCTCGCAGCCGTTTGAGAAGGAGAAGTTGCGTTGGGTTGCTCATTGTTGCTCACGGCGGTGGCAGCGAGCAATAATGTATCTTTCGCACCAACGTTCGGATAATTGTGCGTTCGGATAAACTAAGTCATCGTTCGGATAATTGAGGGTTCGGATGATCGAGGTTCGGATAATCGAGGTTCTACTGTACGTACATGTCGCAATTTGAATTGTTTGGAAGGACGCACATGGTAATAATATATTTTCGGCTTTTTCAAGGCCATCGAAGTTTAAAAAAATGAAATGGCATGATGTTTTCCCTTGCACATTGTAGCTGGCATCCAAACGAATTCAACAGTGCAACATAGTATGACCTTCAACCCAGAAAGATTGAATAAATAACAATTCAACGTGTTAGAGTTTTTTCTCTTTATTTCTGTTACGCTAAATGATTTCTGTGAGCTGGGTCACATTCAAATGTGTCACAATAATGCATGAGATTCGGTGATGGCAGAAGATTTACGGAACACCTTCACCCATTCGCATGTACACAATCGTGCTTATCAGCTACGTATTAACCTTAATAACTTCTTGCTATCAGATTTCTGAAGTTTTGAAAACTTCTAATTCATCAGATTATCGATGAACGTTTCACAATGCGTTACTCGAAGGATGAAAAGATCAACATGATAACGCTGTTCATCTTGAACATTTAACGTAACAGCAATAAAGCAAAAGCTCGTTGAATTATTATTTATTCAAGATTTCTGGGTCGAAGGTCATTCGAAGGTCATACTATGTTACGTGGTTGAATTCGTTTGGTTGCCGGCTGGAATGTGCAAGAGGAAAAAATATGCCATTCCCTTTTTTACACTTTGATGACCTTGAAAAATCCAAAAAACAGAAGAAAAGAAAATATGATGGCCGTGTGCGTCCTTCCAAACCATTCAAATTCCGATGTGTAAATACTTCGTATTTTTAAATCCAACAGAGAGATATTCAGGTGTTCTGTTCCTCGTGACTCACCCTGTATATAGGTACTCTTGTAATATATTATTATAATACATAAAATACTATAAAATATACAAAGTATTGTGACACAAAACACATACGCGCGCGCCCTGGCACCCATGAAGAGACGTCTCTGTAATTTCTATTTTTCAATACTACAATAATATATTATAAGGTATATGTACACGCGATTGTGTTGAAACGAGATCTACATTGAGGCCACAAATCTCATCGTGTAGCTCTTTCACGATTAATTACTCTCTACTCGTCGAAATAATTGCGATTGACTGTGAGAAAAGATTAAAGGTGAAATGCTGATCTTTCTTTTTTACTCCCAAGAGTACAAGGAGAATTAAATCTATACAAATGTGTAGGTAGAGATTTTATCGTCGAGGAAAAGATTCCAATAGAAGAGAAAGCAACTGAAGCCTCTTTGAACATTCCAATGTCCATAGTTTAATTGTCAGCTTTTATCGAAGATGTTCGTTATCGAAGGCTGATCTTCACTTGAGTAATATTTCCACGAGAAGGAATTATTCGATATTTATTACATTTTTCGAGCGTGGCACTCACCAAAAAAAAAGAAACAAAAGATCGTAGATGTTTGTACAATACTAGACAGTATCCCGTAACATTGTTAAATTAGTGTTTATAACGTTTATGTGCATTACGTGACCGTATATTTATTTTTCTCCATAATACGATGATTTGTATTTTAAAAGAAAAAAAATACAGGAAAAAAATTGTTTTGTATTATACCGTTGTAATGATTTATTTAGTACGCGACAATTACCTGTCATGATGCTTTGGGATATGGTTCCGTGTTTCATTCGGTACTTACTTATATTCTTCCCAATTGAAGTAAGGCCTCAGCAAATCGGAAACTGGGTTTCGCGTGTTGTGAAACATTTGCGAGAAATAGGCGAATTGTCTCACGATATTTCTGCTCTGCTTCAACGCCAATTCTGCACAAAGAGTTGTCGAATTACTTTTTACGTGCGAGATACAATGTGAGAAAACAACATTGAACTGACATGGGTAGCGGCGCTGGCGTTGTGCGGCTGCAACGATCTCCCATGTCAAGCGCATCTTTGGAATAAGCCAATGTTTGGATGGGTTATGAACGCACATTAGCCGGCGCGACGACTACCGAGCAGGACACAATTTTTGCCGATTTTCCGATGGTAGAATGACTGAAGGAGTCTTCTCACTCTAGACGCTAAACAAGGCTATTTTCATGATTTTTTTTGATAGGTGTATATTATAGATATTGATATAAAAGTTGTTACACTTAATAACATAAAACTCTTGAAATACATAAAACAAATTTTATTTATTTATTCAAATCACTATTTATAGACGAAAAAGGTAATTAAAAAAGTGTCCCAAAGAAATTGTAGGTCTGCACTGTTGATGAACTCTCGGAAATGGATCATCCGAAACAAAAAAATCAAACGGTTTGAGATTCAGTATGTTAATGACTATAGCGCATATCATATGATTTTTTATATATGCAAAAATAACAAAATGGCGGACATTTTTCTGAAAAAAAAAAAAAAAAAACAAAAAAAACCGTGTTTTTCACCGTTTTTGACAAAAAAGTAAATATCAAAATTTAAAAAAATTCCTGATATGCGCTATAGTTATAGTTGTAAAGAATATGTGGTTAAAATTTCATAAGAATCCGTTAAGTAGTTTCGAATATTTTATCAACAAGCCGTCGAAAAACGTTGATTCGAGAAAAACGCGTTTAAAGTTTGTTTGGGTTACATAAATGCATTAAAATTTTTTTTTAATGTATTTCGAAAGCGTATTCATGAAGTGTAATAACTTTTATATCAATATCCATAATATAAACCTATCAAAAAAATGCATGAAAATAGCCTTTTTTGCGTCTCAATTGAGAATACTCCTGAAGTTCAGTTAAATATTGTCGCCTGCATTGGCACGCTTTCCCTGTGCCTTGTTGCGAACACGATACGAGCGTGATTTCGGACAAAGTGTCTGTCGGCGACGCTCGGGGAATCTCGAGAATTGGAAAAATCGAATTGAGGTAAAAAGTGGATGGAATGGGCTCGTAAAATAAATGAAATCCTCAACTTTGTGGGATAACTGCAAATGTAGTTTTCATTTTGATGGCGTCGAAGTTTGCATCGTTGGGATGCAACAGAAGTTCTTTTTTTTCTCTATTTTTATTGTAATCCAATTTTGTTTCCTTCCTTGAGGTCGTAGATCTCTACTAGAGATAGGAAAAATAATTTGTCATTTTCGTACCATATGTCAGCGAAAAAAAGTGTGAGCAATTATTGAAAAGTTAACTTGGGTTGTGTTCCAACGATGCAAACTTCCGCACCATTCATTTTGCAGGATCGATGAAATCGAACATTAACATTTTTTATGGCCCTCAGTATTTTGAAGTCGACGATAAAATTATCCAAGATGACTGCATCCTTTCGTATATTTCATACACACGGCGGTTCGAGCGTTTCACCGATGAATATTGAAGCATACTGGTTTTTTGTAGACCTACATACGTTCAATGGCAAATATTCTGAAATGGGGCTCTTGCTAGAATCAGGTTAATTTTGCCTTATTTTTTGTTAGGATTTAATATGTGTGTGTGTGTGTGTGTGTGTGTGTGTGTGTGTGTGTGTGTGTAAAAATGGATTTTGAATACCACTACCATGTTTTCCTAGCGTACAAGTGCGACTACACAGAGAGTAAAGTGGCACTTTTTATCGCTAGGAGTCCGAAGAGGGATTAGAAGTGTACGCTTCATCCCTCTCCGGACTTGTAGGCTCTAAGTTTATGTAAAATATATCGTTTAGTAATTTGGTGTAGTAATTATATGGAACAATTGTTATTATTATAAATAAACAGAGAATATGAATAATTAAAGCATTATAATCTTGAAAATCATATTAGTACTATGTTTAGTGGTATTTATATGATACCACTGAACAAACTCAAACAAAGAAATACTTTTTCAAGCTCGCCCGGTTAATGTCCATTATTTGCGATAAAATAAAGATATTGTACCCATGAACCAACAAAAATCGTCGAGTTTTGGCGTATTTCCAATTACCGCTAAAAGTGCTCATAATTCCTTAAGGAAGCCAAAACGGCAAATTTTTTTTATTCTTCAAATTCTCATTATTTTGACGATTCTCAGATATCGTACTATCCCTCAATGTTCATTAAAAAATAAACATAAAATCAGTTTTTGCTTATTTTAGGGCTCCGTAAAATATTGGGTGTGTCAAAAGGGTTCCGTCGTCAAAAAAGTTTGAGATCCGCTGCTTTGAACCATCTAGAATGAGAGGAAAAAGTTTGATACTTAAAAAAAAAGGCTCGCAGGCCCGTGTGGATATGTGGTGGCAATGGCTGGCCCGTGTGCGAGACTTCGACCGTTTTTCTCGGTCGCACAATTTTTCAAAGCGGCACGCAGCAAAGCTCCAACAATGTTCATTCTATTTACTCCAAATTTTGAGCACATTTTCAAAATAACATTCTGAAGAGAAATACGTACGAGATTTGATTCCATGAGTTCATTATAACATTATTTTGTTGAACATTAAAATCCCCTACGTATTCCTCTAGCTATACGCATTTATATTAATAGATGCATTTGAATTTTTGTTCCCCATTCAAATTTGCGGCAGTTTTACTGTGTGCCGCAGGGCGTCTCAAATTCAACATGCCTGGCGAGAATGGCTCCAGCGTCACCATTTTATACAATTGTATAATATAATTTTTTTTTGTTCACTTGAAGATATATCCAATAACATCCTTTTATATTATTATCCTCTCACTTCTCCTTTCACTGAAAAAAAATCGCCAAAAATCGCATGATTTTGAAGATTGCACTGTTGGAACGTAACAAAATATTTTTTTTACTGAATTCCTCAAATCTTCGTTGACAGATTTAATCTATAAATACCTCGCGATAATTTGTTTAGCCTCCTTATTTAGCGATCTATAACCCAAACGTAAAAAATATGTTTTTCGATACTAATAAAAATGAGGACGTAAAAAAGTCGGTGCATTCCAACAATGCAAACTTCAAGCCCGTAAAAAGGGCTTCATTTTCGACGTTTACAGTGGTAAACGTCGAAATCGTCGGAAGGTAAACGTCGAAACGTCGAATCGTCCACCCCCGCCTAAAGAGTTAGACTGCTGTGAAAATGTAAAAGATTGTTAATCGCTTGACGAAACTAAAACTGAAGAGGATGTCCAATACATGGTGCAATAATCGCAGATTCAAGGTAAACTTATGATTACAACGATAGAACTGCTAGTACAACTTTAAACGCGTTTTTCTCGAAACTTTGTTTTGGACAACAGTGTACACGGTTTCTCGACATTTAATGAACGGATTGACCTGAAATTTGGTAGACTTATTTAGCGGAATAGTAATTAAGAGGTCTTCTCACTTTAGACGCTAAAAAAGGCTATTCTCATGAATTTTGTTGATAGGTTTATATTATAGATATTGATATAAAAGTTGTTACACTCAATGAATACACTTTCGAAATACATTACAATTTTTTGTGAATGCAGTTATGTAACCCAAACAAACGTTAAACGCGTTTTTCTCGACACAATGTTTTTCGATGGCTTGTTGATAAAATCTTCGAAACTGCTGAACCGATCGTTATGGAATTTTAACCACATATTCATTACAACTATAGCTATATCGCATGTCGAGGATTAAAAAAATTTTTGATATTTACTATTTTATGGCAAAAAACGGTGAAAAACACGGTTTTTTTTGTTGTGTCGAAAAATATCCGCCATTTTGTTATTTTTGCAGATATCAAAAATCGAATCTTAAACCGTTTGATTTTTTTATTTCGGATGATCTATCTCCGAGATTTCATCAACAGCGCAGACCTACAATTTTTTTAGGACACTTTTTTAACTACCATTTTCGTCTATAAATAGTGACTTAAATAAATAATTTCTTTTTAAATTGTATTCCGGAAGTGTATTTATTAAGTGTAACAATTTTGATATCAATATCTATAATATAAACCTATCAAAAAAAAATTCACGAAAAAAAGCCTTTTTTAGCGTCTACAGTGTTGTGTCTAAAGTCTTGAACGACGTTTATATTCTTTAAAAAATTGTTTTAATTGTTGAAAATAATGACGTCATTTTCCCTCGAAAAAAAAAATTGTTTTCTTTTAAACCACCCGCTGGCCTGACTACCCTTTTTTCTTTTGAGTTTTTTGTCGGCACTATGTTTTATATAACGGTGAAAGTCGTATCTCCAAATCTATTCGTCCAGTTTATTGCAAACTCGGACAGAGTTTATAAAAAATGTCATCGTATGATCGGAAGATTTTTTTATATGGTTATCGATTTGTTAATAACAAATAATAAAAGTTAGTCTTTTTTAGTATATATTCAAATTTTTTTTTCAAACAATTTGGCCATTTTATTAATTAAAATTTTTTTAAAAACTACCGGGTCATAGGAAAGTTTTATAATGATATTAAAGATAAATTTTTCTACTTTTCATTCCAGATAACTCTAGATGCCAGAATCGTCCAGACCCATTGGCCACGCACAAAAGACCGCACTTTGTTTAAACAATAACTCCGTTGTTTATGAATATTTTTCAATAACTGAAAACCTCTAGCTTGGCAAGGCTATGTGTTAATTGTGTGTAAAATCCCGACCTCGTCATTCCAATACTCTCATGAGCAAAAATAGTCAAAATCGACCTGTTTCTTTGGGCCCCGAGCTTATTGCAGACCGGTTTATATATCTAGCTGATATATCGACTTTGCTCTTTGGCAATACAAGTCCAGCTGAATTCGCGATTTTTCATGAGAATCTGTGCTAAATTGTTCGAACTTAAATTTTTTTTTCCCCGGAAACGATCCACTGAATCTCACGGAATCTCCGCAGTTGAGTTTAACGGGCTACGTCTACCTAGGTAAGTCGAAAAATTGCATTTTCCAAAAACATTTTGATTTGATAGTATCACCTTTTGGCTATATTCCCTGAAAATTTCATTGAAATATTCAAGCAGTAGCAGCACCATACTTTACACTTCAAACGCGTTTTTCTCGAAACACTGTTTCCAAAGTCGGTGGACATATATCGAGAACCACTTGATGGATTATTTCCAAATTTACAGGAGATACGATGAGAAACATTTAAAGGTGGTTGACGATCTCACTTTGTCAAAAACGATCTTCATTTTTTAACAGTTACGTAAAAATGACGACTTTTTTTCATAGATTTTGCATGCTCGAGTTTCAATTCGTCGCCGCGTTGTTAAAAAAAAAAGATTAAAAAAATCGACGTTCGCCAACAACTCGTATTTATTGTTAACTTGAATAACCCCTTTGGTTTTTACATTTCATATGGACCATTTAAGCTGGAGTGTCGACCGCCTGACACCGCGAAAAAAATTGCATCATTTGCCAGTGGGTATGTTTTTGTTGCTTTCTTTTTGTGGTGATTTTAGTTTTAAAGGTTCTCAAAATCGTTTGCGGAAGATTCTTCGAAAACAATTGCTCTATTACAATTTCCCGAAAGAATTTTTTTCCGAATGGACAAATCTTTTGCTTTGGTTTGTTTGGGTTAAATAAGAATACATTTTTTTTTTACTGAAAAATAAAATAATTCAAAAAAAGAAACCATTTTTTTCACGTAGTCAAAACCCACCACGGCCACGTCGTTGATTCTGGGTTATGCTAAGTGTGGAAACGTATATTTCTGACGCCTAGTAATGCCGACATCAATAACAGGAAAATAAATGCAAGGAAAATTCGACACGAGAAAATTGGTTTCTCAAAAAAATCTACGGAAATATTCGTTAGGGAAATGTTTTATTCGTGGAAGTGTTCATTCGGAAAATTGTCCATTCGCGGAATTGTTCATTCGGGAATTTGTCAATTGGGGGAACTGTACATTCGGGATATTGTTATCGAGAAATTGTTCGTTTCGGAAATTGTTTATTCGGTAAATTTTATTTGAGGGGTTGTTTATTCGGGCAATTATTATCGAGAAATTGTCATTTGGGCAATTGTTTTCCGAGAAACTTTCTCCTAAGCCCTCAATATAGCACCTTTATGCTAAAAAAATGTGTTTCTTTTTGACCAACCGTTTCCCAGAGAAAAATTCGACATTTGGCCATTTTTATCAGGCCTCTAGATAGATGTAGCCCCTTAAACGGAGTGATTTATGTCTGAAAAAAGAAATGAGTATCCTTAAACATTAATCGGTGAAACACTCAACCCGAGATATCAGTGGTGAATAAAAACTGGAGGATCCTAGTACAGCTTTGCTTCTCTAGGAAAACAAACGAAAAGTTCATTCGGCAATACGTCAAGAATATCCACAATGATTTTTTTGGTTCACGCCCAAAAGAGAAGTCCTCCATTTCCGCAACAGTTACCTAGAGTGGGGCTGCCCTTGAGTTCGCCCAATTCAAGGGCGCTCATGTAGAGAACGGTGCAGTAAGAAGAGGGCAGAATATCCAGATAAGGTTTCCACTTGGAGTTGTCCTTGTGCCTTTCGACCAGAAGAGCAATGGCAAGGGCGACCTGCGGCATGTGCTGTACGAGAGGATCGTTATGAAGGGTGGCCAATTCGGGAGCTGCCGTTTCGGTGCTCAGAATTATTTTGCCTGGAATTTCCAGTAGTATTTGACCCGTGGCAAAGTCTCTGTTCGCTTTGAGGCCCATGTCGTAAGCGGGAAATTCAGACAGGCCGGTCCCCTCGACCTTGGCTTCGTTCTCTCTGAGCCATTGAAGGAAGCGATTTATCGCCTGCGATCTTTTAGTCTCGTGTGTCTTCATCTCCGCAAGACGGTTTATCTCTTCCAGGACCTGCGTCAGTTCGATATAATTATCCCATAGACGAGCTACGTCGACCGGATCGCTGCAGACTGTGGCGCAGGAACGAGAAAAAAAAAAGATTTACAAATGTCCATTCACGTGTGACCGAAAAAAAAGAAGAGAAGAGAAGCAAAGTGGAGAGATACGGGATGAAGGATGATCTACGAAATTTTTACTCACGCCTGAAGAGTTTTTCGCACAGAACATTAGTCTCATTCTTTTTCGGTGCGGACGTTGCTTTTTTCTGCTGCGACTGATGATTCTGATGATGTTTACTTTTCGACGATGCATGCGGTTTCTTCCTACCCATTTTATTCTCTTATGGATCGCGCACTGAAAATCACTTTTTCCTTTTGTTCTTTTTTCTTTTTCTCTCCACTCCGAAAACCGCTATCTCGCCACTATTACGTTCCTTTCTACGACTTCCGGACTCATCTTAGCCAAGCGGAATGATGCTTCGTCACTCAAGGAATAACGCCTCGATTCTTCTTTTCACTAAAAATAGAACGGAATTTTCGTTTCTCTCGCTCGTGCAACATAACGTGAAATTCGAGCAACATAACCTCTCTCTCTCTCTCTCTCACTTCTACGTTCGAGAAAGGGATATATAAAGAGCGGGAGATGGAATATACAGAATTCTTTTTGAATGTATGTATATGTATATCCGTATCAGAGAATATATAGATCGGTCTCTGGCAGAAGCTTGGATCTGCAGCGGCTCTGATCGCGCGCAGTTGCGCTTTATTAATTGTCAATGCGCTGAGTATAGGAGCAGCGTATACATAAGTATACGCTGTATACTTGCCCTCTTGCGTACCATCAGAAATTCAGTAGTCTTCTTTTTCTCATACGTGCAACGTGCATATCCAGCATAACTTTTTGACACCGAGCGCCGGCGTTTGTAAATTTCACATTACTCGGCACATATAACAGTTTTCCCATGTTTATGATTGTGTCAAATTTCCGGCTCAATTAAAATACGCCGAGAGCTTTGGTAAGAAGGTCGATGTAAAACCTTAAGACGGAATGACACCTCATCGCGGTCGGTATGGTAGAACAATTATAGATACCCAAAAATCTCTGAAACGGCTCTTCAGATCGCGTCGAAACTTCGCCAAACGACGTCAAATATATAGACGAACAGCTGTCTGCCCCTGAAATTTTCTGAATTTGAGAAAAAAAACGTAGATTGGCTTATCATGAGTCAATCCGATTAAAAAAATTCAAAAACAGAAAATTTGAGGGGCAGACAGCTGTTCGTCTATATATTTGACGTCGTTTGGCAAAGTTTCGACGGGATCTGAAGAGCCGTTTCAGAGATTTTTGGGAATCTATAATTGTTCTACCATACCGACCGCGATGAGTTGTCTTTCCGTCTTAAGAGGATGATATGTCACCTCGTCAGGAACATATCTATGCTAGGTTACCTTAGTCCAAAGTCTAAGGACTTCGAGTTATGGTAAGTATGATTTTTTGAAAATTTTCCAAAATTAGGTACTACCTCGTTTTTACCACTTATGTTAATGCTATTTTAAAAACAAATAGCATTAACATAAGCGATATTTTTATTTTTTGACAAGTTTTTTTTATTATTTAACACGTCCTGTTTAGTTGGTTGTGTGGATACAGATGATTGCATTGGTGTTTGTCGATTAAATACACATTAAGCTAAGACGCAAATAAGTTTTTAGTTACCAATTATTGTCTGTTCGAACATTATGAACTAATGCCTAATTTTGGGAATTTTCCAAAAATCATACTTACCGTGATAACTCGAAATCCTTAGACTTTGGAGTATGGTTAGATGTATTAGAACCTAGGCTATGATCCCCTTAAGGCTTTGCATCGACCTTCCTAACACCCTGTATTCCATCTGACGTATGAGACGTGCAAGGACCTCGATAAACCATGTAATTTAATGATGTATGCATCGATCTAATGAGTTTGACAAACGAATAGTTTATCTGTCCAAATTAAGGGGTTTAACGGTGAAAATTTCAAAAAAACAATCGTCGCTTGAGGCAACTCAAATTGAAGCGGAAGGTCCATCGTATGGTGCAGGAATGGCAGATTGAAGCTAAACTTATGAATACGATAAAACTGCTAGTAAACCTTTGAACGCGTTTTTCTCGAAAATATGTTTTTCGAAACGGCCTGCACGATTTTTCGACATCTAATCAACCGATTGACGTGGAATTTGCTACACTTATTCAGTGTAATAGTAGTTTAGTCTTGACCAACGTTTTTCTTCTTAAGGAGGTTGGGGCGTTAGCCACAATCCAAGATTTAAAAAGTATTGATGTTATTGTCTTGTCTACAGTGAGTCTTTAAGAATTTTTTAAATTTTTTCACGACACGATAGAGATAAGTAATAGTATGTATATATTTATATAATTTTACGTGCGGTTAGATGGGCAAGTTCACTTTACTGGTGATGTAATTTTTTTGGCTATTTAGCACGAAAATAAAATATTTTTAACAGCGCATTAACGCAAACTAAACCTTTGTAAACATTTAGAAAAAAAACCCATCTTTTCCATCGTAAGCCATATATATATATATATATATATATATATATATATATATATATATATATATATTCAATATGGAACCATCAAGGGTTGATAAAAGATTGAGAATCTTGGCTGGCCAATGAAGAGCATTGTTGCCAACCTGAATGTCCGCGACGTTGCCGTATCTCGGCAACACTTAATATGAATCGATGGTAATAATAAATAATCTCATGACATAAATATATAAAAAGGCATCATTTTCAATGACTCCAAATTTCATTATGAGTTGTATAAAACATTCACTGACGCAGTTTTTTTCACAATAATCATCGATGTTATACTTTTTCAAGGTGGTAGTAACAAAGTTTTTCTTACTCATGTAATGAAAATCTAAAAATGCTCAATTTTTCCCTTTAATTATATATTTCATGCAAAATTAGCATCTACAGAATAAATTTATACCTCGTAGGAATTTTGAGGTTCCTTGAAAAAAAATTTCATAAGCCGCTATTTGACTCAACTGAACCGCTCCAACCTCCTTAACCTTTCTTTGCATTGGTTTTAAAAAATGTCATCTTTCCTCGAAGAATGGAAAGAAAAAAGTTTTAACACGACAAAAATGCTCCGTCAAGTTTTAGGCAATTTTATCTTTTTAAAAACTCGTTTTTCGGTTTCAGATCAACCGAGTAGCCGAAATCAAGTACATCGTTGAGCCCCTCCTGTTCAAAGGTCCTTCACGAGATACTTCATAACTTCTTTAATTATTGATATTTTTTATGGAATTTTGAACACAACTTCGTTAATGTGCGTACAAATAAATGTCGATTTTTCAATCATCTTACTTATTCCTTCAAAATTGTTTTTTTTTTTCAAAATAACCCCGACTTTTGGGTCGTAGCCCCTTAATTTAAGATGAAGCTATCCGATGAACAGAGTATACTAAATGTAAGGAGGGTTCGATCGAAGACATACGCGGATATATTGTGAAGGAAAAGACAAAACGCCTAGCAAAATGTTGTCAATTTTTATATGAGAATTAAGTTAACACTGAAGTATATCATAATCTTTAGATTTATATAGACAAGAACAGTTATAAAGACGGGTCGATTGCTGTTTTTTTTTATCAAAATTGAAAATATTGAAGTACCGTCAAGTTTGCGATATATTCTTAGACTAAGTACCTGACTTTTATTACTCATCATCGGAAAACATTTAAAATTATACCTTTCACCATTTCCCTATTTCAGTTTCCTATACGCAAGATTTTCTTAAATTAAATTGGCAAACGTTCATTTTCTCTCCTATACATTTAATTAAAAATCAACTATTAAAATTTCAACTATGAATTATCACTTTTTATTACCTGCGTCAAAATATATGTGTCCACATATGTATACATACACATACACACATATTCACACACACACACACACACATACACATACACTTATATACACACCACACACGCCCACATAAGTATATTTTCTCTCTCTCAATTTATAGCATTTTACATCATTTGTGTCATTATTTATCGTTCCTATATTTTGGACATCTCGCTTCGCATTTTTGTCACACGGACACTTATACCATGTGCACGTGTCCGTGATAATTATTTTGGCTCGCCCACCGTGAGTTCGCACGCCTTATATTCTCTGTGTAAAAAAAAACGTATGTCTCAAATTCAACAGAACCCTGCTACCAAACCAGTTAAATAATAGGTCGCGTGAATTTCACGAAATTTCGCTCTGCAAAGGGAGTCCGGTACGCACTGGAAAGCCCGCCCCGTCAAGAATCCCACGTCGTGTTTTACAAATTTAGCTCTGCCGTAATATCGCCGCGCGATGGGAAACGGGGTTTTCCGAAAGAACGGAGAAAAAGAAAATAAAAGCAAGGTACTCAACAATTATTTTCGTTCTATTGATAATTTTACACTCAACGTACGTGCTACATGCTGCTTGAATCCATTTTCGCGGTAAGAAGCTTCATCGCGTAAAAAATTACATTTTTCATATCTCAAAATAACGAATAACAAATTTTCACAACGCAAGGTTTTTACGCGCTTGCACATCTGTATTTCTGCATTTTCTCGCTGTCTCCCCCTCTATTACGCGTATAAAATATACATATAGATATATTTATTTTCGTATCTTCGACGTTGTGTTAAAGTAGGGTAAGAGCGATCGGATGCTCCCATTTTCGAGTCTCGCAGAGTAGATCATTTATACATCGAAACGATATATATATATATATATATGTGTGTGTGTGTGTGTGTTTGAAACTTTAAAACTTTCGAAGTTACAAGATCCGTCGGAGGAGCAGAATAAAAGGAAAAGAGAGGGGCAATTGATCAAGTCGTGTGTGTGTGTTATAAAGTGAACAATAACTATGTACAATGTACATCGTAATAAGAATTGTGACGCCAAATAAAAAAAAGTATCTGTCTCTGTCTTCCATTTTCTTCGCTAAACCGGCTTCTTTGCAGTGTGAAAATTCTATTATCTTAAACATCTAAAGATACAAGATACAATTACGATCGCGTAATAATAATATTCGTAATAATAATAATATTAATATTAATTATAAGGTATCATTATTTTTATACAGCCTAAGACCTAGATAGAGCCTTATATTTTTCTCTTCGAATTCCTTTTTTTTTCTCCCCCTTCTTACGATATACAATCCACATGATTCGGTGTTGTCTTTTCATTAACTGTTGCAAATTCAATTGTCAAGTTGGTCGCGTATCAGACACGCGCCGCCGTCGTGTTGCGAATCTCCAATTTTCGCCTCCTGCTGCCCTCCCCCACAAGTCACAGACACGCGCACGTGCGGACAAACGGCGCTGTCCTCAATGTCGCGCGAGACTCGTACGCCAAAACGCCTGCCACTAGAGAATCTCATCGAGTGCATTGATGATAAAATTAAAAAAAACCGTTGAAAAATGTGCTACGCAGTTTTTTCACGATGGGTTTAACGATCTTTTTGCTTGTTTTTCAAACCTTCGAGACGGCGTAACGGATGTCCTAGCGCTACGTCATCCGTGCAGTTTGTTCTTTTTTTTCGTCCTTAATTTATAAAACACTTGTACATTGTGCGAGCAGCAACGACGAGGCGGAATCCTTATTGTTCCCTCGCGATTCATTGTTGTTTCCCGTTGTTTATTCGTCCGTTCATTCGTGCAACCATTTTTTCCCCCTAGCTCTCGACCGGGCCTGGTCATTTATTGCGTCGTCGTGTCCGAGATGCTCTGACGCCACGTCGCGTGGAAAGGTATCTTGAGAATTTTTACTCGTGTCTTTGGTAATGCCGTTAAAAGAAGTTTTTGAAGTTGCGGCAATGGAAGAATGTCCACCTGGGGATTCGTGAGACTCGGCTGTGGTTTTTCCTCACCTGCAAAATGACCGGCGGAAATTCTTTACTACTGAACGAGCGATCTATACTTGTGAAGTTTATATTTTAAACGGGCGTAAGGATTGTCGCGGTATGGTTTTACCGTCTTTGGATAAAGGAATGCGATTTAGTCGGGTTCGACTTTGGCCAAGCTCATTCATGGAGATGAACAAACGGATTGATCTCTATGACCTAATAACTTACTGATGATAAAATTAATTTCATTCGTCCGGCATTAATCATAACGCTTTTGCAAGACTCTCGAAGACGGATGTCCACCGGAAATGGTACAATGACAAATGGGCTAAGGAATCAGTGTAAAATTTTCGAAAAATCGATTTTTTTCCCTTTATCCGATAGTATAGACGGCTATAAACATGAACCTGGCATCGCCGATTGATCGTAAGTAGACAATTTATATGAAAATTCCCGCTCGAAACTTTAAACGCGCTTTTCTCGCAATGTCGTTTTTCCAAAACGGTGTACACTCTCGAAGGAAGAGTTTTCAAGCTATCCGTCTCAAATTTTGACAACATCCTTCACCCCATTATTTACCTTGCTATGTAAGTTTGTTTGTTTGAAATCTTTAGACTTTCTTTTTCAAACGTAAAACGCGAAAAAATAGGCTAAATTCGATACTTTTTTTTTTCAAAACGCCGCTATTTTGTTAATTTTGATTAAAAAAAACCTCCATACAAAGATAGCGGCCGTTTTTTTTCACTGACTAATAATCTTTTTTTACAAATTTTGTTTCTTTTCAACAGTTAAGAAAAAGAGAAGAAAAAAACCGTACAATTTTTTTTCTGTTCTTCATGAGTGGTTTGATTTTACATGAAATAATTAAACTGTCTACGGTATTTGAAGTATTGAAAAAAATCGCGATAATCAGCTATTTTTCGACCTGTTACACTCTGATGATTCCTTAATTTTGAATATGCCAATTTCACATACAGTAGAACCTCGGTTATCCGAACTAATTGGGACCGGACATCGTTCGGATAATGAAAAATTTGAATAATCGAAAATATATCTATATAATATAAATAGTATCGAAAATGCTCTTTATTAATCCAACGACCTTAAATTATTTATTTGATAGCAATTAACAATGAATAAAGTTTCAATTTTTATACCACCACTATTTATGCAGTTGAATCACAATTGCGGCTTAAAATAATAATGAATTTATTGGACGCTGAGGCTCGAACTCGTTTCAAGAACAGCAGTTCTGTGAGACTTATTTCTGGTTGGATTTTAAACCATTCCGGTGCGGTTTCTCCGATATACATACAATGTATATACGATCTGATGTATGAAGTTACATCTAGGCAATAATGTATTTTGAAAATATCTCGAAGTGTTAGGAAACAACTTTATTGGAGAGAAAAAAATACCTTAACTGAGAAAAAAAGACCATTATTCCATATACACCATTATTTTGTATAATGGACCATTATACAATAAATACATAATGACCAAATTTGTAATATACATGTATATTCATTCTTAACACTAAAACATGATTATATCATACAAAATGCAGTTTTATTGATTATAAAAAGAGTCGATGTAGAACCTCACTCCTTCATTTTATATGGATATGTATGAAGAAAATGGTTTCGACTTACGTCGCATAATTCGAGAACCAAACTAATTCTCCTTATTCGAGAGCGGTCTTTAGATTTCAATAAAAGTTAGGACGAAGATGTTGCAAAACGTGTCTCCGAGGATTTTCCATCGGAGTACAATCCGCATGCAACGAGAATCAACAAAGCAGCAAAGTTTTCGAGCAGCTCGTGGAAACGGAAGCAATTGGGCAAAAGAGAGTCAAAGCGCGCTTACCTTTGGATGCGTCGGCTTCTTCTTCAACGTCCTCGATGAGTTTTAAGCACGGTACCGGTTTCAGCACCGGTATCGAATCCCCGGTCACTTGTTTACTCATTTGATTGCACTGATCGACGAAGAGCTCGGTGACCCTAAGCAACTCGAGAGTCACGCCCCAAACGAAGTGCGTCAGATTGTTGGATAATTCGGTAACGCCACCGAGCACCATGTTGTTCGAGGTTGCCGATTGCGATATGTACGTCGGTATTATGAGAAGCCTCTTGATGTTTTTACAATTCGAGAGACACTTGTCGAAGCCATTCTTCACGTCGAAGTTCACGAGTTCGAGTTGATTAAGGGTTGCGAGTTTCGAAACACCCTCGAGAATGTCGAAAGTGCAACAAGTGCCCTGGCCTTTTTCGAGCCTGAGACGCTCCAATTTTTCGAGCTTCAGGAGCACCGAGGTGCCAAATTTGTCCGGGAAATCGGAGCACTCGCCGAGCTCGAGAGTCTCGAGATTTATCAGGGTTCCAAGAATCTCGATGCTCTTCTTTCCCAGTTCTTTCACCGACGTGAGACTCTGCAACGAAACGAGAATCTCTTGCACATACGACTCATCCCAATTGCTCCGATTTTTGCTATCTATGCACTTCTTTTTTTCCTCGATAAAATGATACTTGTTCCCGTTTAAGGGGGGCGATACCTTTGGGCGAGGAAAACATTTGCCGATTTTCATGATTTTTTTTAAAGGAAAGATTTATTTACCATTTTAAAGACTTAGGGTATGTTTTATTACTACTTTTGGTAATTCTTTAGATAAGTGACTTTTCCGAGAAATGAGCCTACATTTTTGATGTTGCTATTTCCTAATTTATTCAATTATAGATGATGATATTCAGTCGGGGAAAGCTGGTACCATTTTTTTTATTTACGAGCGAAAAATCGTTATAAATAATTTCGAATTTTTCAAAAACTCCTGTATTAAAACCCTCACCCCGGAGGGAGTTGGAGGTGGGGTTTTTTTTTTTAAAAAAGCCTTCCTGAACACGATGCTGAAGAGAAATCGCGGCCGTCACACACACCCCCCCCCTCCCCCCATTAAAAGTTATGGGGTTTGTTTAGGTTTCCAAAGAAACCCGAAGAAACCGAAAAAAAAACCCATAACTTTTTATGGAAAGGGGGGGGGGGGGGGGGTGGTGGTGAATTTCTGCCTCCCCCGACTGATATCATAATTTATAACCGAATAAATGAGAAAATAGCAAAACAAATATAATTTTAGGCTCATTTTTTCGAAAAAGTCACTTATCTAAAGAATTACCCTACTTTTGGCTGTTACGAAATCTTTTCATTTTTTATATTAATCTTTAAAAATGGCGGAGGTATGACCTTGCGAGCGAGGCTAAAAAACTAATCGACGGAATCTGATGAAATTAAATTTTTCTAACCTCATTGTTTAAAACGTGACCCTGAATGTTTTTGAAAAATAAAAAAGTGTTTTTTTATCGCAAAATGTAGCCATTATTGAGGGAAAATTCAATACTTTTGTTTGCAAAGCGTACTACTTGATCGATTTTCAACATTTCACACTTTTTCTTGGTTCATATTCTACGTATGAGTGTTAATGAACGAAAAATGTTCGTTGCTTTTTTTCAGATTAATCTCGCCGACCCTATGTGTCACGCCGTCTGAAAATATCCTCCGCAACCCGTTTAGAAGACCGTGCCATACCTCCGCCATTTTGTAAGATTAACAAAAATAAAGTACCATGTCAAAAGTAGTAATAAAACACACCAAGTCTCAAAAATGGTGAAGAAATCTTTGTTTAAAAAAAAATCATGAAAATCAACAATTTTTTCCTCGCCTACAGTTATCTCCGCTTTAAAGAAGGAACGTTGTGACGATATTTGCGAAAACTTACCAGATGTGTCAATTGTGTGAGCTCTTGGAGCGGCGTCAAGTCACCCTGCATTGACATACCGCTGATCGCTTTGAGCCTAAGCTCCTGACACGATTTTAAATTTCCGACCGACTCGAGATCCAACGAGTCGCACTTTATCGACATCGCGCTCAAAACTTCGAGCTGGGGGCATCTCTTGATGACCTCCTCGACGACCATCACCGGGCATCGACAGAGCTCGAGTTTCACGAGACTCGTCACGCGTGGAATAACCGTCACGAATTTTCTCCATATACCGTCGGATTCACCCGCGACCAACATCTTGCGAAGATCCAAATGTTGGGTGCCGTGTCTCTTGAGAGAATCGGCGAGACCGTCCCAGTCCGTCACCTGGCTGTTTTTCATTCTCACCGTTTTCCAGAGATTCGGATGCGCCGCGAGATCACGCCACATACGGCAAACTCGCGCCGCCCGCAACAGCTCCTGCACCTTGAGATACTGAAAGATACGCGACAACGCGTTGTATCCGGCGCAAACGGAGACCATAAAGTGCCTCTGGTCGTTTTCGGGGGGAGCGACCTTTTTTCTGAAAATTTCCAAGAGAAAGAACACACCGTTAGAACGACAAAGGCAAAGTGTCCCGGGACGAATCTTTCGATCTTTATTTGCCCGACGTTTTCGTTATTGTGAAAAGAAGTTGTAAAAACAAGAAAAAAAAAGAAAAAGAAAAACACGGCTCGTAGGATGGGCGTTTGGGAGAACGGGAAGGAAAACGTTTTTTTTCCAAGGAAAACGCACTAAAATGTCTGTTTTTTTGTGTTCTGGCTCACACATGCCTTTATATCTGTAAATATAAAAAGTAAAAATGAATTAGATTTTTTTTGTCGTTTGGTTTTTGTTTCTCGTATCTTTCGTTCTCAATGCGCTCGAGCATCAATGCGATCATCGAAAATCCGTAATTGTAGCTTGAACACGTGTGAGAGGCCTTGAATATATCACGACTAGAGTGAAGCTTCCGAATAAAATCGTTATTGCACATCTCGCTCGAACTACTACAATTAGGGAAAATCGAAACGGCCCGGCACCACTTTATTCATCGTAATTACATTACTCATTCTCACGCTCGAGAATTCATTTTTATGGTTATCTTTAGAGTTTTCGCTTTGCAAACAAAAATTTGCCACACTTCGAAGCTAAGGCAGTGTGCTTCGATCATAAGTAAAAATCAAATTCATTTTTGTTGTTGTATTTTCTCATCTCTGTCGAGCTTTTATATTTTCAAATATAACGAACATTGGTATATATTGCATTTACAATAAGTGAAAAATGAGAATTCTCGATAACGAAAGTAATTTGCCAAACATTCTATGCTCGTGGGAACGCAGTTTCACGTTTGTGTAAAAAAAAACTTTTTTCTCTCGCATTCCTTTGGAAAAAATGCAATTCGACACAGTCGAGTGAAAATCTTGTAAATACAATATGTACAAAGCAACTGCCAAAACCTCAGGAGAGTCACCTCGAATAACGTAATGACCAATTAGGACAGAAAGAAAGAGAAATAAAAAACTGTATTTGAAAACGAACAAACGCAAAATTTAAGTAAACTTACTTTTCGCTTGGCCATGCACTAACGGAGTTTTTCGTTAAATTCTTTGTTTCTATACTAGCGGAGTTAATTGTAGAAATGTCGGGTATTAACGTGTCGGAGATCGTGACAACTTGGATTTTTTCTTGCGACGCTGTTGATTCTTCTTGCTCCGGTTCCGTAGTTTCTTCTTCGGCCATTTCCAGCTTATCCTCCACCATTTCCGTCTTGCTGAGAATAGTAGGCGTTGCCGTTTCCACGCTAAACGGCGAATCGTCGGTCAGTTCGTTGATCAATTGTGCAACGTCTTCTTTGTCGGCTATTTTCTCTTTCTCGTTTCGCTCGCCCTTTTCGGATACGATTATTGTATGAGACGTGCAATTATCTTGGCTGTCGTTGGAATTTATCTCCGCCGTGATGCTCGACTCGAAATTGCCGGATTCCGGATATTTTTCCGCGGAATCGTGAATTTTTCCAATCGTCTCAACGATTTCCGTCAAAACTTTCGCCTCCTCGTTCACCGCGTTGTCAATCCGCGTTGCTTTAACGTCGTCGTCGCCGTCGTCGTCATCGTCGTCGTCGTTCGTCGATGTGGACGAGAATCGTGAATTTTCGCCGGGTGTATTGGAGTGCGAGACTTCCGGGAGAGTCGGCGCTTTGTCGCCGATTTTTTCGGGTCTAACCGTTATCGCCGGCTGTACGGCCATCGCGTTGTTCTTCGGTACGACGATGTAACGCTTGCCCGCCATAAGTGCAATATTTTGCGCGGGTCTCGGCCTCGTACCGTCGTGCCCGCGAAGAAATTCATTTTCGGTGTGATGCAACCACGCGTTGTCTTTCCTCTCTGCGGCAAGCGGTTCGGTCGCCGAAGAGGGCAAACACTTTCGTCGTTTTTTCTCGGCTTTGCGTTGATCGCTGCACGTACTGTCGTTTTTTGGAATTTGTTGAAGCTTCGGGAGCGTAACTGCACTCGGTTGTGCCGATTTTGCGCTCTGTCCGCTTATCATGCTTATGGGTATTAGAGGTGGTGGTGGTGGTGGTGGTGGCGGTGCACTTCCGGATTGCAGGGACTCGTCGCAGTCCTCGTGACAATTCTGCAAACGACACGGAGTTACGTATTGCGTGGAAAACAAAATGTATATGGCCACTTTAGTCGCCGAATCGATTTAGAGGAAATCGCGAACAAATATTATTTGGAAAATTCAAGACGGTAGACGCGTTAAGGTATTTCTTTCGCGGGGGGCCGTATTTTGTGGAAGCATAAGCATATGGAGGCCCTTCTTAAACATTGGTAAAGTACGGTGGCGCTTGATAAGAATAAGCCACAATTAATTATTATACCCAACGATAGACTGGAATAAAATATTTCGCGCGAATTTAGATCTCGAAATTTACCATTTTGTCTGAAAAATCGCTGCTACGAAAATTCTTCTGCCAGACACATTTTTCTAAGTTTTATCATAAATATTTTCTTGAAACGTTTGGTGGCTCCCTGTTTTTATTGCCGTTGCGTAATCTTTGGATTTGTTCTCACGCGGGAGCAGCTTCCAACTATCAGGCATCTAGAGCTATTTAGTGTACACATCATTAGATAGAAATGTGGCCAGCGTGTTGTCGCCATAAAGCGCCGTATAAATGAGACGATTTTTAGAGCCGTTTCTAAGAGCCGAGACTTTTTCAAAAGTTCGGTAACTTGCCTTGAAATATTACTTGAATACTGGAATGTATTTTTACTTGATTATAGACGAAAATCAGTTAATGGTTAAATTTAAATTCGTGAAAGGAATACCTTAAAGCAGGATCGTGGAGCTCATTGGGTATGCACACGATTGTAATATTGAATGAAAAAAGTTCAGTACTTCAAGGGGTTAGGCTACTGTGGAAAGAACGGAGACTCGATCATCAAAACTGCTGGTAAACGTTTAACCGCGTTTTTTCTCGAAACTATGGTTTTCAAAACGACGTGAACGATTTCTCGAAATCTAATGTACGGATAGACTTGAAATTCGGTACACTTATTCAATGTTATAGTAGTTTAGTCTTTACCGACGTTTTACTTCAACATTTTTTTATCCATTACTTATTAACAATAATGTCATTTTTCCTCGAAAAATCGAAAGAAAAATTAAACTTTGTTTTTTTTTGATGATTGAAACACGAGTTAAAAAAGTTCGGTGAAGTCGTAGCCAATATAATGGGCTATTTGAAGAAAAAGCCCTCCTTTTTTTGTTTCAGACTAACCAGGCAGCCAAAATTAAGCATACCGTCGTGTCCAAAGGATCTGCACAAGACTGTTCATAACTACTTTGATTATTAGTATTTATGAATGAAATTTGGTACACAAGTTTGTTAATATACACTACAGGCGAAAAGTTTCCGGACACTTCAGATAATTGCAAAACTTTCGATCACTTTGGATAATTGCAAAATTATATTAGAATAATATAATTATTTAAACAGAGCAATATAATATCGTCGTAAAATAATAAATTAAACTATCTATATTATTCTAACATTATGTGGCAATTATCGAGTGATCGGAAGTTTTGCAAATATTTGAAGTGTCCAAAAACTTTTGGCCGGTAGTGTACATAAAAATGGATTTCCAAACACGATGTTTGAATCATCCGATTTCTTACTTCGAAATTAATTTCTTTTTAATAATCCTGATTTTCACGTCGTCACAGTAGCCTTACCCTTTAAAAACGCATGAGTATAAATCTGTTGGCCAGTGAACAGCAAACACTGATAAGTCATCAACGCAGATTTCCGGCCCCAGGTTACAACACTAGAGGGTGAGAGGGGAGAGTGGGGCTTTGCGGTTTCCTACTGGCTGCGGAACCGCAACAAAACGCTATTCAAATGACCCTTCATCGGAGAATTTGCATCTTAAAATAATTACCTTGCACACGTATTCGTCGTTGCCGGAAACACCCATTGCTCCAACGCATTCGGGATGATACAAGCACAGGCAGAGCGAACACTGTAAACTCGGTATCAGTCCCATACTTGAAGAGCATCTTATGCTGCACGGTTCCTGAAGTTTCGCCCTGTAAGATGTGCGTCAAGGTAGGGGAGAGAGGATCGAGAGGATAATAAATTGCGCGATGTCAGAGTTCCGTTTCATTTTTTTTTTTCGTGTAGATTTCGTGGATAACGGGATTTACGTGGGGAAAAAGAAAACGAGATAAAGCAAAACGACGAAATAAACGTGTGTGGGATTGCATTATTGTTCACGGATTTTTCAGTTTGGTAAATTCGGTCGGTACGAATCAGTAACAATTGCATGGAATACGGGGTGAACATTTTTCACCGTCGAATTTCAACAAGGAAAGAAACAAAAGCCAGAGAGAGAGAGAGAGAGAGAGAGAGAGAGAGAGAGAAGCTGAAATTAAAGACATTTGGCGAATACTCACTTTGGGACCCGTTTTGGCTTCGCGGGTGGTGTTTTTTCAACAATAGGTTGACTCCTCCTCGTTGTCGCCGGGGAACTCCACTGCGGAGGTAACATCGGCGGCTCAGCAACGGGTGGTTTCGGTGGTGATTTCGCTTCTTCTGCAAAAAAAAACGATAATTATGTTACGCCATTTCTCTTCTAATATTTTCTCCATAAAAAACGGCCTTTCGAGAGCACAGTTGTCATTTCTCCGTATCTAATGATAATGCATCTTATTCCTAACGTGATCTCTCGAAATAAACCGTGTTATCGGCTAGATAACAAAAACCCGGTGAAGGTTAACATACTTTTCTGTTGTCCTTTTTTGCCTGGAAGCTTAATTTTTAAGCTGGCTGGCGTTGCTTTGGGTGACTTGGCGGCTGTTTTAGCCGGCAACGGTGGTGTCAGCGGTTTCTCGACGATTCTCTTCGCCATTTTCTTCGCCGGAAGGCTTTTCCTTGGAGGTGTTGGTGCCGGTCCCGTCGAATCGCGAACCCTAGCGTCCCTAATTATTTCGTACTCGGGATTGTTTACGCCGAGCGGCTCTTTGAAGAATGTGAAGTTGTCTATCGTCAATTCTTTCGTATTCACTGAAAGAGAAAGCAATTATTACAGGTGAAAGATATTGTATCTCGGTTTGCGAAATTCTTTGCTTTTATATGGATAAAAAAATTGACGATCGATAAGGAGTATAAGATATATTGAAATTTGAGATATTCGAGTTGGCGACGATCACCTTAAACTCTTTGTACAGTAGACAGTGTTGCATGGTTGTTACGCATTATCGCCTAGGAAATTCTGACTTTTTCAGGTCAATTTTTTTGAAGAATCGATATATGAAAATGTTAAATATTGTAATAACTTTTTTTTTTTAAACTGGAATTAGAAAAATAATTTAAACACTGCGAAGTAAAAAAAAATACATGAAAAGCAAATACGGACCCTGTTCTTCTTGATTAACAAAAAAAATTATGTCGGTGCCAATAGATAAAACATAAATGTAAACACTTATCTACAATAATAATTGTGTAAAGATGAATCAAATGCAAATGTATAGAGCCTTGGAGTAAATGAGTTTTTAATTTTTTTATCTTTCAGTGTTTGGCACCGACATCATTTCTTTTTTAAATAATGAAGAAAAATATAAATATTAAAAGTATACAAAAAGATTTTCTATACTTTGTAGTTTTTTTTTCAAGTCGGGTTTAATTTTTCGTAATTCGTGCAAAAAGTTAATTCTGGGAAAATTCCCTGTTTTCCAGTTTTCCATATGCGTAACAGCCATGTATTGTCGCTTGAAAGCATAAAACGATGAATAAATCGATTTTAGACTTACAGAATTCCGCTACCTCCCTGAAACTCCTGACTTTCTTGCCCTTTGGTGTGTAATAATAAATATCGGCCATTCTTCTGATGCTATGCTGATCAGAACCGGCTCTGAAGACCAATTCTCTTTTCCAGCCGTACTTGAAGGGTTCTCGGTACACGGGATTGCTCATTTCCACAACTTTGGGCTTCAGTCCTCCAGCGGGACTCATGTTGCGCACGATCCTGCCTATTTTCAGTTTCGGCCCAACTCCCGAAGGGCTGCTATTTGCCGATGAATTGCCAGACTTAATGGACGATTCTTCGGTCTTCAGTGGATCCGTTTCCGAATCCAAGCTGTTCGACACGCCCATAGAGTCCGTGTCCGACTCTTTTTCCCTCTTAATTCTGCTAATCAGGTCCTCTTTGCTCTCGTCCAAGTCCATTTCGTCGTCTCTGTCATCCATCATTTTAAGGCTCGCGAGACCCCTTGCCGCGGATCGTCTCAGTCTCTTGGTCTGCAGTGTATCCGCCGATTCGGCTTCGGCTAGTGGAATCATTAAGAAATCAAGTGACTCCGGTGACAAATGTACTATCTAAATAAAGCAACATGCGTATGAATAAACAATGCTAAGTAAATATCGTACGGCTTTGAGATAATAATCAACTTTTCAACATCAAAATGGTTACTAATTGCATCACGGAGGACTCGCAAGTGCTTTCGAGGCAAGTTTCGTGAGTACGATTGGCCCGTTCGTAATCGCTACGCGGAGAATGTGTCCGGTACATTGCAATTGGGGATTTTGCACAAAGATGTATAGTAGGGAACTTTTAATCTACGCCGCATTATGACGTTGATGTCGCACCGGTGCTGCTTTATGTAAACAAATGGGCATGTGTATCGCTCTCTTTTCACAGAGTCAGAAAACATATTGATGATACACAGAACTAATAGAACGAGTAATACGCGAGCCTCAGAATGGTATTTACGGACTCACCAATGAGTTTTTGCAAGACGTGGGAACCTGGCTCGGCATTATCGATGACTTTGGTATCGAAACCATTGAACTCGGTGGAATCCTCGGAGCTCAAATCGTCGGGTTCGGATATTTTTCGTTTTTGTCCCCGCGTATGCGACTTCGAGTCGATTTCCGGGCTTCCTGTTGAGTTCGCTTTGAACTTTCGTAACTTTCTCTTCGCCCCAGGCGTTAATTTTTTCTTCGTTGGCTTGACGTCGCCGTTAACCTCTGTGGTTGGCTGTTGTTCCTCCATCTTGATGCTCACCAACATTGCGTTACCATCGGGAATGATGTTCGGCGAGTCCGTCGTCGGCGTTTCAACGTTTTCGAGGTTAGGTTCGTCGCGCGCCACTTCGGCGTTCCCGCCATTCACCTCAATCTTTATCGACTCCATCGTGCTTTTTTTGAGCCTCGTTTTTGTTCTTTCTCTCTCTCTCTCTCTCTCTGTCTCTTGTGCACGCTCTGACTCGTTTCTCCACGCAGCGTTGAAAAGATGCGACCACTTGAGAAATCACGATGTTTTCTATGATTCTTTTTTTTTCAGCGTCCCGGCGTATAGCTATGTATATAGGAGTCCCAAGAGCACCCGCGATTTTTACCACTACTCTGGATTTCCGACTGTGCACAGGGCGGTGCGGAATAAAAGAAAAACACGATCGGATATTGAGAATTTCGAAAAAATCTGAGGTTATGATAACTCTCGCATCATACAATCGAGTTCATCTATTTTGCCGCCTCGCTTGCCCCCCTGCTCCTCGGCACGGCCACTGCCGCACAGAGCACGCGCGCACTCAATTATATCGTTCACTTCGTCCCTGCGGTCTGCTATTATTTACTCGACGACCGCCGCTCCGCGACTCGATGGATACTTGTTAAATGAGGGCATCGTGCTCAACTGCGAAATATCACGTTCTACATACCCGTCATGCGAGCCTCGATATTGTAGAATAAGATACAAGGGAGAGAGCAGAAATTAACCCACTCGAAACAGTGTGACGCACTAAAAGACGTTAGCGCGCGTACGTGTGTGTCTACATGTATACGTTGACTATGGCGACGCGATCTCACTCTATACTCCTATACGTAAACTGTACGAAGCAATGAGAGAGCGAGGGAGAGGGAGACCTTTATCAGTGTACGTCGAGCGACACGAGCGCTAGGTCGCTTCGGTCGCAGCGCGTCCAACACAAAACCGGAAGTAAGAAGGCGCAATCGCAGCTGCGCATGGCATTACATTGCTCCCGCCTTTACTGTGTAGCGACCTCATCAAAGTTAGCCCCCCCACTTTGACTAATCGAACTTTTTTTTACGAATAGTTTGGTGGTCGTTTGGTAGCGTTTGGTAAACCATTGAAATCGTTTGGTAGTTCTCCGATTTTCGAAAAATCGATAATAAAAAATTGGGCAGTGAGCTGACCCCCCACTTTGACTAATCGAACTTTTTTTTTTACGTATCGCTTGGTGGTCGTTTGGTAGCGTTTGGTAAACCATACAAATCGTTTGGTAGTTTGCTGTTGTTTCGGAAAATCAAAAAGAAAATTCCGATCCATGAGATAGGACGATGGGCAGCGGAAAAAGACTCGATAACCAACGCCATCTGTCGCAGAAACGTCGTATATTATCGCGACCAATCACATCTCTCTATTCCTAATACGCACGTATTTTGGGTTATCGTATTTAAATGACCGACTACCAAACGTTCCGAATATAATACCAAACGCTATCGGATGTTTTTCCATCGATCGAGGCCCATTAGAACATAATCGGACAAGAAATAACGAGTGAATCTACGCTAATAAATAATTCTGTCAGTGCGGCTTCTGGCGACCAATCCCAGCGCTCCATTTCCGATTCGCTGTATTTCGCGTTGGCCTATTGATTGATCGCCTACCAAACGACCTGAATGGAATACGAAACGCTATGATTTCTTTTTCTATCGATTAGGTCTCATCACAATTATTTAGCCACAAAATAATGGGCGAGTTTTTGTGAGAAATTCTTTTTTCCGCTGTGGCTTCTAACGATCGATAGCGGCTCACCATGATCTACTGAACGGTGAGCTGTGATTGCCCAGGCAGCATAAATGTCCAATTGGCATCGATAAGTTACCGTTGTCAGGTTACCTTTAAGACATGACCGTAAGATAACTATTCGACATCTTTCAAATGACATCCCATATAATGCTGCCGTAAAGTTGTCTTTTTTATGATATCTTTCGGCGATGAAAACGGATGTCTAGAAGGTATCCCAAAATATTATCCAATTGATGACTTCTTTAAGTTATCAAAAAGTTATCTATTTACGGTTATCTATTGTATCTAGTTCAACGTTATCCGAAGGATATCATTAAGACGAATTACATAAGACGTCTTTTTCATGACATCTTTCAGATATCGGTAATATGCTGTCTTTTAAGATATTTGGTATTGGCGGGAAATAGTAAAAAGTCATCCAAATGTTGTCCTTAAGATCACATTCAACGGATCACTTTTATCATAGTGCGAATGTAGCGTGTCATATTTCATTTCACCGGCAAAAAATTGTGTGTAACAACAAGTAGTTGAAAAAATAAAGGTGTTGAAATATATATACGTGAGTGCCTTTTATCCTACTATTCTTTTCGCCTCTGTGAGTACAGATATGTATTTAATGTACTTTCTTTTTATTCTGAAAGCGTAGATCTGCTTTTGAGGTTATCCAAGGGATCATTTGGAGCATGGCAACCACCAAAAGACGTGACTGCAACGGGAGAGAAGTCTAACAACGACTGTACCGTCTTTATAATATTAAATTACATTTGACTTATAATGAATTAATCGATGTTTTATTTTTAATGACCTAACCCACTTCGAAACCTACATAACAATATCTTATCAATTTTTTCACGATAAAAATTAACTTATTAACAGGCTAGAATATTGAGCAATATAAATATTCTAGACTATTAATAGGTTTATTTTTAAAAAGAAGTGGATAGGATTTTGTTATACATATATATCGCCAATAAATAGATATCTTTTCGATAGTACTCTTTGATACCGTTTAGATTTCGTTTTGTTAACCTCATTCGGATGCCTATTGGACGACTTTTAGACGGCAGTGGTATCTTGGCATTTTTGTGCCTTTAAGGAGATATCTTTCAGATATATCGATTTGATGACTTTGCGGTAACGTACCGACAACCGAAAAGAGTTAACCTTTTGTCGACACTTTGTTAACCATTAAAAGGTGCCGTATGGTTAACTATCGGACACAAATAAGTTATCTGCCATGCGGACATAAGTGATACGTTTTGTAATACAAAACGGCGTCTTTTTGGACAACCAAAAAGTTATCCGTATCCGTTTCGCGATATCTTTCGGATGCCATATAGATAACATTTTGCTACCTGGGTGGTCGCCACATGTCGCGGCGGACAAAGAACCTATGTACGCAGGTACGCACGCACGACTACTAAACGATTCGTGGATAAAAGCTTGATTAGTCAAAGTGAGGGGGGAGGGTGCTACACTCTGGGCCGATTTTTAAATCTCAAAAAATAACGGGTGAATTTGTGTTAATCGCCCGTTCTAGGACTACGGCTTTTGGCAACCAATAAGAACCGTCCACTGAGGATTCACATGTATTTTGCGTTTTCATAATTTAGCGATCGACTACCAAACGTCCTGAATATAACATCAAACGCTATTAGATGTTTTTCTATCGATTAAGTCTTTCCACAATGAAATTAGCCACAAAATAATGGGTAAATTTTGGTTAGAAATTCCTTTTTCCGCTGAGGAGTCTGACGATCAATCACAGCTCGCCGTTCACCATACACACGTATTTCTGGTTGGCGCAATCTAGTGATCGACTACCAATCGTTCTAAATTGAATACCAAACGCATCCGGGAGTTTTTCTATGAATTAAGACTCATTGGAGGGAAATCAGACAAGAGATAACGAGTGCATCAATTTTGTGTTTTAGTGTGTTTTACAATTTTGCTCTGTGGTTGGACCTTCGGTGACCAATCGCAGTCATCTAATCAAGACGCCGGACATCCGTTCTTGGTTCGGTTATGACTTTGGATCGCGATCTGTCATAGCCGAGGCGTAACATTTTTTTCATCCGTGACCTCATTTGGAAATCATTATTTAATTGAAGTGTGTAAATTGTTTAATTAATGTTCACATTTAGTTAGAAAAATGACAAACAGTTTTTCAAACGGTTCGCGCAGATTTCTAGGTTTGATATTTGGCAATATTGGTTCTATCTCCGTCTCTTTTTACACAACCAGGCGAGTTTAACCTCCATACTTTTTACCGTCGATCTGTCGAAACAATGTCAATTGCGGGAAATATAAAGCATCATATTCGGGTCACGACTGGTAAAAAGCGTGGAAAATTTGTGCCGGCGAAATATGTCAATTAAAAATGAAATATGTGTGGAAATTCGGATGAGTGAGATGAGGTTAGGACTACAGTTAGCTGTTGCCTTACTGCCACGTCTCTTTATCGTAGCAAGTGGTGATAAATAAATAAGAATTAGATCAATAAGCATAATTTTTTCTGATACATTGGATTACTGGGAGTGTTAAGTATGCAAATCTGATTATTTTTAAGAATCTGACGGTTTCCCACTATTATACTGTTAAAGACATCGACCCATCTTCGGATTTCGAAATCGCACGTGGACGAAGGAGCTGCGGTAGTACCGACGAGGTGACGCACCGGACTGGAAATGAGGCCAGTAAATTGGAGTTGGAAGTTGAGGTGGAAATTGGGTTTTTGCATGTCGTTTCGGAATTCCTTCACAAAAATACGCAATTTTTATATTTCTTTTCTCTGTAATTAGGTCGAGAAACGACCCTGAACTTTTACAAAGATAATTATAAAGCTCAAAAAAATTTGGAGCTCAAAAAAAAATTATGAAAATCCTATGGATTGAAGACTGGCGATAGGACTACCTTAATATAACTTTGATACAGGCTCTTTCTAAAAGTCTGCATGGAATCTATGCCTATTTAACATCATATGGGGCATATGTGGTTCCTTATTCTTATACTATTGTTTTATAATATTGGATAACATTTGATATATTGGATAATATCCATCGCTTGCCGCAAATTGCGCGCCGAGTACGAAGACCATAATATTACATTGGCCGTAATATTATACTTATATAATTAATAAGCGGGCAAACATCAACTATTTAATGATCTTTCTTTATCGTTTGATGGTTGTTCGATGGTGAGTGGTGTTGTGGAATTTATTTTTTTAGAATCGTTGGCACAGTGATTTCGGTCATTGGGAGGACAGGCTTCAAAAACCTCGATTGAAACTTGCAAAGCGAGCACGGATATTGTTCCAGCGGCCGCTATGTTCTCCTGCTTTGAAACTCCGGCAGCGTCGTCTGTCGCACACACCACTGGCCTCACTTCGCGCTGACTTCTCCTCGTAAGCTTACCTTAGAGAATTTCTTAAACGCTGGACTGAATTGTCGTTCTTTATATTTTTACCGTTTTTACAATTGCAATTCTCACCATTTTTATATTTGCATTTGTAATCATTTTTACGTTTCCCATTCCGACCAATTTTACCATTTCCATTTTTCCAGCTCGATAAAAGAACAGGTGGTCTGTTCGGTTCAAAGCCAGCAACCAGTACAGCGCCTGTTAGCACTGTCAGTACAAACAAGGCTCCGGGAGGTCTAGACGTTTCATGGAGCAGCAAAGGCTTATCCCACAGTAGCAACAGTCCACCAGTGGCCAAGAAGAATCTAATTCCCAACGAGCTAGCTGAAACCGTCGACGGACGCCTTGTGGACCGGGTAATTCAGATTCGCCACTCACGGGCAGTGACGGATTGACAAGGAGACGGCACGACCGTGGGGTCCGGGATTTGTCCGAATTTCTTTGTTGTGAAAGAGGACCCATAGCACCTCACATGGTTAAAGAAGTAGGACGCACTACTTGGAAAGAAAGAAAGAAACATTTCCATGAATGTTAATGGGACATGTTTTTGTACGGATGTATTGCAAACTCCTTGCGATTGTAAAAATTTCGCTTTTATATGTTGCGCAAGATGTCGCACAAATTATTGCTTTGTTTGTTTCTACGATAATTACCACTGCAGTTTTTGTATATAATTATTATATGAATAAAAATTGAATTTTTTCTAATCGACTTTGTTATTCTCATTAAAAACACAATGTTCCTTCTCATATACTTTAAAATGAAAAATAAAAAACCCACCGTTATGAATTGTTTTATTGAGAAAAAAGAAAATAATTTTAAAAAAATAATGTAAAACTTTTTTTTAAAATAATGTAAGGATGAGAAACGTTTTGAATAATTGTTGGGATAACAAAAAAAAAAAAATAAGATCCGAAGGAGGAATCCAATGCGAGACCTCCGGCGCAAAAGACCGAGCCCTGACCGTCTCGACTACACGGCGGCTCGACAAGTGCCTGACATTTTAAACTCATAAGGCGCTTAAGAAAGTTTGAATCGATTTTTCTCGGAATTTTCCGTGAGGTGCTAGGGGTCCACTTTCACCACAAAAAAATTGGGCCAAATCCCCGATTCCACGGTGGTGCAGTCTCCTTGTGAGTCAGCCAATAGCAAATCCTATAACGAGACCCTTCGATTCAGGATATGAAACACTTTCTGCAAACTTTTTTCGATTTAAAATGAATTCAGAGATAACGGAAAACACAAACCATTACTCTCGTGAACTTTCCTAAACCACTAATGGTAGAAACGTGCAATTTGGAAGTCATGTTGATTTTATTATGCAGACACCATTTAAAAGGGGATTATCTAAATTCATTTAAGGGGGTACAATAGATGATGTAGGTTTTTATGACAATTCAGCAATTTTCAAGTGATATCCATGGAAATGAGTATTTAGACTTTCGGTTAATGAATTAAGAATGACGTTTTTCAGTGTTTCCGGAAAATCAACCCTCACGGGGCTAAAATTGGAAGTGCAATGCTCGTTGGGAGTTGGGTTCTTTTTTGAAGTCAAACCCATTGAAGTTTCTACTCATAAACGGCTATAAATTACGTACTTCAGCCTTTGATACAAATTGTCCCTCGAGGGGCATTTGTTACCCTTGTAACTCTTGCTGTACGGCTAATCAGGCACTGCTGACATAACTCGCGTTATCACCTCGCTTTCATTGTCGCTTTTTCTTGCAGGCAACAAGACGTTTCTCTCGTCCAACGCGATAACGACCGGGACGACCACCCAATTACAACACACCCAATCTACTCAGTAATTATGGTTGAGAAAAAACAACACCAAACAAACGAAAAAGAAGCCTCTAGAAGATATCGCGAAAGCAAAGTGTGACCAAATCGTTGACGAGCAAACGCGAATAACCGAGCCACACGTTGATCATTTTTTTTTGTTCCATAGCTCCGTAATGTTTTAAGATTAACGGTTTTAAGTTGAAGTTTCAAGATTAAGTTTTAAGATGAACTATTTTAAGATTACGTCAGTACGGCTGTACCATAAAAGTGACCTACGCTCAGATCTTGCGTGAATCTAACGGGGAGGTAGTGGAAACGCTAACATACATGGCAACGCGTGTTAAATCTCATATCCGAACTAAGTATCAGATTGCCTGTGTACAGAGAAGAAAAAAAAAATTTTAAACACATACTCGAGCAGCTTTAATTGGTATATTATTTCCACTCCCTAGAATTATCAGTATTGGCTATATGACGAGCATCGTACATATCACGTGTTTAATTCTGCTTAAAACTCGTC
Source organism: Ophion ellenae (assembly GCA_963210295.1). NCBI lineage: Eukaryota > Metazoa > Arthropoda > Insecta > Hymenoptera > Ichneumonidae > Ophion > Ophion ellenae. The sequence continues at coordinate 11,649,079 of OY723392.1, forward strand.
ATAAAAAAATCTGAATAAAAATTCCAATCTAAGCAACGAAAGTGTTCCGTCCTTTTTCTACCCTATCTGCGCCGCAATATTCGTTCAGTTTCGCTTGGGACATCCCGTTATCCATGCAGTTTTGACACGGATGGTTCGGTCCATAGCCTGAAAAGAGGAAACGCATTCAAAGCACTGAACTCGAATCTAGTTTTAAAAAACTCACAACCAAACCCAAACATTGTCAAGGCTTTTGCATCGATAAACCTCTCTGAGACCATTACGCTATAGAAGCCTTCCATCTCTTGTGCGCTCTTCCATCCAGGCGGCCCAACGTTGGATCATCTCTCTTCTGTGACTTCCTGTTGAGTTCCTTTGATTTGATTCTTTATTAGTAATAAGTTTGCGCACACTTCAATTAAATAATTATTTCCAAATGAGGTCACGAATGAAAAAAATGTTACGCCTCGGCTATGAGAGATCGAGATCCAAAGTGATAACCGAACTAAGAACGGATGTCCGGCGTCTTGATTAGAGGACTGCGATTGCTCACTGAAGGTCCAACTGCAGAGCAAAATTGTAAAACACTGATGCACTCGCTATCTCTTGTCTGGATTTCCCTTCCATGAGTCTTGATTTATAGAAAAACTCCCGGAAGTGTTTGGTATTCAATTTAGAACGATTGGTAGTCGATCACTAGATTGCGCCAACCAGAAATACGTGTGTATCGTGAACGGGAGCTATGATTGGTCGCCAGAAGCCGCAGCGGAAAAAGGAATTTCTAACAAAAATTAACCCATTATTTTGTGGCTAATTCCATTGTGGAAAGACTTAATCGATAGAAAAACATCTTATAGCGTTTGATATTATATTCAGGACGTTTGGTAGTCGATCGCTAAATTATGAAAACGCAAAATACATGTGAGTCCTCAGTGGACGGTTCTGATTGGTTGCCAAAAGCCGTAGTCCTAGAACGGCTGATTAACGCAAATTCACCCGTCATTTTTTTAGATAAAAAATAGGTCCCCAATTTAGCACCCTCCCCCCTCACTTTGACTAATCAAGCTTTCATCCACGAATCGTTTAGTAGTCGTGCGTGCGTACATAGTTTCTTTGTCCGCCGCGACTTGTGGCGACCAATCACAGCTCACCGTTCAGTTGATCATCGTGAGCCGCTATTGGTCGTTAGAGGCCGCAGCGGAAAAAGTAATTTCTCACAAAAATTCACCCATTATTTGGTGGCTAATTCATTGTGATGAGATTTATTCGATAGAGAAAGAAATCATAGCGTTTCGTATTCCATTCAGGTCCTTTAGTAGTCGATCAATGAATAACGCCAACGCAAAATACAGCGAATCGGGAATGGAGCGCTGGGATTGGTCGCCATAAGCCGCACTGACAGAATTATATATTAGCGTAGATTCACCCGTTATTTCTTGTCCGATTACGTCCTAATGGGCCGCGACCGATGGAAAAACATCCGGTAGCGTTTGGTATTCTATTCGGGACGTTTGGTAGTCGATCATGCAAATACGATAACACAAAATACGTGCGTATCAGGAATAGAGAGCTGTGATTGGTCGTCATAATTTACGACGTTTTTGCGACAGATGGCGTAGGTTATCGAGTCTTTTTCCGCTGCCCATCGTCCTATCTCATGGATCTGAATTTTCTTTTTGATTTTCCGAAAGAAGGGGATTCTACCAAACGATTTGAATGGTTTACCAAACGCTACCAAACGACCACCAAGCGATACGTAAAAAAAAAAGTTCGATTAGTCAAAGTGGGGGGGCTAACTTACTGCCCAATTTTTGATTATCGATTTTTCGAAACACGGAGGACTACCAAACGATTTCAATAGTTTACCAAACGCTACCAAACGACCACCAAACAATTCGAAAAAAAAAGTTCGATTAGTCAAAGTGGGGGGGGGGGGGGGGCAACTTACTGCCCAATATTGATTATCGATTTTTCGAAAAAACGGAAAACTTCCAAACGATTTCAATGGTTTACCAAACGCTACCAAACGACCACCAAACGATTCGTAAAAAAAAAGTTCGACTAGTCAAAGTGGGGGGGCTAACTTTGACGAGGTTGTGTAGTGGCCGGCTTCACCGCACGGCCTTACATACAGGTCTGGAAACTCTAATGGCCTCTGCACACTGCGCGCGATTTGCGATGAGCGATGAGTGATGAGCCCGTCGCTCATCGCGCGCAGTGTGCAAAAGCCATAATGCTGGCGGCTGCGATTCGATGGATCAGTAAGCGTGGCAAATTTTGGTCCCAGCGCCGCCACTAGTTGTCGCTGCGGTTCTCAAACCCGGACAAACATAACCTCAATTCGGCGAGCAACGGAGTGAGCGGTTGGAAACATGTATCGCCGAGTCGTTGATAACTGTTGTTTTTTCTGCGTTTTGGACACAGTACCGTTGACAACTGAAGCACTTGCAACAATTAAAAAAAAAACATAAAGGGGCAATGTGAAAAAAAGTTGAAAGGATTTATTCTCCTTACCTCGAGATGAAAAAAATGCACGTACAAAAATAAAAAAATATCAGAGAATTGTCTGCATTTCATTTGTTAAATTGCATAAAAAACACGGAAATGAGAGATGGAAGATAAATAATAGACAAGTGGCTTTGAACCTACAACAACGCGAGTATGAAGTGAGTCGGAACCACTCCGTCAAAATTCACATGCAATGTAGCTGGGTAAAGTTAGCGCCACGACTTTCGAATTTCGCATTTGTTTTGGTTCTAATCGTTTGTAAGTCGTTTGTAGGTGATTGTAAGAACAATCCGAACGTTTGTAAGATCGCCGTTTGGTTAAAAAATAGAAATAAAAAATTAGCGTGAAGTTAGCGCCAACAGTTTTCTTGGGAATTTTTTTTGGTTCCAATCGTTTGTAAGTCGTTTGTAGGTGATTGTAAGAACAATCCGAACGTTTGTAAGATCGCCGTTTGGTTAAAAAATAGAAATAAAAAATTAGCGTGAAGTTAGCGCCAACAGTTTTCTTGGGAATTTTTTTTGGTTCCAATCGTTTGTAAGTCGTTTGTAGGTGATTGTTAGAACAATTCGAACGTTTGTTAGATCGCCGTTCGGTTAAAAAATAGAAAAAAAATTACCGTGAAGTTAGCGCCAACATTTTTATTTATTTTGCCATTGACATTCTTTGGGGGGTCTTTCGATCCGGAATCGTTTGTAGGTGACGAATATTTAAATTAATACGTTTGTTAGATCATCGTTTAAAAAAAAACGATAAATACCGTATGTGGTAACTTCCCTACACATAGTCATATTACCCGATGAAGATGGCGCCAAAAAATTCATTACTACTGTATATCTACATAATAAATGGATTAATCGGTGTGGAATCGTTTGTAAGTGACGAATATTCAAATTAAAAAGTTTGTTAGATCATCGTTTCTGAAAAATAAACCAAAATACCATATGTGGCAAGTTCTCCACGCATCGTCATATTACCCGATAAAGTTGGCGCCGAAAAATGCATTACTACGGTATTTCTACATAATACATGGGTTAATCGGTGTGAAATCGTTTGTAAGTGATTGTTAGATCAATTCGAACGTTTGTTAGATCATCGTTTGGTTAAAAATAGAAATAAAAAATGACCGTGAATTAGCGCCAACACTTTTATTTATTTTTCCATTGACATTCTTTGGGGGGCCTTTCGATCCGGAATCGTTTGTAGGTGACGAATATTAAAGTTAAAACGTTTGTTAGATCAACGTTTCTGAAAAAAACGGTAAATACCATATGTGGTAACTTTCCTACGCATAGTCATATTACCCGATGAAGTTGGCGCCGAAAAATTTATTACTACGGTATTTCTGCATAATAAATGGATTAATCGGTGTAAAATCGTTTGTAAGTGATTGTTAGATCAATTCGAACGTTTGTTAGATCATCGTTTGGTTAAAGAATAGAAATAAAAAATGACCGTGAAGTTAGCGCCAACATTTTTATTTATTTTGCCGTTGATATTATTTGGGTGGTCTTTCGATCCGGAATCGTTTGTAGGTGACGAATATTCAAATTAAAACGTTTGTTAGATCATCGTATCTTTAAAAAACGGTAAATACCATATGGGGTAACTTCCCTACACATAGTCATATTACCCGATGAAGTTGGCGCCGAAAAATTCATTACTACGGTATTTCTACATAATAAATGGATTAATCGGTGTGAAATGGTTTGTAAGTGATGGATATTCAAATTAAAATGTTTGTTAGATCATCGATTCTGAGAAATAAACTCAAATACCATATGTGGTAAGTTTTCCTCGCATCGTCATATCGTTCGATGAAGTAACTACCAAAAAATTCATTACTACGGAATTTCTACATAATAAATGGCATTATCGGCGTGAAATCGTTTGTAGGTGATTATTAGATCAATTCGAACGTTTGTTAGATCACCGTTTGGTTAAAAAATAGAAATAGAAAATTACCGTGAAGTTAGCGCCAACATTTTTATTTGGAATTTTGTTTGGTTCCAATCGTTTGTAAGTTGTTTGTAAGTGATTGTTAGAACAATCACTTACAAATGATTGTTCTAACATCTAACGGCGATCTAACGTTTGTTAGATCGCCGTTCGGTTAAAAAATAGAAAAAAAAATGACCGTGAAGTTAGCGCCAACATTTTTATTTATTTTGCTATTGACATTCTTTGGGGGGTCTTTCGATCCTGAATCGTTTGCAGGTGACGAATATTCAAATTAAAACGTTTGTTAGATCATCGTTTCTGAAAAAAACGGTAAATACCACATGTGGTAACTTCCCTACGCATAGTCATATTACCCGATGAAGTTGGCGCCGAAAAATTCATTACTACGGTATTTCTACATAATAAATGGATTAATCGGTGTAAAATCGTTTGTAAGTGATTGTTAGATCAATTCGAACGTTTGTTAGATCATTGTTTGGTTAAAAAATAGAAACAAAAAATGACCGTGAATTAGCGCCAATACATTTATTTATTTTTCCATTGACATTCTTTGGGGGGCCTTTCGATCCGGAATCGTTTGTAGGTGACGAATATTAAAGTTGAAACGTTTGTTAGATCATCGTTTCTGAAAAAAACGGTAAATACCATATGTGGTAACTTCCCTATGCATAGTCATATTACCCGATGAAGTTGGCGCCGAAAGATTCATTACTACGGTATTTCTACATAATAAATGGCCTAAACGGCGTGAAATCGTTTGTAGGTGATTGTTAGATCAATTCGAATGTTTGTTAGATCACCGTTTGGTTAAAAAATAGAAATAGAAAATTACCGTGAAGTTAGCGCAAACATTTTTATTTATTATTGTGCCATTGACATTCTTTGGACGAATATTCAAATTAATACGTTTGTTAGATCATCGTTTCTAACAAAAGGTGAATACCACATGTGGCAAGTTCTTCACCCATCGTCATATTACCCGATGCCGTTAGTGCCGAAAAATTCATTACTAAGGTATTTCTACATAATAAACGGCTCAATGAGCATGGAATCGTTTGTAGGTGCCGAATATACAAATTAAAACGTTTGTTAGATCACGATTTGGTTAAAAAATAGAAATAAAACACGACCGTAAAGTTAGCGCCAACGATTTTATTTATTTCGCCATAGATATTCTTAGGGGGGTCATTTGATTTAGAATCGTATGTAGGTAACGAATATTCAAATTGAAACGTGTGTAAGATCGGCGTTTCTGAACAATGGAAGTAAATACCAAATGTGGCAACTTCCCTACGCATCGTCATATTACCCGATCGAGTTGGAGCCGAAAAATTCATTACTACAGTATTTCTACATTAGCCTAATTGGCGTGAAATCATTTGTAAGTGACAAATATTCAAATTAGAACGTCTGTTAGATCACCGTTTCTGAATAATAGAGGTAAATACCATATATGGTAATTTCTCCACGCATGGTTTTATTACCAGATGAAGTTAGCGGCGAAAAATATCAAAACGACAAACGGTGTGTGAAAATTGTGGCGTGGCTTTGTGCTACAACAACCAAAACAACTGCTCAAAGCATCCCATGCATCAGAAAGGAATGTTACGACACAATGTAATATATCAGTCATACTTCCTTTATCGCTTCACAACTGGCCCCCTGATTAAATTGTTCAAAAACTACATAATACATGTTCTTTATTTGTTAAAACCTACTATAAAGTCAACTATTATTTTGTTTTTACTGTTGAGTAACGAAGGGTGAACGCAATCTCCAGTGTTATATGAAAATAGCTAAACTGTCTGAAAAATTGGGTTGCGTAGCATTATCATGAAGAAGAAAAAACGCGTTATCATGAATCTTTATAACTAGCCCTCTGATAAAACATTTCAAAAACTAATTAATACGCGTCTTCTTATTTATTACTAACGTACCATAAAGTCAATTATACCCTTTATTGCTTTACAACTCGGCCCCTGATTAAATGTTTCAAAAACTAAATCACACGTGTTGTTTTATTTATTAGAACCTAGCATAAATACAACTATTTTTTAAATTTTTACGTTTTTGAGTAACGGAGGCAACATCCACTTTTGTATGGAAATAGCTAACCTGTGTAAAAAATCGGATTCAGTTCCGTTATGAAAAAACGGATGATCGTGAAAATGCCTACAGCTACACTTTTTTACTCCCACACGAAACAGGAAAAAATAAAAAAATTATAGCGGATTGAAATATTTCCTCGATATCATAGTTCACGATTATTGATAAACCAACATTTTATGTTTTCAAGTGGAACGTACCCAACGGCGTAGGTCCACATAGTTGAATGCCATCGGAGAAGTTGTCTGCGATAACCGTATCTATGACACAAGCATCGAAACTGTAATAGGTAATAATAGGTGCTATTCAAATAAGAATTTAATTATAAATGGCGATTGAGCGAAGGTTTTCTTAATTTTTATTTATGGAGTAACGTGCTCCGAAAATACACTTATCCAACACAACGGACTCCGAAAACGTGTTGTGTGAGATAAAGAAAAGTGTTGCCACGATATCTTATTTAAACTACTTGTTTTGTTTTTCTGATATAAATTGCCAGATGGGGCTCAATAATTGTTCTCGGATTGGAGATGGTTTTTTTGTTGCCCATGTTATTGAATGTATCCCAAAAACCGCCATTTCGAAACGAGTGGGCGATATAATGTCCCGGGTTGTACTGCACAACTCCAGCAAGTCTGAAACAAAACAAAGAGAATTAATTCTTTATAATTTCGTCGGTAGTAATGCGTTGCTAGTTGTGATAGGTTCTTCCAATAACTGTTTTTCATATTTTGAGGCATATTTGTTTGATTCTTTATTTCTCGCTGCAATAAGGATGATGCATGTGAAAATTGTAAAGCTTAAATGAAGCTTTTTTTAGTTTTTTTTTTTTTCATTAACTAAATCAACCAATGTTCCATACATTACGGACACATAAAGTTCGTGAAAAGGCATTCCCATAAATCATAAATACGCAAATAACACTGCAACTGTCAAGAGAGTTTTGTGAGAATCGAATACCATTTTCAAAATTCTATTGCAATGGTAAAAGCTATTGCAACCTGATACAATTTTGACGACTAAAAAATAGATGAGATTGATTCATTCACATTTATGAGGTTAGTGGCTCCATTAGAGTACAGAATGGAACGTACCTGTACTCAATACTCGTTTTTTCATTCGTCTGTTGAAACTGCATTCTTTGAGGGAATTCTGCCAATGACCACCGCAGCGACTTTTGTAGATTTCGACTGTCGCGAATGTCCAATTCAATAAATAGGTGTTCCGTTAGATTACTCGTACGAGTACTCCTGCCCCCATCTTCACACCTTATATTGTAAATCGGTGAATGGAATTCCAGAGCCTCTTGAAGTGCTGACAAACCTTTTCTCGACAAAGTTTTATGATTTGGTGCAATTGTACAATAATCAGTTGTTTTTCGGCCACACTCTGAACAGTCGTTGATGACCACCTTGCTCGGGCAGGGAGATATACATTTTTGGATTGTTTCCGCGATATTGTTCTCCGCATTAATTTTGTACGTGATGACTTTGTCATTCGATACTGCTTGAACTGTTGGCGTGTAAAGAGTAGATAAAATTTCGGCTCTTTCAGTCAAAATACTCTTTGATACGCCACTTGTGATAAAATCAAGCACGAGTTTTAAGGTCTTATTCAAAGTATGTTCCAAAAATTCGTAATACTCAATGTTATCAGTTCCAGCTGTAGCTAATATTTGTATTATCGAGTCAAAAGCACAAGTGTTTCTGATGAAGTAGGAACAACCTTTCAAATCTATGGCAGAACAACGTGAGCCGTTTGGTAACAATGTTATCCTTTTACGATGCATATTCTTTCTGTCTGCGACGAGAGCATTGTCTTGACGTATGTCTGGGTACGGTTTGTAATACTTGCTGGTAGACGTAACCGGTTTGTTTTGTAGTTGTGGAATCGTTTTCTTTATGGGCGATGAAACGCAGCCGCGTTGTATCAAATCGGACTCAAAACTGTTGTAAGTAATTTTGTTGTAATCCACTAGCTTGAACTCGGCGTGGTCAGTGATGGGCGGTTCATCATTATCTTTGTTGCAGAGATAATCCATTTCATCTGTCGGCCCAATGCGAACGGTCGCAGCAGGGATTTTCTCAGTTGTAGTTAATCCATCGACGACTATATCCCAACCGGTTTCAAGTACACCCGCAACGTGTTGATGGTGATCAATAGACAGCGCGGCTCCTTTGCCGCCCCAGTTCTCTACGGCGAAAAAGTCCGAATCGTTCTCTGTCAGATTCCCCGACGGTTTCCCCACACAATCTGTTTTTTCTTCGACGATTTCCATCTTTGTAGTCGTAATCTTTTTTACGGACTCAATCGCGTTTAGCACTTCCTCAACTCTGTTTTCATGCAGCCGTTCATTGTTGTAGTGAACTATCTGTCCAGAAACTATGCAACAGATTTCTTCTATGTCCGTAATATGTTCCCTTATAAATTTGTTGACAGAAATGGGAAGTTTGTAGTGTTTGAGAGTGCGCGTTTTAAGGTCGTTGAAGTACCCTTCGATGTAACTGGAGGTTGCACGTTTTGTATCCGAAGGCATTCCGACTGATGTCCACAGCGGAAATTCTTTGGCTACTCTCGCGAACTGCTTAATGAAGTCCGGAAGATAAAATGCATTCAGATTCTCGCCGAATTGAAGTGTTTTTTTTGCTTCGATGATTAGATTACCAATCCATTGTCGAATACAAACACCCGATTCATTCGAAGCTTCGATTTCCTCCTCACTGTTGATATCTTCCTCGGCACTTGCGGAATCTTGACAAAAGGGCGTATTTCGTCTTTTTTCTTCCTCATATTCTTTCAACTTTTCAGTGACGTTTCCCTCTGAAATGTAATTTTCCAATTGCTTTCTAGCATCTCTGGGTGTGTAGACATCTCGGGAATCGATCACAGAATCTTCATGCGTGTGCAGAGCAACGGCGCAGGTAAGTAAGAACAGTTTTTTAAATTGTGAAACCGTCTTAGACTCCACCATCAACGTTATACAGCGTACGAAAAAGTCCTTGATGACACCTTGTCGAACGAGCTTGAAACACTGCCAACGACATATCATGTGTGTAAAATGTGCGACATCAACACGAATGAAAGTAGTAGGCTCTTTTGACATTCCATGGGAATCCATCAATGCTCTGAAGCGGTCATCAATATATTCTTTGATTGGCCGTTTGGTAAACGCCATACTCAGGGCCATTAACAGGGCCCGAGAATAGTCACAAATGGCCTCCTTTGGGATGGTAGCTCCATTCTGTATCCATCTCAACAGCCACATCGTGATGGTTATGGAATCATGGCGCTCAGATAGCATTTGGTAGACACAGGCCGTCGTGCCGCTGAAATTTATCGTAATAACGTACAGAAAGATATGACCTGACTTCGTACCATTCGTTCTATGTAGTTTTGTTACCAGACCTCCAGTGGCATCCACACAGATTGTTGCCCGACCATTGTTTATCCGTTTATATTCTTGGTAGATACGAAATTGTACGCCGGCTCCATATAAGACCCGAAAAGGTAGTCCTCCCACTTCGTGAATTAATCCGCTATATTGCGGACTTAGGCACATGTCCTCTATTGTCTTTACGACATCACGACCGTCGCATTTCTTTATACCAAGATTGGCGTCAATCCCTTCCTTTTTTGCTTGCCGAAGAACATCAAGACTTGGTATAATCGGTGGCTCAACATCTCCTGGTGACATATAGTCCCGCGCCTCCTGCTTTCTGTACTTAGCGCAACCGTCGGTTTTCAATTTTTTGAAGGCGGCTTCCCTTTTCTTTCCATTGAATGGTCGTTTTACAATTTCGTGTCTTTCATGACGCGTGTCGCGAGTTTCGATAGCGAACGTTACTCCTTTTTCGTTTATTTTTTTTTCTCCTACACCTCTTATCGAATTCTTACAGCCTCTGCTTTTGCAAGTACCACAGAATTTAATCAAATAGCTTTCCTTTTCTGCCGAATAACGGATTCGTCCTTGCTTGAATACAAAAGCACATGGCATTCGATATTGTAGCCAGAAGGCGGATGCAACGATATTGGTCCACTCTTTGGGTGTTAACTTCAGATTATTATTCGTACCGGCTGGTTTTATTAGGTCCCATTCGTCTTCAGTCAAAATCATGTTCTTGATAGATTGGTTTTCAGGTCTCAGTCCAAAGCACGAACTCTCAGAGCAGTTACTTTCTTCTTTGCTCGTGTCTGATTGATCCTGCTGCTCTGAATCACTGTATACGTTGTTGTTTTCCTCACGCCGCTGCAGCACTACTCCCATTTGTTTTCTGGCCTCGGACAAAATGTTGCGCCTGTTTTGCACTACATTTATGTATACTGTTTTGAAATTCCAATCGTGCCCAAGATTGTTGAAAGTTGCCGCCATTTCCTTCCAAACATCATGGGACCAACAAGGAAAATCATTCGTGCGGAAGTGCTCGATGAATTTCTTCACGACAGACACAGCAGTTGCCACAGGTACAGCACACACCCGTGGCATTTCGTACCCGTATTTCTGTGGAAAAAGCGTTCAAATTAAGGAATTAGTTCGTTTCGGTCAATTCATTCGAATAGATATTAAAGATAAAGAATGAACGAGAATTTAGTAACAATTACATATCAACTTTATTTTTAATCACTAATATGTATTTTTCTCGTCCATTATTTTTTAAATCCGTGTTGTTCTGAGGCCTTTATCAACTTGAATGTAAAATTAACCTTAAAGAGATATACTTGATACACAAAATAGTTATTGAAGAAAATTGATCATCAAATATATCACTATGTATTAATTTGTGTCGAATCTTAACCTCTCTGGCAAAAAATTTTTTCTGCCGAATTTTACAAGTGTATAGAACAAAAGTTTTATGATACACAATGCGTGTGAAACAACAAAATAGAAACAGTTTTAAATTTCACTTTTACCTTCACAGCTTATCAAAATTGTTCTTGTTTTCCAATTCGTTTACACGCAGTCTATAAATTGGATACCGAAAGAAACGGTCTAAATTGCGAGGGAAAAATATCTACATATATACCGAGCCTGGGTTTAAAACTTTGTGTAGCTTTAATGCCACTGGATCCGAATGGTATAATCATTCTGACCAATCATAAAGTCAACAGCACACAGAGGAAGAGAAAGAAGCCAGAGAAGAAGCGACATATATAACTAGTCGCTGTGTGGATGAAACTTGAAACTTCATATCATTCTCTGTTCCTAGTGATAATTGAGATCGAACAATAAAGAAATAAGAATAACAATTAAAACGTTCGGATAGAGACAGGACTCGCGTGATGAACAATATTGAACTAAAATTCTAAATATAAAAAAAGAAAAGTTATTTTAATGTACGATTGTTATGTGTATGGAAGTGAAAAACATTGGCGATTTCTGTAATGAAAATCGAAAAAAAGTTGGTCATTATTTTATCGCTATTGTCGCGATAAATTTTCATTGCAGATACTATCTAACGGCCGAAAATTTACTGATACATCAACGATAATCTGCCGACAGGCCCAGCCTTGATAGAGCAAACTTTATACGAAAATGTTTGTTTTTGATCCCTAACCTCGCTAGCAAAGATTTGCAAATGATTGGTTATACAAATATTTTATGGAAAAATTCGTTGATCGTTAATATTAGCAACAAACATGACAGAGCATGAAAAAAAAAGATTTGAGTTTATATTTTGTTCAATTGAAACGTATATGAAATAAAAACTCATGTCCTAACGATGGAAGACTTGGCACATTCTGAAGTTTCAATAATTGTGAGGTTGAATGCAATTGCTGTTATTTGAAAAGACCCAGGGTTAAAAGAATTTACTCTTCAACTGAAATGTAAGGCGTGATTTAGATCTTAGAATTTATTAAATTTTATACTGCAGATTGTAATAGATTTTTTTATTGATTTATTATTTTGCTGCCTACAGATAGACTATGCTGGATGTATATTCTTGCATTTAATTCTCATAGCTTACAGGACAATTCTGTCCGATATCCCCTGTCTACGGTACTCGGTTAATATCTGACAATGTTCTTGCGGAGTAAAGCTGGCGGAATATATCGTCAACTCAGTAACACGGACAAAGGAGGCCAGATGGGTTTGTCCTATGTGCTTTGAAACTTAAATGTAAGCTGATAGGTTCAGTGTCATTTGTTCGTGTATAACCAACGAGTCAACACATATGTGAAAATCTGTTACCATTTGCAGTATGAAGTTCGATAAATTAGGGCGAGGGGTCTGGATTGGAACTGCAGAATATTTTTAAAGTAGATTTTTTCAACCCTTTGCATTCGAGGCCTCTTTTCCTCGGATAGTAAGTGGTGAGCAAGTCACCTCTCGAGTGCAAAGGGTTAATACTAGTTCATCCCATAGCCGTAGTTGCATTAGACAGTTTTTTTTTTCATAGCCCGCAGCTCTCTTCTAAGACATTAGTGAATGTATTTTGCTCACGTTTGTGTCGGACATGTTTGAAACACACTCGACGGATACGAATAAATGTAGCCATTGTGTTCACAGGTTAGCAGTTTCTTCTCGTGAGAGTATCCTCCTCTTCTTATTGCTGCAAGAATCTGAAAGGAAATATGATAAGCCTGTTAAAAAATTATGCAAATGTAATCTAGACACAGAATCAATTTGAGGTGAGGCACGAATGCTGTTCGAACAGGATTATTACTTGGAAAAAAATAACAAACTCATGCTCCATACAAGTACACGATAGCCATAAAATATTGTCACATATGTCTCTTTCATGAAAATTCAACCACATTCGAGAATGCCCATCGTGTAAATGACAGCTTTTTCTATCGCACTCCTGCATGCTTCATAATACCTTACCCGATTATTCAGCACTGATCAAAAAATCACCTGACATTTAAATAAAAGTTACTCTGGACTTATGAATTAATGATTTGTGAATTGCACGAGTTTCACATTATCAAATTATCTGCTTGCTGAGGGTGAAGCCTCCTTGTGCGCCACGGTTTGCTAGTACATGTTTTTTGTATGATCATCACAACCTTAAATGTTTGTGACATGGTATGAAATATTTTGAAAAATTTCCTGAATATTCACTGCATAATTATAGTGTGATTAATTGTAACATCCTGAAGTTCGACTTATGTTCTTATCAAGTTTTCCATACACTTTGACTGAACTGTATGGAAACTCTCGATACAATTGAGCAGCTCGAAAATTGCGGTAATCGTGAGGTAGGCAGTATATTCATTCTCAAGCCTTTTTTACTGATGAAGTCAAATATTGAAACTGAAAACGAAACAAACATAAACAAATACAGGTGAAACAACTATTAAACCAATCACTTTCAACTGGAAATTCGAGGCTTGTTATAAATATGCTGCATACAGATGATTTTTCTTTGCGCTTAAGACTTTTTAAGAGTACGCTGAACAGTAGATCAGTGAAAAATTGAACCATCTGCGTGCAAGCTGTTCGAAAATCTGTGAGGTTATATCGATCTTGTACATGCCCTCAAATTGTTTGGTGAATTACCATTGCACTCATAAGCACCGTTTTCCTTATTCCGCCAATATTTATTAGTATTTTAAATACTGATAATAAGTGATTTTTTTTATTCTGTGAAAAATTCTGTTAAATGACCGCCCTGCTCCATTTTTTTTCGGAGTCCGTTGCTTTGAACAGCATATTTTCGGAGCACGTAACTCCGTAAATAAAAATGAAGAAAACCTTCGTTCAATCTACATTTATAAATCAATTCTTGTTTGAATAGCACAATTATTACCTGTCGCAGCTTCGACGCTTGTGGATCAGACCCGGTTATCGCAGACAAATCTTCTGATGGCATCCAACTACGTGATCTTACCCCATAAGGCACGTTCCACTTAACAGCTGCAATGATTGCGAGCGTTCGTACGGGAGGGACATAAAATGGCGGATATATGAGAGCGATAGAGACAGACAAGCGCTCGCGATGGTTGCAGCCATCAAGTCAAGCGTACTCATAATGGCTCTGTTAATTTGGCTACACTTCTGACGTCTTCTGTGGATTTTCTATTACTGTCTGGTGAAAGTGTAGAAAGTATAGCTGAAACGAACACACCCAATGTACGCGGGCCACCCGGCACACGCGACTCTTAGCTCTTCTACCTATTTGTATTGGGCAAAGGGATCTCCCCTCTATACCTGCCCCTCACTGCCGCGTTCCAATAAGAAATATCCAATAACTATGAAATTATAAATTAAAAATAAATAATCTATAAATTCAATAAAACCTCAAATTGCAATGTATTATGACTGTAAAATCTTCAACGTATCGTTACTTAGGAATGATTTCATGATGATTAAGCCATTTATTATGCAGAAACGGTAGTAATGAATTTTTCGGCGCTTACTTTATCGAGTAATATAACGACGGGTGGAGAACTTACCACATGTGGTATTTAACTTTGTTTTTCGAAAATGTGATGTACGAATCTTTCTGAATCTGAAAATCTTTTTTCAGAAACGAATTAGTTCGAATATTCATAACCTGAATACGATTACGCGTTGATTATTATACAGAGATACCATACACATCTTTTTTTGGGCTTATATTCTCGGGTAATAGACAACTGTTGGAGAACATAACACCCCAGTAAGAAATTTGGCGACAACACATTGATAACACCACGCCAAGCGAGAGCAAGTTGTGACGGAAAAATGGCATCCTTTGCCGCCGCATTAAGCTGTGTTCTAGCAGCACAGCATTGCGCATCCTCGCGTGAATGCGGGTGTTAATATTGCAGTACGAAAATACAGAATATTGGTGGTACATTTGGAGCACGTCCATTGCTGGATTATTGCAAGATCATTGCAGCATTGCGACAGAAAATTCGGAATACGTTATTTCAGAAAGCTGGGGGCACATTGGAGGTACGTTGTGACGCTCCATTGCCAGTAGAAACGAAGCACGTTATCGCGGCATTGAGACGGAAAATTTGGCATACGCTATTCGGCAAGTTAAGGGCACATTGGCGGCATTCTGTGGCCTCCCGTTGCCGGCATATTCAGAACACAACGTAACGCTCCTTCGTCAGCATAAACGACGCCCGCTATTGCGGTGTTGTGACCGGCTAAATGGGGTTCTGCGTTACCGGTAGCTAGACAGGTTGAAATAAAAGGAGGGCAAAATAAATCATTTGTATTGAATACAATCGCACACACGTACCGGCTCGTGTATGCGACGCACGCTTATTGCTAACGGCTACGCGTTACGCCCGTAACATTTTTTTTCCGACAGTACGAGGCTGGGATTCGAACCCGCAACTTCACGATGGGCTGGTTTAGAAAGGCAAGCACGCTAACCGCTCGACCATCCAGCTGGTTCAACTTATATAACTAATTGTAGGATCATGAAATTTGTCGTAGCGAATCTGCCTATGGTTATAATCGTGTACCTTGTTTTTGCCGGCAATGGAACGCCACAGCGTGCTGCCAATGTGCCCTAACCTTGCCGGAATAACGTATTCCAAATTTTCCGTCTCAATGTCGCGATAACTTGCCTCGTTCATACCGGCAACGGAGCGTCACAGCGTGGTTCATTTATGACTAAAACGTGATATAAAGATGACATCACTCCAAATCTGGAGCTTGCTGCATTAGTACCGTTATTGAAGCAGGTAATTGCTGCGTATGTTTGCTGCAAACTTGCCGTCTTGGCATCACACATTTATTTCGCCAAACCACACACTGTGGCGCAAATTTGCAACTTAATGCGTAAGCAAAAGACAGGATATTGGTGTCACGGTGTGCCGCCGTACACTGTCCTCCTGCAGCTATAATGATGACATGTGAATTTTCACAGCACCTTTGTCTATTGGCCTCTGCGCACTGTGCACGATTCGCGATGAGCGATGAGCGATATGCAATGGGAGCTCAGGTATTCCAGAAATACCCCCTGGGAAAGTGAAGCTCCCATTGGATATCGCCCATCGCTCGTCGCAAATCGCGCGCAGTGTACAGAGGCGATATCAGGGATATATCACAGAATCACCACAGATAAATCGTTTATTGCAATTGGCTACATATTATTCATAACCCTCGAAAAAGTAAATCAATTTTACAATAAATAAAACTATTACAAGCTAATTTAGACAAATATTGACATCACAGTGGCCTCACGAATGTAAGAAAAAAATTAAAATGCGTCCGTGTCAAAACAGCTTTTTTGTGTTATGGTCTCTGCACACTGCGCGCGATCAGCGACAAGCGATGAGCGATATCCAATGGAAGCTTCACTCTCCTAGGGCGTTTCCGGAATACCTGAACTCCCATTAGATATCACTCATCGCGAGTCGCGCACTTGTGCAGCGGCCATTATGACATTTTTCTAGTGGATGGGAGAAATGGTATTTACATTTATATTCAGAAACGTTGATCTAACAAACTTTTGAATTAGAATAAACGTCACCGACAAACGATTTCACGCCGATTAGGCCATTTATTATGTAGGAATACCGTAGTAATGAATTTTTTGGTAGTTACTTCATCAAGCGATATGACGATGCGTGGAGAAGTTACCACATATGGTACTTCCCTTTTTTTCAGAAACGATGATCTAACAAACGTTTTTATTTGAATATTCACCACTTACAAACGATTTCACACCGATTAATCCATTTATTATGTAGAAATACCGTAGTAATGAATTTTTCGGCGCTAACTTCATCGGGTAATATGACTATGCGTAGGGAAGTTACAACATATGGTGTTTAACGGTTTTTTTCATGAACGATGATCTAACAAACGTTTTAACTTTAATATTCGTCACCTACAAACGATTCCGGATCGAAAGGCGCCCCAAAGAATGTCAATGGAAAAATAAATAAACGTGTTGGCGCTAATTCACGGTCATTTTTTGTTTCTATTTTTTAACCAAACGATGATCTAACAAATGTTCGAATTGATCCAACAATCACTTACAAACGATTTCACACCGATTAATCCATTTATTATGTAGAAATACCGTAGTAATGAATTTTTCGGCGCTAACTTCATCGGGTAATATGACTATGCGTAGGGAAGTTACCACATGTGGTATTTATCGTTTTTCTTCAGAAACGATGATCTAACAAACGTTTTAATTTGAATATTTGTCACCTACAAACGATTCCGGATCGAAAGACCCCCCAAAGAATGTCAATGGCAAAATAAATAAAAATGTTGGCGCTAACTTCACGGTCATTTTTTTTCTATTTTTTAACCGAACGGCGATCTAACAAACGTTCGAATTGTTCTGACAATCACTTACAAACGACTTACAAACGATTGGAACCAAACATAATTCCAAATAAAAATGTTGGCGCTAACTTCACGGTAATTTTTATTTCTATTTTTAACCAAACGGTGATCTGACAAACGTTCGAATTGATCTAACAATCACTTACAAACGATTTCACACCGATTAATCCATTTATTATGCAGAAATACCGTAGTAATGAATTTTTCGGCGCCAACTTCATCGGGTAATATGACTATGCATAGGGAAGGTACCCCATATGGTATTTACCGTTTTTTTTCAGAAACGATGATCTAACAAACGTTTTAACTTTAATATTCGTCACCTACAAACGATTCCGGATCGAAAGGCCCCCCAATGAATGTCAATGGAAAAATAAATAAACGTATTGGCGCTAATTCACGGTCATTTTTTGTTTCTATTTTTTAACCAAACAATGATCTAACTAACGTTCGAATTGATCTAACAATCACTTACAAACGATTTTACAGGGATTAATCCATTTATTATGTAGAAATACCGTAGTAATGAATTTTTCGGCGCCAACTTCATCGGGTAATATGACTATGCGTAGGGAAGTTACCACATGTGGTATTTACCGTTTTTCTTCAGAAACGATGATCTAACAAACGTTTTAATTTGAATATTTGTCACCTACAAACGATTCCGGATCGAAAGACCCCCCAAAGAATGTCAATGGCAAAATAAATAAAAATGTTGGCGCTAACTTCACGGTCATTTTTTTTCTATTTTTTAACCGAACGGCGATCTAACAAACGTTCGAATTGTTCTGACAATCACTTACAAACGACTTACAAACGATTGGAACCAAACATAATTCCAAATAAAAATGTTGGCGCTAACTTCACGGTCATTTTTATTTCTATTTTTAACCAAACGGTGATCTGACAAACGTTCGAATTGATCTAACAATCACTTACAAACGATTTCACACCGATTAATCCATTTATTATGCAGAAATACCGTAGTAATGAATTTTTCGGCGCCAACTTCATCGGGTAATATGACTATGCATAGGAAAGGTACCCCATATGGTATTTACCGTTTTTTTCAGAAACGATGATCTAACAAACGTTTTAACTTTAATATTCGTCACCTACAAACGATTCCGGATCGAAAGGCCGCCCGAAGAATGTCAATGGAAAAATAAATAAACGTATTGGCGCTAATTCACGGTCATTATTTGTTTCTATTTTTTAACCAAACAATGATCTAACTAACGTTCGAATTGATCTAACAATCACTTACAAACGATTTTACAGGGATTAATCCATTTATTATGTAGAAATACCGTAGTAATGAATTTTTCGGCGCCAACTTCATCGGGTAATATGACTATGCGTAGGCAAGTTACCACATGTGGTATTTACCGTTTTTTTTTTCAGAAACGATGATCTAACAAACGTTTTAATTTGAATATTCGTCACCTGCAAACGATTCAGGATCGAAAGACCCCCCAAAGAATGTCAATGGCAAAATAAATTAAAATGTTGGCGCTAACTTCACGGTCATTTTTTTTCTATTTTTTAACCGACCGGCGATCTAACAAACGTTCGAATTGTTCTAACAATCACTTACAAACAACTTACAAACGATTGGAACCAAACAAAATTCCAAATAAAAATGTTGGCGCTAACTTCACGGTAATTTTCTATTTCTATTTTTTAACCAAACGGTGATCTAACAAACGTTCGAATTGATCTAATAATCACCTACAAACGATTTCACGCCGATAATGCCATTTAATATGTAGAAATTCCGTACTAATGAATTTTTTGGTAGTTACTTCATCGAACGATATGACGATGCGAGGAGAACTTACCACATATGGTATTTGAGTTTATTTTTCAGAATCGATGATCTAACAAACATTTTAATTTGAATATCCATCACTTACAAACAATTTCACACCGATTAATCCATTTATTATGTAGAAATACCGTAGTAATGAATTTTTCGGCCCCAACTTCATCGGGTAATATGACTATGTGTAGGGAACTTACCCCATATGGTATTTACCGTTTTTTAAAGATACGATGATCTAACAAACGTTTTAATTTGAATATTCGTCACCTACAAACGATTCCGGATCGAAAGGCCCCCCAAAGAATGTCAATGGAAAAATAAATAAAAGTGTTGGCGCTAATTCACGGTCATTTTTTATTTCTATTTTTAACCAAACGATGATCTAACAAACGTTCGAATTGATCTAACAATCACTTACAAACGATTTCACACCGATTAATCCATGTATTATGTAGAAATACCGTAGTAATGCATTTTTCGGCGCCATCTTTATCGGGTAATATGACGATGCGTGGAGAACTTGCCACATATGGTATTTTGGTTTATTTTTCAGAAACGATGATCTAACAAACGTTTTAATTTGAATATTCGTCACTTACAAACGATTCCACACCGATTAATCCATTTATTATGTAGATATACAGTATTAATGAAATTTTTGGCGCCATCTTCATCAGGTAATATGACTATGTGTAGGGAAGTTACCACATACGGTATTTACCGTTTTTTTTTCAACGATGATCTAACAAACGTATTAATTTAAATATTCGTCACCTACAAACGATTCCGGATCGAAAGACCCCCCAAAGAATGTCAATGGCAAAATAAATAAAAATGTTGGCGCTAACTTCACGGTAATTTTTTTTCTATTTTTTAACCGAACGGCGATCTAACAAACGTTCGAATTGTTCTAACAATCACCTACAAACGACTTACAAACGATTGGAACCAAAAAAAATTCCCAAGAAAACTGTTGGCGCTAACGTCACGCTAATTTTTTATTTCTATTTTTTAACCAAACGGCGATCTTACAAACGTTCGGATTGTTCTTACAATCACCTACAAACGACTTACAAACGATTAGAACCAAAACAAATCCGAAATTCGAAAGTCATGGCGCTAACTTTACCCAGCTCATAATTGTGACGTGCGCGGGATCGGCAGGGACAGTTTCTGCAATCCTTGCACATCAATTCTTCAATATAGGTCGCGTACGCACGTCGATACGGTGAGAAATCTCGACTCTCGCGGGACAGCGATCTACCATTCTAGTCAGAGGAACTGTCCCGACGGTAGTAACTGCGCCGCGGTTCTATGTGATCTCTACGTGAACTTATTCGTTTTCGGGATCGTCGGATCCTCTTTTCGTCTTTGCACGCGAGTTCGTACGCGGATTGGAGGGTCGCGGGGTCACGGATGTGCACATACGCTCTTATATTGTCAGGCAAGCCGTCAATGTAAACTTCGAGAGCGCGAGCCTCGAGTCTACTTTTTGCCGATCTTGCAACATCGTTGCCATCGGTTTCTGCGACTTCGCTCACGGCTTTCCGAACATAGCGTTGAAGGCGTGAGCAGAAATCTGACACGTCTTCATCGCTTCTCATTCGTGCATCAAGAAGACGACTGCGATAATACTCGTAATCCTGATCAGGTGAAAACTTTTGTTTAAGGCTTTTCAAAATTTGATTGGCGGAAGTGAAAGCTTTTCCTTCAACATGTGTGCGGGCTCTACCTCGGAGTTTGGCCAAAATTCCATTTAGAAGTCTGGCTTCCGCTCCTTCAGGTAAGCCCTGTTGAAGTGCTTTTATTTCAGTTTCGTAATCCGAAAATGTCCAATTTCGACCGTCATATTTCGGAATTTTGTCTATAGCATCTTTAACTGTGAGGTAATCTAAGTAGGCAGAATTGTCGAGTATAGTCTGATTTTGCGTGGTAGTATCATTGTTAATTTCAGGCATGGTTAATGTTCAGGAATTTTTAGTTGGTCTAATTTTGATTTGACTCTTTTTTTATTTTTTTATTTTATTAAATAAGCATAGAATATTAACCGTAGATAGAGATAGCTATCCCACCGCTGCCACCAATTTGTTAGGCCCGGGATGTTATTGAGCGGGCTGAGATTAATTTTTCTGAACGACTTAAAAATGTTCAGTCTTCTAATCTATCTCGAAAGATTTTTGTCGGGTTGGCTATTAAAGCGCTAGGCGCACCTATCCAGTGGGTTAAAATAAAGGAATTGGGAGGATAAAATAAAGGTAAAGAGTATCCTCCTGATGGATATAAGTAGTAGAATACATATATGTATTGCTATAATAAATCTGAGAAATTGACAATGACGATTACAATTTTGATACAATTTGGTTATTATCGCAGTTTTCTTCCGTAAATTTATTCGATTGATGACTCGATACAATTTAATACGATTACATAAAATGCGGGCAGATCGGACTTACGGTTGGTGAACTTGTGATTTGATACCGTGCTGACGCTAGACGTTCGGGTCTCCTCGAAGACAGTGCAATCGTATGGCACTCACGTACGCAAATTACACGTTGAATTTTTGGTAGTTCGGAGTTTGGTTGAACGAATAATTGTTTCTACGCACTACTAATGAGTTCTTATCGGCCTGCGAAGCGTAATGAGACGCTGCATCTCAGTGCCTCACTTTACCCTCGGGCAGTGATGCTTGATCGCGAAGAATCGAAGACGCGTATTCGGAACTAACTTGCAAGGGCACGGAAAAAGACTCAGAGGACAGAGTGCCTTGGCCTCTGCCGAGCTCCGCTCGGTCCTAAGATTCGCGAGAGACTGACTAATTTGGCTGTAACTCGATGGTGGGTTGCTTCTTGATTTTTAAGTAAGTCAGCGATTTTAATTATCGCTGAGCAACAATTTTCGAAACGGGTATAGGACTGAACGACCGAGGCTCCTTCCGTGTCCTCGTTGAGAGTCATTCGCATCGCAAGTCGCAAGACTCAGCATTGTGAAAAAATCGAAGTTGAAATTGCCAGAATGAATGTTGGTTTTGCAATGGAGGTTTCGTATGCTGGAAAGAATGTGTCATTTCGCAACGTAGGGTTCAAACGAGTTTGCGTTGGAGTGAAAAAGAAAATAGTTTGGTATAAAATATATATAATTAAGACAAAAGAACTTAGAAAATGAGATACGGATATAACACTGTCATTGAAGGTCAATTGTAGCCAAAGTAGCCCTATCAAGTACTACTCTTTTTAATGATTATGAAAGCTGACAGTCTGGCGCATTCTTAGGGCCTAATTAGGAACCATGAAGTCACCTGTTTAGATTTTTAATTTAAAGTTGAAAATTTAAGTCATAATTTACCGAACGTAAATTTTCCACTTTAGACCAACATTTTCATAACTCTCATCACAGTTACGAAGCTGATTATTTTATGCATAAAAGTACTACTCATAAAGATTGAGTTGCAAAAAAAAATCACGATAGTCTTCTACTTTTTTCAAAGATTTTTTTTCAATTGGTCAGTTCGAAAATTCTCAAAAATGCAGTAAAAAATTCATAACTCGAAAACTATGAAAAGTCGCGCGACATACATGGGGGTTAATCGGATACCCCACGATACAAGGGACCTAAATTCTATTCTTAGACGTCAATGTTCCGGCCACCGTGTATATATATATATATATATATATATATATATATATATATATATATATATATATATATATATATATATATATATTTCAACGTTAATATGTATGTCAAATTTTAATATATATATTTATGTATTTTTTTAAGGTAAAAAGGTGTTGTTGATAATCTCGTCCCAAAAAACCCACGTTTCGATTATCCGAACGTTTGATTGTCCGAACTAGTCTCGGTCCCAATTGGTTCGGATAATCGAGGTTCTACTGTATACGTAGGGCAGGTTTGCAGTCACAAGAGCCTCGCGGTTGAGATATGAGCGTGCGGGCTCTAAGTGTAGACGACGCGGGTTCGATCCCCGGTAGCAATGTCTTGTTTTTTTATTAAGCATATACGAATTAAATATCATAAATAATGCCTGAACAGGCGAGAACAGCTAAAGCGAGAGTAAGTTCGAAATTTTCTGAATATAAAATTAAGAAAAAAAAGCTGATTCACCGGGGATTGAACCCGGACCTTCAGCATCGTAATCCGTCACGCTACCAACTCAGCCACGACGCTCATTGCAGATAAAGGAACATTTATGATACACCCTTCTCCATAATGTTTACCGTTGAAAAAAAATGCCGAAACGATCGCGGCAAAGGCTCAAGATTTCTTTTTGAACCTTTCACGGTCGTTTCGGCGTTTTATTTTTCAACGCGGTTCGTCGTTAACTTTTTTAACCCGCATTTTCGGCATAAAGGGCAACCGCGAGAAAACAATTATCTCGATACATGTTTTTCCCTTTGAAATTCATTTAATGTATATTCCAATGCGCAGTACGGCCACACATATATGTCGAGCTCGATCGGACAGAAAACCTCACCCCGTTCGCCTGTCGAGCGAGCGAGGGGCAGAGACTTTTCCCCCACCGCTACCCATTCGTGTTCACGCTGACTGCGATACCGACTTCAGCGGCGATCACGGACTCGCGCGGCTACAAGGGAATCGACAGAGGCGATGATCACAAAATCATACTTCCGAACTCGCCGCCGCGATTTAGCGCCATTTACGAGGCACGCCGAAAAGGGCCGCGTTGTGCATCTCCCCACTAATCTCTGTTATGTATATGCTTATCACGTTCGCTTTGCTTCAGAAACTTTGTTTGTTTGATTACGATTAGGATCATATATTTTTTTAGTGCATTAGTCGAAACTGACAGGACTAACGCCTTTTCCTGGCCCTTTTAACAGTGTTTCGAACTCATAAAAAATATCCGTGTAACGAACATAAAGGTGTGACAAAGATAGAGGGACCGAAGCATGGCCGACTAGTAGCTCCATAAACTTAGCCGCCGACTATGGAAATATCGAATTTTTTTCGACGCCAATCGATTGTTAGTCGTTTGTTAGTGTTTGTTAGACAAAACCCAGCGTTTGTTAGACTTTATTTATTGAATAAAACGAAAAAAAAAATGTATGCCAAAGTTAGCCCCAGAAAATAGTTTTCTGGTGAATTCGAACTTTTCTTCGTAACCAATCGATTGTTAGTCGTTTGTTAGTGATTGTTAGTAACTTTATATCGATTGTTAGAGCTCAATTATTATTAAAATTAATGAAAAACTTTTCGGCCCTAGAGCGCGCTGCAAGCCAAGCGAAGATGGCGGCATCGTCGCGACAGCTGCTTCCGGCTTTCCACATGTGACTCGTCAATTTCAGCAAAACGTTGATTCTTGTCATTCTATTAGATTGTTAGACGATCGCTAGTGATTGTTACTTAACTTTCATCGTTTGTTAGAGCTCCATTTATATTTAATCGCTGAAAAACTTTTCGGCGCTAGAGCGCGCTGCTTGTCGCGAAGGTTGGCAGCATCGTCGCAACAGCTGCTTCCGGCTTTCCACATGTGACTCGTCAATTTCAGCAAAACGTTGATTCTTGTCATTCTATTAAATTGTTAGACGATCGCTAGTGATTGTTAGTTAACTTTCATCGTTTGTTAGAGCTCCATTTATATTTAATCGCTGAAAAACTTTTCGGCGCTAGAGCGCGCTGCTTGTCGCGAAGGTTGGCAGCATCGTCGCGACAGCTGCTTCCGGCTTTCCACATGTGACTCGTCAATTTCAGCAAAACGTTGGTTCTTGTCATTCTATTAGATTGTTAGACGATCGCCATTGATTGTTAGTTAACTTTCATCGTTTGTTAGAGCTCCATTTATATTTAATCGCTGAAAAACTTTTCGGCGCTAGAGCGCGCTGCTTGTCGCGAAGGTTGGCAGCATCGTCGCGAGAGCTGCTTCCGGCTTTCCACATGTGACTCGTCAATTTCAGCAAAACGTTGGTTCTTGTCATTCTATTAGATTGTTAGACGATCGCTAGTGATTGTTAGTTAACTTTCATCGTTTGTTAAAGCTCCATTTATATTTAATCGCTGAAAAACTTTTCGGCGCTAGAGCGCGCTGCTTGTCACGAAGGTTGGCAGCATCGTCGCGACAGCTGCTTCCGGCTTTCCACATGTGACTCGTCAATTTCAGCAAAACGTTGATTCTTGTCATTCTATTAGATTGTTAGACGATCGCTAGTGATTGTTAGTTAACTTTCATCGTTTGTTAGAGCTCCATTTATATTTAATCGCTGAAAAACTTTTCGGCGCTAGAGCGCGCTGCTTGTCGCGAAGGTTGGCAGCATCGTCGCGACAGCTGCTTCCGGCCTCCCACATGTGACTCGTCAATTGCAGCAAAACGTTGATTCTTGTCATTCTATTAGATTGTTAGACGATCACTAGGGATTGTTAGTTCATTTTCATCGTTTGTTAGAGCTCCATTTTTATTTAATCGCCTAAAAACTTTTCGGCGCGAGAGCGCGCTGCATGTCGCGAAGGTTGGCAGCATCGCCGCGACAGCTGCTTCCGGCTTTGCACATGTAACTCGTCAATTTCAGCAAAACGTTGATTCTTGTCATTCTATTCGATTGTTAGACGAATGCTAGTGTTTGTTAGTTAACTTTCATCGTGTGTTAGATCTCCATTTTTATATAATCGCCGAAAAACCTTTCGGCGCGAGAGCGCGCTGCTTGTCGCGAAGGTTGGCAGTATCGTCGCCACAGCTGCTTCCGGCTTTGCACATGGAACTCGTCAATTTCAGCAAAACGTTGATTCTTGTCATTCGATTAGATTGTTAGACGATCGCTAGTGATTGTTAGTTAACTTTCATCGTTTGTTAGAGCTCCATTTATATTTAATCGCTGAAAAACTTTTCGGCGCTAGAGCGCGCTGCTTGTCGCGAAGGTTGGCAGCATCGTCGCGACAACTGGTTCCGGCTTTCCACATGTGACTCGTCAATTTCAGCAAAACGTTGATTCTTGTCATTCGATTAGATTGTTAGACGATCGCTAGTGATTGTTAGCTAACTTTCATCGTTTGTTAGAGCTCCATTTATATTTAATCGCTGAAAAACTTTTCGGCGCTAGAGCGCGCTGCTTGTCGCGAAGGTTGGCAGCATCGTCGCCACAGCTGCTTCCGGCTTTGCACATGTAACTCGTCAATTTCAGCAAAACGTTGATTCTTGTCATTCGATTAGATTGTTAGACGATCGCTAGTGATTGTTAGTTAACTTTCATCGTTTGTTAGAGCTCCATTTATATTTAATCGCTGAAAAACTTTTCGGCGCTAGAGCGCGCTGCTTGTCGCGAAGGTTTGCAGCATCGCCGCGACAGCTGCTTCCGGCTTTGCACATGTAACTTGTCAATTTCAGCAAAACGTCGATTCTTGTCATTCTATTAGATTGTTAGATGATCGCTGGTGATTGTTAGTTAACTTTCATCGTTTGTTAGAGCTCCATTTATATTTAATCGCTGAAAAACTTTTCGGCGCTAGAGCGCGCTGCTTGTCGCGAAGGTTTGCAGCATCGTCGCGACAGCTGCTTCCGGCTTTGCACATGTAACTTGTCAATTTCAGCAAAACGTCGATTCTTGTCATTCTATTAGATTGTTAGACGATCGCTAGTGATTGTTAGTTATCTTTCATCGTTTGTTAGAGCTCCATTTATATTTAATCGCTGAAAAACTTTTCGGCGCTAGAGCGCGCTGCTTGTCGCGAAGGTTGGCAGCATCGTCGCGACAACTGCTTCCGGCTTTCCACATGTGACTCGTCAATTTCAGCAAAACGTTGATTCTTGTCATTCGATTAGATTATTAGACGATCGCTAGTGATTGTTAGCTAACTTTCATCGTTTGTTAGAGCTCCATTTATATTTAATCGCTGAAAAACTTTTCGGCGCTAGAGCGCGCTGCTTGTCGCGAAGGTTGGCAACATCGTCGCCACAGCTGCTTCCGGCTTTGCACATGTAACTCGTCAATTTCAGCAAAACGTTGATTCTTGTCATTCGATTAGATTGTTAGACGATCGCTAGTGATTGTTAGTTAACTTTCATCGTTTGTTAGAGCTCCATTTATATTTAATCTGCTTGTCGCGAAGGTTTGCAGCATCGTCGCGACAGCTGCTTCCGGCTTTGCACATGTAACTCGTCAATTTCAGCAAAACGTCGATTCTTGTCATTTTATTAGATTGTTAGACGATCGCTAGTGATTTTTAGTTAACTTTCATCGTTTGTTAGAGCTCCATTTATATTTAATCGCTGAAAAACTTTTCGGCGCTAGAGCGCGCTGCTTATCGCGAAGGTTGGCAGCATCGTCGCGACAGCTGCTTCCGGCTTTGCACATGTAACTCGTCAATTTCAGCGAAACGTTGATTCTTGACATTCTATTTGATTGTTAGACGAATGCTAGTGATTGTTAGTTAATTTTCATCGTTTGTTAGATTTCCATTTTTTGTTGAGAAGTAAAGTTATCGCACGTCGATAGGCTCACTGCGCATGCGTGAGCAAAACTTAGTGTTAAGGCGCCGGAGCGCACTACTTGCGTTGCCGGTAATTTTTCGTTAGTTGGTCCGTGACCGTTGCCCACTAGACGTGTGCAATAAGAAGTTCCTTTGTTAACACAAAACTAATAAAGCGTACTTATATATATCAAAAGTTATCTTTCTCTGTAACCCTATCGTCTCTTTTCCCTTCGATAATCTCAACAGGTTATGGGCCCAGGCAAGCAGTAATACCCGATTATCGAAGTCAGAGAACGATAGAGAGAAAACGGTTATCTCGATTTTTTCTTCCTTTGTGGTCGACACGTGGTCGCCATTGTAGTGTACCGGTAAACGCGTACGGGAAAATAATCGAACGAAAATGGCGGAATCAACTCTGATAAAGAACATCAAGAAGTTTGATGGCTCGAATTTTCAAGCGTGGAAATTTCGAATGAACTCGATGCTTATCGCGAACGCGATTCAAGACGTCGTAACGGGCGCGCGAGTGATGCCGGCAGACGCAGATTCGGCCGATGGCAAAAAGTGGGTGAAAGACAACGCGACGGCCATGTGCATAGTTTCCTCGTCGATAGAGGATTCCCAGCTCGACTGTATGCTCAACTGCACCACAGCGAAGCAAATGTGGGACAAATTGGTGAGAATTCACGAGCAGAAATCAGTGTCGAACAAGATGCTCCTGCTACAAAAGTTCCACGGATATCGCATGGAATCAAACGAGTCGGTTGTACAACACGTTTCCCGGGTACAAAACATGGCATCTCAACTGAAGGATCTGGGAGAAGCGATTTCGGACACGGCCATAATGGCGAAGGTTCTTGGCAGCCTACCGGTAAAGTACAACGCTCTCCAGACAGCATGGGACAGTGTACCCGAAGAAAGACAAACCCTTGATAATCTATTAGAACGATTATTGAAGGAAGAAAGAAGACTCGAAGGTGACGATGACGTCACTCGAGCGTTAGCCGCTGTTAGTCTTGGCGGGAACAAAAAGAAAAAGTTCGCCGCGAATCAAAACAATAACAGTGAGAAAAACCGCGAAAGTAGAAATACGAGTGTCGAGTGTTTCTATTGTAAAAGGAAAGGACATCTTGCTCGCGATTGCCGAAAAAAGAAAAGAGACAAATACAATGCCGGTGAAAACCCTCGCGAGTGTGCGTTCGTCGCTTCGACAAGTGAACAAAAACAGCGACAAGTGAAATCGGAGACAGTGCCGAGTAGTGAGGTCGTAGAACGACTCATGGCAGTCGACACAAGCGATGTCTGGATTACCGACAGCGGTGCGTCCAGGCATATCACTTACCGGCGGGACTGGTACAGTGAGTTCGAACCAAGCAGTGGCGAGTCGATATCGCTCGGGGACAATGGCGTGTGTGACGTTACCGGTAGTGGCACTGTGCTCATCGATAGACTAGTGAACGGTAAATGGTGTGAAGCTCGAATCGAAAACGTGCTCTACGTTCCGAAGATTCGAAAGAACTTGTTTTCAGTTGGCGTATGCACTGAAAAGGGTTTCGATGTTTTGTTCAAAGGAAAACTAGTGACAATTAACCGTGACGGTTAAGTTTTCGGTGTCGGTGTGCAACAAGACAATCAGATTTACCGAATGCTCTTTAAAGTGAGAAAACCAAGTGTTGCGAGAGAAGCAAATGTGTCAACTGTCAACTTGCGTGTCTGGCACGAACGAATGGGACACGTAAACAATAAAGTTTTGCGCAAAATGACGCAAAAGGGGCTAATTCGCGGTGTGAAATTAGCGGACATTGACAATTTCTTCTGTGAATCGTGTGCCTTCGGAAAAGCACACAGGCTTCCGTTCAAGAAGAACGAGACAAAAAGAAACACAAAACCGGGAGAATACATACATTCGGACGTATGCGGACCATTCTCAACAGAGTCGATCGGTGGTGCAAGATTCTGCATAACCTTCAAAGACGACGCATCAGGATTTCGGTATGTTTACTTCATGAAACACAAATCTGATGTTTTCGACATTTTCAAGAAATACGAAAAGTTGATCGACAACAAATTCGGCAAGCCGATGAAGGTGTTACGTACGGACGACGGTCGAGAGTATTGCAACCGTGAAATGAAGCGATATCTCGATGCTCGTGGTATCGAGCTGGTAAACACGGCACCTTACACTCCCCAGCAGAACGGGAAAGCCGAGCGCGACAACAGAACGATCATCGAGAGTGCGCGCACGATGATAACGGCAAGGAAACTTCCTCTGTCGCTATGGGCGGAAGCAGTCGGCACAGCAGTGACCGTGCTCAACCGAGTCCTGGCTACCGGTAAAGAGAAAACGCCATACGAGATCTGGTTTGGAAAAACACCAGATGTGTCTCATTTTCGAGTGTTCGGATCGGATGCGTACATGCATATCGACAAACAATTTCGCAAGAAATTAGATCCGAAGGCCACAAAGTTGATCTTAGTTGGATATCAGAGCGACTCGATGAATTACCGTTTGTACAATCCACAGAATAAGAAAATATCCGTATCGAGAGACGTCACATTCAACGAGAAGTCGCAACTTGGAGCAGAAAAAGGGGAAGAATTCGAATACATTCTCCCAGCGGACGAAAATGAAGATGTGGCAGAACCCGCCGAGCAGCAACCGGAGGAAGAACGCCAGGAAGCTCAGGAAGAACCTGAAAGAAACGAACAACCAGAAGATCCTCGAGAAGAAGATCAAAATCAACCAGACAATGAGAGACAACTGCGGGACCGTGCAAACATCCGACGACCCATACGGTATGAGATCGACTTCGCTGAATATAATCCGCCAAACACATTTCAGGAGGCGATGAACAGTGCCGAGGTAGAAAATTGGGCCGAGGCGATTCAGGAAGAGTTCGACGCGCACTAGCAGAACGAGACTTGGTCGATCGTACCAAGGAAAATGGATCGAAAGCCCGTAGATTCGAAATGGGTGTTCAAGGTCATACGAGACACGTCAGGCGACGTATACCGGTACAAAGCCAGACTTTGTGCACGAGGATTTCAACAAAAAGAGGGACTCGACTACACGGAGACCTTCTCGCCAGTCGTGAGATACGACTCGTTGAGAGTTCTATTGGCCATGGTGGCTGAACAGGACTTGGAGCTCACACAATTCGATGTGAGAACAGCCTTTCTTCACGGCAAGCTGAAGGAAGAGATCTACATGGAAATACCCGAGGGACTCAACATCAAGAAAGAAGAAAGACGTGGTTCCGTGTGTAAACTGAACAAGTCGTTGTACGGCTTGAAACAAGCACCCAGGTGCTGGAACGAAAAGTTTCGCCAGTTCTTAGAGAAATATCAGTTTCGCGAAACGGAAGCCGACAAGTGTATCTTTCGAGGACGGGTAGACGGTGTAGATGTATTTTTGGCGCTTTTTGTAGATGACGGACTCATCGCAGCAAAAACAAGTAAAGCCCTCGAGTCAGTAATAAAATCGTTGGGAAACGCGTTCGAAATTACGATCGGGGATGGAAAGTTATTTGTCGGGGTACAAATAGAACGAAATCGAGTAAAGAAAACCATGTTCTTGCATCAAGAAGCGTATGTGAAGAAAATCCTTAATAAATTTAAGATGATTGATGCAAAAGCGGCAAGTGTCCCTGCCGACCCGCACGCGCGACTAGTTCCAAACGATCGCGACGATGAAAACCCAAGTACAGTACCGTTTCGAGAAGCAGTGGGCTCGTTAATGTTTCTTGCGGTTGTGACGCGGCCGGATATCGCATATTCGGTGAATTCGGTTAGTAAATTTCTTAGTAATCACAACGAGAGCCACTGGCAAGCGGTGAAACGAATCTACCGGTACTTGGTCGGAACAACGAAAGTCGGGGTAATGTACAAAAGCGGTGGGAGTAACTCGGAGTTACAGGGGTTTTCAGACTCGGATTTCGCAAGTGACGTGGAGACGCGTAGATCTACCACGGGGTATGCGTTTTGTCTATCGAACGGGATTGTCACGTGGTCGTCCCAACGACAAAAGCTAGTCACACTCAGCACAACGGAGGCTGAGTACGTCGCGGCAGCAGCGGCTGCGAAAGAGGCCATTTGGCTAAGGAAATTGTTAAACGATCTCGGGTGTCTACCGGTAACCGCGACAGTTTTGCAAGTAGACAATCAAAGTGCAATCCGATTAATCAAAAATCCGGAGTTCCACAAGCGAACCAAGCATATAGACATTAAGCATCACTATGTTCGCGAAACTGTGGAGAGTGGGGAAATATCGGTAGAATATGTTCCTACTGATCAGCAGCTAGCTGATATATTTACCAAAGCACTTCCAAAGAGACAGTTTCAGCATCTATGTAACGGTTTAGGCATAGGGTCCTCGACGCACTCAAACGGCGGGAGTGTTGAGAAGTAAAGTTATCGCACGTCGATAGGCTCACTGCGCATGCGTGAGCAAAACTTAGTGTTAAGGCGCCGGAGCGCACTACTTGCGTTGCCGGTAATTTTTCGTTAGTTGGTCCGTGACCGTTGCCCACTAGACGTGTGCAATAAGAAGTTCCTTTGTTAACACAAAACTAATAAAGCGTACTTATATATATCAAAAGTTATCTTTCTCTGTAACCCTATCGTCTCTTTTCCCTTCGATAATCTCAACATTTTTATTTAATCGCCAAAAACTTTTCGGCGCGAGAGCGCGCTGCATGTCGCTAACGTTGGCAGCATCGTCGCGACAGCTACTTCCGGCTTTGCACATGTAACTCGTCAATTTCAGCAAAATGTTGATTCTTGTCATTCTATTAGATTGGTAGACGATTGCTAGTGATTGTTAGTTCATTTTCATTGTTTGTTAGAGCTCCATTTATATTTTATCGCTAAAAAACTTTTCGGCGCGAGAGCGCGCTGCATGTCGCGAAGGTTGGCAGCATCCCCGCGACAGCTGCTTACGACTTTGCACATGTAACTCGTCAATATCAGCAAAACGTTGATTCTTGACATTCTATTAGATTGTTAGACGAATGCTAGTGATTGTTAGTTAATTTTCATCGTTTGTTAGATCTCAATTTTTATTCTATCGCCGAAAAACTTTTCGGCGCGAGAGCGCGCTGCATCTCGCGAAGGTTGGCAGTATCGTCGCGACTGCTGCTTCCGGCTTTGCACATGTATCTCGTCAATTTCAGCACAACGTTGATTCTTGTCATTCTATTCGATTGTTAGACGATCGCTAGTGATTGTCTAATAGAATGTCAAGAATCAACGTTTTGCTGAAATGGACGAGTTACATGTGCAAAGCCGGAAGTAGCTGTCGCGACGATGCTGCCAACCTTCGCGACATGCAGCGCGCTCTAGCGCCGAAAAGTTTTTTAGCGATAAAATATTATAAATGGAGCTCTAACAAACGATGAAAGTTAACTAATAATCACTAGCGATCGTCTAACAATCTAATAGAATGACAAGAATCAACGTTTTGCTGAAATTGACGAGTCACATGTGGAAAGCCGGAAGCAGCTCTCGCGACGATGCTGCCAACCTTCGCGACAAGCAGCGCGCTCTAGCGCCGAAAAGTTTTTCAGCGATTAAATATAAATGAAGCTCTAACAAACGATGAAAGTTAACTAACAATCACCAGCGATCGTCTAACAATCTAATAGAATGACAAGAATCGACGTTTTGCTGAAATTGACGAGATACATGTGCAAAGTCGTAACAGCTGCCGCAGCGATGCTGCCAACCTTCGCGACATGCAGCGCGCTCTCGCGCCGAAAAGTTTTTCGGCGATTAAATAAAAATGGAGATCTAACAAACGATGAAAATTGACTAACAATCACTAGCGATCGTCTAACAATCTAATAGAATGACAAGAATCAACGTTTTGCTGAAATTGACGAGTCACATGTGGAAAGCCGGAAGCAGCTCTCTCGACGATGCTGCCAACCTTCGCGACAAGCAGCGCGCTCTAGCGCCGAAAAGATTTTCAGCGATTAAATATAAATGGAGCTCTAACAAACGATGAAAATTAACTAACAATCACTAGCGATCGTCTAACAATCCAATAGAATGACAAGAATCAACGTCTTGCTGAAATTGACGAGTCACATGTGGAAAGCCGGAAGCAGCTCTCGCGACGATGCTGCCAACCTTCGCGACAAGCAGCGCGCTCTAGCGCCGAAAAGTTTTTCAGCGATTAAATATAAATGGAGCTCTAACAAACGATGAAAGTTAACTAACAATCACTAGCGATCGTCTAACAATCTAATAGAATGACAAGAATCAACGTTTTGCTGAAATTGACGAGTCACATGTGGAAAGCCGGAAGCAGCTGTTGCGACGATGCTGCCAACCTTCGCGACAAGCAGCGCGCTCTAGCGCCGAAAAGTTTTTCAGCGACTAAATATAAATGGAGCTCTAACAAACGATGAAAGTTAACTAACAATCACTAGCGATCGTCTAACAATCTAATAGAATGACAAGAATAAACGTTTTGCTGAAATTGACGAGATACATGTGCAAAGTCGTAACAGCTGCCGCAGCGATGCTGCCAACCTTCGCGACATGCAGCGCGCTCTCGCGCCGAAAAGTTTTTCGGCGATTAAATAAAAATGGAGATCTAACAAACGATGAAAATTGACTAACAATCACTAGCGATCGTCTAACAATCTAATAGAATTACAAGAATCAACGTTTTGCTGAAATTGACGAGTCACATGTGGAAAGGCGGAAGCAGCTCTCGCGACGATGCTGCCAACCTTCGCGACAAGCAGCGCGCTCTAGCGCCGAAAAGTTTTTCAGCGATTAAATATAAATGGAGCTCTAACAAACGATGAAAGTTAACTAACAATCACTAGCGATCGTCTAACAATCTAATAGAATGACAAGAATCAACGTTTTGCTGAAATTGACGAGATACATGTGCAAAGTCGTAACAGCTGCCGCAGCGATGCTACCAACCTTCGCGACATGCAGCGCGCTCTCGCGCCGAAAAGTTTTTCGGCGATTAAATAAAAATAGAGCTCTAACAAACGATGAAAATGAACTAACAATCCCTAGTGATCGTCTAACAATCTAATAGAATGACAAGAATCAACGTTTTGCTGAAATTGACGAGTCACATGTGGAAAGCCGGAAGCAGCTGTCGCGACGATGCCGCCATCTTCACTTGGCTTGCAGCGCCCTCTAGGGCCGAAAAGTTTTTCATTAATTTTAATAATAATTGAGCTCTAACAAACGATATAAAGTTACTATCAATCACTAACAAACGACTAACAATCGATTGGTTACGAAGAAAAGTTCGAATTCACCAGAAAACTATTTTCTGGGGCTAACTTTGGCATACATTTTTTTTTTCGTTTTATTCAATAAATAATGTCTAACAAACCCCGGGTTTTGTCTAACAAACACTAACAATCGACTAACAATCGATTGGCGTCGAAAAAAATTCGATATTCCCATAGTCGGCGGCTAAGTTTATGGAGCTCCGACTAGTGCTGTGTCTGTCACCCCCCCCCCCCCCCGCCCGGCCGCGCCGTAACGGGTATTCCGATCGCAACGAACCTAGTGGCGCTAGTGAACTACCAACTCTCTTCAAAAAGCTACCTACCCCTTCCACTGCAGTTTCCAGACCTGTATGCATGGAGGCTGGAGTGGGAGAAGGCCGATCTGTGCATTTCAAAGTGGCTACAAAAATGGGGTCAAACAGGGATGGCGCCACTATCTCTAAGACCTCGAGGAGTAAGCTGAGTATCGATGTCGTGTAAGAGAGATGGAAGAGGATCGAATACGCATCCCGCGGAGCAAGGAGACTATAGGGAAGGAGTCCAATCTCCGCATTCTGGCGCGTCCGTAAAAGGGCAACAAATAAGGGTTCCGCATAAGCGGCGCTGGGAACGTTAGTCATTGTGCACTGTGTTTTGCGCATGTGTTGTTATCAGCTGTCTGTGTTATTAGCTGTCACATGAGCTGAAAATTTAAATTTTCTTAACCTTAATTTATTTTATAATTAAATCTCGTGTAGCTGTAGTAGTGCCTTAAGATGTTTCTACATTTAAGTCATAGTGCAACTGCCCACCTAATTATGAAAATAAACACCTAAAAAATGCCACAATAATTTATATCAGATGTAAATATAAATTCCATTAAAATGTGTTTAGGTGGCCGAGATTATAGTGTGAAAAGTACGCAGAAAATGCCAGCGCCTGGAACATTCGAGTGTAAATTGCAACCTTACATATCACGGCGTCAAGTGTAGTGCTTCAAACGAAAACGGAAAATGCATTTTAAATAACTCATCAGATAAACCGCTCCTCCTCTGTGCAAATTGCAATGACCTAGATCATCCAGTGAACTATAAGTGATGCCTATACTACAATGTCGTATACAAATGCTCATAAAGTGAGAGACATGAGACACCGACAACTCATAAAAAGAATTGAAGTGATACACCCGAAAGTCAAATCGGGAATTTCCTTTACACAAGCTATAGCACTACCCGCGGCGACAGTAGCAAGACAGAAGTTCGGTACGCAGTAGCGGGCATCATCCGCAGTGTCAGTAGCAAGAAAGAGATTCGCTACGCACTAGCGAGCATCATCCGCCGTGTCAGTAGTAAGACACAGGTTCACTATGCAGTAGCGAGCATCGTCCACAGTATCAGTAGCAAGACAGAAGGTCGCTACGCAGTAGCGAGCATCATCCGCAGTGTCAGTAGCAAGACAGAGATTCGCTACACAGCAGCGAGCATCATCCGCAGTGTCAGTAGCAAGACAGAAGTTCGCTACGCAGTAGCGAGCATCATCCGCAGTGTCAATAGCAAGACCTATACTACAAGTAATGCCTATACTACAAGTTCATATACAAACGCTCATAAAGTGACAGATATTAGACAACGATAATTCATCGAAAGAATTGAAGCGATACACCCGAAAGTCACATCGGAAATATTCTTTGCTAAAGCTATGACACCACCCGCAGCGACATTATCAACACAGAGATTCGCTCCGCAGTAGCGAGCATCATCCGCAATATCACGAGTTCCACGTATAACCTAAAACCTTAACAGAAAAATTTGGAAAAAAAGATCAGATCAGATTTGTAATTAAAAAGAAAAATTTGTCGATCCTCCCTCGTCCGATACTCTTACACAAAGTTGCCGTCGCAAATAAACAATCTTAGTGGATGATAGGTGTTTTTTTTACACGCGTCAACAATAAACCGCCATAACAGTCAGTTTGACCCTGTGTACGGCTGTATAACTATATTTTGATACACTAAAGATACGGACGACGCCTACAGGCCATATTTAACACCACGCTCTTGAATCAAATTTACGGACGGTTCTTATACCCATTCACCATACGAAGATTGGACTCCTTCCCTATAGTCTCCTTGCCGTGGAGGCTACATAAAGGAGTCCGAAGCAGAGATTAGTAGGGAGATGCACAACGCTCCCCTTTTCGGCGTGCCTCGTAAATGGTGCTAAATCGCGGCGGCAAGTTCGGGAGTATGATTTCGTGATCATCGCCTCTGTCGAGGTTGCAGATTCCCTTGTAGCCGCGCGAGTCCGTGATCACTGCTCAAGTCGGTATCGCAGTCAGCGTGAACGCGAATGGGTAGTTCGGAAGAGGAAAAGTCTCTGCCCCTCGCAAATCGCGCTCGCTCGACAGGCGAACGGAGCGAGGTTTTCCGTCCGATCGAGCTCGACATATATGTATGGCCGAACTACGGATTGGAATATGCATTAAATGAATTTCAAAGTGAAAAACATATATCGAGATCATTGTTTTCTCTCGGTTGCTCGTTTATGCCGAAAATGCGTGTTAAAGAAATTAACGACGAACCGCGTTGAAAAATAAAACGCCGAAACGACCGAGGAAGGTTCAAAAAAAATCTTGAGCCTTTGCCGCGATCGTTTCGGCATTTTTTTTCAACAGTAAACATTATGGATAATGGTGTATCATAAATGTTTCTCTATCTGCAACGAGCGTCGTGGCTGAGTTGGCAGCGTGACGGATTAACGATGCTTGCGGTCCGGGTTCAGTCCCCGGTGAACCAACTTTTTTTTTCTTCCTTTATATTCTGAATAATTCGAACTTACTCTCGCTTCAGCTATTCTCGCCTGTTCAGCCATTATTTATGATATTTAATTCGTATATGCTTAATTAAAAAACAAGACATTGCTACCAGGGATCGAACCCACGTCCAGTGCAGCCAGATCGCGCGTAAAAGTTACCCCCTCTCTAGTCTCTTACGCGCCCATCACACAATCATAGTAGCGCGTGACCGTAAGCGAGCGACGCTCGGACATCGTCGGAAAGAGCCGAGCACGGTCGAAGTTTCCCGACCGCGCCTTCGGCAGCTACACCAGCCATGGACGCTGGGCACGTTCATGTGCGGCCAAGCCGAAACGAAGGCTTCGAGGGAAAAAGCAATCTGAGCAAGACTCGCGCGTGACGTCACCCGACGGCACGCGCGAGGCTTTTAGATGATTTCAATGCTTATTTAGCTCTTGATTCTCTGCGTTATTAATGTATACAAAAACAAGTATCGCGCACTCTGATCGCTTATTTTTTTAGTTTATACGTTAATGTAAATATAATAATAAATCTAAATTACAACTTATTTATCTTATATGAAATTGTTTACGCTTTACTCACACCTGCCTTATGCCAAATAAATTATCATTCATAAAAGTAAGCGGAAATATATTTATATTCGTATTATTATATTAATTCTCATACTTTCATCAAGCGATAAAGCATTATCTCCAAAAACAAGCCAATCATCCATCCGGCCGCGAATCGTAAGTACCAGAAAGTGCACATATTCTACAAGCGATGAGATGGTCCCGTTGGTAGCGTTCCCGGCTTCGGTCCGCAGGGGCTCGTAGTGCAACTTTTTCTCCAAATTTTTCATAATTTCTTATATTTTAGTCATATTTGAGATTTTCCGAGAAAAAATGATTTAAAACAGATTCAAGTTCTGGTCTATTTCGCAACAATACACTTTTTTTCACTGAAAATTCATGATCTCTCATTTTGTTTCCCAGAAATTTCTCTTTTTCCTATGACCTGAGTGAACGGCTGCGGAGATATTCGGAGAAAAGTTAAAGATGAAAAGAAATGAGATTTTCGTAAAAAAAACTTGTTCTTATTTTTTTCCGGAACTTCTTTTTCCTATTGAGTGAACGGCTGCGGAGATATTCGGAGTAAAGTTATAAATGAAAAAAATGAGATTTTCGTAAAAAAAACTTATTGCATTTTTTTATCCCTCATAATTCTGAGAAATAATGAATTTCAGAAATTTTTGCAAACATTATTTTCCTTAAGGGGTAACACCACTGCAACGGCCTGCCACAAAGCGTTTTAGACAAATAATACTTGGGGTAATTATTAAGCATATATTGAATATATAGCAAAACAAAATTAGGGGAAAATATTACAAAATGGCCACACTACAGCAAATTCTTCCGAGGCATGTTGAACTTAAGGTGCTCTGCGGCACGCAGTAGAACTTGTGCCAATTTTAATCTCGATAAAATAATTTTTTTAATTAAATCTAGCTGAGTGTAGCTAGTGAACCACGTAGGGGATTTTAGAAATATTGATTTTTGAGTAATTGCCGAGTATTTGACTAAAAATGTTCAATTTTTTTTAAGACAATTATTTTTTAATAAATATTGTTTTAATTAACTTATCGAAAATCCCCTACGTGGTTCAGTAGCTACACTCATGCAGACTTAATGAAACAAAATTATTTTTTTTAGATTAAAATTGGCACAGTTGTACTGCGTGCCGCAGAGGTTCGACATGCTTCGGAAGAATTGCTGCAGTATCGCCATTTTTTAATATTTTCGGATAAAAAACGTATAGCAATGTACTTAAATATATGCTCAATAAATACCGCAAGTATTATTTGTTTATCACATTTTCTTCCGCCGAAAAAAATATCAAAACATACGCTTCCTGTAAGGCCGTTACAGTGGTGTTACCCCTTAAAGTCTTCATATAATTTCCGAGATTTTCCCGTGATTGTGATTAAAATGATGAAATATTCGGAGAAACTCGGATGTTTGCGTAAAAATAATTGTCCGCAAAACTCCGAATTCTTCATATTTGTTCCAATTCATAGAAAAATTCGGAAAAAATCGGATAAATTTTCCGGAAAAAATCTAAGTTTTCCGAGAAAAAATTTGCACTAGGGGCACGGGATCGTTCCCCGCGCTCAGTGCTTTTTAAAAAATTATTATTACTATTAATTCTTATTTGATTAGTTATTGAATGAATATAATAATACGAATATAAATATATTTCCGCTCATATACTTTCATCAAGCGATAAAGCATTATGATAATGCTTTATCGCTTGATGAAAGTATATGAGCGGAAATATATTTATATTCGTATTATTATATTCATTCAATAACTTATCAAATACTTTCATGTACTTACGCTCAAATACTATATACTTCTTTCATATACTACTTTCATATACTATACGCTCATATACTTTCATCAAGCGATAAAGCATTATCATAATGCTTTATCGCTTGATGAAAGTATATGAGAATGAATATAATAATACGAATATAAATAAATTTCCGCTTACTTTTATGAATTACAATTTATTTGGCATAGGGACGGGTGTGAGTAAAGCGCACACAATTTTTTAGAAGATAAATAAGTTGTAATTTAGATGTATTATTATATTTAAATTAACGTACAAACTAATAAAATAAGCGATCAGAGATTCGGAGTTTTGCCGACAATTATTTTTACGCAAACATCCGAGTTTCTCCGAATTTCTCCGAATATTTCATCATTTTAATTACGATGACGGGAAAATCTCGGAAATTATATGAAGACTGTAAGGGGTAACACCACTGTAACGGCCTTACAGGAAGCGTATTGTTTAATATTTTTTTTTGGCGGAAGAAAATGTGATAAACAAATAATACTTGCGGTATCTATTGAGCATATACTTAAGAATATTGCTATAAATTTTTATCCGAAAATATTACAAAATGGCGACGCTGCAGCAATTCTTCCAAAGCATGTCGAACCTCTGCGGCACGCAGTATAACTGTGCCAATTTCAATCTAAAAAAAGAATTTTGTTTTATTTAGTCTACATAAACATTTTTAGTCAAATACTCGGCAATTACTCGATAATCAATATTTCTAAAATCCCCTACGTGGTTCACTAGCTACACTCATCTAGATTTAATTTAAAAAAATTATTTTGTCCAGATTAAAATTGGCACAAGGTATACTACGTGCCGCAGAGCACCTTAAGTTCAACATGCCTCGGAAGAATTTGCTGCAGTGTCGCCATTTTGTAATATTTTCCCGTACATTTTTTAAAAATATACTTCAATATATCCTTAATAATTACCGTAAGTATTATTTGTCTAAAAAGCTTCGTGGCTGGCCGTTACAGTGGCGTTACCCCTTAAGGAAAATAATGTTTGCAAACATTTCGGAAATTCCTTATTTCTCCGAATTATGATGGATAAAAACATGTAATAAGTTTTTTTTACGAAAATCTCATTTTTTTAATCTATAACTTTTCTCTAAATATCTTCGCAGCCTTTCACTCAATAGGACAAAGGAAAAGTTCCGGAAAAAAAATAAGAACAAGTTATTTTTTCGAAAATCTCATTTTTTTCATTTTAAATTTTCTCCGAATATCTTCGCAGCCGTTCACTCAGGTAATAGGAAAAAGGAAAATTTCCGGAAAAAAAATAATCAGTTTTTTTTACGAAAATCTCATTTCTTTTCATCTTTAACTTCTCTCCGAATATCTCCACAGTCGTTCACTCAGGTCATAGGAAAAAGAGAAATTTCCGGGAAAAAAATGAGAAATCATGAATTTTCAGTGAAAATAAATGTGTTTGTGGGAAATAGACCAGAACTTGAATCTGTTTTAAATAATTTTTTCTCCGAAAATGTCAAATATGACTAAAATATGAGAAATTATGAAAAATTTGGAGAAAAGTTTGCACCACGGGCCCCTGCGGTCCGAAGCCAGGAACGCTACCAACGGGACCATGTCATCGCTTGTAGAATATGTGCACTTTCTGATACGATTCGCGGCCGGATTCATGATTGGCTTGTTTTTGGGGATAATGCTTTATCGCTTGATGAAAGGATGAGAATTTATTTAGAAATATGAATATAAATATATTTCCGCTTACTTTTATGAATTATAATTTATTTGGCATAAGGACGGGTGTGAAAAAGGCGTAAACAATTTTATATAAGATAAATAAGTTGTAATTTAGATTTATTATTATATTTAAATTAACGTATAAACAAAAAAATGAGCGATCAGAGTGCGCGATACATTTTTTTGTATACATTAATAACGCAGAGAATCAAGAGCTAAATAAGCATTGAAATCATCTAAAAGCCGCGCGCGTGCCGTCGGGTGACGTCACGCGCGAGTCGTGCTCAGATTGCTTTTTCCCTCGAAGCCTTCGTTTCGGCTCGGCCGCACATGAACGTGCTTAGCGTCCATGGATTGGTGTAACTGCTGAAGGCGCGGTCGGGAAATCTCGACCGCGCTCGGCTCTTTCCGAAGATGTCCAAGCCTCGCTCGCTCACGGACACGCGCTACTATGATTGTGTGATGGGCGCGTAAGAGACAAGAGAGAAGGTAACTTTTACGCGCGATCTGGCTGCACAGTCCCTGGTAGCAATGTCTTGTTTTTTTTATTAAGCATATACGAATTAAATATCATAAATAATGCCTGAACAGGAGAGAATAGCTAAAGCGAGAGCAAGTTTGAAATTTTCTGATTATAAAATGAAGAAAAAAATAGCTGGTTCAGACTCGTGAACGAGAGAGGGTACTCGTATCACGTATTGAGATGAATAAATAGTTTTTATTCGAGTGTTTCATTTGTACCTCTTGTGAGCGAAGGTTTATCCCCCCACCCCCCTGGTGAGAACATCCATTCCGAATGACTATCCGTCCTGACTAAAGAAAAAAAAAAAGATAGACTCTAACAATTCAGAAGTGGAATAGCGAATAACCAGTGCGTGGAGATAAACAAATGTGCTCGTGTTTAATAGCGATTCGCGTTGTCGCGATCTAAAAACTGGAACAATAAAAAGGTGCATCGGCATAGTGCGAAGCCGGCAAAGTGCGGGACCGAACACGTGCAAGTTCGGTCGCCATTTTTGATTTCGAAAGTGCGCAGTAGCCGAGGCAAAAATGGCACAGGCACCAACCGATTTCGAGGAGTTCCAGGGTGGGCTCACGTCGTTGGATGGACATTCGACGAGACGCTCCCAACCATTTCCGAATGCACAGACCCCGTTGTTATCGACGGTTATGGAAACGAGTGGACCGCCGCAGTTAACACTCCAAATGCCGTTAGAGACGTTCGCGTCTCGACAGCCGATAGGGCAGGGAGCAATAGCACGGCCGCACACGCAACAGTCGATATCGTGGGAAAAAGTGACAGGCGAGGTAGGAAGTGATTACCAGAATGAAAGACCGCGAGTGAGAGACAATGCTCGGAGTGAGCGCGCGCATTCGCCGTTTGACACCTCGGCGGAGATGAACATGACACCGCCAATAGCGAGTGAGCCGAATTTGAGTCAAGTTTTGGGACTCATGACTCAGCTAATACAGCAAAACGAAACGATGCTTCAACAGAGTCGAACGTCGACGTTGGCAGCGCCGAGTTTCCACGTCATGCCGGATTTATCCAAAACAGTGAGTGATTTTAATGGACACGAGACGCTGTTGGAGGCGACACAGTGGCTGAACAAGGTCGAAGCGACCGCGAGGGTACACAGCTGGCCGGAGGCCTTTCTATACGAGACAGCGACGATGCATCTCAAGCAAGCGGCCAGATCTTGGTACCAATCGTTCGCCACGGGCTTCACGAGTTGGCAGCACTTCCGTGAAACGTTCAAAAAGACATGGATACCGGCGGGGGATCGAGTTCAGCTGTGGGAGCGCATGCAAAATCGCAGACAGTTAGAGAGCGAGAACCTCGCGGACTATTTTCACGAAAAGTTGCGATTCTGCAAAACCCTCGGTTTGTCATTCGAGGAAATAAGGAGACAGATATCCTCGGGCCTTCATTCAAGGGAAACGGCAGTACACGCACTGTCAAAGCAGTACCAAGACGAGGATGAGCTGTTTCACGGGCTCGTGATGTTCGAACATTCCATTCGGACGTTTGATCGACACCGACAGAAGAAACCGAAGGAGACGTTGTCGGAAAGGACGAAAAGTACGTCATCAACTTCGGCGAGTACCGCGTCGTCGAGTACGAGAGCGGAAAAGACCGAATCGGTTGAGAAAAAGACGCGCGACGGAGTAAAGTGTTACAATTGTCGAAAGGTTGGACATTTTGCAAGCAGATGCCCCGAGGAAAAGAGGGTAGCCGTATGTTCACGTTGCGGTGAATCGGGCCATTATGCAAAACTATGCACGAAGCCAGTTCCGCTGGAAAAGGGCGACGTGAAAACAGTGAACGGTTGTGACGCGGAAGGACCCCGTACGAAAAACTTCGATTCGACCGAAAAACTCGCGAAGTATC
Organism: Ophion ellenae; assembly: GCA_963210295.1. Classification (NCBI taxonomy): domain Eukaryota; kingdom Metazoa; phylum Arthropoda; class Insecta; order Hymenoptera; family Ichneumonidae; genus Ophion; species Ophion ellenae. Next base: position 11,693,681 of record OY723392.1, read on the forward strand.
TAAAAACGGTAAAAGTGAATAAGCGCGAGTTTCGAGCGATGATCGACCCGGGCAGCTCGGACTGTACGATAAAAGCGTCCGCGGTGTTGAACAATGACTTTGTCGTGATAAAAAGGCCTAATGAGTTGATAGGGTTCGGTGTTCGAGAAAGTGTCGTAAAATCCTGTGGGATTGTTGAGGCCACAGTCAACGTTGACGGCGTGGAAAGCGGCGAGGTGCCGCTACGTGTCGTGCGGGACGATGTGCAGGGGCAGGACATCCTCATTGGGCGAACGTTCACCGAACAGGAACACATCGCCTATATCAAGGTCGACAGTCGTCTTGTTTTCATGGAGCGGTCAGCGCTCGAACTTTCGAGAGTCATGTCGGGGCTGACACCCAGTGGGGGTGAGACGGCATCAACGTCGCAGGTTGAGTATCTCCCACCCGCGTCGATAAATTTTATCAAGGCGAAGTTCGGCGATGAGTCAACGATCTTGCCGGTGCTCAATTGCGATCAGCGACCAGTGGAGTTGCGAGAGGGGACCACGATCGGGCCAGAGGTGATGTCCATCGAGCAACGCGTCCCTGAGCTGCAGCCACGGCAGGAACGATCGACGAGGAAGACGTATACACAGATGTCGCGGTATCAACGGATCAACGGCAGGAGTTGGTAAAGTTGTTGAACGAATTTCGCGTATGTGTAGCGCAGAATATTTTCGAAATCGGTCAAACGACCTTGATAAAAATGGACATACAGACCAAGCCGGGTAGCGTGCCCGTGAACGTAAGGCCGCATCGTACCACTCGGCAAGAACGCGAAGTCATTAAAGGTATTGTAAAAGAATGGAAGGATGCCGGTTTAGTAAGAGAAACCTCGTCACCTTACGCCAGTCCTGTGTTGCTCGTGAGTAAGAAGACCGGAGAATCGCGGTTAGTCGTTGATTACCGTAAGTTGAACGCGCAGACGGAAAGAATAAATAATCCTCTGCCGAGCATTGACGAGTATTTAGAGGTTTTGAATGGCGCGAAAATATTTGCAACACTGGACTTGGCCCACGGTTACTTGCAGTTGCCGCTCGAAGAGGGGGCATGTGCGAAGTCGGCCTTCATCACGCCCGACGAAACCGGGGGATTCACCAGGGCAATGTTCGGACTTATGAACGCCCCGTTCTACTTTTCTAAAATGATGGAACTAGCATTGGGGCCCTTAAGAAATAAATTCCTTCTCTTCTATTTGGACGACGTGCTGGTGATCGCGAGAAACTGGTCGGAGTTGATGGATCGCCTTCGCACAACCCTCGAGGCTCTGCGAGCGGCCGGGCTGACGTTGAGGCTCTCCAAATGTAGATTCGGCATGAACCGGGTGGAGTACCTGGGATTTGTGGTCACAAACGACGGTATTGAACCGGGACCGCGAAAAGTAGAGGCGATTTCGGAATTTCCAACTCCGCGGAACGTACACGAGGTCCGGCGCTTTACCGGAATGTCGAGTTTCTTTCGGCGGTTCATCCCGAATTTCGCGAGTCTTGCCGCACCTTTAACGGAGCTCACACGAAAAACGGTCGAGTTTAAATGGACCGAGAAAGAAAATCGTGCGTTTGTTCGCGTAAAGGAGCTGTTGTCGTCGAAACCGGTGCTTGGTATATATAATCCGAGGGTGGAAAGAAACGAGTTACATACGGACGCGAGTTGCGAGGGGTTGAGCGCGATATTGTTTCAAAGCAACGAGAAAAACGAGCTTCACCCAATTTTTGCCGTTAGTAGGAGGACTTCGGTTGTCGAGAGGAGCTATCATTCGAGCAAGCTGGAGCTCATGGCAATCGTGTGGTCGGTGGAAAGATAGCGAGTATTTTTGCTGCCGTTAAAATTCACGATTTTGACCGATTGTCAGGCCCTCGTATATTTGAACGCAAACAAGACCACAAACCCCCAGGTAGTCCGGTGGTCCGCCTCTTTGTCGAAATACGAATTTGAGATTAAGCATCGAAAGGGGACGTCGATGCGTCACGTGGATGCGTTATCACGGGCCCCGGTAGACGAGCCGAAGGGAGACGAGATCGTGGAGAGAGTGCAAATCTTTAATGTAATTGTGCGGGAAGATGCGATCTTGATCCATCAGTGCCAGGACGAGGCCCTGAGGGCAAAAATCGATAGTTTAAAGAAACCGCAGAGCGGGCGGACGAAAACCAAGACTGACGCGACGAGAGAGTACAAATTGCGCGACGGAATACTTTATAAGACTTGCAAACGGGGAGACGACAATGTAGACTTGTACGTCGTTCCGAACGCACTGAGAAAGGCGATCGCGATTAAATACCCCGACTTGAGCAGTCATTTCGGGGTCGATAAGACGGTCGCGAGAATAAAAATGTATTATTATTTCCCGAGGATGCGTTCGTACGTACGTAGGCATATAGCGCAATGTCTTGAGTGCATTCTAAGTAAGAAAAAGTCCGGAGGGCAAGCGGGAGAATTGCACCCGATTCCTCCGGGTAAACGACCGTTCGCGGTGGTACATATTGACCACGTGGGGCCGTTTATAACGTCAACAAAAGGAAGCAAGTATGTACTCGGGGTTATCGATACGCTGACGAAGTTCGTGATTCTTGAGTCTGTTAAAAATACGAGCGGCGCGCTCACGATACAAAAACTCGACGAGATCGTTAGACGATACGGAGCGCCCGATCGAATGATCACCGACCGCGGAACTAGTTTCACCGCGAAAAGTTTCAAGGAGTTTTGTGCGCGTCATGGTATTCAGCACACGCTTAACTCAAGTAGATATCCACAAGCCAATGGGCTTATCGAGAGAATGAATCAAACTCTCTTGCCGGCGTTGATCATTCGAACGGAGCAGGGAGATCGGAACGTCTGGGATGGCGAGGTTAAGCGAATCGAGCACGATGTGAACTCGAGCGTTAGTAAAGCCACGGGGAAAACCCCTTTCGAAAGTTTACTCGGATACCAGTCGCGGTACGAGGACGGCCGAGTCCGAGAGTTGACGAGGCACTGCGAAGTGTATCGCGATCCTGTCGAAATACGAAAAGAGGGAAGATCGAATATCGAAAAGGCGCAACGAGAGTATAAAAAACGATATGACGAGCGTCATCGAGTGCGATTAAAATTCGAAGTCGGGGACGTTGTTTACGTCCAGACAAATCCCGAAGCGACGGGCGAGAGCAAAAAGCTCCAACGACGATTTCGCGGGCCGTACGTTGTGATACAGGTGTGTCCAAGCGATACGTACGTCATTGAGCGTTTAGTCGGGGGTAGAAAGACAAATAGGCCCACAACGGCACATGTGTCGCAGTTGAAGCTTTGGCGCGCTCAAGATGTATACGCCGCCGAGGAACCCGAGGGCAGCGACTCGGACAAGTCAGACGAATTAGCTCTTAAGGGTGAAGAAAACTGTCAGATAAAAGATACGATCCCGAGCGACGAGGATGATCCGGTGGATGTGGCGGAAATAGTCAAGGATGTATCATGTGATACCAACAATGAAGCTAAGTGCGTACGACGACCGCCTGCCTATCTGAAAGATTATATCGCTGAATAAACAAAATGTGATGTAAAACCAAAAGACTGTAACGAAAAATGTGATGTAAAACCAAAACATGTAAAACAAAGGAAGAATATATTGTCAGTAGCGTAAATCAGTAGCATTATAAGAATTTTGGAGGACCAAAATGTTATCAGGTTAGCCGATTGTTGGAAATTTTTCTGAGACGAGTGAGTGTGCGCATGCGTGGGTTGATGAGAGTGCGCCCTAGCGGATTTTTGGTGAGGGTGTGTGTGTGTCGAGGTCCGTCGCGAGCTAAAAAGGAAAGAAAAAAAAGAGAGTAAGACTCGTGAACGAGAGGGGGTACTCGTATCACGTATTGAGATTAATAAATAGTTTTTATTCAAGTGTTTCATTTGTACCTCTTGTGAGCGAAGGTTTATTCCCCCACCCCCCTGGTGAGAACATCCATTCCAAACGACTATCCGTCCTGACTAAAAAAAAAAAAAGATAGACTCTAACAAATGCATATTCCAATCCGCAGTACGGCCACACATATATGTCGAGCTCGATCGGACGGAAAACCTCGTTCCGTTCGCCTGTCGAGCGAGCGCGATTTGCGAGGGGCAGAGACTTTTCCCCTTCCGAGCTACCCATTCGTGTTCACGCTGACTGCGATACCGACTTGAGCGGTGATCACGACTCGCGCGGCTATACGGGAATCTGCAGCCTCGACAGAGGCGATGATCACGAAATCATATTCCCGAACTCGCCGCCGCGATTTAGCGCCATTTACGAGGCACGCCGAAAAGGGGAGCGTTGTGCATCTCCCTACTAATCTCTGTCCGAACTGTGTCTTAAAAAGTGGCAATAAAATCGTTTGATATAGTGACTCGCAGCGATCGCGCTGTTATCATGAAGTTAGTTGCGTGTGAGAGAGATGAAAGATGTATCGGAAGTACGCAATCATTATTTTTTCATGTGCTATGTTCCCAAACGATAAAGCGAACAGTAGGACAAATGAGCAGCATTAGTGAAACTTTATAAACCACATTTTCAATCGTGAAGTGAAAAGAATTTAGTATTCTTTTTATATCAGATTAAACGTTTTTTTCCGCATCGATATCAAGGTCAGTATCGTGAACTAAGCATAATTACTTTAATCTTCAATTCTATTGTTTACAATTTTCATAACCTTAAACATGGGTCCCTCGTGACTAATGGTTGTTTGTCTGTTTATATTGTAATAAGGTACTTTACTGTACGTTCTGCAAGTTTAATAAGGTTCTTATGTCATAAATCAGTTCAATTCTGAAACAGGATGGGGAAAGTTTGTGCTGTAGCAGGCTGTAACGGCGGCAGCAATGCTGACAAAGCTGACAGAAATATGCGTTCAGTACGACAATTGACGTTGTTTAAGGTGCCGAAGGTACTGCATTGTTATATTCTGTTTCCTCTCTGTTCTTCCATAGTTTCTCTCATTGTTCATAGGTTCTAAATATTTTACATTCATCTTCCTTACACACTCCTTGCCATTTTCTGGTTATTGTTCATACTTTTCACTTGTATCTCATATTTCCTCTTATAGTCCAGTTAGCCCTTCATCGTATGCCACTCTTTTTTATTTTTTCTTTATACTTTTCCTTTTTTTTATTGTTTGCTCATTAAGTTTCTCTTGTATTCTTCCATTATCCTCCATTGCGGCGTATCCTGTTAAAGCTGACTGAACTATTTAAAAAAAATATTTGATTATCTTTTTGACTCCAATGTATCGCTGAATGATAATGGCATTTTGCAGGAAACTATATTGTATACAATTTTGGCATGATACTGCACGATACTGTTTGTTACGTGTCCCTGCACGATACTGTTTGTTACTTTGAATCTGTTCCGCGTAGGTCGATGGGTGTAGACGCGTAGACGATGGATGGAATGATTGCAAACGGATCTCAGGGAGAAGAACTTTGTTTGCGAACAATATTTCTGGGAAAAAGATATCCCACGAGTTGATACCTTCAAGACTGACGATACACTTGTGACAATTCCTCGCCATCAGTGTACCTTGCGACATGGCTCACTGCCTGTTGGATCGTTTTCGACCGATGGTAGGGAAAGCTCAGTTTCAGCCACTTTCGAGGTTGAACCGATTGCAGATTCCATTTCAGTCGATGAGGTAATTGTCAAATATACGTGTGTTTACATCGTAGAATATTTCGTTGAAAATATTCTACCAATATTTTCAAAAACTTTAATAAAAAATGCATCGACTTCTTTTAATGAAAAGTCGCTTGCTCCGAAAAAGCGGTGAGCGGAGGATGACCGATATTTCCATCGTAAAAATTCAATGTGCTTGCAAATAAAGTTGAATAAAAAATTTGGAGAGAGCATGCACGCAATTGAACTTTCACCTCATCTCAACGAGCATGTTTAGTATCCGATTCATGTGACGAAGTAATTTTATATACATTTCCTTTATTGTGTTGGTTGCAGCTTATTTTATAAAATTTTCCGAGTTTAGGCAATATGTCACATATTCTTTCATTATTTAAAAATCAACAGAAAATAATTTAATTAGAATTTGATAGAATCAACTTTAATGTGTCCTTTCATTACTTAGCCATTTGAAGTTATATTTTCGACTCCTGAAAATAGAAATTCGCTCACAATGATCAACAATTTTTTAGATCAGACTCTTTAATTTTTATTCGAAAATAAAAATTTAATTATAAATTTCATAATTGGCTCTAATTTTCTCATCGCTTGGCTTTTCTAATTGAAAAATTGCTGGCGAAGGATATTTCTTTTTCTCAGGTCCATTCGTGGTTGATGGGACCGGAATTTCCATCGACGTCAATGAACATTCACATGAATCTCAATCCGAAAGTTTCATTCGAGACACTTGGTGATACGACAAGCGGAGGACGTGTTTCACCCGTTAATGTTACCGAGGTTCATGTGCCACCGATGTGCACGGTAAATTTTTAACTTTTTTTCTGCACAATCTGCATAACTCCCTCACACGTTAGTGTTGGCACGAAAATATGGCATCGTAGAAAGCCCACAATTTTCGTGTCTCCTCGATATTTCATGACACTAATTTCGAAAGGGCGATTTACGAATAACATTAATTTTTTAAATTATTTTTTGCTTCATTTGGATATTTTTCTACATTTTGCTATCGAGAACTCGAATACTCAAATTTCTGGAAGAGAATAATTGTCTGTATTGGCAATATCGGCGTGTAATATTGGTTCACATAGACTAATCCAATATGATTCGTGTACATTGAAACAGGAAGCAAGTATGACCATCGAGCAGATAAAAATAGTTTTGTCGGAGACACCAATCTTGGAGCTGGTTGGGTTCTCCAGTTTCCGAGGCCAAAATTACTTTTGCCAAAATTGATTCGATAACGGAAAGAACAACACTGCTAATAGACATCAATGAGGATTTATCGATGATGATAAGTTTTTGTGATGATTTATTAATATATTTATTGTCATGTTTATTTGCCCTTCAGTTGTCTCTATGCTTCTATTCTTCCAACTTTATTATTTTTATTTACCACAGGTTCGTACATCCGACGATCGCAGGAAAATTCAGCTGGATGGGAAGGCGACATAAAGGCTGTTTTCGAATTCATTGACACGTCGAAGAACTGCAATGCCACTGACACTAGCGCAGAAATGTAATGAGTTTACAGTTTGAAATTTTCAAATCGTAACTTCGTAAGGAAATGTACATTTCTTTGTACAATAACATGGGGGAGGGTGGTTTAGTCTTGTAAAATAATGTTCGGAGAAAATAAATTATAATTACTACAATGAGTATGAGTGGTGTGCGGCCGTGTTGATTATACGAGGTGTTGAGGAATCGGCTTCGATTCGGCCCGTGAGATTTCCAAGGTCGTGGTGGAAAGAAAGGAGTTTTTTTCACTCGTTTACGTTTCGATCCTTGGTTCGGATCCTCTTCAGAAATTTTATTTGTTCTACAATTTTCGCGATACAAATTATATTAATAGAAATTACAGATTTTTTTTAAATTAAATTTAAAATAATAGTCGTATTCATTGTTATAAATAAGTTTTAAATGTGTTTTAATGATTTGTGTAAATTTTGTGTTAGTTTTTTCTCATAATTTTTCTAATCATGTTGATATTGTGTGAGTGATTATTTATAACAAGTTATTGTAAGAGAGATAAGAATTATGTTAGATAACGAACCTGAATATTGACAATATTCAGGTTCGTTATTAACATAATTCTTATCTCTCTTACAATAACTTGTTATAAATAATCACTCACACAATATCAACATGATTAGAAAAATTATGAGAAAAAACTAACACAAAATTTACACAAATCATTAAAACACATTTAAAACTTATTTATAACAATGAATACAACTATTATTTTAAATTTGATTTAAAAAAAATCTGTAATTTCTATTAATATAATTTGTATCGCGAAAATTGTAGAACAAATAAAATTTCTGAAGAGGATCCGAACCAAGGATCGAAACGTAAACGAGTGAAAAAAACTCCTTCTTTCTTTCCACCATGACCTTGGAAATCTCACGGGCCGAATCGAAGCCGATTCCTCAACACCTCGTATAATCAACACGGCCGCACACCACTCATACTCTTGGAAACGACTGGCTATAAACTCGACAAAATTACCTTCTTCGGCGAGATATCACAACTTTTCGGATACATCATCTTAGCAGCTTTCAAAAATTGGAAACGCGACGCTGCAACGAAGACTCGCCTAAAACAACAACTTCGATTTTTATTAAAATGTCGACAAGAAGGTTTGATACCGAAACACATTTATTCCAAAAACTTCAACATACAAATTTCAGGAAACAAAGGCAAATTTAAACTTAACAAAGCAATACACAAAATTCACAAATCATTATTGAATATCGAAATTGACGATCTCAATTTTCGAATCAAAATACTGAACCAAAAAATAGAAAAAAAACACCGAAATAATCAACAAAACTCACAACACTATAAAAGAAAAAATTTTCTCATTTGAAAAAATAAGATTAAACAGATTATCATTACTCACGTATGAAAAACACAAAAAAAAACTCCAAAATCTTAGATTTCAACGAACCATGAATATACATCAACACATTTTCAATCATGATGAATTTTTAAGAACAATAGACTCACAAATACATCTCAACCAAAACAATACACACCACCAGAATCATCAAAACAACAATCAACCAACACATAACTACAGTTCCTCAAACTCAATTTTCATTAACACGCAACATGACGCGAATAATAATTCCTTTACCGATCCTCTGAATAATATTAATTCAACAATTACAAAAAACAACACGAAAGAATGGCTCATAAATCTCTCCAATACTGATATTCCTTCACACATTTCCACATTCTTATCTCTTGGTGAAAAATTTTGTTTTCCTTATCTCAAACCTTCAAATATAAAAAACTATATCCACAACTCCATCTCTGAACTTGAATCCAAACTAGAATTTCTACTCGACAAACCTAGACAAAACGAAATCAGAAAAGAATGCACTAAAATCATAGACAAATTGAATATACCAACATCATTCTCCAACACCATTAAAATTATAAATCACACTTCTTCTTTTTTAAAAAACAATCCACAACTTTTAATAACACGAGCAGATAAAGGAAATTCAACAGTCATTTTAAACAAATCAGATTACATTACCAAAACATACGATTTACTCGCAGGCTCCTCAACTTACAAACTAATAAATAAGAACCCTATCAATATCCTACAAAAAGGCATAAACAATATTCTCTCCAGATGGAAAAGTAAAAAAATCATCGATGGAACAAAATTTAAATACTTAAAAGCAGAAAATTGCAACTTAGCTCGTCTCTATTGCCTTCCAAAAATTCACAAAACAAAAAAAAACTTCCCACTTCGTCCAATAGTATCATCAATCAATAGCCCAACACAAAAATTATCAGAATCTATCCAATCTAAACTATTACACATAACAAACTCACATGTCAAAGACAGCTTTCACTTAAAACAATCAGTCTCAAACATATCAATCCCACTCAACTACAAACTTGTCTCCTTTGATGTCGTATCTCTCTACACCAACATTCCATTACAACTAGTTATTCAAAGCCTTCAAAAAAGATCAAATCTATTTTCCGAAACTTTTCCACTAAACGAAATAACAAAAGCCATAGAATACATCATGTTTTCAACTTATTTTACATGGCAGAACAAAATTTATCAATAAATTTCTGGATTACCAATGGGTTCATCTCTTGCTCCGATACTATCCAACATCGTTATGATTGATTTAGAAAAAAATTGCTTAGAAAAATAAAAATTCTCACTGCCACTATACAAAAGATATGTTGACGACATTATTATTGCTTTGCCAACTGACAAAATAGAATCCACAATCAATATTTTTAACTCATATAATTCAAAATTACAATTTACATCAGAAATAGAAGAAAATAATAAAATTCTGTCACATCCGGAAGGGATGAGAGCATAAACTTTCGATTCCCTCTTTCTTGCCTACGCCAAGCGCAATAGCACGGGATGAGGGTAAAAGGAGAATGTGTGGAACGGGTGTTCTAGGTCTCGAGTGCCTAGATAGTCAAGAGTTATATGAGTGATTGCGACAGATGTAGCTACCGTTTACAAATTTTCGTTTATTACCAAGTGCCGTCCACTTGGCCGGTCGGAAACATGGGAAGAGTACAGTTCGGCGGATTAAGAAAATGATACAAAAAAAATGGTGCAGTTAGCTTACGTTCGCTGGATGACGGTCTTTTGGAATTCGGTGAAAGGGCCTTCGCTCTCGGCCTGTTACGCTCGCTTGTACAAAGTCGGTCGGTGGGCCGCACACACGCTGTGTTTACAATGGTGCCGCAGATGGGTCAGAGGGTCACTTCGTGAGTGTGAAGAGCGCGGAGAAGGTTCACAATACTTTTCGAAGTATATAGATATGCAAATGGATGATCGAAAAACAGAGTTGGATTGTTAAACGCGGAATAGAGTTACGAATCGCGATACAGGGTTGGAGTCGATAGAAGAGATCTTTCTGGTTCGGATGATGATGCTGAACTGATTTTTCTTTTAATCCTCTGGACCTTCCTGCTCCAGATTTCCCTTCTTGGGTGGAGTAGGAGAAAAAAAAGGGGGTTTTCGTTTTTGACTCTTTTAACCAATCGGAGCGGTCGACGTGGGAGTCAATTCTTTGTATCTGGGAGTCTAGGCGCATGAAATTAATTACAAGGCGACCAATCGGAATGAAGCTATTCCGAGCGAGTTTTCGTGGAAAAAGCGCATGAGATCGTGTTTGTTTATCTAAGGTCTAGGGCCCGGCGCCGAGTCGCCCCGCGATAGTGCAGCTGCTATGCGCCTCATAGCCCTTCCATGTGCATTTTGTTTTTCGTCGCGGCCCGGTTTTATGACCGAGTCGAGTGGACTTTTCCGGCGGTCTTGGTCTATCCTTGATTCCCACACGGATTTAAGAATTGGAGCTCAGATATGCCTCCGCCGGCGGGTGAACTCTGGGTCATCTGGCTTGCAGTATGATAATTTTTGTTTTACGACTTTTCCGAGAAAGCGTGCCTAAAACTATGTTCTCGTTGGATTCGAGTGGGTAAGGAGGGTCGTACGAAAGTACGCCCGACGCTCGCTTATTATCGATAGGTTACATTGCAGTTGTAGTATGTCTAAGCTTAAGAAGATACAAGAATGTGTCGAAAAATGTGAATGCCATATTCGTTTAATGGTTATTCTCGATTTCCATGGGAAATCGCTCAGGCCAGCGTCTCGGGGGTTTTCAACAAAGTAGGAGAAAGAAAACGCAATATTTTTATGCGCTTTGCTCGCGACGTTACACCTCCCCCCTTTAGGATTGAGCGTCTCGCTCGATCAGTCATTGAGGGTGGTGATAAAAATATAGTGGCACGATAGTATGCATTGGCATTGTCATTGATCGACTTACAATTTGACTTAAATATATTCGAAGGTTGGTATCTATTATGACGGTGTAACTTATAGTTATCTTGCGCTTAGGAGGTACGCATGAATTTCATTATCGACTTATAAGAAAGCGTATGTGTTTATTTTAAAAAGATTTTTGTACGAGATTTTTGGTTTCCTTTTTTTTAAATTATGTATATATGTTTTTTTTCCCTTTTTTTACATCCCTGTAAGATGTATATTTACGCGTTTTTTTCTTTCTTTTTCTTTACGAATAGATACTTATTAACTCATTCCAATTTATCTTACTTGACAAGGTTAAAAGAACAATAGTAATGAGGATAGAGAGAAACGTTATTAGGCATGACTAAAATGATCGTTTTGATACTCGAATGTCTTCTCGTGCGAACTCAAAGGAAAGGGACGTGTTTTAGGACGTTGATCGTACCTTGAACGATCGGAGATGTTAATGTAGAGATCATGTGTTGCAGCGTTGGTCTTGACTTGATCCGTTGGTTCGACAGAAGGAGATGTGACGAGTTTAGAGTTCTTGACCAGTTCCACGGTTGACGTTTTCTTCTTAGGTCACCTAGCCAGGTGCATCAGGAGGTGCGTAACCGAGTCCCTTACTGCACCGATGAGGTAGACCGACCAGCCGTAGGCAGTGTATAGGCTGTACGTATAGATCACCGTATCTGTGAGAAGCGTACTCGATCGAACGATGGGTAACTTTCGGGTGACACCAGCGTTTGCTGTACCGAATTCAAAAAATTTTCCCCAGGTGCGATTCCAGATTGAGTCCGCTTGGTTGACAGTGTTTTGACCACTGATGCCCCGTGCCATGTTGTTTATGGCAGTGGGCTGCTCTACAGGAAACATGATGTGTTTTCGTACGTTGTCGATGTTTTCTGCGGAATAGATCCCATATGGTAGTTCTGGGTTGGTGTATCGCCAAGTAGACTTCGTCGACGGCTTCATGTTTGCAGGTAGTATGGCTTTGATAGGAGCAGGTATGAATTTGTACCCGATGTCTCCGTAAAGGTAATATCGAGGAAGGAATTACAGGTTGTTTGAGTTCTTGTTTTGGTAATATATGAGTTCGAGGAGTAAGGCCATATTTTTCGTTCCGACGAGTGACAGGTTGATCGTAATATTCATTTAACATCCTTTTAATATTCTTTCAAACTCTTTAAGCCTTCTTTTAACATACTTTTAACATTCTTTTAGCATTATTTTAAACTTCTTTTAACATTCTTTTAACATTCTTTTAACCTGATCAGGTTTACTTTTATTGGTATACATTTAATAACATGTAATACTTCGCTACCTAGAGTCGCCATATGGCTTGGAGCTTTCATTAAACTATATGTAAATTCGTCTAGTGCTTGTATCGCAGGAGATAAACTATTTTGAAGAATTTAACATTCTCAGTTACATTATTGAATAAGAATATCGTAGTATAGCGTTTAAATTTCTTTCTGGATGTGTCGCTCATCGGATATAACTGTAGTGTTAACATTGGGCGGATATCTTTTAAATTAGTGTTAGATAATTCTTAATAGACAGCGTTGTTGTTTTTGGAAATTTGAATTCGTTTTTGGAATTTCGAATTTGTTTTTGGGATCTCATAAAAGTTATACCCCTTGATGTTTCTGAATAGTTCGATAACAGCCATCTGAAAAAACAGTGTAATTGTTGTGGTTATTTATTTAATTATGATTAAAATCGGATTCGTCGACTCTTGGTGGTTTGTTCTTCTTTTTGTTTTTGATTTCAGTGTTAATGTGTGAGTATTGCAATCTGTTTTCATGCACTATTCGTGTTTTGTTATTATATTGGATTTTTACGTTACCCTTGTCCAGTTTTTCTAGAACCTTATGTGGTCCAGTATAATGGTCTCCGAGTTTACGAGGTCTCGGTCCCTTTTGGAGGTAGACGTAGTCTCCTACCTTAAAACTTTTAGGATTCGCATTTTTATCATAATATTTTTTTGACCGATGTTTGGATGAGATTAAATTTTCGTAAGCAAGGTTTCTGATTCCGTTTATTCGTGTTATCAATTCGATTAAGTATCCACGATAAGTGGGTAGTTGGTCTGATTCGCGAAGAGGTTCACTCGACGGGACTCTTGCTAGTTTTCCAAAGACTACCTCATAAGGAGTATGTCTTGTGCTTTCGTGAACACTAGTGTTGTATGAAAGCATAGCTAGTTCCAACCATTGATCCCATTCGTTATCCTTATCGGTATACTGTTTCAAGAATTCGGCTAGCACGTGGTGAGATCTTTCAAGGGATCCATTGGACTGGGGGTGAAACGCTGTAGTTCGGTATTGCTTTATGCGGAAGCGTTTCGCGATTCTTTTCATTAGACCGCTTAGGAAGTTACTCCCCTGATCTGTCAGTAATGCCTTGGGTGCGCCGAAAACACATATGAATCTTTTTATGAATGCATCAGCGACTGTTGTCGCAAGTGCGTTTGATAGCGGGATAGCAACACAATACTTTGATAAATGGTCTTGAATTGTGAGAATGTTCTCATTTTGATTTGAAGTACGTTGCATTGGACCTACAATATCCATCGATATTTTTTCGAAAACTGTACCTGGAGTGTCGGTAATTATCATCGGCTGCTTGGTTTTGACTCTGACTAATTTTTTTAGTTGACACTCTAAGCATTGTTGGATTCTTCTTTGGATGTCTGATTTCAAGTCTTCCCAGAAATATTCGCGTTTAATTCTATTGTACGTTTTTGAGACACCTTTGTGTCCTCCTATCGGGGACTTGTGCATCTCGTAAAAAATGGAATCGCGTTTTTCGATCGGCACGTACTGTAATGTTCCCAAACAAATCAATATTTTTATTGGACTGGCTTTGAACGTTTCTTTAATTATGTTGAGGACGTCGGCCCATATTAGGTGCTCGACGTGATTACTGTGGCAAATACTCAGCGATTGGAGTTTGAGATCTTCGCAAAGGTCTTTTAATTCTCTTATGCTTTCCTTAACATTTTCTGATACGAAGGATAATGATCCAGAATATTCGTCTTTGATGACTAGGGCAACATGATATTTTTTTCCGACCTTTTTACTGTAGGCTTGGCCTACTGATAAATCTTTCCAGAGCGGAAGCTTGTTTGATTCTGATAATTTTTGTGCTCCAGTGTCACATGGTTTTCCTTGTGAGTCGATAAAATAGACTAAATTGTCATTACGGAAATGGAATAATTCTTTCGTATCAATGCAATTGGCGAATTTAAATTTGGACATTGTTGGTTCCTCTGCAGGAGGATCCTCGTCTTCGGAAGTTAACGGATCATGAGAACTGGTATCTGAATCTGTCGAATCATCGGAGTTAGGATCGGCGGATTTTTTGGAATAAGGGATAAGACGTGCTTTGTGCTGGCTAGGGCCCTCAGCTGTTTTGGGGTGAACGGCCTCTCTGGGTCGTCGGGCACGCGTAGGCTCGAATATCTCGGCCTCTGTTTCCTCGTCGCTACTCTCCTCGTAGTTTATGGGTTTACAAGTGCGGCGCGCAAGGTGTCGGGGTTCGGAGTGCACGTCTACCCGTTTGGTGGTAGGTGCATCGACCCTGGTCATAGCGTTGTCGCCAGATGTTTCGTTTTCTCGTTGTGACGGTTCTCCTAATTTCGGGGATGCATCGTTTTTTGCTCGTGAGCGAGTGACAACGTTTATATTTTCTTCACAGGGAATGGGATGGACTTCAGCTTGAGTTGTGAAAGTTGTGGGATTTTCGTTTTCCTCATCGCTATCACTAGTCTCTTCTAATTGGCGCGCTAAACCTTGTAACGTGATTTTTGAATTTTCGATTTGTTCCTGTTGACAATTGGGTATGGTTTTGACATCTTCCAATTTTTCTATCGGGTTTCGGGATAAGGCGTCAGCGTTTGAGTTAAGTGGGCCGGGTTTGTAGACGACTTCGTAGTCGTATTCGGAAAGTTTGAGTCGCGATTTGAGTACTCGCTCGTTAGCGTCTTTAGCGGTTCTGAACCAAACCAAGGGCTTATGATCCGTAACGAGCGTGAACCTTCTACCATAGATATAAGGACGGAAGGCCTTCACGCCGTGAACGATCGCCATGGCTTCCTTCTCGTACGTATCGTACCGAAGGGCTGCGCCGCGTAATACGCACGATGTGTACGCTATGGGTTTGTCTTTTCCTATTTCTCCCTGTGACAGGACTGCGCCCAGGGCGTACCCGGAAGCGTCTGTCGTAATAATAAATGGTTTATCGAAATCGGGGTACTGGAGGATAGGGGCTTCGCATAATTTATTTTTAAGAATTTCGAATGCTGTTTGCGTTTCGTTCGTCCATTCAAAGTCGGTTTTGTCTTCTAAGAGATGGGTTAGAGGTTTTGCAATTTTTGAGAAGTCTTTAATGAACCTGCGATAATATCCTGTTAAGCCCAAGAATTGGCGAACATTTTTAACGTTTTTTGGGATAGGAAATTCCTTTACTGCTGACAATTTGTTTGGGTCTGATTTTAATCCATCTTTTCCAATTATGTGGCCGAGGTAATTTACTTCTGGTCTGAGAAATTCGCATTTATCCGGTTGTAATTTAAGGTTAGCCTTACGCAATCGTTCCATTAATTTGTGAATTTTGTCACCGTGTTCTTCTAAGTCTTTTGCGTAAACTACGATATCGTCAAGATAAACAAAGAGGGATACTCCTTGGAGTCCGCTGAGCACAACATCCATTAAGCGTTGGAAGGTCGCCGGAGCATTTTTGAGCCCGAAAGGCATTCGAGTGAATTCATAATGCCTGTATGGCGTGGAGAAGGCTGTCTTTGGTTTATCTTCGAGGTTCATCTCGATTTGATGAAAACCGGATACTAAATCGAATACGGAGAAATAGGTTGCGTGTCCTAATTGGTCCAGAATGTCAGTGATATTCGGTAAAGGGTAAGAATCGCCGATTGTTTTCTCCTTAAGGGCTCGGAAGTCTATTACCATCCGCCAACGTTTATTGCCGTTGGAGTCCGGTTTTTTCGGTACTATCCAAACAGGACTGTTATTTGGGGATTCCGAGTGGTTTATGATATTTGATTCTAGCAGCTCATCTACCTGACGCTGGACTTCGCCTTTAAGGGCTTGTGGGAACCGATACTGTTTGGTGTTGATTGGGAGGTCGTCGACTGTAGGAATTTTATGTTTGAGTACGTGGGTAGCTGCCAGTACTTCGTTTTTTAAATGGAACCGATCTGAATACGTTTCGATAATTTCTTCGACATGTTTTAATTCTTCGTCTCCCAAGTGATCTAGACGTAAGAGATTCTTGATTATTTCTGGACGCTCTGGATTTTTTTCGATTATACGCGATGTTGACTCAGAGGTGGAGACGCAATTTACGTTTGTTTCTAAAATTGTTTTTACAATTAGGTTTTTATTTTGGTTTTGATTTTTATTTTGATTCGTTGTCGATTTTTCGTTTTTCTCATTGTTTAATTTTTTGATTGATGTTGGTTTTTTACTTTTCGCGTTTTCGTCTTTGTTTGATTTTGATTTTTTATTGGATTTTGTTCTTGCTCTTTCCTCGCTACAGAAATTTTTATTTGGTTTTCCTTGGTCATCGCTTTCATTAGGGCGAAGGCAAGGTTTTATTTCGACGTTTTTCGCCGAAACTTTTGGATTGGCCTCTATTGGGCTCTGGATTGACGTGATTGTCTTGCAATCTACGCCTGGAATAGAAGGATCACGAGGGAAGGAACTAGAACTGAAGGTTGTCGTGCAACCGGATTTTGTTTTCTTTTCGTTTTGGTTTGTTTTTGATTTTTGGTTTTTATTAGGTTTTTCTTCGTCTTCGCTCTCGCTGGAGCGTTGACAAAGTTCTATTTCGACGTTTTTTGTCGATGTTTTTGGATCGGCCACTACTGGGCTCTGGACCGGCGTAGTTGTCATGCAATCTACGTCCGAATTAGGATCAGAATCGCGAGGAATTGGAATAGCATCGCGAGAAATAGGATTGGAACTGGAGATTGTCATGCAATCTGGATTTGATTCGATTTTCGTCAGGTCTTCGACAATGTCGAATTCCTGTAGTTTTATGACTGGCACGCGCAGCCTTACGGCGTCATTTGTGGTATTAAAAACCTTCAAATGGGTCTTTCCGTGGGTGTTTGTTACCAGGCAATCGCCGGCGTAAACACCCTGGCGGATTTTTAAAGGCGGGATATATCCTTCCTTTAACGTGCGGTTTTCGACTTTCACATGGAAGGTCGTTTCCGAACGCGCGGGGATTTCGATCACCTCGTCGGGTTCGTTCGTTTTTTCGAAAGGCAATGTCTTATTTCCACATTCGAAACACTCTGTCTCGAAATTTATTTTGGATTTTGTTTGATAAAAGTAACGGGTCCCCAATAAACCGGGGTGAGGGATTCCTACCTCATCGGGTATAATATGGAATAAGGCCTCGAATCCGAATACACGCAGCATTACACTTCCCAATGCAAAAACTGGTGCCTCGGATATTCCCTTTAATCTAATGATATCTTGTTCGTCGATACCAGCCAAATTTTTTATATATTTCTTTTTAATCAAATTTGGGATAGCGCCACTGTCTAACAGTACCGATATTTTACCCACTTCCGGTAGTGCTCCGATACACACCGAGGGTAATTTGTCGAAATTTTCTGCATTTATTGTGTAGGTAGGATGGGTTCGTTCGGTGGGGTCGTTACGACCGTGGTAACCGGACGCTTTGGGATCGGAGAACCTCTCGGCGCGTCCGCCCGAGGGGTATTCAAGCCGTTTCCCGGCTGATTTCGCGAGTTATTAAATTCGCGGGTACGACAATTTTCGATAACGTGCCCTACCCTTTTGCAGTACCGACAAATGTTCGAGTTGGGGTTAGGCGGCTCGGTTTTTGCTTGGAAACATTTATCAGCGGTATGCCCGATTTTTTTGCAAATTTGGCATTGAGGACCGGACGACTGACGTCGCCAGTCTGTTGCGAAGTTTGTGAACCTGCCTTGCGAATTGCATTTATCGGCCGTGTGTCCTGGATTTTTGCACAATTGACAATTTATGGAGCGGGAGTTCTGATTGGCATAACACCAATCTGCCGTGTGACCGGGTTTTTTACAGATTTGACAAGAGACAGAGCTTTGCTCATTTGATACTTTTCGGCATTCATTAGCACTGTGGCCTTGATTTTTACAGATTTGGCAAGTGAGGGATCCGAATCGACAAGCTTCAGTTGAATGATTGTCCTTTTTGCAAATACTGCATAATTTAACTGCTTGTGTTGGAATGGGTTTTTCGAGTTTAGCGGTGTTTGCTTGCAATTCTTTCCGCGCATTAACCTCGCGTTCGATTTTTATCGCGTGTTCGATCGCGTCTTCAATTAGGTCGCACTGAGGGAGTCGTTGTTCAATTTCCCCTTTTAAACCCCGTTTAAAACACGTTAGGCAATAATCGCTCACCATGGTCTTGAAAATGGGGTCGTCTGTGCCATTGTTAACTAATTTTCGCGCCTCAAGTATCTCTCTTGCCTTTTTCTTAATTTTTGAAATGAAATCTACGACACTTTCGTTGTCCGTCTGGAAAATTGTACCGAGTTCTCCTAACAATTGCATTTCGGATTTGTTTGGTGTATATATTTTTTTAAGGAATTTTGTGAGTTCTTCTATCGTTTGGAATTTTGTCCCATGTATCGCTTCTCTAGCTTGATCTTTTAATTTGTTTCTAGCTAATTTGGCTAAATATTTTTCAGCTTCGGGAGGAAGCATATCTTTTGCGTCTTCGCATCCCGTGATAAATTCCGACAAAGGGATATTTTTTCCATCGAATTCGGGAACGCAACTTATTGCATCTTTAAGGGAGATTAACTGATTTGTTCCTAACGTCGTCATTGTTACTGTGTTTTTTATTTCGGTTTTACGAGGTAAGTTTAATGTTTTTATTGATCTTTTTGGAATAGATTCGAGACCAAACAATAATTCTACGTTGGAACTTCTCAGTGAATATCCTGATTGCTCCGCTGGGTCTTCAGTAATATTTAGATTTAATGAGCTAGTTGATTCGTCGTCAGACATTGGGTTAATTAACACATTTCCTTTTTACAATCCCGGACGAGCCCCCAAAAATTAATATGTCACATCCGGAAGGGATGAGAGCATAAACTTTCGATTCCCTCTTTCTTGCCTACGCCAAGCACAATAGCACGGGATGAGGGTAAAAGGAGAATGTGTGGAACGGGTGTTCTAGGTCTCGAGTGCCTAGATGGTCAAGAGTTATATGAGTGATTGCGACAGATGTAGCTACCGTTTACAAATTTTCGTTTATTACCAAGTGCCGTCCACTTGGCCGGTCGGAAACATGGGAAGAGTACAGTTCGGCGGATTAAGAAAATGATACAAAAAAAATGGTGCAGTTAGCTTACGTTCGCTGGATGACGGTCCTTTGGACTTCGGTGAAAGGGCCTTCGCTCTCGGCCTGTTACGCTCGCTTGTACAAAGTCGGTCGGTGGGCCGCACACACGCTGTGTTTACAATGGTGCCGCAGATGGGTCAGAGGGTCACTTCGTGAGTGTGAAGAGCGCGGAGAAGGTTCACAATACTTTTCGAAGTATATAGATATGCAAATGGATGATCGAAAAACAGAGTTGGATTGTTAAACGCGGAATAGAGTTACGAATCGCGATACAGGGTTGGAGTCGATAGAAGAGATCTTTCTGGTTCGGATGATGACGCTGAACTGATTTTTCTTTTAATCCTCTGGACCTTCCTGCTCCAGATTTCCCTTCTTGGGTGGAGTAGGAGAAAAAAAGGGGGTTTTCGTTTTTGACTCTTTTAACCAATCGGAGCGGTCGACGTGGGAGTCAGTTCTTTGTATCTGGGAGTCTAGGCGCATGAAATTAATTACAAGGCGACCAATCGGAATGAAGCTATTCCGAGCGAGTTTTCGTGGAAAAAGCGCATGAGATCGTGTTTGTTTATCTAAGGTCTAGGGCCCGGCGCCGAGTCGCCCCGCGATAGTGCAGCTGCTATGCGCCTCATAGCCCTTCCATGTGCATTTTGTTTTTCGTCGCGGCCCGGTTTTATGACCGAGTCGAGTGGACTTTTCCGGCGGTCTTGGTCTATCCTTGATTCCCACACGGATTTAAGAATTGGAGCTCAGATATGCCTTCGCCGGCGGGTGAACTCTGGGTCATCTGGCTTGCAGTATGATAATGTTTGTTTTACGACTTTTCCGAGAAAGCGTGCCTAAAACTATGTTCTCGTTGGATTCGAGTGGGTAAGGAGGGTCGTACGAAAGTACGCCCGACGCTCGCTTATTATCGATAGGTTACATTGCAGTTGTAGTATGTCTAAGCTTAAGAAGATACAAGAATGTGTCGAAAAATGTGAATGCCATATTCGTTTAATGGTTATTCTCGATTTCCATGGGAAATCGCTCAGGCCAGCGTTCTCGGGGGTTTTCAACAAAGTAGGAGAAAGAAAACGCAATATTTGTATGCGCTTTGCTCGCGACGTTACAATTCCTTTGCTTGATATACTCTTAATCCGCAATCAAAGTTCAATCATCACAAATTGGTACAGAAAACCTACTTGGTCTGGCAGATTTATAAACTTTTTCTCACACCACCCACTTTCTCAAAAAAAAGCTATAATTTACATGTTAGTTGACAGAGCAATAAAACTATCTCATCCGTCCTTTCACCATAAAAATCTTCAACTCATTCAGAACACAATGACCAAAAATTGCTATCCGATTTCTTTCACAGAAAAAAACAATAAAACAAAGACTTGCTACAATCAACAATCAAAATAACAAAAATAAAAACTTTGACTCCTCCAGACTAATAAATCTACCATACACAAAAAATATCCATCACCAACTAATTCGTCTTTTCAAACAATATAATATAACATTAGTCACAAACAACAAACACAATATCTTATCGATCACAGGCTCCACCAAAGACAAGATTGAAAACAGCCAAAAATCTAACATAGTATACAAAATTGATTGCAATGATTGTAACTCCACATGCATAGGCCAAACAAAACGATACCTTAAAAACAGAATCAATGAACACAAAAATAGCCTAAAACATACCAACACAATACACACAGCTCTAGCACAGCACGCAATAGAACAAAAACACGATTTCAAATTTGACGATGTTAAAATTTTAAACAATGAAAAATGGCTCAAGAAAGATTGATCCTAGAAATGATACAAATTAAAGCGCATCCCAATGCCATCAATTTTAGAACTGACATAAAAAATCTTAGCTCAATATACAATTCAATAATATAATCATAACAATATTTTATCACCATAACTACACACGTCAATTTTAAAACTCGTGACTAAATTTAAAAACTCTTGACACAACATTTTAATCTCTTAACATGACACGGGCACCCCCAAACTCTTGACACAGCACTGACAAAGGATCATTCTCCCTCTCTCCAGAAACAATACATTTGCCACTTATTCTTTCTCGAACTCTTTTGGACGTCACTACTCGACATGTAGAGCAGAGAACATTTTTTTCTAATTTTCTTCTTTGTGCTTGTGAGGATATATTCAGTTTATTTCAATAGGTAATTACCACTTTCACACAACATTTCATTAATCAAGACAATAGATCAAAATAAAGTTTCTTTTACCATACCAATTTTTCGCAGATAATACAATCACCAAAAAACGATTATATCTATCAATTGAAATATAAATAAACGGTTCGAAATAAACTCTCCGAATCAACCTCACGTGACAGTATTTCATCATCAAACATACTGTCAACATCAACCATCCTCCAAGCACAAACCAAAAGAAAACTAGAAATATTGACAATATTCAGGTTCGTTAGCTAACATGATTCTTATCTCTCTTACAATAACTTGTTATAAATAATCACTCACACAATATCAACATGATTAGAAAAATTATGAGAAAAAACTAACACAAAATTTACACAAATCATTAAAACACATTTAAAACTTATTTATAACAATGAATACAACTATTATTTTAAATTTAATTTTAAAAAAATCTGTAATTTCTATTAATATAATTTGTATCGCGAAAATTGTAGAACAAATAAAATTTCTGAAGAGGATCCGAACCAAGGATCGAAACGTAAACGAGTGAAAAAAACTCCTTCTTTCTTTCCACCACGACCTTGGAAATCTCACGGGCCGAATCGAAGCCGATTCCTCAACACCTCGTTTAATTACTATAACTTGAAGAATATTCTTAAGGGGGTAGAGAGTGACATTTTTTAAAATAATTTTTATCACCAGAGGTAGTTATACTCTGCACTTTCTTATTCCACCAATAGGTTCCATACCACTCCACGCGACTTAAAAAAAAAGGGAAGCCCCCATTGCAGAAAGTGATTCTTTAGAAGTGCTCGTAGACCATTACTCGAAAAAAGTATATCTTTTGAAGAAATAACATTTTCCACGTTCTCATTTCTCCAGCCGGTTTCTTTTCATGAAATGTGCCGCTTCATGGAATAACAAAATATGTAGTGTCAGCACTCGTTCCAAGGATTGACATACAGCCGATGCAAGAACGAAGTGTACCAGCAGCAATGACAGTACCATGGAGGCTAGAGTGGGAAGAGGCCGATCTGTACATTTAAAAGTGGCTACAAAAATGTGGTCAAACAGGGATGACGCCACTATCTCTAAGACTTCGAGAAATAAGCTGAGTATCGATGTCGTGTAAGAGGGATGGAAGATGATCGAATACGCATCCCAGCAAGCAGTGCAGCGAGATCGCGCTCAAAAGTTACCCCCCCCTCTCTAGTCTCTTACGCGCCCATCACACAATCATAGTAGCGCGTGTCCGTGAGCGAGCGACGCTCGGACATCTTCGCAAAGAGCCGAGCGCGCCAAGTTTCCCGACCGCGCCTTCGGCAGCTACACCATTACATGGACGCCGAGCTCGTTCATGTGCGGCCAAGCCGAAACGAAGGCTTCGAGGGAAAAAGAAAGGTGAGCACGACTCGCGCGTGACGTCACCCGACGGAACGCGCGAGGCTTTTAGATGATTTCAATGCTTATTTAGCTCTTCATTCTCTATGTTATCAATGTATACAAAAAAATGTATCGCGCACCCTGATCGCTTATTTTTTTAGTTTATACCTTAATTTAAATATAATTATGAATCCAAATTACAACGTATTTATCTTCTAAAAAATTGTTTACGCTTTACTCACACCCGTCCTTATGCCAAATAAGTTATACTTAATTAAAGTAAGCGGAAGTATATTTATATTCGTATTATTATATTAATTCTCATACTTTCATCAAGCGATAAAGCATTATCCCCAAAAACAAGCCAATCAACCATCCGGCCGCGAATCGTCAGTACCAGAAAGTGCATATTCTACAAGCGATGGGATGGTCCCGTTGGTAGCGTTCCTGGCTTCGGTCCGCAGGGGCGCAGGATCGTTCCCCGCGCTCAGTGCTTTTTTTAAAATTATTATTACTATTAATTCTTGTTTGATTAGTTATTTTTATTAGTTATCATTATTGTTTTAATTAGTTATCTTTTAGTGTCGAAAAATTTATCGCGCACTCCGACCGCTTATTTGATTAGTTTGTACGTTAATTTAAATGTAATAATAAATGTAAATGACAACTTATTTATCTTCTAAAAAATTTTTTGCGCTTTGCTGACACCCATCCTTATGCCAAATAAATTGTAATTCATAAAAGTAAGGGGAAATATATTTATAGTCGTATTATTATATTTATTCTCGTAAGTTACGATTCGCGGCCGGATGAATGATTGGCTTGTTTTTGGGGATAATGCTTTATCGCTTGATGATAGTATATGAGAATGAATATAATAATGCGAATATAAATATATTTCCGCTTACTTTTATAAATTACAATTTATTTGGCATAGGGACGGGTGTAAGTAAAGCGCAAACAATTTTTTAGAAGATAAATAAGTTGTAATATAGATTTATTATTACAGTTAAATTAACGTACAAACTAATAAAATAAGCGGTCGGAGTTCGCGATACATTTTTCGACACTAAAAGATAACTAATTAAAATAATAATGATAACTAATAAAAATAACTAATCAAATAAGTATTAATGGTAATAATAATTAAAAAAAAACACTGAGCGCGGGGAACGATCCGGCGCCCCTGCGGACCGAAGCCAAGAACGCTATCGACGGGACCATCTTATCGCTTGTAGAATATGCACTTTCTGGTACTGACGATTCGCGGCCGGATGGATGATTGGCTAGTTTTTGGGGATAATGCTTTATCGCTTGATGAAAGTATGAGAAGTAATAAAATAATACGAATATAAATATATTTCCGCTTACTTTTATGAATTATAATTTATTTCGCATAAGGACGGGTGTGAGTAAAGCGTAAACAATTTTTTAGAAGATAAATAAGTTGTAATTTGGATTTATTATTATATATAAATCAACGTATAAACTAAAAAAATAAGCGATCAGGGTGCGCGATGCATTTTTTTTATACATTGATAACGCAGAGAATCAAGAGCTAAATAAGCATTGAAATCATCTAAAAGCCTCGCGCGTTCCGTCGGGTGACCTCACGCGCGAGTCGTGTTCAGATTGCTTTTTCCCTCGAAGCCTTCGTTTCGGCTTGGTCGCAGATGAACGTGCTTAGCGTCCATGTATTGGTGTAGCCGGCGAAGGCTCGGTCGGGAAACTTCGGCGCGCTCGGCTCTGCGAAGATGCAGCCCCCTGACACTGGCCGCTTTTCCCATACGACGAAACGATTCGCGTTTTGTAGCCGTTTCTTAATTGTGCTAGCGCCCTGTACGTGGCGCTAGCACTGACGTAACTGCCTGAGATTTCCCCTTCTTCGGCGCTATACGTCATACAGCCATTGTTGTTGTTTCATTTGAGCGTTCGAGGTTATCTTTGCGTAAACGAATTCGTGTAAACCGTGTAAACCTTGTCAACCAAAAATTATAAATATAGTTTAGTATTTGGAGTGCTTAGTGGTTTTTTCGTGGGGTAATTACAATGGTATTTATTCAGATTTTCCATGTTGCCCTGCACCCTTGTTATCAGGTAATGTGACTAACCTACCACCCCCCTTCCTCTCATTACAGCGATTTTAAATATTGTAAATTATTCATATTTTTGTGTTGCCCTATACCCCCTACACCCTACAGGTAAACCCATCCCCTCTCCAGATCCCATTACAGCAGTCTTGTACCTGCCAGCGCTACAAGCGGCAAAACTCGGCGACAATTCCGAGCTACATTTCCCGAGCCGATTTCAGCGGCCAGTGTCAGGGGCATGAAGAATAGAGGTAAGGAGCCCGAACGCTGTACTGTGGACGCGGGCTATGGAATCAGCGAAAATTGTTACGGAAATATCCGCTGGCGCTGCTGTACTCGGGATAGGATACGACAGAGATGGAATTAGAAAAGAGAGAGCGATAGAAGAGAATATTCAAAGCGCAGTTATGCACGCAAGACAGATGGAAAAAATAATAAATTTATTCGTTCGTCGATTAATTCTGTCATCGTGCATTGGTTAATTAAATTATATACATAGGCAATTATTATATACCCCATTGAGCGGAACTCGCTCCAAACCTCATTTAACGCAACTCGCTCCAAACGAAGATGAGGAATTACCTCGATCGTACCATCAGGCATTTTGATGCGGTCTTCTTTTATTATCGAGTCATTGGAAAAGTGAAGTTCGCACACGAAATCAGTGTGGGAGAGACACTCCCCGATAGCTCTGCTCCATCGTTGTACCATATTCTACAAGATACAGGAAAAAAACAAAGCGGGTTGAAATTTCATATACAGGGTGCGCCAGAGAAACTTACTTATTTGAAAAAATTCCCTCGCGGTGAGTTGGGCGGGTAGAGGGGCGAGAGGGGGCGCATCTGGAGGGGGAAGTTCCCAAGTTTGTTTCTCCCTCCAGTCAGTTGCCATCATGCTCTGGTCTAGAGAGCAGCGGGCCTTCGCAGTCGAGAGCTTCTTTTCTAACGGTCGCTCACTTGTCGCGCAGTTACCGTGAATGGAGCTCGTTACAGGAACATGATCGAGGAATTTTTTCTTCCAAGACTCGAAGAAATCAACGTTAGGAACGTGTGGTTTCAGCAAGATGGAGCCACAGCACACACAGCACGAGACTCAATGAATTTGTTGCGACAACATTTCCCCGATCGCCTCATCTCTCTCAGAGGCGATCTCCAATGGCCGGCACGCTCTCCAGATTTGACTCCATGCGATTTCTTTTTATGGGGTTATTTGAAATCTCTGGTTTATGTCGATCGACCACGGACCATAGCACACCTCAAGAACAACATTCGCGACGCCATTGCCAACATACCGATTGATATGCTGCAAAGAGTGGATACGAATTTCAAAAATCGACTTCATCAGTGTATGCGCAATGGGGGTCGCCATTTATCCGATGTCATTCTCAAGACTGCTTGAAAAAAAAATTGGGATATTGCATTCTCGGAAAAAAAAATTTTAAACAATAATTGAAGTACTTTTGTTTTTATTGACCTTTCAAATAAGTAAGTTTCTCTGGCGCACCCTGTACACGCTAAATCATTGAGCAAATTTTTTTCCTATAGGCAATAAGTTGCATGCAATTACTTCAGATTTCGTCAACAATTTACGCGCTCTATGCGTCATTTAACAAAAAGAAAACATTTTAACAGGCGATTTACCTTTGGAACCTTGAAGACGGACAACTGTCGTACTCCTAAGCGCTTGCACTTTGCTCTGCTGGCGTCTCGCCCCGTTTGACACCCTGGGTACGAACAGTATTTCGCCATTGTGCACAGCAACAAGAAAAGAACCCAAAATAAAATTTATAATTACATATTATGGTAATAATACGAATTCTAACCTCACTTTCATGCTCGAGAAATGTATTTAATCACCCGATGAATTACAATTATAATATAATACAGAAAACGGTTTCAAAATACCGTTTTCTTACCTGCTTTTATATAATGCGGGGCAATCACTCACTGCACTCCACAACACTGATTTTTACTGCAATTAAAAACCCTTATTACAATTTCGCATTCACAGACGAACAGCCAAGAATAATATATAAACATTATAACCAAGAATTCTCCAGTTTATATATACGCTCACTTCATAGCGTCACTGATGCCATACTTCACATCCTTCCTCTCGGCACTAGCGCTTGATGTGGCTGAATTTCGAACCACAACTTTTCGTCACTTTCAGGGCCCACGTTTGGGGTGCTTTTAGCATACGCGTTCGGGCTCCTTACCTCTATTCTTCATGGTCAGGGGGCCGCGAAGATGTCAGAGCGTCGCTCGCTCACGGACACGCGCTACTATGATGTGTGATGGGCGCGTATGAGGCTAGAGAGGGGGTAACTTTTGCGCGCGATCTGGCTATATATCATTTTGCATCTCTCTCGCACGCAGCCTACTTCTCAAGTATCATACTGCCGTATGCACAGCTCACTTCTCATTATTGACTTGTTCCGTCTCTGTCACACGCAGCTCACTTCTCGAGGGCTTAGCAATAGTGACGCCATCCCTGTTTGACCACATTTTTGTAGCCACTTTTTTCAAGTCTCTCCATAAGAGATCGGACTCCTCCCACTCTAGCCTCCCTGGACAGTACCGTCGCTTCCTTGAAAAGGTTAGTAATCCTAAATAATACTCAGTACAATTGAATATTTCTATCTATGATAAACGCCCAACAAACAAAATCCCAACAACTCGAAACCCAATAAATCAGCCCAAACAAACAAAACCAAATAAAGAAACCTAAACAAGAAAAACAAAACCGAAAACTAAAAAAGCCCGTACAACCCAAAAACCTTTTCTTGATTGAAATTTGCTAGACAATATATCCTTATGACAAAATATCCGCAAGACAAAATATCTGCCGATATTATATACAGTTTAAAGTGTACAGTCATGCCGTTGAAATTCATTCCATGTCAAGTGTACAGTCATGCCGTTGAAATTTATTCCATCATAAAAAGGAGGAAATTTATTAATATGTGACGGATATGTTTGGGTTTTCGTTTGTTTTGGTTTGTTTGTTTGGGTTCAATGAAGAAATTCGGGTGTGTGAGATAGTGGGGTGGCTGCATACCCCCACCCCACTATCTCACACACTCCACAAAGGTGTTTTGCGCGCGACCCCGTTGATGTGGTGGACGAGATTTAGGATTTTGTCTCGCGGATGTTTTGTCATGAGGATATTTTGTCTTTCGGATATTTTGTCGTCGGATCAGATGTCACGCAGCCCTACGTACTTCTATTTATACTACTTAATATTCATTACTACTGCGACTGCTGCTGCTTTCCTTATAAAAGTGCATCCATCAGTGTTGTTATGAGTGTTTGCGACTTTTAAATTTATACACGATTTTTTCGCTTATGTTACAGATGCTGATCTAAGAAAATGGGGCGTTATACGTCAACTTATGGAACCACGCAATATCAAAGTTCAAACGATTAGGAAATAATTCTTTTTGTAGAATAGATGTGTGGCACATAGAGTCTCATCGAACCCGAAATTCACGACGATTTCTCATAAAACGCTGGTTTTTTTTTACGCGTGGAGGACGAAAACGAAATATTGAGCTGGATTTTCCATTTATACGCAAAGCTTGGTGCAATTTTGTTTGTCTATGAAAGATTAGTTCCGTGAGTCTGTTAACAACTATTTTTTAAATCATTTTTTACACGTACTTTTTCTCTATTTTAAATATTAATATCGTTCAATGTTAATTTTTTTAAGCGCTGATGCTGCAATAAATAACAGAGGTATCCATGTCACAATCGAATTATCGAAGAATCTTTTCATGGGAGAACGAATTTTCTAAGATTAATAAGTAATTTTCAGAATGATAACAAAAACAACGGCGATGAGGAGTTCGCAAAACCAGAGATAAAAATGAAGATAACACCTTAGTCAAAAATGAGAAATTTGTTTCGTCGGGTACTGGGAAATTACGATTGACCGGGGCACTTCGTACACACCGCACTATAAACAAAATGCTTGCAATTTGAGAAAAAAAAACTATAAATTAATTAGTACGATACGTGTATCTTATCTGAAAATTTAGTGCTTTGTATACTGTTAGATAATTATCATTGATTTTTGCACTTTTTTGTTCTGTTTTTTTTTTTAAATAGAAACATACACGTACTAGCACCGTGAAACATATAAAGCCCAATCGCACAGTGTATAAACTGAACAACTCGATTAAAAGTAAATTTCTAATAATATTTCATGCATACAACACTATCTGTATATATATATATACATAAAGTTATATTGAAACCTATTTATATATATTCAAATATATCAACTTGAAATCAAATATATGTATTCCGAAAAATAAAAGAATTCATCTACGAGGTATTTTTTTATCCCATCAAATAGCCGGTATTATTAGTGTTTCCGATGCTTTCAGTTTGGGAGGTTTGGGTTCCGTTTATCTACATAATGAAAATTTAATCGTGCTATCATTATCTACAATTAACATGCTTGGCATCTTTCAGTCCATAGTTTTTTTCTCAGATTTTTTGTATGTACAATTGCAAAGTGTTCGAAATATCACTACATTGTTTCATTTGGGCACATCCGAGGGTTCACGGCACTTTGCGATGAGAATTTATTATTAAAAATTTAATCGTGCATATAATTACACTTTGATTTGCAATAAGAATTGAACATTGTTAGCCCGTTCGTACGGTTAAACAGTTGGCAAAAAAAATTTCGTCGAGGAGGATTTGACCTCACGACAACGTATTTGTAGCCGGAGCGTTATCTCGGAGGCTATCTTGCCTATCACAATTTAATGTCAGCATTGTTATACTTTAATTGCGGCTGTGCTTAGGATTAGCATCAGAGCTTCAAGGATATTCACACTATTATTGCTGTATGCATTCTCTCTACTTGATTTAAACAATAATATAACTGACAATATAAATAATAATATGAATAATATAAATTTTCTTATATGCTTTGATGTCTTCCATCTCTGTCATATGCAACACACTTCTCAGGATTTCTTTATTCTGTCTCTCTCGGCGCAACTAACTCCATGGTAATAGCGCGGTCGCTGCGCCTCACTATATCAAAACGAAGCTTGCACCCACGGTCTTATATACAGGTCTGGAAACTCCGTCGGATGAGGAGGATCGCTTACTGACGAACATTTTTCAATACACTGGCCGCTAGGGGCGCTGCTATCTTAAAAGAGTTAGTGGCGAAGTGCGGTACGGGGGCAGACGGAGGTATTGAAAAAAGACAGAGCTAATCGCCGCAATACCCTACATCTGCCTGTCTTGTCTGCCATTATAATGAATAAAATTAAGCGGTGAACCAACCCAACAAGCCGCCAAATCTAATTCAACCCTAAGCGTGGCTATAACTTAAATGTTAGAAAACTGTCTTATTCGTGCAATGATACTCGTGGTCGCACGGATAGGGTGCTGAGCTATCGTTTTGAAGGAACCGAGTTCGATCCCCCAAAAGTGGGCTTTTTTTTGCATTTGCATAGGTTTATGGTTATGTATTAATTATTTATACACATTGTATTGTTTTTGTATGTCATTATTTTCTTTCTCTCAAATAAAAATTCGAATTAATTTTTAAATAACTGTTTTTATTTTTGTATCGGTTTTATTGGATTATGGGATCGGTTTAATGAATAAAATACAGCGTCTTATTAATGTAGAGCAATATCTTTTTATCCGACTTCTTATTCTATCAAGAGTCGTCGAAGGACTGAGACTGAGAGTGAGACTGCAGGAGAAAAGAGTCACATATGCTTCAAGAACAAAGCAGACCCAAAACGACTTCTTATATATACTCTTATCTATATTTTCTTTTACTAATGTAAACTGCGTCGCCTCAATAGTTATCGATAGGCCACACGTGCTCTTTATTCTCACTTCATATATACACACATACTCTCCAATAATATAACTAATATTCTTATTTATATTCTCTTATTATAAAAGATTATTTTTGCCATATTCCAACAGGTTTTTTGGTCGTTGGTAAAGGTTTCGAACTATGGGTAAATAACAAAATGATGAAATCATTTATACCACGTCGCATTTTATTTTCACAATGTTTAGAAAAATTAGGCATTCGTCAATTTTGACAATTTTTTTTTACAACGAAGTCTTTTTTCAGCTTCTGATTTTCTTGATAAGCATTTTCTCTCATTCTTAGTCTTATGTAATATACAATAGCATAAGACAGTATTTCAGACGCGTGTTCTTTACAAGGGAAAGAAAAGGTGTATGTGTTCAACACTTCATCAAGAGTCTGATCGAAAGCATCGATACGGGAACAGTTCTTCGCAAATGAAGTTTCAACGTGACGAATGAGGTTGAAAAAATGGAGATTAGCATGGATCAAGCCACCCCGTGATTTCATTGGTACCTATTGAGAAACCGAGGATGAACAGCTGGTTTTCATCCGCACGGCTTCTTCACAACTGATACATGACTTGTACTTCTTGAGCACCTGTTTGCATAGGTATCCTAAAAAAGTGTAAACATGCAAGGAATGTTAAATATGAGTAATTAAACGTGAACCTTTTATCCCAGAGCAGAAAGCGCGGCAAAACTTCGTTAAAATACTTTTAAAGGTGAACTATGAAGAAACCAGAATATCACTGCAGCTGTATAGTCACAAGTATTGTATCGAAGTTTCACCGTAAGTGTGAGAAAAGTAAATGAGCAACAGAAAGCAATAATATGGGGGTTAGAGGCCTACGAAACAAGGATTGTGTTAGTAAATTCTGCTTATAGTAATGATTGGAAATAAAACCTGTTACGTAATATATTATGCAATCTAAAACAGATGAGAGAGCATAATCGTGTTGGGCCATTGGTTCAATTACGTCATCCGCTTCCCAATCGTCGTCCTGCAAAAAATCTTTCCTTGTTTCTTATTACCGTATATAGCTTTTAACTCGCTTATGGTTAATGTTGGGGACTTCGAGCTAGGGGCCACGGTACAGTTCCCGTATTTTGGCGGTTTGATTATGCTATATACGGATAGAAGTTTGTACAGTTGTAGAAACGTCGGACAGTTTGGATGGTCATTGGACCCAGCACACTGTCGTATAGTGCCAAAAATTTCTAAATAGAAAAGCAATATAAAAGAGATTAATATACATTAAATATTTTCGCTACTCAAATTACCAGATTTTAAAACTAGTATGAATCGCCTCCAAGTTATCCTGGTTGATTTTTCCGGTCAACAGGTACTCAAAATCGAATTTTTCGATGAGATATCGGCACATATAAATCGTAAATGTAAGCGTGATTCGTAATCCTCGCGATGTTTGTGCGGTGAGAAATTCCTCGGCCGTGATTTCCCCTTTCACAAGAGCCGATTCCCAATCATTGAGCCACTGCAAAGAATCTTCTAGGACCTGTAAAAATTAAATAATAGTGTAGAAAATATAGTATAAAAAAGGTTAGAATTAAGTGAGATGGTGAATGGAGGGGACGTAAAAAAAACGAAGGGGGAGCATGTGTGAGAGACGGGATGTAGAAAAATTCAACGAGACTGCGGGGCGAAAGGGATACAAAGGCAAAAATGCGGAAGAGGGAAGTCGAACGAAGGAGAGAAAAGATGGTAAGGAAATGTTAGTCCAAGGAATAGTATGGCGGGGAAACGGAAGGAGAGAAGTAGAAGAAGATTGAGAGAGAAGGAAGAGGAAGAAGAGAGTCAAGAGAAAAAAAAGAGAAGGGGTAGCAAGAGGACGCAGCGAGGGATGGAGGAGGATAACGAGAGAAAGAATAGAGGATGAAGATGGAAAAAGGCGAGAAGGATGAAGAACGCGAATACGAAGGGTGAAGACGCCGGACGGAGAAAGAAGAGAGAATAGCGGAAGCAGGAGGGGAGAGGAGGGAGAGAGGAGAGAAAAAAGAATGTGTAATTATGTAAAGATACTCAAAGTGTAAATAAAATATTAATAATAATCCGATCTGGTAATAGGTAAGTAAGGTAATGGGTAAATAATATGTAAGTATGTGTAGTTTTGTGTTCCATAAAGTCTTTTTGTACCTTGAAATCAGCAGAGCACGGCTTGAGACCTTCGTTCGGGCTTTTACGGTTGAGTGCGACAAACATGTCGTTGCATTGCTTGCTAAATGCTATTGTTTGCTCGCATCCTCTAAGCTCTTCGCACTTGTGCCTCAGATAAAACTCCAATCCTTGAGCAACGGAGTTGCTGAATATCTGCAACTTCATAAGATATTTAAGATAAATAATGCACGTAAATATTTTTTCATTTCTAGTGTTCACAAACGCACCTGAGTTGCCAGCTTGACGCGCATTTTCGATGTATTGTCCAATACAATATGTCTGCTCGTAATTTTTGGGCAAACACGAGCATTTGCTGGATGATTTTTATCGATATTGAATAAGGCTTCGAAGTACTTCCACCTGACGTAATCGACCGACGAGTTTAACTAGAAAATAAGAACAATAATTACTTTTATTATATTTCTTAATTGTGTCGAAATTTTCGCGTGAGATGCGGGTCAGATTTTCATTTTCAATATCAAGTAAGAAATCATGTCAATATTTAATAATGATCTAGCGTTATGAAATTATAAGAGATATCTTATCGGAAAAAATATACAACATATCTCACCCTTATCTCCTTCCTGTTGTACAGTCGATTCCGGATATTTTTCATGACATGGCAAATGTCAGAAAAAACGAACACTTTTCGCTCTGAATCCACGGGATGAGGAAACCAAGTTTTGGTTTCTTGCATCGAACCATCAATGCCCAAAATAGACAGCATCCTTGAATTTGTAGCCGCACCATCCGATACAACTCCATGTATTTTAGCCCCATATACAGCAATCGGCTGAGTATATGAGTCAGCAAGGGGTTGAAACATGAGCACAAGGCCATGTGTAGCCTGCTCAGTGAACTCTGTGGCCTGTTCTCCATCATCTCCCAAATCCGTTAATCTTGTGTAGGATAAATTCTTGGAGCAAACTCCTACAGACTTGCGGAGATTTATTTCGTCCAGTAACAATACTCCATGACACTGAAGTGGAGTTTTCGAGGCAAAATGATGCTTCAGCAGTTTCGCGAAGTTTTCATCAAGGCCACACCTCGTGTTGATCAACGAAAAGTAACTCTGTATAGTCCTCGTGCACGGATGGGGTAGGATGTTGTTTCGACGTAAAAATTCGTAATATGTTGGCGATCGGATGTTCGTGAGCATGCACAGCATGAGCCAGTTTTCTGTATAACGATGACCTTTTGTGTCTTTTTTGCCTGCCATTGCGACGATCTCTTTCAAAGTCAATTTTTGCGACTCCGTCATTTTCAATTCAGCGCATTTTTCATCTAAAGAAGCCTGTTCTGTGCTCGCTATTCGTGCTTTTTGCTCTTTTATGCATGTTTCCATCATTTTGAGTCGATTCTGTGCTCGAATTTTCTGACGTTTTTCACGCTTCGCTTTAAATTGCATCGCAAATATCTTCCGTTGATCGACGGCGTTCAAAGCTCCTTTAATTCTGTTGATTCTGGGAGGATTGTCCAATCGCTTTATTCGTTGTATGCTCTTTCTCGATGTCATACAGGAGTCGCACCATTTTGTTATGGAGATCACAGAGCAGTCTTTACTTCGCCATTTCAAACTGCTATCCGAATATCCCCCACAAGCTAGTATGAGTTGCTTATTGAGATCACCTAGCCCGTTACAGATATTCATGTTCTTGATTTTTCGCAGTATATCTGGAAGCGCTTCTTTTTTTCACAAGATGTTGTCGAGTCTGTCTGAATTGACAGGGATCCCATAGGCGAAATACTGCAGCGCTCCGTCTATATCCAGTGTCACATGTTTTTGCGTCACTGGATAATGTCGACTTTTATCACTGGGGATTATTGTCGTGTATGAGAATACCGTGCGGTATTTACCTTCAACAAGTACTTGGCGACAGCTCCATGGGTCCTGAACCAACCTGGATATGCCGTTGCTCGCGTCTATATCTGTTTCTAAAAATTCAAATTTTACAAAGTTAGGCAGATGTAGGAGAATTGTCAAGTTTCTGTGTTCAGGGGGGGGGGGAGTAAGGTTAATTCGCAATAGAAAAGCATCTTTACGATAATTTTGTTTAATGACACAATTATCGCAAATATGCTTTTTTCAGAGCAAATTAGCCTCAACCCCCCCCCCCCCTTTAAACAATATTTGTAGGCTTGATATTTTCGATATGAGTTCTTTTCGAGCATCTTCAAATAAAGTATTTATCCTCACCTTTACTGCTAACGAGCGACGATACTGTGCCAGCGGGCTCGCAGATTGGCAACGGCTCATCATAGTCTGACGATGGCCCAGCGGTTGCAGGCAATTCCATGTTTGCTTCTGAGAATTCGAATTATATAAAGTAAAATAAATATTAAAAAATCGTCCAGTTTCGAGTAACATCTTTAAATAAAATATTTATCCTCACCTTTACTGCTTACGAGTGACGATACTGTGCCAGCGGGCTTGCAGATTGGCAACGGCTCATCATAGTCTGACGATGGCCCAGCGGTTCCAGGCAATGACATGTTTGCTTCTGAAAATTCGAATTATATAAAGTAAAATAAATATTTAAAAATCGTCCAGTTTCGAGTAACATCTTTAAATAAAATATTTATCCTTACCTTTACTGCTTACGAGTGACGATACTGTGCCAGCGGGCTCACAGATTGGCAACGGCTAATCATAGTCTGACGACGGCTCAGCGGTTAAAGGCAATTCTATGTTCGCTTCTGAAAATTCCAATTAAATAAAGTATAACAAATGTAAAATAATCGTCAGGTCCCAACACGAAACTACAGACAGCAATAAATGATAACAACAGTAGACATACCTTTCATGTCAGTCGTTGTGGCGGGAAGCAAATTGACAATATCGTTGACAATGTTTGGCGAGAGATTTTCCAAATCCGCTGATTCAATATCCATTTTCCCTGTTGATTCGTCAAATTTTGTGGGCACAGTGGTATCACTCAGTCGTGGCCGCTTGTATTGAACCTTCAAAGACAAAATACAAAATTTGAAAAAAATGTATCCATTATTATATACATTGTTTTTAATATACTTACTCGTGTGATTATTTGACCATTCTCATCCTCTTTTTTCCATTCATGAGAAATGTCTTCAGCCTTGAAATGTTTGTCACAAATGACATCCAACGAACTTAATTTTGAAATACCCGGGATCGCGTTTTCCCACTGTTTCCACCGCACTGTATCTTTTGGCACGCGAAATAACGAGTGCTTCGATGGTTCGATTCTGCTTCCAGTTTTGCACCGCGGCACAACACAGATTCTCGGCATTTTTTCACTCTCGATAAGTTAATAGCACAGGGAATCCACTAATGAGTCGCTTTTGTTTAGAAAAATTATTTTTGGTGGTTATGTTCAACCGAGGGCAAGATTGCAGCGCCGCGTAGTGTCAATTCTCAACGAATATTTTCGTCAGTATAGCGGCCTACCCCCATCATGCGAATTCTGGCAGAGTTTCCAGACCTGTATGAGCTCCATAAACTTAGCCGCCGACTATGGAAATATCAAATTTTTTTACGCTAATCGATTGTTAGTCGTTTGTTAGTGTTTGTTACATAAAACCCAGCGTTTGTTAGACTTCATTTGTTAAATAAAACGAAAAACAAATTTATGCCAAAGTTAGCCGCAGAAAATGGTTTTCCAGTGATTTCGAACTTTTCTTCGTAACCAATCGATTGTTAGTCGTTTGTTAGTGATTGTTAGTCACTTTATATCGTTTGTTAGAGCTCAATTATTATCAAATTAATGAAAAACTTTTCGGCCCTAGAGCGCGCTGCAAGCCACGTGAAGTTGGCAACATCGTCGCGACAGCTGCTTCCGGCTTTGCACATGTAACTCGTCAATTTCAGCAAAACGTTGATTCTTGACATTCTATTAGATTGTTAGACGAATGCTAGTGATTGTTAGTTAATTTTCATCGTTTGTTGGAGTCTTGATCGAACAGCGAGCGAGAGCGGACGTATCTCGCCGGCGATTCGGTTGAGTAAGCCTATACCTCGCAGTACGACACACTCGAACAGCCAAGGCTAAATTATTAACATAACGGTATCAAAACAAGCATTAGCGTCGCAAGCGGCAGTTACAGACAAAAATGGGAAGGGCAGTCCCTTCCCATTTTTGTCTGTAACTGCCGCTTGCGACGCTAATGCTTGTTTTGATACCGTTATGTTAGGATGTTAGGTTATGAATCCATAGGATCCGCTATGGATTCCTCAAGTGCAGCCCCTCCAGCAACACAAAATCAAATAGCAAACCATGCAATTAGCCCAATCAGAAAAAACACCAAAACGAACTCAATTCTGAGAAAAAGAAAGGGCGTAGAACCCAACGCAAACACAATGGTGTTCGATGATTTCGGGTTCCAAACCTCACTTGCATCGACACAATTAGAAGACCCGGACCCGATCCCGGCGAAAAAACGCAACGTAGCCAACAACAGAAAGCACAAGGGACGGCCACCCCCAATCATAATTCAAAAACCTGACCTGCAAAAAGATAAGATCAAACGTAATGCGCTCCACGAGCAAGTGAAGAAGATAAACGCCAAATTTCGCACCGATGGAAAGGGCAATTGGCGAATTGACTGCGAAACGCAGCGCCAATGGATTTCCATGGATAACTGGCTCGACGCAGAGAACATCGGACACCACTCATACGGTCAGAAAGAAGATCGTACCAAAAAAGTAATTATTAAGGGATTTCCTAACGAGGACTATAACGAAGAAGAGCTCAAAACGATACGCGCAGAACACTGGCAAGTATAACCAATTAAAGTCATAAAGTTCACCTCTTGCATGTCAACACTCGTCATCGTGCCAAAAGAAGTTGATCTGAAAAATATTTACGACCATAAATACCTAGAAGCATGCAAGGTACACATAGAAAAATACAAAGAACAAGAAGATAAAAGACGACCTCCAGTGTGCAGTAAGAGTCTCCACATCGGCCATCGAGCCGCCTACTGCAAGTACGAACAAGTCAAAACATCCGAAACAACGAAAGATGGGCTAACATGCACGGCATGCAACGAAGCCGGGCATGCAGCACATTCAACACAATGCGAAGTACTTCAAAAGAGGATCATCGAGAAAACAGGTATGTCAAACGATCCTGATTAGTCCTACGCCGATGCTGCGACAGGCATTACTAAACCGAGGAAACAAAAACCTAAGACCAGCATCAGCAAAAACAAACAACAACACCAAGGCACACAAAACCCAGCGCGAGTCTTCCGATCGACAGAGCAGAGCGAGTCTCACACACAACCACAACCAGAGCACGATACACCGACACTAAAAGCACAGGATCAACAACAAACAAAATTGCAACAGCAATCAAATCCCACAACAAGACGATCGAGAACCGATCCGGCCCAACGGGCACAAATAGACAGCTGAAAAAAAAACGTGGATCAAATCATCGCAGCAACTTTCCGCCTACTGGAAACCACAGAAATCATTAACGATAACATCTCGACAGTGCTGAAAGTAATGGACATTATAACCCTAGCATTAAAAAACATTCAAACAAGCGGTGCTCGAAGCACGATCACAGCAATTGTAGCCGCAATAGCCAAAGTATGGTAAAAATACTCAAGATACTGCAAATAAACGCAAGAGGTCTCAGCAATAAAATGCACGAAATCAAAGACCTAACAAACAAGCATATACCTGACATAATAATAATAAACGAGGTAAAACAGTCCACCAAAATTAAAGCAAACATTCCGAACGACTGCAAAATCTCAGATGTGTAGTCAATAATTGAGACTAAAAGACGTTGTGTATAGATCTCAAAGATTCTTTATTTTTTTTCGACATATCTTGTTTTCGTCTCCGTCGTCCGAGCACTAATCAAAACGACGATCGTTTCCCCCACTCCGGCAGCCCGTAGCCGCAAGGGGCCCCCGCTAGAGCGCTCTTCGCCGAACTCTCTCGCGAGATATTTTGCGCCTTCGAATATACGCCTTACAATTCGGCCAGTCCTGACGCTCGCATGTCCTCATGCGTTGAACATCATTCTTACATTTGAGTAGAAACGTTTTTTTTTTTTCACAGTTACAGTTTGAGATAACTTATAGCTAATAACATAATAAAGAAAACATATGATATATTGATACATTTTTTTTTCGGAGAAAACGTAAACTCATACATGGAATGTAAACTTAACATATTAAATGTTCATAACCTTTAAAAGATAATAGCGACGTTATTTTTGGACTATTCTTTGGGAGGTTGTGACGCGGGATCAACAACCCATGAACGCATATTAGATGATTCCCAGGTTCCTACATAGGGTTTTTGAGAATTCTGAAATCCCTTTACATCACTGATAATATATCGATTGTTTCGGAGAGTTTTCGTAACTTCATACGGGCCTCTGAATCGGGGAATCATCTTTTTCGATACTCCAGGAGTACTGTCGAAATTTTTTATCATGACTAAGTCTCCGGTTTTGTATTCATGCGACGTCTTTCGTTTTTTGTCGTACGAGGCTTTTTGAGCGATCTGTGCTTTTGCAATGGCGTCAATTGCTTCCGCCCGGTCCTGATCGAGGTCTCTTTGATGATTATCAAGCTTTTCGCTTACTAATTCCTTAACCGCGTCGACTATCAGACCACGCTGATCAACGCCGAAGAGTAATTGACACGGTATTTTCCCCGTCGATCGATTGACAGTGTTGTTTATTGCGTATTCAATCTGATCGAGCACTTTATACCATGACCTACCGGTTTCGTTATCGGATAGTTTCGCGAACATCGGAGAGATAATCCTGTTAATTCGCTCCACCTGGCCGTTCGCCTGAGGTGACCCCGTTGCGATTTTAACGTGCTTGATTTTGCGATTTTTTATGAACTCATCGAATTCGTTCGAAGTGAATGCGCTTCCACGGTCCGAAACTACTACCTGGGGGCAACTGTAGCTTTGAAAATATTGATTTAAACTAGTTATGGCTTCCCTCGAGTTGGTCGTCTTTGTAGGAAACAATCGAACGAATTTTGTGAGTGCGTCAACTATCAAGAATATATATTTTTTCGTTGTTACTCGGTGGTCCACCGGTCCGTAATGATCAATGTGAATCGTTTGAAATGGAGCTGATCCTTTCGGAATCGGGTGAAGATAGCCTTCGTTTTTTCCGGAAATGGGCGAGAAAGAGATACATTTGAGACAGTGTCTAATATGTTCCGCGCACTTCTTACGAAGCTGAGGAAGCCAGTACGTGCGACGAATTGATTCGGCCATTTTATCCAATCCAACATGACCCATTTCGTTGTGATAGCGGAAGAGGACATGTCTTTCCATTTGTTCGGGTACGAAAAACAAAAGAGCCTCCCCCTGTTTTTTATATACAAGCCCGTCTCTCATTTCGTAGACAGGATCATCCGATTTTTCGAGTTTTTCTATAATCGCGCGAATACCTGGATCGCGGCTTTGACAAATGGTGAGATTCCATTCGAATGGATTGTCTTCGACGACAAGAATCCCGAACGATCTACTTAAAGCGTCGACATGCCTCATTTTTGTACCCGGACGGTGAATGATTTGAAAATCAAAGCTTTGGAGCTCAATACTCCAACGAGCAATGCGAGCATTAATATCCCGTTTCTCCAGAGTTTGAGTGACCGCGTTACAATCTGAAACGATTACAAACGATATACCCTGAAGGTAGACACGAAATCTTCGTAACGCGTAAACAATAGCGAGCGTTTCGAGCTCGAAGCTATGATAGCGAGACTCCGGTTCAGTGGTTCGATGACTGAAATAGAAAATCGGGTGCATTTCTTTATTTGATTGTTGCTGCATAAGCACAGCACCAAAACCATGAGAGCTAGCATCGCAATGAAGCTCGGTTGCCGCGTGAGGATTGTAAATCGCGAGGATGGGTGCATTCGTGAGTTTTTGTTTAAGTGTCTCAAATGCATTTCTTTCGTTATCACCGAATGTGAAAGTCACGTCTTTTTTGAGTAAATTATAAAGGGGCCTTGCAATCAGGGAAAATTTTTCAATAAACATGCGAAAATAAGAGGCCAACCCGATAAAGCTTTGAATTTCCTTAACTGTTTTTGGTTCTGGGAAGTTTTGAACTGCCCGTACACCGTTATCCGTGGGGCTTAAGCCATTCCTGTTTACTCGATACCCCAAGTAGTCAATTTCGGTACACAGAAAGGTGCATTTGTCGAGGCGCAATTCTAGTTTGTTTTCGACCAACGTATCGAAGACTTTTCTAATTACTTGCAGATGATCCTCGAGAGTACAAGTCGCGACGAGGATATCGTCCATGTATACAATTACATTGCCGGTTTTTAGCAGCTCGGACATGACTCGATTGATAAATCGTTGGAAACATTGAGGACCGATTTTTAGGCCAAAGGGTAAACGAGTAAACTCGTATTGACCGAAAGGTGTCACAAACGAGGTATACTTGATAGAGTCAGCCGCCAGCGCGACATGATAAAATCCGTCTTTTAAATCCAACGCGCTGAAATAGCATTTGTCTCGAAGCGCGTCGAGCTGATCCTCGATTAACGGGAGAGGATAATTGTCGCGACATATGATTTTATTTAGCGCTCTGAAATCAATGCACATCCGTATCTCGCCGTTTTTTTTTTCTAGTCAAAACGATTGGCGAGGTATACTCTGACGTACTCTCTCTTACAATTCCTGACTCGATCAAAGAATCTATTATTTCACCGACCTTTTCTTTCTCGACAAAAGAAAGCCTTCTCGGACCGTGCTGGATCGGTTGCTCGTTTTTTAAACTAATACGAGCTTCCACTTGCATTTTTGGCACGCTCGGCCGGTCAGGTTTTATGTAATGCTCGTGAAATATTTCTTTGAATTTTTCCCGGTCGCCCAACGAGATCTGCGTATTGACTTTTAATTCGTTCGCAATATTTTTTTTCTCAACCGCGATATTAAGAATTTCCACGGCTGTTTTGTCATAATCTACATCTTTCGTGAGTTTATATCCGAATTTTTTAAGCGTGTCTCGACCGAGAAGTACCGGAGTTGACATTGCGCTGTTCGACACGACCCCGACAGTTATTTTTTGAGTTCCCCCTTCCAAAGTGGCATTTAACTCGACTGTTCCTTTAACTAGGACTTTTGATTTATTCATTCCGTAATATCGTTGCCAATTTGGAGTGGGAGGCCCAATGTATTTTTTACTCACATACTGTTCTTTAATTAAACTTATCGGACACCCGGTATCGAGCCTAGATACCGTCGAAAACGCTTCGACGCCGGAGATGTCGTAATCGATGCTTCTCTGGAATTCGTCTCTGCATTCGGCGTTCACGTCGATAAAGTGAATCTCGTTGTCGTCGGCCGGACAGTCGCTCTCCTCAGCGTCACTCTCTCTCGGTGATTCGTGAGTCTCCGACTCGTAATCTTCATCAGAAACGCAGCTCACTTGTCGATCGGCTTTAGCAGCAGCTTTTTTCGGCTCTGTCTGATGTTTCGTTGGTTTTCGATGTTTACAGTCTCTGGCATAATGGCCGGTGCCGTCACATTCATAACACCGAATAACTCCTCGTGTCGAGATTTTAGATTTCTCGTCCGTTTTAACACTCGAGAGCGGTGATCCCGGTCGCGAGTCAGATCGATATTTCGGCCTTACTTCCGTTGACGACGAAATATATCGTTTTTGCTTTTGTTTTGTTGACGGTAGTTTTATTTTAGCAAAGGCTTTTAGCAGACTCCCAACTTGGTCGAAAGCTTGCATGCGCGCTTGATTTTGAAGATGTTCTCAAGGTATGCCATCAATTACGTAATCCACCATTTCATCGTCTGGTATCGGTACACGGTTTCCGAGAATCAGCTTGTGATGACAATAATCGGCAAACGATTCACTCGAACGCCACTCACACATCTCGAATTTCCGTCGAAGTTCCATTTTACTCGGGCGCTGATCGAACATCGATTGCATCGAGTCGAACAAAGTATCGATATTCATTTCGAGATACTCGACTCTACTGTGATACCAGTTCAGCGCTTTGCCGCGTAATTTCGAGCCAATCAAAATCTTC
The DNA here is from genome assembly GCA_963210295.1 of Ophion ellenae. Lineage (NCBI taxonomy): Eukaryota > Metazoa > Arthropoda > Insecta > Hymenoptera > Ichneumonidae > Ophion > Ophion ellenae. Next base: position 11,737,240 of record OY723392.1, read on the forward strand.
ATGGCGTTCTCATCAAGCTCGTAAGTATCCCGCAAGAGCATGGCTTGAATTTTCCATCTTGAAAAATCAACCCCGGAACCGCTGTATTCACTTAATAGCTCACCGACACTTTTTATACTGATCGATGAACGCGAGACAGTTGACGACTCACTGTGACGCGGTGAAGCCCTTAACGCTTCGTTCTCTCTTCTCAAGAAGTCGAGCTCTCGTTGCATCAGCTCTCTTTCTCTCTCTAATAAAGCAGCTTCACGTTGTACTATCTCCTCGTTCTGCCAATTTGGATTATTATCGCGTCGTTGATGTTCCACGTTTCCGGCGTCCTCATTTTGCCGGTCTCTATCATTATCGTATCCCTGAATTTCATAATTTTCAGGATCTTCGTTTTCGCGTGCGTTCACATCCGCTTGGATTTCGCTCGCTTGAGCTATCCATTCGTTCGTCGGATCATTTTCTTGCAGACGAATAATTAAATCTGCCTTTCGACCATGAGTGCCGAGTCCCTTACGTCGACATATCTCACGAAGTTGAAAAAGTCTCAACTGTTTAGGCTCCATCTTTTGTTCGAACCTTATATACTTTTTATTTTTCGCAGCACGAAGCACATCGAATCGTTACGGACACACTTGAGTAACACGCTACACGGCGTCCGTTTATTTCTCTTTGTTTCTCGCGGCACGCGGCTCAACGAGTCTCTCGGATCGAAGAAAAGCACACAGCTAGACAACGATACGTTTACCTTTTTTTCGGGTTTGTGTTGAAGCACACAGCTACACAACACGCGCCTAAGACCTTTTCGATTTGTGATGATGCACAAAGCCAATCAACACTCGCGTTTTGTCTCGCGGCACACAGCACATCGAGATATTCGTACTCGCCGAAGCACAAAGCTAAACGACGTTCGCTCGGTTTCGAAACGCGGTGGAAATATCCCACTTCTGATATTTGTAGTCAATAATTGAGACTAAAAGACGTTGTGTATAGATCTCAAAGATTCTTTATTTTTTTTCCGACATATCTTGTTTTCGTCTCCGTCGTCCGAGCACTAATCAAAACGACGATCGTTTCCCCCACTCCGGCAGCCCGTAGCCGCAAGGGGCCCCCGCTAGAGCGCTCTTCGCCGAACTCTCTCGCGAGATATTTTGCGCCTTCGAATATACGCCTTACAGATGAAAAAGATAAAAACTGGGGCACAAATATGTATATACACGTATTACTGCACTCGACCCAAACGGCGTCGATGCAATATCTTGAGTCATGTATTATCCTACTGGAACTTGAAAATAATAGAAAAATAACTGTAGTAGGAATGTATGCTGCCCCATACAAACCATCCATCTCGGAGCTACACAATAACGTAACCGAAGACTTAGAAACCCTTCTAGGAAAAACGGAAATAGTCATAGGCGGAGACTGGAACGCCAGACACAGATACTTTGGCCACACAACAAATACAAACGGAGGGAGGACAGTGTTAAACGCTATCAACGCACAACAGACTCAAACGGAGGGAGGCAGTAGACTAGATATCCAGACTCACAACACAGACCTGTGTACGGACGGCGAGGGCGACATCGAAACACTGACAGGCATTGGTAGCGACCAGCGGCCAACCCTTTCAACCATCAACATTGCGACCCGACGAACTCAGCCAGTGAGACGATCACATAAAAATGTAAACTGGACAGAATTTCGCGACAAAACAAAAATGACCCCACTAGAAGTTAATAACAACACGGAGCTGAGCTTTGCCATTGCCACAATCACAGAAAAAATCCAAAGAACCCTCACAGAAATGAGCGAAAAAATAACAGCAGACAAGAGCAAACCCCTGCCCCCAGGAATCAAAGATATTATCCGCGCCAGAAATAGAGCCAGACAAGCCATGAAAATTCAATACGAAAACCACGAAGACTTCCTCATAGCTCGCAACACCTACCACGAGCTTAGGATAAAATGCTTGACGAGACTGACAGAACACAACAACAAAAAATGGTCAGATATCATAGAGTCAAAAGAAGATCACCATAAAAAACTCTGGTTAATCCAAAGAGCCATGAAGAGAACACCGACAATAGCCCGGATTTTCCCGGACTGCAACTCCCAAAAAGACGTAGCAACAAAACTCCTCGTTACCACCATGATAACGCACCAAATTCTGGCCCAGTAAGCCCTTGCAACAAACGAACACAACCGAAATACGGAAGGCAATATCTAAACTCAAGAATGGCAAAGCTCCAGGCCCGGACGGCATCACAGCCAAACCACTAAAAAATGTACACTCCACCATTTATATAACACTGAAAAATATCTATAATTTCTGCCACGAAACAAATTACTTGCCACACGAATGGAAAAAGGGGAAATGCATATTCTTGCATAAGCATGGGAAACCACCCGAAAACCCATCACCCTACAGGTCAATAACATTAATCAACCTGCTGGGCAAAACACTCGACCGCATCATTCTCAATAGAATGGATGCAATAAAATCCCTAACGCCAAACTCCCAGCACGGTTTTCGCGAAAAAACTGGGCACGGCAACCTAACTAACCCGAACAGTCAACTTCCTACAAAATGTAAAGTCGCGAGGCAGAACCGCTTGTGTTGTGTCGCTAGATCTGTCTAAAGCGTTTGACAGCATAGACCATCTCGCTCAAAACACAAAATTAATGAGGAAAGAAATAGATTCCGGACTCATTAAAATACTACAAAGTTATCTCCAAGGCAGAACAATCCGTGGTAAATACTTAAATGAGCTCAGTGATCCAACTACACAAAAATGCGGTGTGCCTCAAGGCTCAGTCTTAGGTCCCGTAATTTTTAACGCGTACATATCAGATATTCCCGAAGAATGCAGTATGTTAGCGCAGTACGCCGACGACGCCTGCGTAATATCAGAGTCGACGAACGCGAGACTAGCGAAATCTGATGCCGAAAGAGCGACAAGAACACTCACAAAATACTATGAAACCTGGGGACTTCAGTGTAACGCCAGCAAAACACAAGCGATGACAGTAGGACGCAAACAAAACCAACGAACAATAAAAATAGGCGACGAACAAATACCGCTAAGCGATAGTATCCGATACCTAGGCATCGACCTTCATTGTACACTGAACATGGCACGCCACACTAAAACAATCATAGAAAAGGCAAGCAAAACAATATATATGCTTTCTGGAATCCTGAGCTGGAACAGTAAGATAGACGAGCACATCAAATACAAACTCATCAGGGCATGTATATTGCCAATATTAGATTACGGCTTAGGCTGCCTCTATCCACTGTACAGCGAAAACAACCTAAATAAGTTAGAAATAGCCTATAAAAAAGTAATTAAGATAGCAGGAAACTTACCACGGAGCTTCCCAACCGCTGACCTCTATGAAATGCTCGATGAAGTAACCTTCAGAGAAAGAGCTATAGCCAACTTTAAGTCACACTTAGAAAGAGTAAAAGTATTAAATAATAGCCTAACAGGAATTGACAACGTGGCCCCACGACCGCGAAACTCCGTACTTGCTGGAATACGCTAGTACCACCCATCACACCATTTGTAAACAAAATTTCACCTCATACCATCACCACCACTACTCCAAGTCGCGAAATACCGCACTAATAAGGCTAGTTATAAAAAAACTATAAATAACACCTCACTGCCGCAAGAATAACCTAACACAATTACCAGGATCTCATCCCACATGTTTGATTAATGAAAGCTAAATTGGCACACTGTAAAATGTAACAGAGAAACACCGAATAAAAATTATTTTCATTCATTCATTCATCGTTTGTTAGAGCTCCATTTCTATTTAATCGCTGAAAAAACTTTTCGGCACGAGAGCGCGCTGCGCGTTGCGAAGGTTGGCAGCGGGAAGACTAGAGGTAAGGAGTACGAACGCCTGTGGCGAGCCCGATCCAAAAGCGTCCGTCAAACTGTGGATTTTAGAAGTTAGTTTTTTCACGGCGTGCGTCGCTAGTGTTCGACCGCACCGAAGTGAACTAAGCGACAAGAACACAACTGACGTCATGTGTCATCGATGATTCCCGCTCGTCGTCCGTTTGGCATAAAGCATGTTGTGGCTAACCAATTTTGCGAATTGTGTTAGATGTAAAAAAAAATAATTGTGTCTCGGTATAAAATATATTTGGTGATCTGCGGCGAAAACAATCAATCATAGGTAAGAAAAATAGTACTTACATTCGCAAAAAGAATGGTTTCGTTTTATCGTACCATTATCGTACCAAGTGAAATAAAAATTATCACAAACGCGAGATATGGAGCAAGTGTCCCGTCGATGAGACAAAACGTGCAATGTATGGATTTTTTATATATTGCACGTTTTGTCTCATGTCTCGAAAATAAACAAAATGTTTATTTTCGAGGCGTGAAAATGGGTCTGTGCGTACGTGCGTATGTGGGATGCCAAGCACATAACGAAGAGCTCACGAAGAGAGTGATAAACTATTATCTCGTCATGCGAGGACATTTTCTAGCGCGATCGGTCAACGAAAATAATCACGCAAGGAAAATCAAAACGAAAGACAATAGGAAAAAAATCAAAACTGTAAGTTCGATTTATCTGTACAGCATGTCGTAATGTGCAAATATGATGTGTGATAATTTGTAAATCTTTTGTTTGAATTCAAAATTCTTATGAATTGTCTTGTATCTATGTTTTTACTGCTTCCGCAACGAAAAAAGAACATTGACTTAATATCTGTATTTCGTTATTATTCTTTATCTGTACAGCGTATCATAATGTGTAAATATAATATGTGAGAATTTGAAAAATTGTTATGAATTTTCTTGTGTCTATAAATAAATTTTGTTTGTTACGGTTTCTGCAAGGAAAAAAAACTGACTTAATTTCTGTATTTCGTTATTATTCTTAATCTGTACAGCGTGTCATAATCTGTAAATTTTTTGTCTGGATGACAATTTATTATGACTTTCCTTGTGTCTATAAATAAATTTTGTTTGTTACTGCTCCCGCAACAAAAAAAAACTTTGACTTAATTTCTGTATTTCGGTTTTTCCCAAAACTATGTATCTATGAGAATTCTGTCTATCTATATAGAAATTGCCTTCATCAACTGGTTGTACAATTTATTTGATGAAATGATCGCTCCATATGAAGTAGCAAAGGGTGCTCTTCGCATATCGTACGGCACTGCCTTTACAATTCATTTGATCAAATTATCGCTCCATATGAGGGAGCGTATCGTACGGTACTTGTTTGTTGCTGACTTTACTTCGGTGCGGTAGGAGAGCAGCGCCGCCCTTCTCGTCCTCGCTTTTGCGGACGTTTCGACAACACGGCGTTCGTACTCCTTACCTCTAGTCTTCCTGGTTGGCAGCATCGCTGCGTCAGCTGCTAATCGCTTTGCACATGTAACTCGTCAATTTCCGCGAAACGTTGATTCTTGTCATTCTATTAGATTGTTAGACGATTGCTAGTGATTGTCAGTTGATTTTCATCGTTTGTTAGAGCTCCATTTTTATTTAATCGCTAAAAAACTTTTCGGCGCTAGAGCGCGCTGCATGTCGCGAAGGTTGGCAGCACCGCCACGATGGCCGCGATAAACGTATATAATTTTAATTGAAAATGGGAAATTCGTGCAAATGATCGACGAAATAGAGAATTAAAAAAAAGCGTGAACATTTCAAACCTCGATCTGATCATGAGCCTTTTTTGCTCGATATTCCGAATTGTGCATCCTGGTCGAACTTCTATAAAGTGAATTCAGATTTAAAATTTAATTCTGCGAATTTATGAGCACGCTGCCGGCTGTCGCGACGATGCTGCCAACCTTCGCGACATGCAGCGCGCTTTAGCGCCGAAAATTTTTTCAGCGATTAAATAAAAATGGAGCTCTAACAAATGATGAAAATTAACTAACAATCACTAGCATTCGTCTAACAATCTAATAGAATGTCAACAATCAACGTTTTGCTGAAATTGACGAGTTACATGTACAAAGCCGTAAGCAGCTGTCGCGGCGATACTGCTAACCTTCGCGACATGCAGCGCGCTCTCGCGCCGAAAAGTTTTTCAGTGATTAAATAACAATGGATCTCTAACAAACGATGAAAATTAACTAACAATTACTAGCGATCGTCTAACAATCTAATAGAATGACAAGAATCAACGTTTTGCTGAATTTGACGAGTTACATGTGAAAGCCGTAAACAGCTGTCGCGGCGATGCTGCCAACCTTCGCGACACGCAGCGCGCTCTAGCGCCGAAATTTTTTTCAGCGATTAAATAAAAATAGAGCTCTAACAAATGATGAAAATTAACTAACAATCACTAGCATTCGTCTAACAATCTAATAGAATGTCAAGAATCAACGTTTTGCTGAAATTGACGAGTTACATGTGCAAAGCCGTAAGCAGCTGTCGCGGCGATACTGCCAACCTTCGCGACATGCAGCGCGCTCTCGCGCTGAAACGTTTTTCGGTGATTAAATAACAATGGGTCTCTAACAAACGATGAAAATTAACTAACAATTACTAGCGATCGTCTAACAATCTAATAGAATGACAAGAATCAACGTTTTGCTGAATTTGACGAGTTACATGTGAAAGCCGTAAGCAGCTGTCGCGGCGATGCTGCCAACCTTCGCGACACGCAGTGCGCTCTAGCGCCGAAAAGTTTTTCAGCGATTAAATAAAAATGGATCTCTAACAAACGATAAAAATTAACTAACAATCACTAGCGATCGTCTAACAATCCAATAGAATGACAATCAACGTTTTGCTGAAATTGACGAGTTACATGTGCAAAGCCGTAAGCAGCTGTCGCGGCGATACTGCCAACCTTCGCGACATGCAGCGCGCTCTCGCGCTGAAAAGTTTTTCGGTGATTAAATAACAATGGATCTCTAACAAACGATGAAAAGTAACTAACAATTACGAGCGATCGTCTAACAATCTAATAGAATGACAAGAATCAACGTTTTGCTGAATTTGACAAGTTACATGTGAAAGCCGTAAGCAGCTGTCGCGACGATGTTGCCAGCCTTCGCGACATGCAGCGCGCTCTAGCGCCGAAAAGTTTTTCAGCGATTTAATAAAAATGGAGCTCTAACAAACGATGAAAATTAACTAACAATCACTAGCGATCGTCTAACAATCTAATAGAATGGCAAGAATCAACGTTTTGTTGAAATTGACGAGTTACATGTGCAAAGCCGGAAGCAGCTGTCGCGACGATGCTGCCAACTTTACGTGGCTTGCAGCGCGCTCTAGGGCCGAAAAGTCTTTTATTAATTTAATAACAATTGAGCTCTAACAAACGATATAAAGTGACTAACAATCACTAACAAACGACCTACAATCGATTGGTTACGAAGAAATGTTCGAAATCATTAGAAAACCATTTTCTGCGGCTGACTTTGGCATACATTTGTTTTTCGTTTTATTCAATAAATAAAGTCTAACGAACGCTGGTTTTTGTCTAACAAACACTAACAAACGACTAACAATCTATTGGCGTAAAAAAATCGATATTTCCATAGTCGGCGGCTAAGTTTATGGAGCTACCTGTATGTAAGACCGTGCTTTAGACCATTCTTAGTATCCTCTGCCATGGAGACTAGAGGTAAAGGAGCCCGAACGCAGTGTTGGAGAAATGGTCTGAAAAAGCGATGACAGCAACGATTTACACCACCTACCGCGTGGCGGCGCCTGTATTGTGGCGATACCGGAAACGCCGGGAAACGCGGGGAAACGCGGTGATTCGAAATAGTTTGTCGTACATTTTTTCCATAAAATTGATGAGTTATATTGATATGCTTTTGTTCATAGTTATGAAATGTCAATATATCAGTCATTTGTCGACTTGGAGCCGATCGATACTGCAAATGTTTTATTTTTATCCGTTGACATGAACGATTAAATAACCATAACGCAACCTAACCCCTAATGCAAACCAACCAAATCCTAATCGCTTATTCGATTTCAAAAAAGAAACATTTTTTTAAGTCACGACAAACAAAAATAAAACAATATAAAATTTACATTAAACCTCAAACCCACCAACAATCCAAACCGAATCTAAACTCCATCCGGGGGGAACTGCTTGAATATTAAAAAACTACTTATTCTAGTGATGCAAGTGATAGCTCAATGGTTAGCAGGCTGGAGTAACGTGCGCCAAAGCCCGGGATCGCACCCTCGTCAGGAAAGTTTTTTTCACAATAAATATTGCTCATAAACTAAGTGTCGAAATGAAAAAATTAGTTTTTTTGCTCCTAGATGTAAGTAATTTAAAAAAAACTGAACGGAAATTATGGACTGCTAATTATAAACGAAAACTCTCGCAAAACAAAAATACTGACGATGAATGAATAATAAACGTTAATTTCGGGACCACCGATATTTTATTTGTTTCTTACACGCCCATCAAATGTTCACAATGCTCAAATTACAGATACGAAGGTGGCAGAGATGTTGTGGGATTAAAAAATGTCTACATCTTCCCGATTAGATTGTACATTTACATGGTTGGTTGTATAATTAATCATTTGTAGTTCGCTGAATTGTTTTTCACAAAAATGAACACAACTTGTATTTTGTCAAATTATATATTTTTAAAAATATTTCGCGTTGGTGTGGAACAGCCCATACATTGATGTAGCGCAGGACAGGCTGGAGGCTCGTTGGCGGTTTGTTGAACTTTTTATAGCCATCTGACTTTTGCTGGATACAAGAAATTCTCAACCGCGTATATCAACTGCATTTTGATAATGAATTCTTTTTTGTTTTCAATGAATTAATCTACAATATCTGCGTGCGTACATGAAGGTTATCAGAATTCAGAAATTAAACATTGCAAAAAGTGTTTCGCCGATTTCGCGAGCGAGGCTCGAACTTCTTGTGCTGAGCCTCATTATTCTTGTTCGTGTTGCCTGTTTTTTTTTTTCATGCATTAATATTTTTATTCTAGCAGCACGAATCAAATTAATTACAGGCTGTGAGATCGCGAACGCTGAGTATTGAAGAAAAAAATATATCGCAAGGATCGTCAAGGTGAGATGGAGTCTTCGAATAAATGTGTTTGGCTTAATTGCGATAAAGCCAGTAACGAACATTCGGTGTTGATCGTTTCTTCATCTTCAATCGATAAAAAAAAAAAACAAATGTGGCGAGTTACAAAAAATCCTCGATGTGTCTCTCGAGTGAAGAAGAATACAAGGAAGATCGAGCAATATTTACTCGCTGATAAAAATGGTTTAAAAACCAGACTAACAGTAAATATCTACGCAATATTTACTGGCCGATTAAAAAAAATTGTATATTTATCATTTACTCCAAGGATACATTTTTTTTCTCTCAAATAAATATTTTCGTAAGTGCCACAATGCTTATCTTGAAAATTGATTAGTTTAAACTGCGGCTGAATGGAACTCAAGTTCATAATTTGTACATCTATCCCTCGTGTACACACGAGACGTATCGTGGATGGTCAGCCCCTCCGAAGTACGCACAGGCTACGTCCATTCAACATTAATTAATCAAACATTCAATATCTCGGCTGTGTAGCAGTGGACACGCACTTTTTCCCTTTCACGCCTAAATTTATTCGAGACGGTGGTTCGATATTGAGCCTCGAGCGCTCTCAATTTCTCTGGACTCCGAATGGGATCCATGGCATCTTTCTTGACCGCAGTACTTGGGGTTTCTGTCGCGATACCTGTTTCAAGAGAAAAAGTATTAGTTTTTCATGCCTCTTGTTGGCGAGAGCCTAATTGTACAATTTGGTGTCCCTCACCTGTCGTATAATGGTTGTTACACTGGGCATTAATATTATTCCGACTCCTTCTTGCCTGATGTATGTCTTTGAGACCTGGCTGTTTGAAGTCCTGAAAGTATTGGTGTGACTTGACCAAAAATGGTTGGACGTCGGCTTCCGGATATGGAAGCTTGACATTGTGTTAATGCCTGCGAATAACACGAGAAATGAATATTAATCGAAGATCTGATACTCCAGAGTATGCGCGTGTACAATTTCTCCGAGCTTATCTCTTGAACTTGATGCTTAGAACTGTTTTTTTTAAAATAATTCTGACCACTGTTCATGAATAAGTGTGGTCAAACGTTTGGTTGTTCTTCGCAAGCTCGAGGATCTCGTTATCGTTCTCTCGTGCCCGAGGTTAACGAGTTCAACTCCCCGCGAGCAAACGATCCGAGTACGAATGGAGCTCGAACTCGTTTGCATTATTTATTTGTTTTTGGTTATACCGTGGGGCAAAATGTTTATCGTACGAAGCGGCGTATTGTTTGTTGTCCTGTCGCAAAAAACAATTATTGATTATTGCATTGAAGAAGGAGAGAAAGGTGTTGCCAAAAAATTGAACGAGAAAAGAGAAGGAAATAAAGAGAAGAGAAACGAAAACATTGTAAAATGAAAGCAGAGTTGCAAGGCAAATGAAAAAGCGACAAAAAATAACCCGCAAAGGATGCAATACAGATTATACAGGTCGGCCACGATAGAATGTCATCCGTGAAATGCGGAGTTGGGGGTGAAATTCCGAGACGATTGGTATAAGCATGTATGGGTCCCAGATCAACCCCTGAATTGTTATTAATTTTTCAAGGCAGCCAACCAGGCGCGCCCGTTGAGCGGGCCTACGTCGGTGAACCAATCCGCCGGGCACTACCACATGTGCGTGTCGCTCACCGACGTAGGCCCGCTCAACTGCCTTGAAAAATTAATAACAATTCAGGGGTTGATCTGGGACCCATACATACTTATATCAATCGTCTCGGAAATTCACCCCCATCCCCGCATTTCACGGATGACATTCTATCGTGGGACACCCGTATAACATAAAATATTACTATTCTTACCTCGTTATATACTGCGATGGACAATGCATCTGCAACCAACGAATAGTTCCTGCGGGGAATGATAACGATTTCTCCATCAGGCATTTGTGTACGATCTTCTTTGACCACACCGGAGTCAGAGAAGTGAAGCTCGCACACTAAATCACTCGGAGCAAGCTGGTGTTGGATGGCCTCGCATCATCGCTGCAGCATATTCTGTAATTTAATATAATATTTAATTTCAAAACACAAAAAAAATTCTGTGACATGCACTGATATTATAAGTACAGTGACCTTCCGCTAACTCTCGCACTGTCAGAATCGTGATCTGCGCGGTGCGACAGTAACCGAAGGACCCTTCTCCGCCACTAAAGAGCAAAAGCATGAGCGAAACTTTCCCCTCAAGCGTCAGCGACAGTTATTCATCAAAAAGTTAGCGGGAGTTTGCTGTATTGATCGCATAATCGACAACAAAGCACTTGGTGGCACTGCTATGCGATTTTTAACTCGACAGGGGAAACGCGTTGACTGGATACTGAGCAGCGCTGCTAAGTGCTTTACCGTCGAAAATAAGAAAAAAATGTAGAGCAAAAGACTTACTCCGGGTACTTGACAAACCGATTGCTGCCGTAATCCAGCACGCGTCCGTTCCGCCCTGACGGCACGTCGCCCAGTTCGGCATCCCGGATACGCGCACGACTTACGTATCTCGACCTCGATGAAGCAATCTGCAAAAATAAAGAAATTCATTATCGTAAATATTATATGTCTTGCGGGGTAATATTTTGTTATTGTAATATGCAGGTTGAATAAATTGAACTGGCGTCTAATTTCCACGCTGCAAGCTAGTATAATGGTTGAAATTGAAAATATGTATTGTTTATTAATTTTGTTCATATTCCAACTCGAAATATGCACATTAATCCCTGACTGCAATAGAAATTACGCCGGCTTCGAGCGTGGAAAAAGAACGTCACATATGGCGCCATAACCTCAATTCATTTAACCGGCAAATTATAATAACAAAATATTACCCCAAATGTCATTAAATATGTAAAAAAATGCCTTCTCCTTACCAGTACGTTATCTTATACGAGGTAACGAGTCACAATATTTTGCAGGAGCACTTTTTTCACTTTATACACACGCGAACGAAATACACCGCGAATAAAGACGTATAAAACGGAAATAAAACTCAGAGAGTAACAAAGAAAATTTATTTATAGACAATAGAAAATTCATAAAAATTCTAATCCAGACAAAAGTTTTACACATTATCACATTTCATATTTACACATTATGATACTCTGTGCAGATTAAGAATAATAACGAAATACAGATATTAAGTCAATGTTTTTTTTTCTTTGTGGACGCAGTAAATACATGTTTTTATACACAAGAAAATTCATAACAATTTTGAATTCAAACAAAAGATTTACAAATTATCACACTTCATATTTGCATATTATGACACGCTGTACAGAAAAAGAATAATAACGAAATACAGAATTAAGTCAATATGTTTTTTTTTGGTTGCGGAAACCGTAACAACGAAAGTTCATTTATAGACACAAGAAAAATAATAAAAGTTTTGCATCCAGACAAATTTTCACAAATTATCACACATTATATTCACACATTGTGATACGCTGTACAGATAAATCGATCTTACAGTTTTGATTTTTTCCTATCGCCTTTCGTTTTAATTTTCCTTGCGTGATTATTTTCGTTGACCGATCGCGCTAGAAAATGTCCTCTCATGACGAGATAATAGTTTATCACGCTCTTCGTGAGCTCTTCGTTGTGTGCTTGGTATCGCAAGTACTGAAAATTTTTCATTTTCGAAATTTCGTCCAGAAATTGATGGAGGGTGTTGCTTTTAACGTCAGTTCTCGATCGATCGCTGAATTCCAAGTTTGTCTCGCATTTGGGCACTGAAAGCAACAATTCAAACAATATTACAAGCTTTTATTGAATTTGACTTTCTATGAAAATGGAAAATCGATATTTCACCCACTCACCCATTCACTTCCCATTTTCACGCCTCAAAAATAAACATTTTGTTTATTTTGGAGACATGAGACAAAACGCGCAAGAGATAAAACGTGCAATATATGAAAAAATCCATATATTGCACGTTTTGTTTCATCGACGGGACACTTCCTCCGTGTCTCGCGTTTGTGATGATTTTTATTTCACTCGGTACGATAAGGGTCCGATAAAACGAAACCCTCCTTCCAGAGTAAAAATGAATATATATAAACATATATAATTGTATATTAATTGACGTATACTATCGTACATAACGTTATGTACGATAGTATACGTTTATATACAAATATATAAAATTCTATCGGGCCAATTTTTGTAAACAATTGTATATGATCAATTAATATATCAGTTAATTTAATTAATCAATCAACAGATCAATAAATATACAATTATATATGTTTATATATAAACATATATAATTGTATATTAATTGATCATATACAATTGTATACAAAAATTGGCCCGATAGAATTTTATATATTTGTATATCAACGTATATAATTATATATACTAATATACTGTTATGTACGATAGTATACGTTTATATACAAATATATAACATTCTATCGGGCCAATTTTTGTATACAATTGGATATGATCAATTAATATACAATTACATATATTTATATATATATTCATTTTAACTCGGGTTTTTATGAATGTAAGTATTATTTTTCGTACCTAAGATTGATTGTTTTCGCCGCAGATCACTAAATATAGTGCACAATACTATATACAATAGTGTACAATACGAGATACAATTATTTTTTTTTACATCTAACACAATTCGCAAAATTGGTTAGCCCGAACACGCTTTACGCCAACACGAACGACGAGCGGGAATCATCGTTGAGACATGACGTCGGTTGTGTTCTTGTCGCTTAGTTCACTTCGGTGCGGTCATGCACTAGCGACGCACGCCGTGAAAACACTAACTACTAAAATCCACAGTTTCACGGACGCTTTTGGATCGGGCTCGCCACAGGTCTTCCTGGTGTCTTCCTGGCTTTAACTGCGAAAAAGTGTCTAATCGAACGATTTCGACGAAATTTTTTTTTATTAATCCGGAGGTGAAAACAAATATCTGTTTTATCTTTATTAACGTGAAGATTTTCAGTTTCGATAAGTTTGTTGAATCTGTTTGATCCATCATGAACGTGTGTGTGCCGTGCGTGGCTGTCACTTTTATCATGTTCATATGCAACGGTGCATTTATTTTAAATCACTATGATATTGCTTATTTTATCAATTTTTGTGAAGAATATTAATCATTTTTATTTTCTAGGAGGATGATGAAAATGTGTGCAGTGGGTGACTGCAAGGGAGGAAGCGCTGCGATCATATCGGAAAGGGAGCTGCGCGAGGTGCGACAACTCGCACTATTTAAGATGCCCAAGGTAATTCACCAAATAAAACTCTATTATTATGCCTTCTTCTTCTTCTTTCTTTTACTAAGCATTATATCTTGTTATAATTGTTCCTTAGTCACATTACTTTATATCACTTTTGTATCACAATTTCGGGGCTGTAACCGCAGACATAGATTGAACTATTGTCATGCTTCAATTAGGGCGCTTGTTAGTCTTCACCGGCGCTGTTGCTAATATTAGCGGTTTTGATATTAATGTTTAATTTGTTCCCTCTATGCTGCAAATTTTAATGAGGGAATGAGGTGTTGAAATCGCATCGGGGTCATATCTCTTCATTACCGTTGCATGTAAGTAAGGTATAACTCTATATTAGTGAATAATACAGTGTGCGGTTAATTCTTCAATATTTTCGAAAAACAGAAAGGCAAAAGTCGAATTATTTTGTTTTCTGCACATATTACAAACAAAAAACAGCAAACTGTGTTGCAATATCTTTTATGAAGTATGAAATTATAGATACAAATATTTAAAACATATATATAGAAAGAAATATGATTATACACAAGTATAATCTATTTTTTTACAGCTTCCGATGGTTTGGAAATAACACAGTCGACAAGGCATTAATTATGCGTGACGCAATAGCCAAGGTTTCAATCATTCACCAAGAGTGAATCCGAGTAGTCACCAGTTATACGAATTTGTTTTCGTTGTTCAGAAAATCGGCGGCCCTGTGGTGTATCTCATCGTATCACAACGATCGTAAGTAAACAAATGTACGATTAATTTTGTCCAGTTCCTTTATATTTACATGCAATTGTTCATTACAATTGGAACGTGATTTTTTCTGATTGTAGGGAAAGCCGCTTTTCGTTTAATGTACGATTATTTTCCATAATTTTCATCACAAGTTCAGCATGGCAAGACGATCCATATTTTTTTCGCAAATTTAAAACTTTTTTCGAGCACACAGCCGTTCGTCTATCAATTTTATGTTATCTGAGCAGTGTGCGAAATCCTAAAGAGCTGTTTAGGAAATCCGTGGATATTGACAATCACGTTCTGGCATACCGGCGGCGATGGTGCGTCATTCCGTTTTAAGGGGCTATACGAGTGTGAACGCTGAAAATTTGGGTGATTTTCGGGAATTTTTTGGAAGAAAAGTACTCAATTAAATGTTTCGGATAATTAGGAATATATTTGGCTACATTTGACCTATATTACATAATTTTTTCATAGAAAAATATTGAGACCCAAGCAACTTATGCGCTGCCTTCGGAGGCGCAAAAAAAAAGTTCCTCCACTGCTGACATGATTCCGGCCGATTGAGTAGCAGAAACCGAAAAAGGAAAAAAATGTCGTTATACTGGAAGGTATTTCTTTTACAATGACGTAGACTTTTCGAAAAATATCAAAATCTAACAAAATGGCGTAGTTATGAAAAAAAGTCCATTTTCTTGCCTACAAAATGGTCGTTTTTTTCAATGCCAAATCGTCAATTTTCATCCAATCAAAAATATACTACGTCATTGTAAAGTAAATATAATCAAGAGTACTCAGTTTAAATTTCAAGTCAATCGGATAATTGCTCTTTGAGTTACAATGTCAGCAAATTTGAAAAATGTTATTTCGAGAAAAACGCGTTTAAACATTTGACTATCGATTTTTGCAAGATGAAATGATATTGATATAAATGATAATGATATTGTTGAAAGTATAAACTGTCGAAAAAGGCAAAAAAAATCGATTTTTTGAAAGTGTCACACAGGTATAGCCCCTTAATTGTGACCGAGACATATCGGTAGTTTGGGTCCGGTAATGAGTTTGTTTGGGTCCGTAGGAGATTGTAGAGTCGAGTTTGTCTGCGTCGATTTTTTTAGCTGAATTCATAATGAAAAAAAAATTAAATTTTATTGTGCGCGCTTCCAGCAACAAGAACCTTCCTGGCACCAAGTATCGCTTCGCCACCAAGTGTTACCTGGAGGGAGTCCCGCCGAGGTGAGATCCTGCCTCACCGTTGCTGAGGGGGACATAGCCAAAGCTGCTCACCTCGTTTTGCACAGGCAAGAGGCCGGCCAGAGCATCACCCATATCACTTGCCAGTCAATTTCAATTTGGTAGTATCTGACATAAATCTATCTCGATTACCTAATGTCGTATGTTTGGGTTTGTTTGGGTGTGGGGATGTGTTTGCGGTTGCGCTGCGGTTCAGTTAAGGAATATAAATTTTTCGAGAGTCGAGATAAAATAAATAAAATGATATATAAATAATATAAGTTATATATAAATAATAGACAAGGACTCAATTGCCAAAGTTGGAACTGAGGAACTAATCTGGCTTTAGATCACCTGTATCCAGCTTCGCACTGCACGTAATTACGGCACCTTTTTTTTTAATGCAACGAATGAATTCATTTTCACGCGTTTTCTGTGTCAACAATTTATCACGTAGCGATCCCTAAAATAATTTTCTATTCTTCCGATATTCGAACGGTTCTCAAGGTGCATTGGATACAATTTATAATTCCCCATTATACGCCTAATTAGTACAATAAATATTCCGAAAGGGAACGTCACGTTAATTTCTCGTCGAAGACGATAACTTTAATGATTGTAATTTCGATGCATTTTCTGGATACATGTAACAAAACCACGCACTCAATATTCTAAAATAAAAATGTGCTCGTAATTTCCAGAAACTCGAAACGGAGGATATGAACCCTCGAGGGAAGAGGAGGAAGAGTTAGAACGCATGGGACAGACGCATAGTCCGATAGAACCGGCACTGCTGGCCCAGCTCATATCGGATATCGCCTCGTAGCCTCCCACCGTCACGCAACCGCGAGCTTAACAAACAATTCGTTGATGACTGAGTCGATCGGAGGCGAAAGTAACGAAAGTTCGCCCGTATCTGGTAAACGTAGAAGCAACGAGAGAAAAAACGAAACCAGTTTGGGTACATCGTGCGTTGGTCATTGTTAAAGCGCTGTATTAAGTAACTATCGTTGTACAGCAGTCCGTGGTGAGTGACCTCGCCAGAAATCAGTCGAGTCAACGTGTCTCGGTGAGGTAAACGGCAAAAAACGAAAAAAAAAAGGAAGAAACACACATAGGAAATGTGAGCAAAAAACGGCGAAAAAAATAGAGGCACGTATAGCAAAATGATTAGTACAGATATGATGAGAGATGAGATCTTAAGGCGAAGTAGAAGATGTACCACGTGACATATAAGTGCGAGAGAGATAGCTGAAATTTTCGAACAGAGATTCTTCAGTGATGAATAATTTTTAGGGCGGCGAAAGGAAATCATCAAGCTCTGCGTCTTGGAATTCTCCAAAGCCTAATGCTTTGTTTTTCCTAAAAATTTAACCATCTATAAGAAAATTGGGTTGGAAAATTTGTGAGGTTATGTTGACTTTGTACATACCCTTAAGGTAATTTATCGCTTCACACTAGTCATACCACTGATTATACTTGAGACTTGTACAATTTATATTTTTAACATATGCAAAAAAAATAATTTGTAATGACTAAAATTGTCCATGTGTAAACTATTTAATAAATGTTCACATTTAATCAGAAAAATGAAAAAATAGTTATTCCAACGATTCGCGCAGTATTTCTAGGGTCGATATTTGGCAACATTGGTTCTATCTCAGTCTCATTTTACTCAACTAGACGAGTTTAACCTCCATTCTTTTCAACGTCGATCTATCAAAACAATGTCAGGTTTGGGAAATATAAAGCATTGTATTCGGGCCATGACTGGTAAAAAGCGTAGAAAATTTGTGTCAGCGAAGTATATCGGTTAAAAATGAAATATGTGTGGGAATTCGAATGAGTGAGATAAGGTTAGGACTACAGTCAGCTGTTGCCTTGCTGTCACGTCTCTCTATCGTAGCAAGTGCTAAGAAATCCAATACCGGAAGTTCAAATTAAACTTGATATTACATTAAAATTAGGTAAATAAGCGTAATTTATTCTGAGAACATTGGATAACTACAAGTGTTAAGAGGCAAATTACGTAACGCAGTTGGGGGGGGGGGGGGGGGGGCGTCGACCAGGCGTTCCGGTCTACGTACGTAGAAGGGAGTGGGGTCAAGGTTTGTGTTACGTCACGATTGTAAAACTGCCAGAAATAGCAAAATTTCTGCATGTTCAAGTTTCTAATTTAAACCTCAAGGGCAATTTTACCGTGGACAGCTCACAGCTTTTTATACGCAATGTCAGTTAAGGGGTAAAATCACCGGGCAAGAACTTGCACAGTAGCTTTCCCAGCTCCCCCAAGCAAAATTTGAAGAAATAAAAAAAAAATCTTGAACGTTCATGACTGAAAAATATGTTGCCAACATTTTTATTCACAAGTCCGAAAATTGACAGAGTTATAGTCACTTTACTGGGAACAGGTACGCGACCGGTCAGTACCCTCAGTCCCTACAGGTGTGGCATCATTTACAATAGATAAAGTACAGGCTCTTATTATTTTGTGAACTATCATGAAGATGAAGAACCACCATATCGCCCGCGACTCGATACTTCAATGTAAGTGTCAATGTTCTAAAAAAAACGTAACTATATCAAGAAACACGGAACGAAAACTTCGAACACGTTTTTCTCGAAACTAGTTTTTTGACCTTGGCCGAGCGAATAGTTAAAAACTTATCAACCGATTTTAAATTTTTCACAAAACACTTTTGTAATCGCAATGACTAAGGCTGTACGTATCCGCGTTTTTAACATTTGATAATTACTATTTTTACAGACTGGTTGAATACAGAAAAAGGGCCTTGAAAATAGAAAATAATGTCAAAACTGTCGGCATTTTGTAAAAAAAAAACAAAATAAAAAATGCTACGCATAACGATACCTACATTTGTATAGATATCGATAAATTGTTGACTTTTAATTTACAGATAACGTTTCATAAAGATATCGATGGGACAATGGAGAGCATTTTTTTTGTCGTCAAATCAAGGCATATATCTCGGTTAATTTTCAAGATTTTGTCATAAAAATTGGTATAAACCCGATCCTTTCATAATCAGTTATGTCTATGAAAAAAAAAACGCAATTATTGACGACAAAGCACCCGTTACGTAATGGAATACGGGGGGGGGGGTCTGGCCAGGCATTACGGTCCCGTTACGTGGGGGGAGGGGGGGGGGGGGGTAAAAATTGGGAAATTTTGCGTTACGTAATTTGTGGACGCCCCCCTAAGTATGTAAATCTGATTATTTTTAAGAATCTGACGGATTCCCACTATTATATACACCTTTGTAGCGACCGGAAATTGGGTTTTTGTATTTCGTCTCGGAATTCCTTTACAAAATCACGCAATTTTAATTGTTTTCTCTGTAATTCGGGCGATGACCGAACTAGAAATTTTACAGAGACGATTAGTAATATATTTACTAAAGCTCAAAAAAATTATGAAAATTTTATGGATTGAAGCCTGGCGATGGGACTACCTTAATCCTTCTCACATATAAAAGCAGAAACAAAAGCAAAGAAAAAGGATGAGAAAATGTGCAAAAAGTTTGCGAGTCATGTACACGCGTTGAGCTTGCGACCAATGAGCACAGGAAAGAAGAAATTGTGCTCTCATTCTTTCTACTTCGCGAACAGGCGTGACTTACGTACACTTTGTTTTTTTTTGTAAGTACTTTATACAAAGCGCACTTACGCACGGGTTACATACACGAATAGTACGTTCACACAGTGAGACGCAACTGGATAGATATTAATGTGGAAGGTTATGGAAATAAATACGGAACCATCGATACGGGACAATGGATGGGGATTTAGATTGACATTTGGAAGGAGCAAAATGATTATGAAAAGACTGTGATTATTGAAACCCCTCGATCTATTTTGGTTTTCATCGTTGAAAAAAAAGGAACAGTTTGATTCGTTGGGAAGAAAAGAATAGGAGACGCGGTCGCTCGGTCCATTGGCGCGGAACGAAACTGGTCAGATCAACATCTTTTTTTTAAAGGCGGGGGTTAAAATGCAAATTACGCACCGTAATAGAGTCCAAAGGACCCTCTCGTGTGTCGGACTCCCACACATGCCGGTGATCTCGTATGTCGGAATGGTGATATACCGACTAAACAATCCCCCTCCACTGTCTACCCGCGGGGTGGCAATACGTTAGTATAACCTCACCCACGCGGGTCCTGTCCATCGTCCGTCGCGTTTCGTTTGTTAGTCCCACCGTCTACCCCAATTATGTACCCGGCCCCTCTTTCGTACTTCAGACATCCATCATCTTTCTGACATCTCAGCACTGCCTCGATGAAAGTGGCAACGGCTGCCCTGCTGCAAATTCCCACACAGGAACCTGTATGGGATCCCACGTGGTGTTTTCGTACAGGGAACCCGTACGGGTTCCCGTACGGGTATGGGATCCCACGTGGTAACCCGTACGGGTTCCTGTATGGGAACCCATACGGGATCCCACGTGGTGCCCGTACGGGTTCCTATACAGGATCCCACGTGGTGTTTTCGTACAGGAAACCCGTACGGGTTCCCATATAGAAACCCGTTTTCGGTGTTACGAAAAATTGTTGAGATAAAGCGAAATTTAATTGCAGTCCCCACTGCCAACATTTTAAGGGTGTGTTTCCACACTAAGGTGCACGAGGATGAATATATTGCACCGCTAACGAACTTGTATTTCTATTAATAGCTATTGTAATAGTACATTAATCATATAATATTATTGCAATTTTCTGTAAACATATTTTTGTAAGACGTAAAATGATAACATAATAAAAAAGTTAAATAAAAAAACATTAAGATATTGCGTTTAATTAAGTTTAAGTAAGAACTGTGTATTAAATATTTCACGCGATGGTGCGAGGCCGGGACCCACGTTGAAAAACAATACTTTTGACGTGAGATAAAACATTTTCAAAAAAACGTTGACAATAGTGATTAAAGATTTATTTTCTCACGAAAGTGTAGATGCACATGAAAAATTAGAAGTTTCACATTTGTTTCGATTCAATCGTGATTAGCTTATTAAGCGCTGTTTCAAAAATTAAGCTACCCACATTGCTCCACACGGGTTCCCATGTAGGTTCCTGTACAGGAATTTATTTTCAGCATTCTCCCGTACAGGATATCATACAGGATTCAGCACTCCACGTTGCACTACACCGGTTCCCATGCAGGTTCCTGTGCAGGAATTTATTTCCTGCGTTCTCCCATACAGGATCCCGTGCAGGGTTCAGCTTCCCACGTTGCCCCACACAGGTTTCCATGCAGGTTCCCGTACAGGAATTTATTTCCTGCGATCTCCCGTATCGGATCCCGTACAGGATTCAGCTTTACACGTTGCCCCACACAGGTTCTTATGCAGGTTCCCGTACAGGAATTTATTTCCTGCGTTCTCCTGTATAGGATCCCGTACGAGATTCAGCTTCCCACGTTGCCCCACACAGGTTCCCATGCAGGTTCCTGTACAGGAATGTTCATCCTGTACAGGAAACCGTACCGGATCCCACACTTTCCTTGGCTGTCCCATGCTTTCCCACACATTCCCACACTAAAACCCGTACGGAAATTTGCAGCAGGGCATGTCCATTGGTCTTCGTCTCGTAACATCAGCCCGACTATGTTGTCAGGCGTGATGTGTCCGGTCCTCTGTTCCAGTTGTTGTCTCCGTGTCGTCCATCTGCCGCACGGAAAAAACGTGTGTTCTGCGTCGCCACGTATATGTGCGCAGTATTTACAGTTCGGCGTCCGTACTCGTTTCATGTTATGTAGAAAACCTCGAAAGTATCCGTGGCCCGTTAGAAACTGGGTCACGTAAAAATTCACCTCCCCCACTTCCCGTTCGGTCCACACTCTTAGGTCGGTTATCAGTCGTCATGTCCATCGTCCACTCGTCTCAGCCGTCCAGCGTGCGTGCCAGTCCGTCATGGTCTTTTCTCTCTCGCACTTTGCCGCGTCAGGCCTTTCAGTCCTTTCGTCGCGTTCGTAAATATGTTTCCGTTCTGTGGCCAGTAGGTCTATGGGAATCACGCCCACCACTACCAGGATCGCCTCTGCCGAGACGGTCCTGTAGGCGCACGCTATCCTTAGTGCCCCCTGTCTTTGTACATACGTCATAGTCTTTCTGTATTTCTTTATAGCCAGCGCGTCCGCCCAGACCTCTGCGCCATACACGAGGATCGAATGGGCCGTCGTCATCAGTAGCCGTCGTATTGACGGTCTCGGTCCGTGCGTATTTGCCATCAGGCGGCTGAGCGAAGTGACCTTCACCGCCGCCTTCTCGGCCGTCCGTTTTATGTGTGGCCAGAAGGTCAGCTTTGTGTCCAGGGTCACCCCCAGATACTTAGCCTCCCCACTGGTTTCCGTGCGTACTGTTCCGACTCTCATCGGAATGAGGGTCGGGATTCGTCGTCTCGTGAGCATGAGGAGCTCCGTCTTGTCCAGTGCAAGAGTCAGTCCGTGCTCCGTCATCCATCGGTCTACGCGCCTCATGACTTGATTGAGTGTCAGCTGGGCCAGGTCCGCGCTGCGCTCCACAATCACCGCCGCCACGTCGTCGGTGTAAGCGACGAGCGATGCGGTTTGCGGCATCTCCAGCCTCAGCAGGCTATCGTACGTCACGTTCCAAAGGTCCGGTCCCCGGATTGATCCCTGCGCTACACTCGCGGTGATCCGTCTAGTCACCGGTCCGTCCGCCATCTCGTACGTTATCCGTCTGTCGTTGAGATAATCCCTCAATACCCGGAGAAGGTAAGGAGGAACCCGGAGAGCGCCTTCCAGCGCCCCCAAGATATCCACCCACCTAGCCGAGTTGAAGGCGTTTCTCACGTCTAAAGTCACCAGTAACACTAGGGGCCTTGCCGCGTGACAGGCCTCGTCCGTCCTCCTGACGGTGTCGATGACCTCGCGGATTGCCCCTATCGTCGAAGGTCCCTTGCGGAAGCCGTGCTGGTTCACGGACAAACCCCCAGCCGCTCTTATCGCGTCTGTCAGTCCCGGTCTCATTAAAAATTCGAAAACTTTACCCGTTGTGTCCAGTAAACTAAGCGGTCTGTAGGAAGACGGCATGTATGGCTCTCCCTTTCCTTTGCTAAGGAGAACCAGTCTGGCCGTCTTCCAGCGCGTGCTGAACGTCCCTGTCCTTAGGCATTCGTTGTACATCCCGAGGAGGATCCCAGGCCTCACCCGCAGGACCTCCCCGGGTATGCCATCCGGTCCCGGTGCTTTCCTCGCCTTCAGAGACGTCGTAGCTTTGATAAGCTCTTCCTCGGTGAAGACGGGGACGTCTAGTCTGTTGTCGGTGTGCGCCGGTTCCTCCGTCATCGGGTGAGTCGGGCAGAGACCGTCGACGATCTGTCCCATGGTTGTTGCGTCATGGAGTTCCGGTGGGCCTCGAACCTCCAGTCTCTGGGTCACAATTTTGTATCCCAGACTCCAGGGGTCTCGGTCCACCTCCTCGCAAAGCTGTCTCCAGCACCGCTTTTTGCTCAGTTTTATGGCGTTCGTCAGCGTCTTCCGTGCGGTCTTGTACTCTGTCGTAAGAGCGGCCGCATTCGGCCTGTCCCCCTTCTGAGCCCGGTACACCCGCCATTTGGCCCAAATGCAGTCTCTCTGAGGTTCGGTGATGTCCTCTGTCCACCTCTGTCGCTCGTCTGTCGTGTTGGGTGCTCTTGCGTGGCATTGGCGCCTTGCAGAGCCGTCTCGTCAGTTTCAGTGTTTCGTCCACGAGTCGTTCAGTCCTCGTGCGTCCAGTCAGTTCGTCAGACACGCTCACTGAGGGAGCGGCTGCTTCCAGCAACGCCCTCGAGAACCTGTCACCGTCCAGTTTCTGTATGTTCCACCGCGGTGCACGCACCAATTCATTGCGTCGCGTCATTGTGGGTCCTGCCACCACAAAGACGCTGTACTGATGATCGCTGGCTGTGTAGTCATCGGTCACCGCCCACCGCCTCATCAGCGGGACGATACTGTCCGAGATGAATGTCACGTCCGGTATCGCGGAGCCCACCCCCGGTCTTACGTACGTTGGTACGTTTCCCGTGTTTGCGATCGTCAGGTTGAGTCTTGCTGCCACCTCTAGCAGCAAGTGTCCGCGTCTGTCCGTCCTGGTCATGCCCCACTCGATCGCTCTCGCGTTGAGGTCGCCCGCGACAATTAAGTCGCCAGACAGCTCCCTCAGCGCGTCCTCCAGTCTGTCCGTCTTGTCCTCGAACTCTCTAGCGGAGCAGTTTGGGGTCAGGTAGACGCGGACATAAGTCAGATCGCCCACCCTCACCCAGACGTAGTCGTCCCCCGCTCCGCTGTCGAGTACGCGCATTCCGGAACCCCTGACCCAGATGGCCCAGGTACCCGCGCCGTTTTGGAACCACGTCGGAATCGTCCAGTTCGCTAAGTATGAGTACGTCAGCGTCGTGTTCCGTCGCGATTTGAGGTAGCAGCAAATGTGCCTCCTCGCATCTGTGCATGTTTCCCTGTAGGACCGTCACGTTTTCATCTTTTTCCTGCACTCCTCCAGCGCAGCTCTAAAGACCGCACACGCCCCGGAAGCCGGGACATGCGCGGTGCTTTGGTGCCCAGCCTCCGCGCACAGGAAACACGTCGGTCTGTCTTTGCAGTCTTTGCCGTCGTCGTTCATCCTGCCACATTTGTAGCAACTCCGTGCCCTGTCCGTTCCGAAGCAGTTAGTCCTAGTGTGCCCGTACCCAAGGCATCGGTAGCACCTTGGCACGGTCGTCCTAGGCCTGACGCGACAGTTCATCCAACCGATTTTCAGTCGCCCTTTCTTGAGCAGGGCGTTTGCGGCACCCTCCTCAACCCCACACACATCCATACACTGTCCTTGTCTGTTTGGCCCGAAGATATGAACCATCGGGTCTCTCGTGTCGTTCGTCGCCTGGCGGAGTGACTCCGTCACTTCCTCCTTGTCCGTCACGCAGTCCAGGTCCAGTATATTAATTTGTACGTTGACTGTCGTGTTTCGTACCTGTGCGTTATCTCCCAGGGCTTGCCGAAGCTTGTCCTGGAAGTTTTGTCTTTCCCTGGGTCCGCTTTTAACACGGACCAGGACAGACCCGTCCTTTGTCTGTCGGCAGCCTTTGACCTGCACCTCCTCGATGACGGGGTCAACGGTTTTCATCTGTCTCAGTGTGTCCGCGTAAGTTTTTCCACTCGTGGGTTTGACGAAAACCACACCCACTCCGAGTCTCCGGGCTGGGCGGCTCCCGCTTCTCCCCCGCGGTCGACGTCGCTGTCGCAGTGTGTGGCGTTTCCGTCTTTTGTCGGTCCTGTACGTCTTTGGGCTTTCTTTTTTGTCTTTTGGTGACTACCTTTGCCCACGTGGTGGGCTCGGATCCCTCTGTCGGCCTTTTGGCCGGCGTAAGATCTGGGCTTGAGCCCGTAGTCACCCGCTTCCGTTTGGTCTGTGGCGTAGTCTGTGTCGTCGTCAGTCTGTCTCCGCCACTCGCACCCTCGGCAGTCCCGAGCACAAACATTCTGTCACATTCATGCCCGGCCTCGTCCACAGCCTCCCTGATTATCGCCATGTTCGTTGTAATAACGGCGCTGATGTTGCGCTGGACGCGAGTTTTCGCCTCCATCACAACCAAGCACTCCCGGATCCGCCACAACTGCGCCCGGATCCGGGCCTCAGCTGTCCGGACGGATGTGGCCAACGCCATCGTCTATCCTGGTCGTCCGTCCGTCGATCTTGGGGTTGGGGGCCCCATATTTCTTGGGCAATTTGCCCTCTGTCGCGGTCAGGTTTCGCCAGTTCCACCACCGACAGCGCTTTCGTAGCTCGTGATGCTCGCGTAGCTCGACGCGCTGTTACATCTCGTCTGCCTGTTGTGAGCCTCCAGCAGTTTGCTGTCCATGTCTGCTCCGTCTCCGTTCGCCTCGATTGTCGCCTGCGTAAAGCGGGTTT
This sequence comes from Ophion ellenae, assembly GCA_963210295.1. Classification (NCBI taxonomy): domain Eukaryota; kingdom Metazoa; phylum Arthropoda; class Insecta; order Hymenoptera; family Ichneumonidae; genus Ophion; species Ophion ellenae. The sequence goes on from OY723392.1 coordinate 11,763,420, forward strand.
TGCGGCCCCTAGAATCGATGTCGCGGCCTGAAGTCACCGGGGCTTGCACCCGGTCGGAGCTCAGGGTGGTCTCCCCCGGTTGCGGGGTAACCACCTGGGGTCTATTTTATGAAACATGAAGGTAGCATTTTCCCTTTGCGGGTGTTACCCACGCAAAGAGGCACCCACCACCTGGCGTCGGAGAATGTCAAAAGTTGATCATGCAAGAAAAAGTAACACCACTATCACTGCCTATTGCTACTCCGGGAGAGTAATCATCTTCGATCGAAACGAAGACGGAAAAACAGAGAAGTTGAAAGACCAAGGAGATGGCGTTCGGGCAAAGAGAAAGAAAGATGTGTAAAAACGAAAAAGTTTGATCGTCAGCGCTAACGCGTCATCGTCAACCTTATATATAGTCGTTCACATGTTTAACAAAATAATGTTTTGTAATATATAAAATAAATGAGAATTTTTGTCTTTCTTTCGCTTTTCCTTTTTTCCTTTCGCGAAGCCTTTTTCAGCCGCTATGCCGCTGCTTCGCCCGGATGGTAACAATCGCCCTTGCTCTTGAAGTCGCTGAGTCTTCTCAATGTGCAAGCATTATGACGCACGCACGCCACCCACGTCGAAACTATTGTCACGTCCTGAGGGGACGTGGGCATATATATGTGTGGTATCCCTCCTTCTTGCCTACGCCTAGCGCAATAGCACGGGATGAGGGTTAAAAAAGGGACGTGCTGGTGGAAGGGGGAATTTTAAGGGTTTCCGTGGATTATCCAATTATTGAAATAATGGTTGGGACACTTGTGTTCGATTGACTCGTAATTTATTAGAATTAACCGTATGGGTTAATTCTATTATTTCATTGGGATACAAATCGGAAACAAAATATAAGAGTATGTTCGCTTACATTGGGGCACCTCGGTGATGACCCAGTCGCTTGGGTGTCAGGTAGCGGTCGTAAAACTAAGAGCCCTGCGCCGGAGGGCCAGAAGCGCTCGCAGATGGTATGTGTGTGAGTGTGGCGGATACAGATGTTCGACGACACAGATATATTTGTGAGTTTCACGGATCGAGAATGGAATGTACAATAAAGTATGCGCGGAATACAACGCCAAGGTCCTTATGGTTATCGCGTAACGAATACAACGCCAAGGTTCTTATTATTATCGCGTAACCGTTGCAGAAGTTCCGAAGTACAAAATGTTCTAAGTTTGAATCGTATGACAACGTTCGCGTGACGAAAAGAGAACAAAGATTTGACGCGATGGATATGGGTAAGAGAACTCTAGGTCTGAGCTCGTTGGATTGTAATCGGAGACTGATGCAAGGAGAATTCTTTCGCAGTGCCAGAAATAAGGGTGGGATACATTTTTGGAGGAAGAAATCTTTGAGAGAGTGAAACTTAGGTGACGTAGTTTTTTTGGATTGGTGGTCCGGGCATAAAACATGACCTGATTCGTGTGGTTGGCCGGAAGAAGGAAGCGAGACCGAGTTGTCGGTGTATTATTGGGTAGGGGCGCATATAGTCGAGATCAGCGCTGCATTTCCGAGAACACAGCGCAGCTTTTCTTATCGAGTATATAGGGAAACCGAGAGGAGACAAATAGGGCCTTGTTTGTGACGGAATGCGTCACGCGAGAGAGAAGGAGCTAGTTGGCCAGCCTGGGAAAGCGCGTGGCTTATGTCATCTAATTTTATTACTGCAAGAGTCAGAGCCCCTTCTTTGAAAGAATATATTTTTTGTGCATGCAGAGGATTAGGCCGATTCGTTCGTCCGGGTCTTGTGCCGTGAAGTCGCGTAGTTTCAAAAATTTTTACGACCAAGCTCTTTGGCTGGGTTATGTGATACACTCTTTGTGCATGGTCGCAATGTGTTGGCCAGTCTTGGAATCTTGAACTCTCTGTTTAAATAATTTTTTATGTAAGGGGAAATATGGAGTGTTCACTCTGGTTTGGCTTAGGAATATGTATCGAGATCTCTCTTCCCAACTTTAGCAGAGCTTCTCTGGCACGTGTCGCAAACTATTTCGCGGGGATGCAGTTACGCAAGGACGTGACACTATGGATGCTCGAGACGACGAAGGTTTCTTGAACGGTGTTCGCCAAGGTTCCTTCGTCCATCCCGGTCTCGCAGCCAGAGTCCTGTACACGCGTTTAGCTTGCGACGAATACGAACAGAAAAGAAGAAATCAAGTTTTTTGTTGTTGTAAGCACATACAAGATTCACGTTTGAAAGCATTATACAAGATTGACGTTTGATAGGAGCAAAATGATACAAAAAAAACGGTGCGTGGGTAAAACGAACGACTAAGCAAAAAAAAATAGTATGAGCTGAAAAGATGATTTCATCGAGTCTGTTTTTTAACTGTTAGTCTCTGTGAAACTGTACTAGAACGGAAAAGAATTGTACAGACTGAATAACAATGTTGAGGTCCAGATGTGTATTGGCGTGAATTAGCGTGATCTTTGTAATTGTGGTAACGTCTTTAATTGTAATGACTCTTTACTGTTAACATACACATACGCGCGCGCGCATGTGTGTATGTATGGCTCTTGTAACATTACCAACTACTATCCTTGGTTAGCCTGTAATAATTAGAATAAACATAAATTTTACATTACCTCATAGAGTTCTGTTGTACCTATCCCCTCTGAATATTTTTAATAATCCTTACTGGCAAAAGAAGGAAATCGTGCAACACTCATGAAAAAGTTGCATTTTCCATGGAGGCTGGGGTTCTCTCTGCTATATATTATTTTACATCCCTCGCACGCAGCCTACTTCTCAAGTATCATTCTGCCTCATGCACAGCTCACTTCTCATTATTTACTTGTTCCGTCTCTGTCACACGCAGCTCACTTCTCGAGGTCCGAGCAATAGTGGCGCCATCCCTGTTTGATCACATTTTTGTAGCCACTTTTTTTCAAGTCTCTCCATAAGAGATCGGACTCCTCCCACTCTAGCCTCCCTGCCTGTAGGTAAGCCAGTGGTTCACCGTCACGGCTAGCGTGTCGCCGACAAGGATAGAGACTGCTGTACGAATATCGGTCTTTTTCTGGCGCTCGTCTTCATATTACCGACCACAGATGGATACGGTAGGAATTGTCATGTCTCTTTAACCAACGGTCGATGTATTTATGTCCTTAATGATTTATGCGTGATTTATTTGCCATAAAAACTTTCCTGCATGCTAAACTTTCGTATCATCCCGACCACGGTCTTACATACAGGTCTTGAAACTCTGGTGGTGGGGCTATGTCCTCGGATTGAAGCACCGGTCGATTCGCCTAGTGACTACGAGTGTCGCTGCGATAGAGTGTTGCAGGCTGTGCGAGAGAGACGGAAATCGATTGTTGACTCATAGGAACCTAACCTAGCTGTACAATTGGCTGGTGCAGGCAAATTGTGGTATTCAGTGTCAAAAATGCATGATGGACCTAAATACAATTACAAGTAACTTTATCGTAAACCTGAAAAAACCAAAAGAATATAGTTATCCAAGTGGGTACAATGAATAGGAATGTTTTTTATATAGGCGTCAATGTGAGCTCGTGTTGGTCGAGGGGTTCGGTGCAGGCATCGTAATGCTGCTTTCAGGGGTTCGATCCCTGGGTGCTCGGTTTTTTTTTTAAAACATGTTTTAGCTTTTATAAAAAAAAATAGGCTTTACGCGTTGTCTTAATTAACCGGAAAACAAGTGGCAACTATTTCAGACCGAAGTGGAATCCAGACCGAAACACTTGCAGGATGTATTTCTTGAAAATGAAACAAATACTTAAGAAACAGTGCTTCTTTTGCAATTCTTTATTTCCTCTTCGAAAAATTTTAATGCATGTCCCAAGAAACATTTTTAATAATCTCTACTTTGCAGTTTCCGAAACGGTTTGCGTTGGTAAATAAAAAAAACTCCTCTTTTCCGACTTTTAAGCGAAGGACTCTCGAGTAGGATTAATGAAAATAATTCACTAACTTTGTTTTATGTTTTTCAGCCTGCAAAGTATTTATTGTAATAATCCCAATAATTTTTCATTTTTTTTTCAGGTTTCCGGCTCCAACGCCTGTTTCGCCCATTCTCGATGAATATATTTCGGTTCGAAATGATTTTCGCACACAACGTGTCTCGGCTCTAATTTCCCAACTCCCGGTATCGCGGCCTCCCATTTTTTTAATTGCGCCAAGTCTCTCGGCACCCGAAAGACTGAGCGTTTCGATTTTTCACTCCGAGAGCCTGTTTTACACGTTCGCACAATACACCACTTACTCATTTTTCAATATCACCGTTTTTACAAGTTTACAAGTAGAGTACGTCGCGTGTAGTTACGTGAATCAGTGGTTATCGCACATAGACTGCATCACTCTATAGCAGCGACCCTCGTGATCACGAGTTGAAACAGTCAGTGCTTCAAAAAGAGACCATCCCCCACCACTGAAATTTTGAGCGAGTTTCAAGACCTGTATGTAAGACCGTGATCCCGACATATCTGACACAGAGGGCTCCAAAGTTAAATTTATGATTCTGAGGTGTAAAACCCAAATCTCGAAACACTATTACCACTCAGAATTCGCCGTCATATTTCTCGTTGGTGACGCTTGTCGCCACACTGCAGCACTTTACGTTCTACTTTACAGTGTCTGTACAAGCTCAATAAACTTAGCCGCCGACAACGAAAATATCGAATCTTTTTTAATGCCTCTCGATTGTTAGTCAGTTGTGAGTGTTTGTTAGACAAAATCCAGCGTTCGTTAGACTTTATTTATTTAATTATACGAAAAACAAATTTCATGTCAAAGTTAGCCGCGGGATAATGGTTTTCTAATGATTTCGAACTTTTCTTCGTAACCAGCCGTTTGTTAGTCATTTTTGAGTGATTGTTAGTCGATTTTTACCATTTGTGAGAGCTTAATTTTTATTTTATTGTTAAAGAACTTTTTATTCCCATAGCACGCTGCAAGCCACATGAAGTTGGCAGCATTGCCACGGCGGCTGAGCACGGCTTTGCCCGTGTGACTCCTCAATTCCAGCAAAATCCTGATTATTTCAATCCTACTCGATTGTTAGTCATTTGTTAGCGTTTGTTAGACGGAATCCAGCGTTTGTTAGACTTTATTTATTTATTTATACGAAAAACAAACTTCATGTCGAAGTTAGCCCCGGGAAAATGGTTTTCTAATGGTTTCGAACTTTTTTTTCGTAACCAATCGTTTGTTAGAGTTTAGTTATTTAATAATCCGACAGACAAATTTCATGTCAAACTTATAAGTTTGACAAACGCTGGATTTTGTTTAACAAACACTAACGAACGACTAACAATTGAGTGGAATTGAAATAATCAGCATTTTGGTGAAATTGAGGAGTCACACGGGCAAAGCCGTGCTCAGCCGCCGTGGCAATGCTGCCACCTTCACGTGGCTTGCAGCGTGCTATGGGAATGAAAAGGTTTTTAGGAATAAAATAAAAATTAAGCTTTCACAAACGATAATAATCGACTAACAATCACTCACAAACGACTAACAAACTATTGGTTACGAAGAGAGGTTCGAAATCATTAGAAAACCATTTTCCCGCAGCTAACTTTAACATGACATTTGTTTTTCGTATAATTAAATAAATAAAGTCTAACAAACGCTGGATTTCGTCTAACAAGCACTCACAAACGACTAACAATCGAGTAGAATTGAAATACTCAGCATTTTGCTGAAATTGAGGAGTCACATGGGCAAAGCCGTGCTCAGCCGTCGTGGCAATACTGCTAACTTCACGTGGCTTGCAGCGTGCTATGGGAACGAAAAGTTTTTTAACGATAAAATAAAAATTAAGCTCTCACAAACGATGAAAATCAACTAACAATCACTTACAAACGACTAACAAACGATTGGTTATGAAGAGGAGTTCGAAATCATTAGAAAACTATTTTCCCGCGGCTAACTTTGACATGATATTTGTTTTTCCAATAATTAAATAAATAAAGTCTAACGAACGCTGGATTTTGTCTAATAAACACTAACAATCGAGTAGAATTGAAACAATAAGCATTTTGCCGAAATTGAGGAGTCACATGGACCACGCCGTGCTTAGCCGTTGTGGCAATGCAGCCAACTTCACGTGGCTTGCAGCGTGCTATGGAAACGAAAAGTTTTTTAACGATAAAATAAAAATTAAGCTCTCACGAGCGATGAAAATCAACTAACAATCACTCGCAAACGACTAACAAACGATTGGTTACGAAGAGAAGTTCGAAATCATTAGAAAACCATTTTCCCGCCGCTAACTTTGACATGAAATTTGTTTTTTGTATAATTAAATAAAGTCTAACAAACGCTGGATTTTGTCTAACAAACACTTACAAACGACTAACAATCGAGTGGCATGAAAAAAGGTTCGATATTTTCATAGTCGGCAGCTAAGTTTATTGAGCTCTGGACGCAAGGAGACTATAGGGAAGGAGTCCAATCTTCGTATGGTGAATGGGTATAAGAAACGTCCGTAAATTTGATTCAAGAGCGTAGTGTTAAATATGGCCTGTAGGCGTCGTTCGTATCTTCAGTGTATCAAAAATATAGTAGTACATATAGTACACAGGGTGAAACTGACTGTTATGGCGGCTAATTGTTGACGCTTGTCAAAAAAGCACCTATCGTCCACTAAGATTGTTTGTTTGCGACGGCGACTTTAAAAGAGTATCGGACGAGGGAGTATCGAAAAAGTTACTTTTCAATTACAAATCTCATGTGAAATTTTTTTCCAAGTTTTTCCGTTAAGGTTTTAGGTTACACGTGGAACTTATTTTTGAAATCCGCGGACCTCGCGATTATTCAAAGTAATATATTTATTTTTCCCTTCTGCCCGTTATGAACGGACAGAGAAAATAGATGTATGTTCCTGGCACTGATGATCAGTCTTTGTACGTTCTGAAGCTTTTCTCGAAATCGAGAATTTAAATGAATTTGAAATATAATAAACCCCACCTTTAATGTTTATTTTTAATATTACAAAATATCTTGAGATTAGTCAATTCAATACATGTCTATTTTCATTTCAGAAAGATGGGGAGAACGTGTGCAGTGCCAGGATGCCACAGTGGCCTTGCCAACGATAACGCACAGCAAAAAAGATTAGGGCTGCACCGCTTTATTCTGTTTTCCATTCCGAAGGTAACAGAATTATTTAATGTGTTAATCTAAACTCCGCGTATTCTGCTTTTATTTAAAATATTGACAGTACAGCATTGTCCATACAGTTCTAGAGTTTTTGTAACCTCGGATGTTTCGTAGCCACGTAAAATATTTTCCAATGCTCACGTACGACTTGTAAGACATATTGCTGTTGTTTTCCATCTCTTGTAGCATGTAATTGAATGGTGATAATAATCAAACACTATGTATGACAGCGATTTAAAAAAAATGAGATACACATGATTTTATACCCGTTACTGTGGCCTAAAGCTTTAAGATCCTCGGGGTTCTGAAAACAACGATGTTCCTCGCAACACTTTGCATCAGGGTTAGTATTTTGCATATTACTTTTTTTTATTATCCGTATACATATCTGTGATATTTGTGAGATGTTTAAACATATTCTTTTTACTTTCAGCATGTGAGGACTACCAAAACAAACACACCCTGTGCATCGTCAACTTGATGGTGGAGGATAAGAAACTGCATACAACGAGAGACAAACAAATTAATTATGACATTGATAAATATATTTTTGCAATGACAAGTGTTGATTATCGAAATTTTATTTCAGACGCACATCAACCATCAATAAACCATCAAACCATTGATGTTGATAGCTTTTAGGAATTATTACTATTTTTATTTGCGTTATTGTGATTCTTATAACATGTGTAATCAATAATCAAATTAATTGTTATAAAAATTCAGTTATAAAAAAACTTCACGAGGAGAGAATCGAAAGCAGTACCTCGTGCGGTGCCATACAGTTTTTTGATATTGTGCGTAAAATTAAACTTAACAAACAAACGCATCTCAGTAATAGTTAGATTGCAGACTTTGGTCTGTTATTCTTAGCATCTTTGAGTCTTAATATTATTTTAATAAATGTAAAATGTAAAATGATAGCTCATGGTAGCGGTGAGTCTCGTTATGCTGCGGATGATGCTCGCTACTGCGTAGCGAATCTCTGTGTTGATACTCTGGCTGCCGTTGGTGCCACAGTTTTTGCAAGAGATATTTCCGATGTGACTTTCGGGTGTATCGCTTCAATTCTTACGAATGAGTTGTCGTTGTCTAATGTCCGTCACTTTATGAGCGTTTATATATAAACTTGTAGTATCGGCATCACGTATAATTCACTGGGTGATCTAGGTTATTGCAATATGCACAGCTAGAACACGCGCGAGTCTTGTGATGACGCTCGCTACTGTGTAGCAAATCTGTCTTGCTACTGTCACTGCGGATGATGCTCGCTACTGCGTAGCAAACCCCTGTCTTGCTACTGTCGCTGCGGGTAGTGCTATAGCTTGTGCAAAGGAAACTTCCTATGTGGCTTTCGGGTGGATCACTTCAATTTTTTCTATGAGTTGTCGTTGTCTCATGTCTCTCACTTTATGAACGTTTGTATATGACCTTGTAGTATAGGTATCACTTATAGTCCACTGGGTGATCTCGGTTATTGCAATTTGCACAGCGAAGGAGCTGTGTATCTGATAAGTTATTCAAAGTGCATTTTCCGTTTTCGTGTGAAGCTTGATGCAGTGGTATGTGAGGTTGCAATTTACACTCGGATGTTCCAGTCGCACACATTTTTTACGTCCTTTACACACTATAATCTCGGCCACTTAACCACATTTGAATGGAATTTATATTTACGTCGGATATAAATTATTATGGCATTTTTTAGGTGTTTTTTTTCATAATTAGGTGGGTAATTGCACTACGACTTGAATGTAGAAACATTTTAAGGCACTACTACAGCTACACGAAATTTACTTATAACATGAATTAAGGTTAAGAAAATAAAAATGTTCAGCTCATGTGACAGCTAATAACAACACGGACAGCTGATAACAGAGCATGCGCAAAACATACATGTATATAGAGTACACAATGACTAACGTTCCCAGCGCCACTTATACGGAATCCTTATTTGTTGCACTTTTACGGACGCACCACAATGCGGAGATTGGACTCCTTCCCTATAGTCTCCTTGTCTGGACGATTCAATGGAGGATAGAACACGGTCTTACATACGAGCCCGGAAACTCCAGTGGAGGGGGTAGGTAGCTTATTGAAGACAGTTGGTAGTTCACTAGTCGCCACTAGGTTCGTTGCGATCAGAATACCCGCTGTGGCGAGGCCCTAGGGTTCAGACAGGGACAGCACTCGTCGGCCATGCTTCTCTCTCTCTATCTCTGTCCTACCTTCATGTTCGTTTTGCAGATATTTATTATAAGTTCGAAACACTTTCAAAGGGGCCAAGAAAAGGCATAGTCCTGTATGTTTCGATTAATAAAATGAAAAAATATTATCCTAACCGTAATCAAACAAACAAACTTTCTAAATCCCAGCCAGCGTGATAACCATATACATACGATTTTGAAGCTATCACATTGCATGTGAACTTTGACGGAGTGGTTCCGTACTCTCCTCACACTCGCGTTGTTGTAGGTTAAAAGCTATTTGTCTCATTTTTTTTCTTCCATCCGTCATTCCCGTGTATTTTGAATGTAATTTAATAAAAATACAAATGCAAAAAATTCTCTGGTATTTTTTATTATTTTCATATGGGGGTGTACACAAATTACGTAATGCCAAATTTCCCCCCCCCCCCCCCCCCCTCTACTCCGGTACGTAACGGGTGCTTTTTTTATGAGATTTATATGAGAAAATCTTTAAAATGAACCGCAACATATGTCATGATTTGATGATGAAAAAATTTTCTTTATTGTCCCATTGATATCTTCATAAAAGTTTATCTGTAAATAAAATCTCCACAATTTATCGATATCTATAGAAATGTAGCTATCGTTATGCGTAGCCGCTTTTTTTTTTACAAAATGCCGTCAATTTCGGCATTTTTTTCTATTTTGAAGGCTCTTTTTTCTCTTCGAGCAGTTCTTGAAAATAGTGAATATCAAAATTTAAAAAATCTCAGCGCTTACAAAAATGTCAAACAATTAATTGAAAATCGGTTGATAAGTTTTTGAGTGTTCGCTGGGACAAGGTCAAAAAAGCAGTTTCGAGAAAAACGCGTTCAAAGTTTTCGTTCCGTTTTTCTTGATATAAACTTATGTTTTTTTCCAGAATATTAATACTTACATTAAAGTATCTGGTCGCGGGCAATATGATGGTTCGTCATCTTTATTATATTTCACAAAATAATAAGAGCCTGAACTTCATCTATTGTGAACGATGCCACACCTGTAGGGTCTGAGGGCACTAACCGGTCGCGCTATCGGTTTCCACAAAAGTGACTGTAACTCCGTCTTTTTTCGGACTCACGACTAAAAATGCTGCCAACATATTTTTGAATTCATGAACTTTCAAAATTATAACAAACAAAAAAAAACATTTTTTAAATTTTACTTGGGGAAAGTGGGCAAGGCGGAAAGCTACTGTGCAAGTTCTTGCACAGTGATTTCCCCCCTTAACTGACATTTCGTATGGAAAGCTGTCAACTTTCCGCGGTAAAATTGCACGCGAGTTTTGAATTCAAAACTTGAACATGCAGAAATTTATCTATTTCTGGCCATTCTAAAATCGAGACGTAACGCAAACCTTGATCCCTTTGAACATTTTTTATGTCGCCCCTTCATGTTTTTTTTATTGTTGCAAGTGTTTCAATTGTCAGCAGTAGCATATTTCTTTTTAACCAACTTCTATTCCTGAAACGTATTGAACGTACCAAGGTAAGTAACCATGAAAAAATCTTTATTATATTTTTTATCTCATCACGTTGGTGTAATGATTTTTGTTGAATTTCGGGTATTTCATCATGGTAAGTATAAATAAGTTCACAGAAATTTCACGCAAACATCATAGCAAAATAAATAAACAAATACAAAAAACCCGTTCTTTTTTCATATCATAACGTTTATTTTCGTTTATTTGCAGGTATGCCTTTTGATATTCGTACCTGCTCTGCATCCAGTATTTTTTACATTATTTTTGTAAGTATTCCAGTTGTATACAGGCAGGTAAGTATTAATATACACAAACATGTAAACATATACACATCATGTCACGTTGATTTTTGTTTCTGTGCAGAAATTCCAGTTAAATGAAGATATGTATTGATACAAATCAATCCGCGTATACATTTTTTATTTGTCCTTTTTTAATAAAAAATTATTTTCTCTATTCCTTTTAATCATTGTTTAATTTTTGCAGGCATTATATTTTGCGAAATGAAGGTAGGTATGAATGGAAATGAATCCTTTCCCTTCATTATCGTTTTGCTCTATATATGCTGAATTCAACATGGATGATTCTTGGCGGCATTTGGAAATTGTAGATCAGGTCTAAAAAAATGTATTTAATTATTTTTCGTTAACGTCAACACTTTGTTCGTTAGTTAGTTTAGACAGTTTCTTTTTAACAACAAATTTCTTCTTTAGCTTTAAATTTTCCTGGTAAGCTTTTTGCCTCATTCTCAATCTGAGATAATCTATTGCATACGACAAAATTTCTTACGCATGGTCTTTACAAGGAAACATGAAATGGTAAGTATCGAGAACTTCATCCAGTTGCTAGCCAGGACGCGGGTCCCTCGGTCGTGCTGCTAGACGTCGCCGCATCGCGAGGCGTGGGTCGAGGGGTCTCGGCACCCTCTTCTCACGAGACATGCCGCTCCGAAGGAATCTAGCGCAAATAGCGCTAAGACCCGAAGCGCGTATCCTGATAGAGGCCCGGGATCTCCGCTACTCCTTACCCGCTCTATGTATTCTTCCCATAGCCGAAGCGATAACCTGAGCCTCGGCCCGGTTTGTCAGTATCGCTAATGGAAAAATACAGGGTATCGCTTTTCCGTCTTCCCGATCGAAGTGGTGGAAAACTACTCCGCGATAATCGGAGGAACACCCACGTGGAAGGGGGTCCAAGGGGAGGCGAGGAACACCTTGGTGAGAAGAAATGAGGCAGTCAGGAAAGGACCGCGAAGACGGAAGGTTTTGGGACCGAGATACGCGTGAGTAACTCTACGCCTACGAACCGCTGTCAATAGTAGAGTAGGAGCGCGTATCGTTACCGTAGAGTTTACTCCCCTGAAACGTAAACCAAGTTCTATTCTCCAAATTATATCGACATATTTCTGTAACGAGCCAATTCTCCTTGTGTAATAAACGAGTATTTGTCAATTCAGCATACCCTTTCGACTATTCATTTGAAGTAGTCTGGCGATCCGCGACCCATCCATTGGTCCCATGGAACGAATTGGCGATCCTGCCAGGATATAGTTGAGCGACTGCTCTCTGCACGAGTCAGACTGACTATATCGATCGTCTAAACTTAGAGCCTTCTGCAACGAGTTATTTGCAGAAGAAGAACGGTACCTTGGTTAACGTGCGTGTCTTGGAAACGATCGACTATTCGAAATTCGTCCTCCGCGCCGAAAATCTCGAAAGTTAGCGTCTCCCAAGAACATTTTAAGCCCGCGAGTGAGTCAGTACTATTACGGTAGTAACATCACGCCTGCTTAGAATAGTGTAATAGTGGCCGTGAGTCACACGGTGACCGAAGCGAAATCTACGATACCTAAGTCCGAAGAATCGGATCCACGCGGCAGGTCCAGACCCACTGGGACCGTCAGAGAAGATTCCAAGATTCGACGTGACCAGCGCTCGATCGAAGGAAGTACGCGGAATGATCATCAATGTCACTTCTCTACTCCTTCTCTTCTCCTTACTGTGAGTCCGAATAATATCTCAGTATATTTTTCACTATCGTAATTCGAGAACATAAGCGTGAAACGCAGTCTGCGTTGATATAAAGACTAAGTCGCGTCACGATATATATGTAAAGTCACAATATAACGTCAAGATGAACGCAAACGAAATCGCAAAATATACCGAGCGATATGTCCAACTAAGAGCAGAAATTCGGAGCCTAGACGCCGAATTACTGAGGGAACACACACCTGTCGAGAGACAAACTTTAGAAGAAACAGTCAAGAGACTGTTAGCAGAACGGTCCGCGATCCAGAGCATGTTAGAAGGTTTACCGGGTGCACAAGATGCCCTTTTAGAGCTAGAAATCGACCCCGACGACATTAGCGATGACGTAGCCGTCGATATCCGACGACAAAGAGCTCGTGAGCAGACGAAGCAGCTCCGGGTCGACGAGCTTGCCCGAGCGCGACAATTCGAGCAACATCGAGCTGTGGCAGAACAAATAAACGAAGAGGAGGAAAGAATGTTCGCGGTCGCGAAGCGGCAAATGGATCCACAAACCGTGACCCCGGATGACCAGGTCCCACTCATCTCGGCATCGACAACGGGTCAAACCGACCTGCCCGTCGCCGACCCAAATCCGTGCCAAGTGAGAGTCCTACCTCGATTTACACCGTCTAGCTTACTTGGGAATTACGGAAGAAGAAGTAATCACCAGAGATGAACTAAGCAAACTCCAGGCGACCCAATCATTTACGCATGCCTAGGAGCAACTTTTCACCTACCGGGAAATAGTCGGCAAGGCCACCGCTGAGGCAGAAGCTCGAGGGAAACGCCTTCAGGAGATCCAGCAAGAGCGCGAACGCCTCGTGAGTATTGTAGCAACGGCAGACCAAGAAAAGGAACGCCTGGCCAACCAGCTCCGCGCCCTCGAGGAAAGGGACGCTGAAACTGCGGCGCTCCGAAGGAAGCTCCGTGAAGCCGAAATAAAACAAGAAGGAAATGCATCGCCTGAGAAATCACCATGTATCGACACACGGGGTGGGGCCATCGGTCGTTCTCTTGGATCCGACCCCCGGGAAAATGGAGAATGGGGAGATCGACACACCGGGGTTTGATGTAACTCAGGACGATTACGATCGAGTGGTCAAACTGTCCATAAGGGAAGCCCAGAGAGAAGAAAAGCTTCGTGAGGAGATCTGGCGCCGCGACTTGATTTCAAGACAATCGGCCCGGGAGCTGGAGGAGCAAAGGTTGTTACTCGAGGAGGCTCATCGAAATCAACGCAGCAAGATGTCGTTGAAATCCATCAAGAAAATACGGAAGGAAGAGAAAAATCCCTCACGGAACCCGCTTGCGACCCGGCGCGAGCGCGTCCACCGGAGGTGGGGGCAATCAGAGGAGGCAGCATCGCGGCCCGGCCGAGAAGCGTAACCACCCCACGCAATCAGCCGCCTAGAAGAACAACTGCGGATCAGCCGAGCTAAGCAATGGGCGGACGAAAATCACCAGCTGAAGACCAGCATGGGGATAACCAGCAACGCCCCTAGCGAATGGAGATCAGAAGGCCCAGTTGGTTCGGGAGACCCAGAACGACCAGGTGGACCTACAGGCCCACCAAGGCCCGGACCCACAGGAAGAATCTCCAAGAGGATAGGGGAAAACCCTTTCGTTAACCAGGGGAACGGCGACCCATTCGGTAGACCACCAAATCCGCCGGACGATCCCTACAATCCACGGCTCGAGAGTAACCCAACCGAACACCCCTCGGAGGGGGGGACAATGACAGCTACCGAGTGCCTCCTGTTTGTCCCCAAACTGGAAAGATCTGTTTCGTGTGGAGTTCCCAGAAAGCAGCGTTTGTCTCGATGGTCTTCGTCCAGAAAGTATCGCACGAAATCTCGCGGCTCGCGACCGGTCTCATCGAAACCGAGTCTGGTCTCGTCGAGTTCGTTAAGACTCACCTTGGCTACCTACCTGGGTTCCAAATCTGCATGGATAAACTTCGTCAAGTGAGGCAAACCAGAATCATGCTCGAGTACATCGCGAACTTCAACCACGCCCTGCACGCCGTGAAGGAAGCTGATCAGAGGGAGCAAGCTAAGGGCTCTTTGGACCACATGCCGTTGGTCTACGATCAGGCCATCTCGATGTTCATCCATGGATGCAGAAAGAACGTTTTCGATGGCTTGAAGGTCTACATCACCACGTATTCGAACCTCGCAGCCGCACAGCAAGCTGCTGAGGCGATCGATGAAGCCAACATTGCCTACCGGGAAGCAAACGCTGAAAGGGTGAAATTGCCAGCCTACTCGGCCCAGCAGCAGCTGAAGCACAGTCAGCCTCGATGGAGACAATACGGTGCACTGAACGCACCCAAAGGCACTCGGCCAACACCGATTACCGTGAACGCCGCCGTAGCCGATGCCGAGTTCATCTGTTACAATTGTGGGGGCGAGGGACACTTCGTGAAGGATTGCCCAATACCTAGAAGAAGTTCCCAATCACGCCCGGCCGAAGGTAACCCAAGACCCCAGTGGGAAAATTTTTACCGAACAAGGCCATTGCCCAAACCACCGCAAGTACAGGGTGCGCCAGAGAAACTTACTTATTTGAAAAAATTCCCGCGCGGTGAGTTGGGCGGGTAGAGGGGCGAGAGGGGGCGCATCTGGAGGGGGAAGTTCCCAAGTTTGTTTCTCCCTCCAGTCAGTTGCCATCATGCTCTGGTCTAGAGAGCAGCGGGCCTTCGCAGTCGAGAGCTTCTTTTCTAACGGTCGCTCACTTGTTGCTACGCAACGTGCTTTCCGCGCTCGCTTTGAAATTCCTCCTCACAGACTCGTTCCTGGCCGTAATTCGATTCTGTCGTGGGTTAACTCATTTCGGGAGTGTGGAAGTGTCGCTAAACCCAGAAATGGACTTCAACGGACCATCAGAACTCCGGAAAATGCCGAAAGAGTGAGGCAGTCAGTTGTGCGTTCTCCCCGGCGTTCGGCTCGCAAACACGCAGCTGCTATGGGAATTTCTGACACCACTGTTCGACGAATTCTCCATGAAGACCTTCAATTTCATCCCTATAAATTGGCTGTTGTGCAAGAATTAACTGAACGCGATTTTGTTGCCCGTCAAAATGCATGTGAAATGCTGGTTGACAACCTGCCTGAAGACGCGCTCTCCAGATTTGACTCCATGCGATTTCTTTTTATGGGGTTATTTGAAATCTCTGGTTTATGTCGATCGACCACGGACCATAGCACACCTCAAGAACAACATTCGCGACGCCATTGCCAACATACCGATTGATATGCTGCAAAGAGTGGATACGAATTTCAAAAATCGACTTCATCAGTGTATGCGCAATGGGGGTCGCCATTTATCCGATGTCATTTTCAAGACTGCATGAAAAAAAATTGGGATATTGTATTCTCAAATAAAAAAAAATTTAAAACTATAATTGAAGTACTTTTGTTTTTATTGACCTTTCAAATAAGTAAGTTTCTCTGGCGCACCCTGTATAAAACATCAGCGAACGAGAGACTCAGAAGAATCAGGAGACAAGCGTCAACGGGGACGATCACGAATACGAGGAATACCAAGGGTATCAAACGTCGGAATTGGACGACTGGAACGAGTCAGAATTAGTCCAAGAGGATTCGCACGAGACATCGAATTATTAGTAAACACGGGTAGTTCTCTCAACCTAGTAAAAAGGGGGTGTATACCACAGGGGTTCTCGATAGAAAAGGCAAAGAGAAGTTTCACCATGGGGACCAGTCGATTCGTGTCTATCGAAAAGATCAGATTAAGATATCTCGGAGTCACTAGCATCTTCTACGTGCTACCCGATGATTCAATCATACCCGAGGACGGGTTCATGGGGCTGGAATTTATGAAGCAAAGGGACTATAATCTGTCAAACAAACACCTTGTCCTGAAGCAAAAACGTCATACCCTGATCACCGACGTAATTACGGTACCACCTCATACGGCCGTGACAATGACACTAGCAGTCGACGGCCCAGACCGCGAGTGCTTAAGGGGTTACCCCCACTTGCGATTTTGAAAAAATCGATTTTTTATTGCATTTCTTTGAAGTATAAGTATCTGAGAATATGTCCTGAAAATTTCAAGTCGATCCGAACAAAATTGACTGAGATATGAGCGTTGAAAGAGAAGAATCCGCGTTGAAAGAGCGTTGAAAGAGAAACTTTAAACGCGTTTTTCTCAAAATGGCATTTCTGAAGTCGGTGACCAAGATTACTCGAACACTAATGAACCGATCTTCTTGAAATTTTGCAGGCTTATTTAATACATAAGAATGTAGTCTTTAATCGTTCGATTTTTTTTTTCGAAACAAATGGCCTTTCTGTAGCCAAAAAACCGCCGTTTTTTTATCGTTAAAATCGAACCATTAAGTTTGACTGTTCGCCATTTTGTGAAAAATGAATATTTTTTAAAATCCTTCGATCAAAGACTAGTTTATACTTATATTTGTCTAAATCCATCCGCATTTTTTTCTTCAGATGATCCACTTCGCCGCAATGTTGGTCACCGCAAACCGTGTATATAAAAACATTATTTCATTGACGGCCATTTGCCACTAAACAATGTAATATTTTTCGATAAAAAAATTTCTGAAAGTTCTTCAAGATGTGTCCTTTAAGTTGGTCTATTGATCGATTAAAAAAGTTTTGTAGTTTTCTTTGAAAAAATTCATGGAAAAGGCCTTTTTTTGCGCTACAAGTGGGGGTAACGCCTTAATTACCACGGGCGTCTATGACAGAACAGTTCAAAACGGGGAGGAACACACATTCAAAGTTTCGTACGGGAACCAGATCAAAAACGGCCGTACAGAAGTTATGTTTGAAAACCCGACGGACACGGTCATGATCTTCGACGAAAACCAGATCAGGGTTATGAATGTAAAGATGGAAGGGGGAGAAACGGATAATACCTGCCTTAGCCCGGAACAAAAACACAAATTTTTGCTAGAAGCCGCGAAACCCGACCATCTCGGACCAGAGCAAAAGGGAAGTATCAGCGGTATTATCCTGAGCTACCAAGATATCTTTACATCTCCAGGTCAAGACTTACCCGCCGCACCACACGTAAAGCATAAGATCATACTAATTAATCATACACCGATCAACATTGGCAACTACAAGACAGCTCACGCCCACCGCGAAGAAATAAAGACTCAGCTAGCCGACATGCTGAAAAAGGGTATCATCCGGGAGTCCGATTCGCCATTCAACTCACCGGTCTGGGTCGTCCCAAAGAAACCTGGGCCGGGCGGAGAAAAGAAGTGGCGCATCGTTATCGACTTCCGGAAACTAAATAAAAATACGGTATTAGACGCCTATCCCATGTTCCGCATAGAGAATATCTTCGACTCACTCGGGAATCCAAAATTCTTCAGCGCCTTCGACCTAAAGGCTGGATTCCATCAAATCATGATGGACGAGGACTCGAAAAAGAATACAGGATTTTCAACCTTGGAAGGACACTTTGAATATGAACGAATGCCATTCGGTCTGAAAAACGCGCCAGCTACGTTCCAGAGGATGATGGATCAGTGCCTAGTCGGACTGAATCACAAAATCTGTTGGATCTACATGGACGACATCGTCATTTTCGGGGCAACGATCGGAATCTGGTTACCGTCTTCGAGAGTCGTCGAAAATGTGGACTGACACTGGAGCCGGAAAAGTGCAAGTATCTCCTACCGGTGGTCGAATATCTAGGACACATAATCACAGCAGACGGAGTCCAACCAAACCCCGCGAAAATCGAAGCCGTCAGAGATTTCCCGGTACCAACCAACCCAACAGAGGTCAAATCATTCGTGGGACTCGCAGGGTACTACCGACGGTTCATCAAGGACTTCGCGCACATCGCTCGACCTATGGTCGACCTCACGAAGAAGGACGCCCGGTTCAACTGGACCAACAAATGCCAGAAAGCATTCGAAGAACTGAAGTCGCACCTAATTACATCACCGACGCTTCGACGCCCGGACTTCACGAAGACGTTCACGCTCAGAACCGACGCCTCGGATCAGGGGTTAGGAGCGGTGCTTTCACAGGGAGGACACCCAGTATACTATATCTATCGTACTCTAAACCCCGCGGAGATGAATTACGGAACCTCCGAAAAAGAGATGCTGGTGATAGTCTGGTCAGTACAACGACTACGCCAATACCTTCTAGGGTACAAGTTCCTGATCCAGACCGATCACCGAGCTCTCGTCTGGATGGCCGACATAAAGGATCCGTCTTCACGAATCCTCAGATGGAGACTCCGCCTAGAAGAGTTCGACTTCGACATCCAATATAAAAAGGGATGTGAAAATCAAGCAACTGACGCGCTATCGCGAATACCGCGCGAACCAGGGGTCAATCGAGTATCGTGCTCAAAAGAAGAGGGAGGACCGGCGATACGCCAAATCCTTCGGCGCGTCGGAACTGTGAGGAAACCGGCCCCGAAACAAAAAAAAAATGTAGACGAGGCCCGCGGGTTGAACTCGACGACCTAGAAGATATCACGCAGCGAATTAACAATCTAGCCTTGCACCAAGGGAGGACAAACGAGCTGACCATACGATCAAACTATCCCAAGGACAAATCCCGATGGATTGTTCTCACTAAGCAAGAGCCCAAAGCACCAACACGGGACAAACGCGTGACGAAAGAAAGAAGACAAAGGCACGGAACGCTTTTTCAATATCAGGAGGACGCGTGGAAGCGGGGGCTATACCAGCTAATCCAAGGCCATATACAACAAGGAAGGAAACATTTTAAATTTCTTGCCTCCCCGAAGCAGTTCTCAATGACGCAGCTTGATGCTATCGAGAGAGAATTCCGCAAACTTGTTGCCGAATTCACCGACGCGGACTTCCGGCTCTGTCGGTCGGGAATTCCGGAGCCAGAGCCCGAGGAGTACGATAAACGAATACGAGAAGTACACAACGACCAAGTGGGACACCTCGGAGTGATGAAAACTCTCGAGAAATTGCAACGCAGAAGCTATTGGACCAATATGGAAGAATCGGTGCGGGAATTCGTAGCTAATTGCCCCATCTGTCAACAGTATAAGACTGACAGGAACCCACCAGTCCCCTCAGCAGTCCTGATGGATACAGCCAGCGAACCGAATGAGAAAACAGCTATTGATATTGTCGGACCCCTAACGACGTCAAGGAGGGAAAACGAGTACATCCTCTCTATCCAATGCACGCTGACGAAATTCGTGAGACTCATTCCTGTCCCCAACAAAAAGGCGTCAACAATCCTCACTGCCTTATTCAACGAATAGATTTGCATTTTTGGAGCGCCGAAGGTATTCCTTAGCTATAACGTAAAGGAGTTTAATAACAAGCTAATGACATACTTCGACGAGGTTATGGGGATCAAAGGAATACGAACGACGGTTTACCACCCGCAAGGGAACGGATGGATCGAAAGAATGCACGGGGTCCTGAAGGATTTAATCCGAACGCTGTGCACAAACAACATCACGACCTGGGATACGAAGATGAATGCAATTGCCTTTACGTATAACGATAGTTTCCATACCTCGATACAAGATACCCCATTCAACATCATGTTCATTCACTCATCCAATTACCCGAGCACAATCGAACAACTGAACACATCGAATCTCCAGCAGAGGTTCGACGAACTGAATCAGAAGCACTGGAATCAACTGTACCAAGCTAGGCCCCACCTGATGGTCGCCCGAGAAAAGAATCGAAAATACGTACCAGGCGCAACCCTATGCCCATATACGAGGAAAAGGATTGCATCCTTGTCCTGAACAAAGCACCGTCACACGGACTATCGGCCAAGTGGCCCGGACCGTACCACGTTATCAGCGTGAACCACGAAAAAAATCACGTGGTCTATCGGTACCCCACCAAGTCCGGGTCGCGAGTAAAGATGGCACACACCGGGAATACGAAACCATTCCGAAGACATTTTCAGGGTGATAGTGCAAGCGACGTAAGGCCGCGGCTTATAAAAATAATCGACTTGTCCGGAAAACATTCCCGAGTTGTTCAAGGGTAGGCCCAGCCCAAAACTTGACCTAAATATTGTTGGTTGCCCTTCCAGATGGAGTACAGACGGAAAAACGGACCTCCAACCACTACACTCGAGTTTAATACAAGAAGAACTCGGAGAAGTATACCTCTATTCCGAGACTTGGCGACTTATGTACGCAATCGACATCTCCCAACTGTCCTTGGCGTTCGAGGCTCTCTCCACCTTAATTCACCCTAAGGCTCATCCCTAAGGCCGTGCACGTGTCACCGGCAACCGACGCGTTATACGCCGCAACTATTGGAAGGTATTACGCCTTGGAAAGGGACATTGAAATTTTTGGCACCATATTTAACCGCCCACCGTCGATACCGCGGAAAACGAGGGGAATCCTTAACATTGTTGGGTCCATTCACAAATTCCTGTGGGGAACCCACGACAATACCGACCTTCAAACGATAAACACCAACATCACCAACGTCATCAACGCCACCAACGAAATTAACAAAGTAGTAAAGGAGCAAACATACATAATGGAGAAAACCATCTCCAAGAACGAAAATGAACTCAAACAACGGCTCGAGAAAATCGAGTATACGTTCAATAACGTGCGCACGGCCGTCGACGACATCGCTGGAGAACTGTACGTCGTCGATATAGCGCACCGTTTGGAAATGGAGATATGAGAACTGAACTACGTTCTCCGGACCATAATGACGGCTCTCGAAATGGGGAAACACGGTATCGTCCAACCCACCCTGTTAACCCCCATGGACCTCGATAGGGGTATGAAGAAATTCGAGGATATTCGCGGGCGGAACCCCCCCAAGGCCAGAAAACTGACTACCAGATGATAATTGACTTGTCGAAAGTGTCCATTATGACTCGGGACGAGCAGCTGATCTATGTAGTCAAAATCCCGTTCGTCGACGATGAGCCCTGGAAAATAGTAGCAAACACACCGGTTCCCATGGCTGTCAACGACACCTACGTGACCTTCAACCCTACGTTCGCTGAGCGAATCACGAGAACGATTGGAACGAAAACCATGGTCCGAAAATTTAACAAAGGAGCCATGAGATGCTGCCTTTATCAGACACGAGGACGCCGACGACTGCCATTCAACTGTCTTCCGGTTGAAGGAACTCAGGGTGATAAACACCAAGACCGCGCAGATGATCATACCACCTGAAGCCGGGAAGGAGTTCCCGATCACTCAACATTGTGGAATCGATTTCAGTAAAAGGAATTTATTTGCAATTCTTGGAATCTACGGTTACAGGAGAGAGTTACAAACGGCTTTTGGAAACAAAATCTTCGCTTATGCAAAAAAGAGGGGAGTGGTAAAAAGTTTTTACTTCATGCGAGATGGAGCGACGCCGCACCGGACTCATGAGGTGTTTGAAGCTATTCATCGCGTATATGGGACTTGAGTAATCGGTCTGGGGAACCCTAAATTTGCTCAAGGCGGACTAGAATGGCCTCCGTACTCACCGGACCTGAACCCTTGTGATTTTTTCTTGTGGGGTTACATTAAAGATCATTGTTACGCTAAAAACCCCAGCGCAGTAGAAGAACTGATCGCGGCTATCCAGGAAGTGGCTCGCGGCATTACGAACGATATGTTGGACACAGTTTTTCACATTTTTCAAAAGAAAATTGATTTTGGAGCACAATCTAACGGTTCGCACTTCGAAAATATCTATTATTAATCACTGTACTTTTTCGTTATTTTTATGATATGTAATAAATTGACATAAAAAATATTTGACTGGGTTTTATTTATGTGCGTTTAAAACTGCAGAGTTTCCTCTATTTAAAGCAATTTGGTTTTTCTGATTCTGTGCACGTGTTTCAAAATGACAGTCGATTAGTTTGAGCAACGTCCTATTGGACACCCTGTAGTATCACGGATCCATCTCTCCTGCGAATGACTGACAGCTGCGAAATACTGACGACCTATTCGCGGGTCGTTCTGCTTACGGAATTAAGGGAAACAGTCGCCACGGAAATCATCTTCAACATCTCGGGGTTCAATCTAACCTTCCCTGACAGACGGCCGATCGCAACCTTCAACCGGCAAATAAAGTTGGTCTCCTTAAACGAATACAGCACAAGCTTAAAGGAAATGAGAGAAATCTTGGAAGACCACCGCATCAAGATTTTGGTGAACAATTCCTGGGCTAGGGTAAAGGGAATAGCCCTTCCATCCCTCCAAGGGATTGCGTCACTGTGTCTCATCGGAGGACTGTTGGCCACTGTGTGGAAATTCGAATTGGTAACATGGTCGTATCAAGTTTGTTGTAGGAAAACAGCTATGCAGCAGGTCAAGGCCGAAAGACGGTTGGCCAAGCTCCAGAGGGCCAACCAGAAGTTGCTCTCCCGCACCCTGAAATCGAGGAACGAGGACGTACCTCAGTCTACTGGCGGGGGTGTTAGCCAGGACGCGGGTCCCTCGGTCGTGCTGGTAGACGTCGCCGCATCGCGAGGCGTGGGTCGAGGGGTCTCGGCACCCTCTTCTCACGAGACATGCCGCTCCGAAGGAATCTAGCGCAAATAGCGCTAAGCCCCGAAGCGCGTATCCTGATAGAGGCCCGGGATCTCCGCTACTCCTTATCCGCTCTATGTATTTGTCCTATAGCCGAAGCGATAACCTGAGCCTCGGCCCGGTCTGTCAGTATCGCTAATGGAAAAATACAGGGTATTACTTTTCCACCTTCCCGATCGAAGTGGTGGAAAACTAGCCCTCGATAATCGGAGGAACACCCACGTGGAAGGGGATCCAAGGGGAGGCGAGGAACACCTTCGTGAGAAGAAATGAGACAGTCAGGAAAGGACCGCGAAGACGGAAGGTTTTGGGACCGAGATACGCGTGTGTAACTCTACGCCTGCGAACCGCTGTGAATAGTAGAGTAGGAGCGCGTATCGTTACCGTAGAGTTCACTCTCCTGAAACGTAAACCAAGTTCTATTCTCCATATTATACCGACATATTTCTGTAACGAGCCAATTCTCCTTGTGTAATGAACAAGTATTTGTTAATTCAGCATACCCTTTCGACTATTCATTTGAAGTAGTCTGGCGATCCGCAACCCATCCATTGGTCCCATGGAACACAGTGTCAAATCGAAGACGTCCGCACGAGAGGAATATTTATAAAATGAGGATTCTATATGACGAATGAGGTCAAAGAAATGGATATTTGCGTGAATTAGACCACCGCGTGATTTCATTTGGACCAATTGCGAAACCGAGGAAGCGCAGTTCGACCTTAATCTCACGGCTTCTTCACACGCCGCGCAGAATTTATACCTTTTAAGGACCTGTTCACACAGATAACCTGGAACCACAATATAGTAAGTAAAGAGCATCGTTTTCAAAAGAAGTTCCCTGTCCCAAAGTGAAAAATCATTAATTAAACGGCTAACTGCTAATTTAGCTTCTAATTTAAGCTGGATAAGCAACGATAACAAGCCATG
Source organism: Ophion ellenae (assembly GCA_963210295.1). NCBI lineage: Eukaryota > Metazoa > Arthropoda > Insecta > Hymenoptera > Ichneumonidae > Ophion > Ophion ellenae. Next base: position 11,787,768 of record OY723392.1, read on the forward strand.
CAAGGGTTAGAATAGAATAACAAGCGTTATGATGAGTAAAACACAAACCTACGTTTTTGTATAATCGAAATGGACTTTGAGAAGAAACGTTGTTCAAATACAAAACCTGTCACTTAGTAGATGATACAATCGAGGATAGGGGAACGGGCATAATCATGTTCGGAGTTGTTATCGAGGATGTCGTCAGCCTCCCAATTATCGTATTCCAAGTTTGCATCGAGCTTCTGTTGAATTTTCTTCAGATATTCTGCACTTTTACCATCTCGTTTGCTTCCGTAAATTTTTTTCAGTTCGCTGATAGAGATCAGTGTCACCGGCCTTGTGTCAGTCGAAACCGTGCAATTACCATACTTCGGTGGTTTAATTACGCTGTACACGTACAACAGTTTATATAACTGTAGGAATGTCGGACAATTGGGATGGTCGTTGCAGCCCGCGCATTGGCGTATTGTGCCGAACAATTTCTAGAATAGGTAAATAATGGTTCACCGTAGAGCAGGTGAGCACTCGTTGAATAATATTTTTACAATACGATCAACAGGCACACCAATCGGTAAGGTAAATATAGATCACCTCCAAGTTATCCTGATTCAGTTTTCCAGTCAACAAGTATTCGAAGTGGTTTTGTCAATCAGGTAACGGCACAGGTCCATCGTCGGATGGAGGGATAATCGAAGTACTCGAGATGTTTCCGTTGTAAGATATTCGTCTCCGGTAATATCTCCTTTTTGAACTTCCGATTCCCATTCATCTAACCACCGCAATGAATCTTCGAGGAACTGTGAAGAATGGAGTGATGTAACAAATTATTTTAAAAAGTTAACAATAAAAAAAAGTTTACAAGTGTACCCTTAATTTTAACCTTAATCGTATAGTGCGGATTGAGTTTGTACCTTAAAGTCCTTAGAATGAGGCGTAAGACCGTGATTTGGCGATCTGCGATTCATTGCGTCAAACATATCATTAAAGCATTTGCAAAACGAAATAGTTTGTAATAACCATTGAGAGATCGCACCCGTGTGACAAATAGAATCGCAGCCCATCCGCAACGGAGTTGCTGAAAATCTATATAGTCATAAATTATATTTTACTGATTCGTACAATATACAACTACATGAATAAGTATCCTATTTTTTTGCATCACGCTAATGTACCTGAGTTGCCAATCTCACTCGCATTTTGGAAGTATTGTCGAGAACAACATGTCTGCTCGTTATTTTCGGACCAGCTCCGAAGTAGGTAGAATATTATTTGCAATTACATTTTTTTTATTTAGGTGCTCTCTGGTATTTCAAGGACATATTTTAATGCGTTTTTTTTTCAGGTGCTCTGGAATTCTAGAAAAGGTAATCTCTTTGTTATTGTAAACGTTATATTTCTAAGACTCTGATTGTTTTCCACGTCAAGCAGGATTCTAGGAAAGGTATGTATTTTTTTTAAATAATTTTATTCTTCAGGTCCTCACGGCTGATAGGAAAAGGTAAGTATATCATTATTAATTTTTTGTTTTTCAGTGCTGTGCAATTCCAAGGAAGGTATGTATTACTTGGCAATGAAAAAATGACTATTATCACGTCTCTTTGATTTTTTTCTAGATTGTTTGGGATTCTAGGAGACATTTTTTTGAACAATTTTTTCTTTTCATGTATTCTCGGATTACAGGCAAAGGTAAGTATTTTGTAATTGAGGCATTTCGTAACATTCTTTGGGATTGTCAACAGGGTATATTTTGGTTTTGAATTTTTGTCACATTTTTTTACGGAGTGTTATTTTCTGTTCAATGTCTGATTTCTAATATTTATTTTTATTATTTAATCGATTTAATGTCATTTAATAGCAAGGCATGTACCTATGATGACAGATATGCCCTATCATATTTCTTATTATCAACGCCACTAACAATACTCGGACTATAAATTGTCACGCTACTCATCCGCAGTTTTCGTTTGTTGTACAGCCGGTTTCGGACGTTCTTCATGACATGGCAAATTTCGAAAAAGGCAAAAACTTTCCGCTCGCTGTCCATGGGATGAGTGAACCAAGACTTGGTATTTTGCATTGTCTATCTGACACCCAAAAGCGATCACATCTTGGCGTTCGTTGCAGCACCGTCGGCAATAACACCGTGGATCATGGCTCCGCATCGTTCCATGTAGGCTATAGCTGTGACGACAATTTTTGCGAGATCTTCCCCTTTCACAGGATTTTTAGAAGCGAAAACTGCGATTGGCTGCGTATATGAACTAGCAAGCGGTCGAAACCAGTACCAGGCCGTGGGTTGCTTGCTCGCCAAGTTTGATGACTGTTGTCCGCCTTCGCCAAAGTCTGTTAATCCCAGGTATGTCAAATTTCTCGAACAAACTGCTACAGGCTTCCTGAGGTTAATCTCATCGAGAAGCAGTACCCTGTGACGTTGCAGTGGTGTTTTCGAGGCGAAATGTTTCTCGATGCTTTTAGCAAATTTCTCATCCGAGCCGCACTTCGCGTTAATTAGCGAGAAGTAGCTGCGGCTCGTCCTCGTACATGGAAACGGAAGAATATTGTTTTTACGCAAAAAATCGCAATAGCTCGGCGACCTGATGTTCATGAACATGCATAACATGATCCACTCCACGGTATAACGTCGACCTCTGTCGTCCGTTTTAGCTGCTGCTGCGATCAGAAATTAGTAGGGAGATGTACAACGCTCCCCTTTTCGGCGTGCCTAAGAAATGGCGATAAAACGCGGCGGCGAGTTCAGAAATATAATTTCGTAATCATCGCCTCTGTCAAGGTTGCAGATTCACTTGTAGCCGCGCGAGTCGTGATCACCGCTCAAGTCTGTATCGCAGTCAGCGTGAACACGAATGGGTAGCTGGGTGGGGGAAAAGTCTCCACCCCTCGCCAATCGTGCTCACTCGACAGGCGAACGGAGCGAGGTTTTCCGACGATCGAGCTCGACATATATATGTGGCCGTACTGCGGATTGGAATATACATTGAATCAATGGGTGTACTTCCGAAAAGCGGAAACCGAACTTTGACCAGAAATTTGGCATACATCTTCCTTTCAATATTACAAGATATCCCCTAAAGGGGTTTTTGGCGACTCGACAGAGTTTTCAAGATATCGATTTTTGAAAGTTATTTTTTTCATCGCGCGCCTACCATAACTATAGCTGACGGGCTCAGCTACGGCCATGCCTATATATCTTATCGCGCCTTCCGCTTTGTCCGGATCTTCATCGAGTTTGTTTAGAGAAACCCCCTCCAACGTTTCCACGACCGCCGCGCTTATGGTGTTAAACCTCGTATAGCGAATTCTCATTTTTACGGATACGTTGTAATGGCAGAGATTAGTAGGGAGATGTACAACGCTCCCCTTTTCGGCGTGTTTCGGAAATGCCGCTAAATAGCGGCGGCGGGTTCGGGAATATGATTTTGTGTGCATCGCCTCTGTCTGATTTTTATTTGTTTTTTTTTTCATCTTCAAAATGTTTTTTTAGCAATAATGCGTAATTTATTTATTCAAAGACATGAATTACCAAGATAAAATTACAAAAAAAGTTTCAAAAAAAAACAAATAAAAAAAATTCAAATTTTTAGGGTAGTTTCGGAAAAAATGTTTTTTCGTGTGTGGTAAGAAAGTGTATTTCAACGATTGAAGCTGCAAAAAAATTGAAAGTTCAAGATTTGTGTGAAGAGAACCAGTCGACAGTAGAGGGGTATATCAACAACAAAGGGGGTTGAGATTGCTAAAAAAAATCGACTAAATTTTTTTTGACAAGATGAGATCATCGTTAAGACGTGGAAGAAAATTGAATTTTTTTTATTTAAAAAAAAATGTTAATACATTTTTTTTTAATTTCGAAATTTTTTATTACATTTTTTTTCACATGTAAAAAAAATGTTTATTTCAAAAAAAAAAATTTTCACGTGATAACGATAATCTCCTCTTGTCAAAAAAAATGCTGTCGATTTTTTTACCAGTCTAACCACCTATGTTGTTGATATACTTCTTTCGACTGATTCTTTTCACACAAATCTTGAACTTTTAATTTTTTTGCACCTTCAATGGTTGAAATACACTTTCTTAACAAACACAAAAAACAGTTTTTTTGAAAACTACCCTAAAAATGTGAATTTTTTTTTCTTTGAATTTTTTTTTCTTGGTAGTTGTTGTGTTTGAAGGAATAAATTACGCATTATTGTTAAAAAGAACACATTTTGAAGATGAAAAAATAAATAAAAATCGAAAAATTGCTTGTTACGGTGATTTTTGACAGAATCGATGAATTTAATCCTTCGGGGTACTAAGAAAAAAAATCGCAGCGCTTTGCAACTTTGAGGATTTTTTGGGGACACTTCGAGGTTAGAACACTACCGACGATATCCTTCGTTCATGCATTATATCCAAAGTTATACTAAATTTTCCAAATATCCGTAAACTGCCAAATGTTCAACTTTTTTTCAGTCAACATCATCACTCCGAAAAAAATGTTTTATCAACAGCCCCTAATTGCATGTCATAGAGAATATTCTGCAGTTTCCGAAACCCTACTTTTATTTTCTGTACGATCATTAGTTCTCGAGTAATTGATTGTCAAATTTAAAATGAACTTTTTTGCTTTGATCGACGATTACTCCGCGCCAAATCATCGTACGGAGCTCGTTAAAAGGTCAAATTCAAGCTGATTAAATTGTCTAAAAGACTTTTATAGTCGTATGATGAAAAATATTCTTTGAAGTCGACTGACCATTTTAAAGCCGAGCAAAAATTTGGAAAAAAAAAATTCCGTTGGTTTTTGGATGAGTACAAGAAAACCGCCCACGCTAACAAATTTTACAGTCTAGATCTGAAAACTAGATGCTTGAAACTATAAATTCCATTTTTTAATTTTCTGTACGACTATTTTTCTCCGAGTTATCCCTTGTTCAAAATCAGCCAAAAATTTGGAATTTCTAAAATATCCCTTAATTTGTGTGAGTGGTGTATTTTATTTGTACATTTTATTATTGATTGTTTACAGTTACGAAGAAGAAATTTTGGGGCCGCAACAAAAAGAAAAGTGGTCGTCAGCAGCAGCCGCAGCGGCAAGAGGCGCCCGTGGGAGCCCGAGGGCGCGAGAAGGGCAGGCCATCAGTAGGTACACACATACATAGGTAGACGGCGACAGTGATGTCACAGGTGATGTGTAGTGGGTATCCCGCGGTGGCGCGTGGGGGAGTGCCTGGCGGTCGCGGTTGTGTCACTGTGGCACGTATGGGGAATTAGTGGTGGGGGGAGTCAGCGGTGTCGGAGGGGTGGGGGGATTGGGGGCTTTTCGGGAGCACGTGGCTAAGTGGGGGTGGTTTCGAGCTACTTTTCCGAAAAGACGGGCTCGTGGTGTCTTCTGTATATATCGAGGACCTGTTCACCGCTAGAGCAAGCGCGTGGGGGCTACGCCGCGTGGATCGTATGGGGGAGGAAGGTCTTTCACCGTGGGGATAGGGAGCTTCGGGCAAAGAAAAAAACGCGATGATTTACGTGAATACATGTATCGAAGTTTTTATTCAACATTTTGTCCGTTCGCACAGATTGTGTGTGTGTGTGTCTGTGTGTGCGTGCGTGCGTGTGCGCGCGCGCGTGTGTGTGTGTGTGTACATGCAGATGTGAAAGTCGGCGTCTATCACACCTACTTGAAAAATGAATGCAGCAGAAATGCTGGATGTGAAATAAAGTCCTTACCCATAAAACTTATTTTATGCAGCTGTAGTAACAAAGAGGCGCGCTCTTCCAAAATGTCACTACATTCGGGTTTTGTTTTCATTTTCACAGGTAACACCGAGGTATGATATATGCAAAATATGCGAGATATATGCAAAGTACTGGATAATGCATGGATGCCACCGCACGATTTTTTGTGTAAAAACCCCGATCCTCCACGCTTATACTCCCTTTTAACTGGTTCATTTCGTTTCCATGCCTCTCCACTATTCTTATAGTAATACAATATAAGAACATTATAGTGTGGAACTATAGTACACTCCTAAGATAGAGGAAAAATATGGGAAAAAGATTCCCGAATGAAAAGTACTTCTACCACCGCAGGCTTCACAGTACGAATCGAGCAGTCACTTTTGCCGACATCACCTCTTGGAACTTCCGTTGTCAACTTACATGAAAATGGCTGAAAAAATTCCACAATTTGAATAAAATCTGCGCGATCACGCCGCACTTATTAATTCCGTGGAAGAGTATACAGTATGGGAGCAACAATGTGATCAGTGTATGGAGTCGTTGGAAACGAAAAGCCGAATTAATCGACTACGATTATCACTCGGAAATCCGCAATCGTTGGTAGCAGGAATCGCTCTCTTAGAAGGTTTGAAGAATATTCTACGCAGACGATTTTACATGCGGGTGCGGGAACAGTGATCGTGGTTTGATCTGGCGAGAGATTGATACGGCGTTCGAAAATCGTGTCCTGACTGACATTGAACCTCGTCATATTCTCGAAGACGCATGTGATATGATGCTTTCACATGTGCAAGACATTACCAGCAAACAATGAAGTGTAAACGTGAATACAGTTTTCAATGGTGAATTTGAGGCAGGTGACAAACGCGCAAATAAAAGTATCAACACGAAAAACTTTGAACTTTTGACCACATGCAATTTACGTGGGTGGTATACACAACGAGTTGTCGAACCTACTCTGGTATCTTTCGAATGTTTTCAAAATCGTGATAGCGGATGGAGACTGTCGCGGATACTGAACATAACATTGAATATCAACAAATACAATCCAATGCGTGCCGGATGTCAAAGTGTTTTGTCGCGGGAAATAATCCTGAAGAAAGCGGTGGTAAATGTAAAGTCAAAGGATAACGCATGTTTCGCGTGGGCAATGGTGGCTGCTCTTTATCCAGTGGAAACAAACGTGCATCGAGTAACTTCATATCCACACTATTCAACTGTACTGCAGCTTCAGGGAATTGCTTTTCCGATGACTCTCAATCAAATAACGACATTCGAATCGCAAAATAATGTTTCGTTTAATGTATTTACAACGGAAAAGAAAGGCATCGTCCCAATTCGAATATGCGCCCAAAAATTGGTTAATCACGTCAATTTATTGTACGTGGAGGATTCGTCGGACCACAGCGTGGGTCACTTTGTATAGATAAAAAATGTATACCGGCTGGTGAGCACGCAGCTGAACAAAACAAACAGGAGAAAAACACACCTGCGATCGGTGAGTAACAAGAAGCATACTCGAGAATACACATATGAGCAAGTATGTACTTCGATAATATAATTCTTTCCGTCGTTATGTTATAGGTGTTTGCACTACTTTTACACGGATGCTAAATTACTATCGCACGAGATGGATTGTGGAAAATCAAACGACTGTGCCATTCGATTACCTGGTGAAACGGACAAATGGCTAGCGTTCGAAAACTTTCAACGAAAAGAGCGACTTCCATTTGTGATTTATGCGGAACTCGAGTGCGTTTTGGCAAATGTTGACAACAAAAATATACAGCAACAGCACGAAGTGTTTAGCGTAGCGTACAACGTGCATTGCTCGTATGATCATTCGGTATCGGGATTCTACTCGCTGCGCGATGCCAGTCGCATCCCATGGTAGTAGATGTACTAGGGGGGTTCTGACCCAAGGGGAGGTGGTGTGTCAAGAGTGGTGAAGCCAAGGTGGCGCCACTGTCGTGGGGAGGTCGCCGGGGCGCGTGTGACGTCACAGAGGGGCCTCTGCGGCGCGGGGGGGGGGGGGGGGGGGATGTGGTCCGTGGAGCGACTGGGGGGGGGGGAATCCGCCGTCGATCTGTGTGTGTGTGTGTGTGTGTGTGTGTGTGTGTGTGTGTGTGTGTAGGCCGATTCTAAAGCAGGGATCTCAGGGGGGAGCGGGCGGGGGAGTCGAGCGCCGGGAAGCCGAGGTATGCATGGCGGAGCGGGAGGGGATCCTGCATGCGGCATCCGAGTGCGGGGTTCCGGCGGAGGGAAAGGGGAGGGGTGTTAGAGAGTGGGGTGGCTAGTTTTTGGTGACGATGTCTTGCAGGCGATAGCTGGACCCGCGGGCAAGAGGGGAGAAGGGAGAGGGTTAATAAAACATACACTTTTTGTTATTATAACAATCACTTTTTATTTGAAATTGTGTGTGTGTGTGTGTGTGTGTGTGTGTGTGTGTGTGTGTGTGTATGTGTGTGTGTGGGTGTGTGTGTGTGTGTTCGCGCATGCGTTACAAAACGAGTCTCTATTCACAACCCGTGTCACCAAACTGAAACAAACAAGAAAAAATATTTATTTATTGTTAAGACTTTTTTTTAAATATTTTTTTTATATTCTTTACATAAACTTATTTCATTCTTATGATTCAATTCACAACACTCACAATGATTTTTGATCCAGTGCAGCTCAAACACGCGGATTTCGGCATAGCTTGGAATAAAGGCTCTCTGCAGTCCTTGCAAATTTGCCCTCAATGAATTTTAGTATTTCCACGGTGTGGACACGGACCTCACGCATTTCCGTAAAAACGTCTTGCATTGACGAAACACGATATGCAAAGCGAAATATCCATGTGCACGCCTTCATAAAACAGATGGTGCACGCAAACTTTATCCATATCGTTGAAACTATTTACGGTCACTCGATTTAAATAGCGTTCCGAGTATTCATAGTGTTCACCATCATCACTATCACTCGCATAAACTGAGTCATCCGAGATGACTTGATCGTCGTTATCGTCATGGTTGGCGTTGTCGACATCATAATCATCTTCATCGTCAGCGTCGTCGTAGACGTCGTCCTCAATGGCGATAACCTCAGGCTCTTCATCTTCAATGGCGATGACCTCAGGCTCTTCATCTTCAATAACGATGACCTAGGGCTCATCATCATCGTCCGGTTCGGCAACTCCATTGTTGACGTCCATGCGGCGTTCACTACCGTCATTGATTTCAACGACGTCACTATCATAATAGTGATATTCAGCTAAATATACATCGTCAACCACCATAATTTCGTCTTCACTATCCGAAATCACGATTTCTTCAGCCATTTTTAATCTTTCTCACGCTATCTTGTCGATGTACAGTCAAAAGTGCACTCTCCGGAGGTTCGAGACTATAATGATGAAAACTGCTGCGCCAAATGCGTTTTTTTGGGGAAGTGCATATTTTCGAATCCCTATAGGTTTTTTCTAGTATGGTGGGGATGCCTATCTGCTGTTCGATTTTTTCAACATAGTTTTAGTACGAGAGATGGAAAGCGCTTTCACACTTGAACATAGGCGAAATACGACAAAAAAAAACGTTGTCTCTTAAGAAGTTACGTAGAGGGCTAAGAAAAGGTGCATGAATTTATCCAGATGTTCTTCTTTTTTCAACTATCTGGACGCAGGCTCATGTCCGAGACACTGTTATACAGTGCAACGTTTCAACCACCTCGTCCGAAAGTCTCAATCTTTACGACTCTTTTTTTCATACGTCGAGCGCCAGGGACCGTCATACCCTATCGCTTCGCATGTGCAACTCGAGCCTCATCATTCCATAGGTCCACACTTGAAAACTCATAAGATTTTACGGCAGCATGCGACGATGACAGTGATCCGGGGAAAAAATTGCATTTCCATTTTACAGGGCTTTAGTTTTTCATCTCTGAATGTTAATATATACAGAGAGTGCAACGTCAAAACTTGATGCCGACACTTGAGATCATGCAGGTCTGGACAAGTTAGCCCCATGGTTAAGGATTTTTTCTTCGTTAACACCACTCTCCAAGCTATTAGATTTTTTTTTATTGCTCCGCTATTCAGAGCATATATGATAACGAGGTGTTTATTTTGAAAAACTATAAACTTTCGGAGATCTATGGATAAAGTTTGTCATACTCGTTTCAGTTCAACGGTATTGAATCTATCGAATATTGGATTCCAAATAACTATAGGTCAAATTAAAAAAAAAAAATTGTGCTTCAAAACAATTTATCCATTAATGTGTGTACCACCGAAGAAGACATTGCTCCGATACGCGTGGCTCAACATAAGAAGAAGAAAAGCATATCAATTTGCTATACCTACAAGATACTGAAGATAACAATGTATGACATAGATAAAGAACCTGTCATGCCTCGTGAGCGCAGAACAGAAGCAACCATTAAAATATATATATATATGCCATCGGTGTGTGAAGTTAACACAATTACTATATCGTCATATGTGCTAGACGAATTAAACAACAATCCATTATTTCGCAGGTGTCTGCATTACATTAGATCAACGGATAAACTGCAATCACATGAGATCGATTATGGAGCAATAAAGCACTGCGCCATCCGACTATCAAATGATACCAATAAGTGGCTCCAAATCATCAACTCCAATCGGAAAGCAACACATCCATTCACTGTAAATGCCTACTCAGAGTGTTTTTTTTTCACTAATTATATAGAGAAGATGAGAGTGTGCAACGACTGATGATAAGAACGTAGCAGAGGATATGTATGACTATCATGAAGTATTTACTATTGATTACCACATGTGTTTTTTTCATATGATGAATCGCTATCATAGTATCGATCACATCATGCCCAGTGACTGTGGGTCAAATTTTTTTTTTATTTGTGCTTCAAAAACAATTTATCCGTCAATATGTATACCATCAAAGAAGACATTGCTCCGATATGCGTGGCTCAACATATGAAGAAGAAAAGCATGTCAATTTGCTGCAAGATACCGAGGATAACAATGTATGACATTTCACATAGATCAAGAACCTGCCAAGCCTTGTGAGCGCAGGACTAAACAGAGACAGCCATCATATATATATATATATATATATATATATATATATATATATATATATATATATATATATATATATATATATATATATATATATATATATATATATATATATATTTATATTTATATATATATATACCATCGGTGTGTGAAGTTAACATAATTACTATATCGTTCTATAATTACTGTATCATAATTACTATATGTGCTAGACGAATCAAACAACAATCCATTATTTCGCAGGTGTCGGCATTACTTTAGATCAAAGGATAAACTCACATGAGATCGATTGTGGAACACTAAAGCACTGCCACATCCGACAGACAATGAACACCAATAAGTGGCTCCAAATCATCAACTCTAGTCGGAAAGCACGACATTCATTCATTGAAAATGCCTATTTGGAGTGTTTTTGACTAATGATAGAGAGAAGATGAGAGTGTGCACAGACTGATGAGAAGAACGTAGCAAAGGATATGTATCAATATCATGAAGTATTTACTATTGATAACCACATGTGCTTTTCATATGACGAATCGCTATCATAGTATCAATCACAGCGCTGATTCCATATCATGGTTTGTGGCAGAACTGGAAAAACTAGTGCTGTGCATAAAATACCTTTTCAACGAAAATTAATTCTCATCATGAGTTAATTCTAATCCGTTCACGCTATGGCAATAATTGTGTATTCAATCATCATCAACCAATAGAGGTAGAAGTTGAATTACTCAAGATACAATGGCGTATGCCCCACATAATATTAGATGAGATCAATAAATTATCACTACTTCGAACATTGATAAGTGGGCGATACTTGAATATGAGTTTTCGCTCCTGGGATCTATACGACTGTCCACCGCTTCAAAGCACAACGAAGCATTCATGGACCGTAAAAGCTGCCTCCCAACTAGAGAAATCAAAATATGTAATTGGTGCGGCGCAGACTGGTAAAAAAAATAATCTATGGCAAAGGACATTATATTATTCACCGACTACAAACTCACAAGTACTAAACTTTATCTCAAGTCAGCATTCTGTTCTAAAGATGACTCAAATTTGGACTTCAAAAAAGTTTCGGCATTTTGTTCAATATGTACTCTCGATTTCGTAAATATCATTATGACTGAAATAGTGATCGTTCTTTATTAACCATCGCCAAGTCTTAATGTAACTGCCCTCCCGCGGATGATGATTGGTCGCATCAAAACGAGCCTGTAAAAAATGGCTGGCATAGATGTGTGAATAGAGTTCGAATGCAAAGAAGATTCACCTTCGAATACAGCTGCATATTGATTTAATCTTACACGATCGCGTTGATGGATATTGTCCATTGACCGATATTATTCGTAAAATTGTATAGATCAGCAAAATTCCAAGAGATACGAAGCATCATGGTTGATTCGCAATCGTCATGGTCTAAAGTGGACCGATGGAAACGTTCTATACAGCGTGACTGAAGGTCTAATAACAGCTGCAGTTGAAGGTTAAACGGAAGATGACATGTGTCCAATCGTATATGTTAAGGGTAATGAAAAACGAAAATGGCTAGCTGATATACTAAATATGAAGAATGGGCTATTTATTGAGTCGTTGAATATAGACTTTGACGATATGGATGTCTCAAGTAAACTAGATGGAAGTTCTACTCTACGATGTGGAAAGCATACAAACAATTGTGCCTTACAAAATGTATTTAAAATCATTAAATGGTGGCTGAATTATAAAGATTCGTGCAAATAAAAGAAATGTAACATTATTTACTCATTATTCTCCTCACCCCGTACTCAGTTATGCCTGCATAATCTGATATCGGATCGTGCAACTGAATACAATATTACTTTCGAATGTGAAACTCAATTTTTTGTATGGAATTCGATGGAAAATAAATTAATATAATCGCTTAACGATGATTGAATACATTCATCGGTATTCGTTCGATAGATGTTCGTGAGCCGATTGTTGGAATTTTGCGAGGCATTTGAAAATTTTCGACAGTCGTTCGTGAGGCGTTCCAGAGCCTTCCGAAGACATTCATGAGATGTTCGAAAACATTCAAGAGACGTTCGAAAACATTTATAACACGTTGAAGACATGTATGAGGGGTTCAAAGAGTATCAAAAGACTTTCTACGACGTTCATGAGACGTCTGAAGCGTTCGTGAGACGTTCAAGAGACTTTCGACGGCTTTCATAATACGTTTTAAGATATTCATGAGGGGTTCGAAGACGCTTGAGAGAGACTTTCAAAGACATTCACGAGGGGTTCGAAGACGTTCAAGAGACTTTCGACGGCATTCATAATACGTTTAAAGACATTCATGAGGGGTTCGAAGATGCTTAAGAGACTTTCAAAGACATTCACAAGAGGTGCGAAGACGTTCAGAGATTTTCGAAGACATTCAAGAGATCTTTGACAATATTCATAATACGTTTAAAGACATCGACGAGGGGTTCGGCCATGTTTTAGAGACTTTCGAAGACATTCACGAGGGGTTTGAAGACGTTCAAGAAACATTCGAATACGATCTGGAGACTTTTGACGACATTCATAATACGTTTGAAGACATTCATGAGCGGTTCGAAGACGCTTGAGAGACTTTCAAAGACATTCACAAGAGGTGCGAAGACGTTTAGAGATTTCCGCAGAAATTCAAGAGATCTTTGACAATATTCATAATACGTTTGAAGACATTCATGAGGGGTTCGAAGACGCTTGAGAGACTTTCAAAGACATTCACGAGGGGTTCGAAGACGTTCAAGAGACTTTCGACGACATTCACAATACGTTTGAAGACATTCATGAGGGATTCGGAGACGCTTAAGAGACTTTCAAAGACATTCGCGATAGCTATGAAGACGTTCAAGAGGCTTTCGAAGACGTTTAGAGATCTTCGACGACATTCATAATACGATTGTCGGCGACATCCATAAATCGAACACTTTCATGACGCTTGAGTTTCGCTGGAATTGGTTGGGTTTGTTTGGGTGCGCACCCAAAGTTTGCAGTTTCGCTGGAATTGATTGGGTTTGTTTGGGTGCGCACCCAAACAAACCCAATGTCTTCAAACATGCATGAATGTCTTCAAACGTATTATGAGTGTCGTCAAAAGTCTCCAGATCGTATTCGAATGTTTCTTGAACGTCTTCAAACCCCTCGTGAATGTCTTCGAAAGTCTCTAAAACGTCGCCGAACCCCTCGTCGATGTCTTCACACGTATTATGAATATTGTCAAAGATCTCTTGAATGTCTTCGAAAATCTCTGAACGTCTTCGCACCACTTGTGAATGTCTTTGAAAGTCTCTTACGCATCTTCGAACCCATCATGAATGTCTTTAAACGTATTATGAATGCCGTCGAAAGTCTCTTGAACGTCTTCGAACCCCTCGTGAATGTCTTTGAAAGTCTCTCAAGCGTCTTCGTGCCACTCATGAATGTCTTCAATCGTATCATGAATGTCGTCAAAAGTCTCTTGAACGTATTCGAAAGTTTCTTGAACGTCTTCAAACCCGTCGTGAATGTCTTTGAAAGTCTCTAAAACGTCGTCGAACCCCTTGTCGATGTCTTCAAACGTATTATGAATATTGTCAAAGATGTCTTGGATGTCTTCGAAAATGTATGAACGTCTTCGCACCTCTTGTGAATGTCTTTGGAAGTCTCTTAAGCGTCTTCGATCCCCTCATGAATGTCTTCAAACGTATTATGAATGCCGTCGAAAGTCTCTTGAACGTCTTCGAACCCCTCGTGAATGTCTTTGAAAGTCTCTCTCAAGCCTCTTCGAACCCCTCATGAATGTCTTCAAACGTATTATGAATGCCGTCGAAAGTCTCTTGAACGTCTCACGAACGCTTCAGACGTCTCATGAACGTCGTAGAAAGTCTTTTGATACTCTTTGAACCCCTCATACATGTCTTCAACGTGTTATGAATGTTTTCGAACGTCTCTTGAATGTCTTCGAACATCTCATGAATGTCTTCGGAAGGCTCTGGAACGCCTCACGAACGACTGTCGAAAATTTTCAAATGCCTCGCAAAATTCCAACAATCGGCTCACGAACATCTATCGAACGAATAACGATGAATGTATTCAATCATCGTTAAGCAATTATATTAATTTATTTTCCATCAAATTCCATACAAAAAATTGAGTTTCACATTCGAAAGTAATATTGTATTCAGTTGCACAATCCGATATCAGATTATGCTGGCATAACTGAGTACGGGGTGAGGAGAATAATGAGTACATAATGTTACATTTCTTTTATTTGCACGAATCTTTATAATTCAGCCACCATTTAATGATTTTAAATACATTTTGTAAGGCACAATTGTTTGTATGCTTTCCACATCGTAGAGTAGAACTTCCATCTAGTTTACTTGAGACATCCATATCGTCAAAGTCTATATTCAACGACTCAATAAATAGCCCATTCTTCATATTTAGTATATCAGCTAGCCATTTTCGTTTGTCATTACCCTTAACATATACGATTGGACACATGTCATCTTCCGTTTAACCTTCAACTGCAGCTGTTATTAGACCTTCAGTCACGCTGTATAGAACGTTTCCATAGGTCCACTTTAGACCATGATGATTGCGAATCAACCATGATGCTTCGTATCTCTTGGAATTTTGCTGATCTATACAATTTTACGAATAATATCGGTCAATGGACAATATCCAACAACGCGATCGTGTAAGATTAAATCAATATGCAGCTGTATTCGAAAGTGAATCTTCTTTGCATTCGAACTCTATTCACACATCTACGCCAGCCATTTTTTACAGGCTCGTTTTGATGCGACCAATCATCATCCGCGGGAGGGCAGTTACATTAAGACTTGGCGATGGTTAATAAAGAACGATCACTATTTCAGTCATAATGATATTTACGAAATCGAGAGTACATATTGAACAAAATGCCGAAACTTTTTTGAAGTCCAAATTTGAGTCATCTTTAGACCAGAATGCTGACTTGAGATAAAGTTTAGTACTTGTGAGTTTGTAGTCGGTGAATAATATAATGTCCTTTGCCATAGATTATCTTTTTTACCAGTCTGCGCCGCACCAATTACATATTTTGATTTCTCTAGTTGGGAGGCAGCTTTTACGGTCCATGAATGCTTCGTTGTGCTTTGAAGCGGTGGACAGTCGTATAGATCCCAGGAGCGAAGACTCATATTCAAGTATCGCCCACTTTTCAATGTTCGAAGTAGTGATAATTTATTGATCTCATCTAATATTATGTGGGGCATACGCCATTCTATCTTGAGTAATTCAACTTCTACCTCTATTGGTTGATGATGATTATTGCCACGCTATGGCAATTATTGCCATAGCGTGAACGGATTAGAATTAACTCATGATGAGCATTAATTTTCGTTGAAAAGGTATTTTATGCACAGCACTAGTTTTTCCAGTTCTGCCACAAACCATGATATGGAATCAGCGCTGTGATTGATACTATGATAGCGATTCGTCATATGAAAAGCACATGTGGTTATCAATAGTAAATACTTCATGATATTGATACATATCCTTTGCTACGTTCTTCTCATCAGTCTTTGCACACTCTCATCTTCTCTCTATCATTAGTCAAAAACACTGCAAATAGGCATTTTCAATGAATGAATGTCGTGCTTTCCGACTAGATTTGATGATTTGGAGCCATTTATTGGTATTCATTGTCTGTCGGATGTGGCAGTGCTTTAGTGTTCCACAATCGATCTCATGTGAGTTTATCCTTTGATCTAAAGTAATGCCGACACCTGCGAAATAATGGATTGTTGTTTGATTCGTCTAGCACATATAGTAATTATGATACAGTAATTATAGAACGATATAGTAATTATGTTAACTTCACACACCGATGGTATATATATATATATATATATATATATATATATATATATATATATATATATATATATATATATATTTTTTTTTTTGATGGCTGTCTCTGTTTAGTCCTGCGCTCACAAGGCTTGGCAGGTTCTTGACCTATGTGAAATGTCATACATTGTTATCCTCGGTATCTTGTAGCAAATTGACATGCTTTTCTTCTTCATATGTTGAGCCACGCGTATCGGAGCAATGTCTTCTTTGATGGTATACATATTGACGGATAAAGTGTTTTTGAAGCACAATTAAAAAAAAAATTTGACCCATAGTCACTGGGCATGATGTGATCGATACTATGATAGCGATTCATCATATGAAAAAAAAACACATGTGGTAATCAATAGTAAATACTTCATGATATTCATACATATCCTCTGCTACGTTCTTATCATCAGTCGTTGCACACTCTCATCTTCTCTATATAATTAGTGAAAAAAAAACACTCTGAGTAGGCATTTACCGTGAATGGATGTGTTGCTTTCCGATTGGAGTTGATGATTTGGAGCCACTTATTGGTATCATTTGATAGTCGGATGGCGCAGTGCTTTATTGCTCCATAATCGATCTCATGTGATTGCAGTTTATCCGTTGATCTAATGTAATGCAGACACCTGCGAAATAATGGATTGTTGTTTAATTCATCTAGCACATATGACGATATAGTAATTGTGTTAACTTCACACACCGATGGCATATATATATATATATTTTAATGGTTGCTTCTGTTCTGCGCTCACGAGGCATGACAGGTTCTTTATCTATGTCATACATTGTTATCTTCGGTATCTTGTAGGTATAGCAAATTGATATGCTTTTCGTCTTCTTATGTTGAGCCACGCGTATCGGAGCAATGTCTTCTTCGGTGGTACACACATTAATGGATAAATTGTTTTGAAGCACAATTTTTTTTTTTAATTTGACCTATAGTTATTGGGAATCCAATATTCGATAGATTCAATACCGTTGATCTGAAACGAGTATGACAAACTTTATCCATAGATCTCCGAAAGTTTATAGTTTTTCAAAATAAACACCTCGTTATCATATATGCTCTGAATAGCGGAGCAATAAAAAAAAATCTAATAGCTTGGAGAGTGGTGTTAACGAAGAAAAAATCCTTAACCATGGGGCTAACTTGTCCAGACCTGCATGATCTCAAGTGTCGGCATCAAGGTTTGACGTTGCACTCTCTGTATATATTATCATTCAGAGATGAAAAACTAAAGCCCTGTAAAATGGAAATGCAATTTTTTCCCCAGATCACTGTCATCGTCGCATGCTGCCGTAAAATTTTATGAGTTTTCAAGTGTGGACCTATGGAATGATGAGGCTCGAGTTGCACATGCGAAGCGATAGGGTATGACGGACCCTGGCGCTCGACGTAAGAAAAAAAGAGTCGTAAAGATTGAGACTTTCGGACGAGGTGGTTGAAACGTTGTACTGTATAACAGTGTCTCGGACATGAGCCTCCGTCCAGATAGTTGAAAAAAGAAGAACATCTGGATAAATTCATGCACCTTTTCTTAGCCCTCTACGTAACTTCTTAAGAGACAACGTTTTTTTTGTCGGATTTCGCCTATGTTCAAGTGTGAAATCGCTTTCCATCTCTCGTACTAAAACTATGTTAAAAAAAAATCGAACAGCAGATAGGCATCCCCACCATACTAGAAAAAACCTATAGGGATTCGAAAATATGCACTTCCCCAAAAAAAGGCATTTGGGGCAGCAGTTTTCATCATTATAGTCTCGAACCTCCGGAGAGTGCACTTTTGACTGTACATCGACAAGATAGCGTGAGAAAGATTAAAAATGGCTGAAGAAATCGTGATTTCGGATAGTGAAGACGAAATTATGGTGGTTGACGATGTATATTTAGCTGAATATCACTATTATGATAGTGACGTCGTTGAAATCAATGACGGCAGTGAACGCCGCATGGACGTCAACAATGGAGTTGCCGAACCGGACGATGATGATGAGCCCGAGGTCATCGTTATTGAAGATGAAGAGCCTAAGGTCATCGCCATTGAAGATGAAGAGCCTGAGGTTATCGCCATTGAGGACGACGTCGACGACGACGCTGACGATGAAGATGATGGTGATGTCGACAACGCCAACCATGACGATAACGACGATCAAGTCATCTCGGATGACTCGGTTTATGCGAGTGATAGTGATGATGGTGAACACTATGAATACTCGGAACGCTATTTAAATCGAGTGACCGTAAATAGTTTCAACGATATGGATAAAGTTTGCGTGCACCATCTGTTTTATGAGGAGTGCACATGGATATTTCGCTTTGCATATCGTGTTTCGTCAATGAAAGACGTTTTTACGGAAATGCGTGAGGTCCGCGTCCACACCGTGGAAATACTAAAATTCATTGAGGGCAAATTTGCAAGGACTGCAGAGAGCCTTTATTCCAAGCGATGCCGAAATCCGCGTGTTTGAGCTGCACTGGATCAAAAATCATTGTGAGTGTTGTGAATTGAATCATAAGAATGAAATAAGTTTATGTAAAAAATATTTAAAAAATATTAAAAAAAAGTCTTAACAATAAATAAATATTTTTTCTTGTTTGTTTCAGTTTGGTGACACGGGTTGTGAATAGAGACTCGTTTTGTAACGCATGCGCGAACACACACACCCACCCACACACACACACACAATTACAAATAAAAAGTCATTGTAATAATAACAAAAACTGTATGTTTTATTACCCCTCTCCCTTCTCCCTTCTTGCCCGCGGGTCCAGCTATCGCCTGGAAGACATCGTCACCAAAAACTATCCTCCCCACTCTCTAACACCCCTCCCCTGTCCCTCCGCCGGAACCGCGCACTCGGATGCCGCATGCAGGATCCCCTCCCCCACCGCCATGCATACCACGGCTTCCCGGCGCTCGACTCCCCCGCACGCACGCACGTACGCACGCACGCACGCACGCACGCACGCACGCACGCACGCACGCACACATACACACACACACACACACACACACAGAGAGATCGATCCCCCCTGAGATCCCTGCTTTAGAATCGGCCTACACACACACACACACACACACACACACAGATCGACGGCGGATTCCCCCCCCCCCAGTCGCTCCACGGACCACATCCCCCCCCACCGCAGAGGCCCCTCTGTGACGTCACACGCGCCCCGGCGACCTCCCTACGACAGTGGCGCCACCTTGGCTTCACCACTCTCGACACACCACCTCCCCTTGGGTCAGAACCCCCCTAGTACATCTACTCATGGTTTGTTGAGAACCTTAAAAATTTCGCTTTGCGCATCAACGATATCCTATCGGATAGTGTTCCCGTGGTACTTCTAACTCCGGATGAGCGGGCAAAATTTCGAAGCGCTGCTCAGTGCCATATATGTCAAAAACCATTTGCCGAAGACGACATACGTGTTCGTGATCATTGCCTTTTGACCGGACGTTATAGAGGTCCCGCCCATTCTAACAGCAATTTCAATTACCAGCGGTATTTTTTCATTCCCGTATTTTTTCATAATTTGTCCGGCTATGGTGCATAGCTCATCATCGAGGAACTAGCCACAGCATTCAAGGGGAAAACCACTATGCTGCCCATAACTAAAGAGGAATACATTTCTTTTACAAAACCATTTCGAACGGCAGACAAGTCACATTCGATTCAATTACGCTTCATCGATGCATACAAATTTCTCAATGCAAGTCTGGATGAACTGGCCTCATTTTTGACAATGGACAAACTAAAAATTTTACGTTCGGAATTTCGTGACATAACGAGCGATAGTTTCATCCTATTAACTCGAAAGGGCGTCTTCCCCAATGAATATATCGATAGTGTAAACCGATTGAAAGACTATCACCTACCACCACGAGACGCATTCTACAGTATCTTGACTATGGGAACGGTTTTCTATTCAAACGTTAGGTGAATATAGTGTCTTGTATTTGGAGACCGAAGTTTTGTTGCTGGCCGACGTTTTTGAGAACTTTCGCAATAGCTGTATGGAGACTTACAGGCTCGACCCCGCTTATTACTATACTCTCCCCGGCTATACATGGGATGCAATGTTGAAACATACATGCGTTAACTTCGAATTGTTCACCGACATTGACATGGTATTATTCGTTGAACGGGGTATGCGCGGTGGCCTGAGTCGGTGCTCAAATAGGTATGCGCGCGCCAATAACAAATACATGGAATCATTCGATCCATCAAGGTCCTCATTATACTGGATGTATTTTGATGTGAATATTTCGTATGGATGGGCAATGAGTCGACCATTGCCCTATGCTGATTTTCGATGGGTCGATGAGTTGTCGACATTCGATTCATTATCTATCGCGCTAGATTCACAAACCGGTTACATTTTTTATGTTGACTTAGAGTACCCGGAATGTCTACACGATGCACACACGGACTTACCGTTTTGTTCAACACATGGTAAACTACCTGGTGGACAATGCGAAAAACTCCTTGCAACCGTGCACAACGAGGAATGGTATGTTATTTATTATCGCAATCTGCAGCAGTGTGTACGGCACGGTCTCAAAATCACAAAAAATCATAGAATACTCCAATTCTCCCAATCACCCTGGCTACGAACATATATCGAGCTGAACGCGCAGTTCCGAACACAAGCAAAGAATAATTATGAAAAAAATCTCTATGAATTGATGAATAATGTGGTGTTTGGGAAATCAATAGAAAATGTGCGCAATCACGTAGACGTCAAGGTTTTACCACGGTGGGAGGGCAGGTACGGTGCAGAGGCAATGAGTGCAAAACCAAATTTTCATAGCCGGAGTGTTTTTTCAGAAAACGTTATTGCTGTCGAATTACGCAAACTCGAGGTGAAATTCAATAATATGTGGGTATGTGCATACTCGACATATCGAAGACATGCTTATATGACTTTCATCATGAGTACATGGTGCCTCTGTATAAAGAAAAATGTACAGTATTGTACACCGATACGGATAGTCTAATATACAACATTGAGTGTGAGGATGTGTATGACTACACGAAGCGTAATATCCATCGTTTCGATACGAGCGAGTACCCGGCGAGCAATGGGTACGATATACCGCTTGTCAACAAAAATGCTCCCGGACTTATGAAAGACGAAAATAATGGTCGGATAATGACGGAATTTGTCGGGCTTAAAGCAAAAATGTATACAGCGCGAGTCGATGGTAAAGACGTTACGAAGAAAGTGAAGCGCGATAAGAGTCGCGCTTCACTTTCTCGACCATCGGGTCGAGAAAGATCTCCTTCGAGGATTACACAAATGCTTATATGACCAGATCGAAATGATTAGTCAGCAAGCATGCATGCGATCGATGTTGCATGAAGTGTACACCACCAACGAGACAAAAATCGCGGTACATGAGCGCCCAGGCACAAGGTCCTCGAGAGACAGGAGAACACACCGCTTCGCGTCTATGTAAAAGTTCTCGAGCGCATCGAACGAACGAACGATCGAACGAACGCAACAAACGAACGATGGAGCGAACGGGCGCAGCGGGTTAACGAACAAAAGATCGAGCGAACGAACGAGCGAACGCATCTAACGAACGAACGTGCAAAGAAATTTTGTTTTTCGATATATGGTTTTTTCAACGAACAAAGAGAGTTTTGTCGTGAAAATCAACACCACTACTTTGGACTGAGGTGTTCGTTCGTTCGTAACAAACGAAAGATCAAACGAGGGTAATGAACGATGAAAGGAACGATCGAACGAGCGCAACGAACGAACGATCGAACGATCGAGTGAACGGAACGAACGAATGACCCAAAGAGAACACCGATTTTGATTTCGATTCCTTTTATGTCGATTTTGATTTTTTTTTACGATATTCTATTACGATAGCCGTTTTTTATTTCGTTTTTCATTTTTTAACTTTTCATTTCAACTTTTATTTTCGAAAAGAATATAGCTTGAGAACATTCATTTGAATTTTCATTTCAATGACGATTTAGATTTTTTAATTTTTATTTCAATGTCAATTTCTATATCTGGTTTTTTAATTCTATTTTGAATTCGTTTCATAAAAATGAACGAACGAACGCACCGAAGGATAGAACGATCGCAACGAACGAATAAACGAACGAGTGGATGAACACAAGCTTCTTTTGCATATGAAAATGCAGTGATTGAACGAAGGAATTAGACAACGAAAGATCGAACAAGCGTAATAAACGTTGGAACGAACGATTGAATGAGCGCTAGGAACGAAAGATCGAGCGAACGCAACGAACGCACGAGCGATTAAACGAACGATCGAGCGCACGAACGAACGATCGAACTGACGCAACGGGTTAACGAACGAAAGATCGAGCGAACGCATCGAACGAACGAACGTGTGAACGCATTGAACGATCGAACGAACCAACGAACACAAGGTTCTTTTACATATCAAACAGCAGGGATTACGCGAAGAATTTTATTTTCCATTGTTCGAGCACCGCGCTAATTTATTCTCTGCGATGATGGTGAGGAAAGCAGTGAGTGCGACTGTATGATGAGTCGGTTCTCCAGTGAAGCGATTAACATTCGACTTGTCAAGCGCGAATGAACTATCGAACGAGCGCAACGAACGAACGAACGATCGAGCGAACGGGCGCAACGGGTTAACGAACGAAAGATCGAGCAAACGCATCAACCGAATGAACGTGCGAACGCATCGAATGATCAAACGAACCAACGACCGCAAGGTTCTTTTTCATGTCAAAGAGCAGGGATTGCGCAAAGAAATTTTATTTTTCGATATATGGTTTTTTCAACGAACATAGAGAGTTTTGTCCTGAAAATCAACACCACTACTTTGGACTGAGGTGTTCGTTCGTTCGTAACAAACGAAAGATCAAACGAGCGTAATGAACGATGAAACGAGCGATCGAACGAGCGCAACGAACGAACGATCGAGTGAACGCATCAAACGAACGAACGTGTGAACGCATTGAACGATCGAACGAACCAACGAACACCGCAGTCCTGAGTAGTGGTATCGATTGTCAGGAATACACATGTTCGTTGAAAAACCATACATCGAAAAAAAATTCGTCGCGTCATCCCTGCTGTTTGATATGTAAAAGAACCTTGTGTTCGTTGGTTCGTTCGATCGTTCAATGCGTTCACACGTTCGTTCGTTTGATGCGTTCGCTCGATCTTTCGTTAACCCGTTGCGTCCGTTCGATCGTTCGTTCCGTTCACTCGATCGTTCGTTCGTTGCGCTCGTTCGATCGCTCGTTTCATCGTTCATTACCCTCGTTTGATCTTTCGTTTGTTACGAACGAACGAACACCTCAGTCCAAAGTAGTGGTGTTGATTTTCAGGACAAAACTCTCTATGTTCGTTGAAAAAACCATACATCGAAAAACAAAATTTCTTTGCGCAATCCCTGCTCTTTGACATGAAAAAGAACCTTGCGGTCGTTGGTTCGTGTGAACGTTCAATACGTTCGCACGTTCATTCGTTTGATGCGTTTGCTCGATCTTTCGTTCGTTAACCCGTTACGCCCGTTCGCTCGATCGTTCGTTCGTTGCGTTCGCTCGATCGTTCGTTGCGCTCGTTCGATCGCTCATTTGCGCTTGACGAGTCGAATGGTAATCGCTTCACTGGAGACCCGACTCATCATACAGTCGCACTCACTGCTTTCCTCACCATCATCGCAGAGAATAAATTATCGCGGTGCTCGAACAATGGAAAATAAAATTCTTCGCGTAATCCCTGCTGTTTGATATGTAAAAGAACCTTGTGTTCGTTGGTTAGTTCGATCGTTCAATGCGTTCACACGTTCGTTCGTTCGATGCGTTCGCTCGATCGTTCGTTCGTGCGCTCGATCGTTCGTTTAATCGCTCGTGCGTTCAGTGCGTTCGCTCGATCTTTCGTTCGTAGCGCTCATTCGATCGTTCGTTCCAACGTTTATTATGCTTGTTCAATCTTTCGTTGTCTAATTCCTTCGTTCAATCACTGCATTTTCATATGCAAAAGAAGCTTTTGTTCATCTACTCGTTCGTTTATTCGTTCGTTGCGATCGTTCTATCCTTCGGTGCGTTCGTTCGTTCATTTTTATGAATCGAATTCAAAATAGAATTAAAAAACCAGATATAGAAATTGACATTGAAATAAAAATTGAAAAATCGAAATCGTCATTGAAATGAAAATTCAAATGAATGTTCTCAAGCTATATTCTTTTGGAAAATAAAAGTTGAAATGAAAAGTTAAAAAATGAAAAACGAAATAAAAAACGGCTATCGTAATAAAAAATCGTAAAAAAAATCGAAATCGACATAAAAGGAATGGAAATCAAAATCGGTGTTCTCTTTGGGTCATTCGGTTATTCCGTTTACTCGATCGTTCGATCGTTGGTTCGTTGCGCTGGTTCGATCGTTCCTTTCATCGTTCATTACCCTCGTTTGATCTTTCGGTTGTTACGAACGAACGAACACCTCAGTCCAAAGTAGTGGTGTTGATTTTCACGACAAAACTCTGTATGTTCGTTGAAAAAACCATATATGGAAAAACAAAATTTCTTTGCGCAATCCCTGCTGTTTGACATGGAAAAGAACCTTGCGTTCGTTGGTTCGTTCGATCGTTCAATGCGATCGCACGTTCGTTCGTTAGATGCGTTCGTTCGTTCGTTCGCTCGATCTTTTGTTCGTTAACCCGTTGCGCCCGTTCGCTCCATCGTTCGTTTGTTGCGTTCGCTCGATCGTTCGTTCGTTCGTTGCGCTCGAGAACTTTTACATAGACGCGAAGCGGTGTGTTCTCCTGTCTCTCGAGGAGCTTGTGCCTGGGCGCTCATGTACCCTTGTGATACCGGGTACGTGTGCAGTGTATCGTGGTGAGGTGATTTTTGTCTCGTTGGTGGTGTACACTTCATGCAACATCGATCGCATGCATGCTTGCTGACTAATCATTTCGATTTGGTCATATAAGCATTTGTGTAATCCTCGAAGGAGATCTTTCTCGACCCGATGGTCGAGAAAGTGAAGCGCGACTCTTATCGCGCTTCACTTTCTTCGTAACGTCTTTACCATCGACTCGCGCTGTATACATTTTTGCTCTAAGCCCGACAAATTCCGTCATTATCCGACCATTATTTTCGTCTTTCATAAGTCCAGAAGCATTTTTGTTGGCAAGCGGTATATCATACCCATTGCTCGCCGGGTACTCGTTCGTATCGAAACGATGGATATTACGCTTCGTGTAGTCATACACATCCTCACACCCAATGTTGTATATTAGACTGTCCGTATCGGTGTACAATACCGTACATTTTTCTTTATACAGAGGCACCATGTACTCATGATGAAAGTCATATAAGCATGTCTTCGATATGTCGAGTATGCACATACCCACATATTATTGAATTTCACCTCGAGTTTGCATAATTCGACAGCAATAAGCTTTTCTGAAAAAACACTCCGGCTATGAAAATTTGGTTTTGCAATCATTGCCTCTGCACCGTACCTGCCCTCCCACCGTGGTAAAACTTTGACGTCTACGTGATTGCGCACATTTTCTATTGATTTCCCAAACACCGCATTATTCATCAATTTATAGAGATTTTTTTTCAAAATTATTCTTTGCATGTGTTCGGAACTGCTCGTTCAGCTCGATATATGTTCGTAGCCAGGGTGATTGGGAGAATTGGAGTATTCTATGAATTTTTGTGATTTTGAGACCGTGCCGTACACACTGCTGCAGATTGCGATAATAAATAACATACCGTTCCCCGTTGTGCACGGTTGCAAGGAGTTTTTCCTATTGTCCACCAGGTAGTTTTCCATGTGTTGAACAAAACGGTAAGTCCGTGTGTGCATCGTGTAGACATTCCGGGTACTCTAAGTCAACGTAAAAAATGTAACCGGTTTGTGAATCTAGCGCGATAGATAATAAATCGAATGTCGACAACTCATCGACCCATCGAAAATCAGCATAGGGCAATGGTCGACACATTGCCCATCCATACGAATTATTCACATCGAAATACATCAAGTATAATAAGGACCTTGATGGATCGAATGATTCCATGTATTTGTTATTGGCGTGCGCATACCTATTTGAGCACCGACTCAGGCCACCGCGCATACCCCGTTCAACAAATAATACCATGTCAATGTCGGTGAACAATTCGAAGTTAACGCATGTATGTTTCAACATTGCATCCCATGTATAGCCGGGGAGAGTATAGTAATAAGCGGGGTCGAGCCTGTAAGTCTCCATACAGCTATTGCGAAAGTTCTAAAAAACGTCGGCCAGCAACAAAACTTCGGTCTCCAAATACAAGTCACTATATTCACCTAACATTTGAATAGAAAACCGTTCCCATAGTCAAAGTACTGTAGAATGCGTCTCGTGGTGGTAGGTGGTAGTCTTTCAATCGGTTTACACTATCGATATATTCATTGGGGAAGACGCCCTTTCGAGTTAATAGGATGAAACTATCGCTTGTTATGTCACGAAATTGCGAACGTAAAATTTTTAGTTTGTCCATTGTCAAAAATGAGGCCAGTTCATCCAGACTTGCATTGAGAAATTTGTATGCATCGACGAAGCGTAATTGAATCGAATGTGACTTGTCTGCCGTTCGAAATGTTTTTGTAAAAGAAATGTATTCCTCTTTAGTTATGGGCAGCATAGTGGTTTTCCCCTCGAATGCTGTGGCTAGTTCCTCGATGATGAGCTATGCACCATAGCCGGACAAATTATGAAAAAATACGGTAATGAAAAAATACCGCTGGTAATTGAAATTGCAGTTAGAATGGGCGGGACCTCTATAACGTCCGGTCAAAAGGCAATGATCACGATCACGTATATCGTCTTCGGCAAATGGTTTTTGACATATATGGCACTGAGCAGCGCTTCGAAATTTTGCCCGTTCATCCGGAGTTAGAAGTACCACGGGAACACTATCCGATAGGATATCGTTGATGCGCAAAGCTAAATTTTTAAGGTTCTCAACAAACCATGGGATGCGATTGGCATCGCGCAGCGAGTAGAATCCCGATACCGAATGATCATACGAGCAATGCACGTTGTACGCTACGCTAAACACTTCGTGCTGTTGCTGTATATTTTTGTTGTCAACATTTGCCAAAACGCACTCGAGATCCGCATAAATCACAAATGGAAGTCGCTCTTTTCGTTGAAAGTTTTCGAAAGCTA
Source organism: Ophion ellenae (assembly GCA_963210295.1). Lineage (NCBI taxonomy): Eukaryota > Metazoa > Arthropoda > Insecta > Hymenoptera > Ichneumonidae > Ophion > Ophion ellenae. The sequence continues at coordinate 11,815,628 of OY723392.1, forward strand.
GCCATTTGTCCGTTTCACCAGGTAATCGAATGGCACAGTCGTTTGATTTTCCACAATCCATCTCGTGCGATCGTAATTTAGCATCCGTGTAAAAGTAGTGCAAACACCTATAACAAAACGACGGAAAGAGTTATATTATCGAAGTACATACTTGCTCATATGTGTATTCTCGAGTATGCTTCTTGTTACTCACCGATCGCAGGTGTGTTTTTCTCCTGTTTGTTTTGTTCAGCTGCGTGCTCACCAGCCGGTATAAATTTTTATCCATACAAAGTGACCCACGCTGTGGTCCGACGAATCCTCCACGTACAATAAATTGACGTGATTAACCAATTTTTGGGCGCATATTCGAATTGGGACGATGCCTTTCTTTTCCGTTGTCAATACATTAAACGAAACATTATTTTGCGATTCGAATGTCGTTATTTGATTGAGAGTCATCGGAAAAGCAATTCCCTGAAGCTGCAGTACAGTTGAATAGTGTGGATATGAAGTTACTCGATGCACGTTTGTTTCCACTGAATAAAGAGCAGCCACCATTGTCCACGCGAAACATGCGTTATCCTTTGACTTTACATTTACCACCGCTTTCTTCAGGATTATTTCCCGCAACAAAACACTTTGACATCCGGCACGCATTGGATTGTATTTGTTGATATTCAATGTTATGTTCAGTATCCGCGACAATCTCCATCCGCTATCACGATTTTGAAAATATTCGAAAGATACCAGAGTAGGTTCGACAACTCGTTGTGTATACCACCCACGTAAATTGCATGTGGTCAAAAGTTCGAAGTTTTTCGTGTTGATACTTTTATTTGCGCGTTTGTCACCTGCCTCAAATTCACCATTGAAAACTGTATTCACGTTTACACTTAATTGTTTGCTGGTAATGTCTTGCACATGTGAAAGCATCATATCACATGCGTCTTCGAGAATATGACGAGGTTCAATATGGTTGTTATTGATGACGCAGCCAGTCAGGACACGATTTTCGAACGCCGTATCAATCTCTCGCCAGATCAATCCACGATCACTGTTCCCGCACCCGCATGTAAAATCTTCTGCGTAGAATATTCTTCAACCCTTCTAAGATAGCGATTCCTGCTACCAACGATTGCGGATTTCCGAGTGATAATCGTAGTCGATTAATTCGGCTTTTCGTTTCCAACGACTCCATAAACTGATCACATTGTTGCTCCCATACTGTATACTCTTCCACGGAATTAATACATGCGGCTTGATCGCGCAGACTTTATTCAAATTGTGGAATTTTCTCAGCCATTTTCATGGAAGTTGACAACGGAAGTTCCAAGAGGTTGTCACGTCCCGTAACATTTTTTTTGTTTAATATAAATATAATTATTTTCCTACGACTCTGTGCCTCGTGTCTCTGTGCGGTGTCCGGTGCGAAACGCCGACAGTAGGACCGGATGTACCCGATCGAATTCCGCTGATCGAGCATCGCCTGATCCGCGGGGTTCGACCTTGGGACTCCGGGAGCGAACAAGTTTCCGTGGACGTTGCCAAAAGCCCCACCAGGCCAATGGCGACCGAGCTAACGTCGGTCCGGTGGCGGTACGTATGATTAGTTCCGATTTGTCCACGGTTCGCTCCTGGAGTCGGGGAAAACTCCTAGTAACAGCAGTCCTCGCGGCGGTGTAATAAGTCCAGGCTAGCAACCCGGCGGACCCGCACAGAGACGTCAGTCTTTACTAGTAACATCCTAGTAGCAACGGAGCTCGCGGCGGTGTAATAAGTCCAGGCTAGCAACCCGGCGGACCCGCACAGAGGCGTCAGTCTACTAATTACTATTTATTTTAACTTCCATTACTTCATTACCCAAAATAACCTTCGAATCAGTGATAAAGGTGCGGGGCCTACATTCAAGCCCCGAACAAAATAGAGGACCCATAAGTTCAACGTGCGGTGTGCGGGAGAGAAACGCGGGGAGAATTGTCCCCGCGGAAGAGTGTGCTTGACCGAGAGTGAGAGAGCGACGCGGGGGAAACTGTCCCCGCGCAAAGGCGTGATTACCCACGGAACGTTGTAAGTAGAATTAACGTAATATAATAAAGTAATCATTTATAACCATTTACCCCTAGATAGCATTCGTTAGAATTTGTTTCCCCACTCCCATTTCCACAGGAGAGTGTGCCGGGCCCGTATGGGACGTGCGGCTATCCCTTCTACTAAAAAGAAATTATATTAAAGAACCCAAAGGTAAAATAAACGTAAAATAAAATCGTCCCTTCTGGACGTAACAAATTGGTGGCAGCGGTGGGATACCCGCCGTACCGTGCACTCTCAGTGGAAATTGGAAAATAGGAAGGTCGGAAATTATATCCCTTAAGTTATAGAAATTTCAAATTTGTATTTACGGTGAATTCGTGAACTGAGTGACGAATTTTCCATCCTCTCCGTATAGAAAAAAAAACACAAACAAACAAATATATATATAATATATATAATAATAATTAATCAAAATGGTCGACGATATTCGCGATGGCAATCTCGGGACCGGCGCGGGACCCATTCGTGCGGGACCTGACGGCTCGCTTAACGAAACCGTAACGCCCGCCGACCTATCGGTCATACTTAGTGGCATCAACCTGACCAACAGATTGGTGTCGATACCGGAATTCGATGGGACCTCAATTCCCCTCGGTGATTATTTACAAAACATCCAGAATGCAGCTGCATTCGTACCCCCGTATCAAATGCCCGAATTTGTGACCGGGGTACTAAGTAGATTACGTGGCGAGGCGCGTACCTGTGTCCAGGGTCAAAATATTCGATCAGTCAGAGAACTAACAACCGCGTTGCAAGACGGGTTAACTCACCGTCGAAATTTCAATTCATGTTTTGGTAGACTCTATGGGTTGCGTCTAAAACAAGGTGAAACACCCCGGTGCTTATATCTCCGAATTCTCCGGCTAATAAGCGTTGCTCGAATAGCCTGGAAGGAAGAATTAGGCTGTGAGGCCTCTGGGATGAAGATCGATCCGATCGCGACTCTAGCCCTTGAATCTTTCCGTCAAGCGTTACCCTCGCGACTGAATGAATTACTTTACATCGCGAAACCAAAATCTCTCAGGGAGGCGCTTGAGATGGTAGAGGATCTATTCCCCGATTCGTTAGTCGGGGCGGTAGAATCAAAGGGTGAAGAACAACCGTGGACCCCCGTCGGCGACGCCCTCGCGTTAGTCGCCAAAACGGAGGCAAAGCGAAGAGATTCGCGTTCGCCTTCCCCCACGTCCCGTCCTGAATCGGAACGAGAACTGCGAAAAGAGCCAGCACCGCGATTCAGTAGTCCTAGTAGGTCAGAATATTTTAGACCCTCGGGAATATCGAAACACCGCGACGATTCGCCTGCCAGATCAAATCGACCGAGGTCACCCGATGACCGAGGTGGATGTGAACGACGTTATTGTTGTTTGCGCGGTTCGGGTTGCGGACGTTGCCCTTGGAACCAGCGGACCCCTACTCAATATCGAAAAGCGGGTGGCTGTAACCACCAGTACTGCTGTGCCTATACAGGTGGGTGCAATTGCTGTCCTTGGACCGTCACCGCTCAGAGATATACCCGCGGCGAGCGCTCAACATCATCGGCCGTCGCGGACCAGCGCAGTTCGAGACCCCAGAGTCCCGAGCCTTTAAACTCGAAGGGGGCTCGTCGTCCGGGCACGGCGAGCCAGCCTCCTTTCCCTACCAACGAAAAACGCGTAGTAAAATTTCAGGACAGACATCAAGAGGGAAATATCCTCAATCCGGCTCCAAAAACGAGATAAAAGATTCCTCATCAGAAAACGAGGACGAAGTAGAGTCTCCGGTTGTTACACTATCTGCGCCGGAGCTTGTCAATGGAGTCCAGAAATTTTATTGTGATTCCGGGTCGAGTTTAAATTTCATCAAAGTTCGTGCCCTCCGTGATAACCTCACGTATGACCCCGCAAAATCGCGTGAATATGTCGGTCCTACGAACGAAAAGGCGTGGTCAATGGGGACGGTAAAATTAACGATAAATGATCAACCCCATACCTTTCACGTTGTCGAGGAATTCGTGACAGAAAGCAACGGACTGCTCGGTAGACCTTTTATGCGCCGCGAAAAGGCCGAACTATCGTTTCTTCATAACGCTCTCGTGATGACGAGTGATCCTATTCGTCCCCGACCGTTTTTAAGAAGCGGCACGCCGCAAACGATCCCCGCGCCGAGTAAGAAAATTTTTACCATCAAAGCTCGGACACGGAAACCCTTGCCAGTCGCAGTCACGAATCCGGACCTTCGTGAGGGTTATTTGCCACGAATTGAGACTGAACCAGGGTTATACATCGGCAACGCTGTGGTATCCCAAAAGAACGGAATATGTCATGTTCTCGCAATAAATACGTTAACTCATGACGTAGACATCGAGGTCACGCCGCAGGAAATACTGCCCTTCGAATATTATCAGGCTGGTCCAAGCGAGGACACTGATTCGTCAGACGACGAAACATTGTCGCCGCCGGATCGCATTGCGGCAGTGCTGGAAGCTTTGCGCTTGGATGGGCTGAATGATGTCGAACGTTCTCACGTCCGTCAAATCGTGGAAGAAGACCCTATGCGATTTAAATTGCATGGCGACAAACTACCCAGTACAAGCCTCGTGGCACACCAGATACCCACGGAAAATGATTTGCCAGTGAATACTCGCCAATACCGATTCCCTTCCATTCATCGAGGAGAAGTCGAAAAACAAATCGGCAAAAAACTCGAGAATGGAGTAATCATACCATCGCCATCCCCGTATAATTCTCCGGTATGGATTGTGCCCAAGAAACCCGACTCTCAAGGTCGGCCGAGGATGCGGATGGTGATAGACTTCAGGAAACTGAACGAGAAAACTATCTCCGACGCCTACCCACTACCAAATATATTTGATATATTGGACCAGTTGGGCAAGGCTCAGTACTTCTCGACCTTCAATCTGGCGAGTGGTATTCAGCAAATTCCAATGGATCCGCTTGATAGCGCCAAGACCGCCTTCTCGACACCGAACGGCCATTATGAGTACGTTCGTATGCCCGAGGGCTTGAAAAACGCACCCGCGACTTTTCAGCGATTGATGGATAGTGTACTTCGAGGTCTCCAAGGTGCCGAATTGTTCGTTTACCTTGACGATATTGTCGTATTCGCTCGATCGTTGGAGGAACATGGCGCAAAAGTTCGTCGATTAATGGCTCGGTTGCGAGACGCAGACCTCGTGCTTGAGCCCGACAAGTGTGAGTTCCTGAAAAGGGAGGTATGCTATCTCGGTCATATAATTGGGCGAGATGGTTTACGGCCCGATCCCCGAAAACTCGAGGCGGTGAAGCGCTTCCCGACCCCGAAAACGGCGAAAAATATCCGGCAGTTCCTCGGACTGGCTGGATACTATCGGAGATTCATCATGAATTTTTCCAGTCGTGCCCAGCCGTTATCGGATCTCTTGAAGAAGGGTAAGACGTTCGAGTGGGGAAGCGCGCAGCGGCGAGGTTTCCGTGATTTGCGTAAGGCCCTTTGTACGGAACCCATACTCAAATTTCCCGATTTTAACCAAACATTTATGCTTACCACGGACGCGTCAGATTATGCGGTTGGGGCCGTGTTAAGTCAAGAGCACGATGGCTTTGACTTTCCAATAGCCTACTTCTCCCGCATACTTCTCCCCGCTGAGATAAATTATGGTACAACGGAGAAGGAATGTCTCGCTGTCATAAAAGCTGTGGACCATTTCCAGCCGTATTTATATGGCCGAAAATTTAAACTCGTCTCCGATCACGAGCCTCTTGAATGGATTGGCTCCATGAGTGATCCAGGAAAGAGGTTGGTACGTTGGAGACTGAGCCTTCAAAATTATAACTATGAGTTTGCCTACAAACCTGGAAAGCTAAAATTCAATGCGGACGCTCTTTCCCGTAAGACCATAAATCCACTATCATCAGAATCAAGCGAATCGGAGGTTTCGGACCGGCCGACAATGGTACTCCCTATAGATAGCGGGAGATCCCGGCTGCACTCCGCTCCGAGTGAACGTCGCGTGGGGCCGATGAATCCAAGGCACCCCGATCCTAACGCTCGGAGCCCTATCGCTCGCCGTACGCGTGGACAAACAGCTAATCCAAATGCAGCACGCGGGCGACCCAATTATGCAGAGTCTTCGGGGACAAGCTCGGGAGAGGAAGCCCGACCCATACAGCGACTAAACTGCAGCATGCTCCCTACCAACCTCCTTCCCCCGAAACGACGAATTCTCAAACGTCCGCCACAGCTAGCCGATAAGACGCTGTGTCCACCACCCGTGGCTATAGACGTCGGGGCCCCCGGCCCTGCTAGCCCTAACGAAATTATCGTTTCGGTCGAACCTCCTCCTAGCGATACGGAGGACAGTACTCCCGTGGAAGATTTTGTTCCCGACGGAAACGAATCGGTCCCCGAGGGGCTGCAACGTACCTTCGGAAAATTCAACGAGTCACTGAAACAACTCGAACAGGAATTTTGCGAAGGGCGAGAACAATCAGCCGATATGCTTGAGGTATCGCCGACTGTCCGGGAAGTCCTCAACGATTTAGATCCTATCATAGATAGCAATGATCACGTACTGAGCGAACGATTGGAGAAATTGTCTGAACGGTTCCAACGGCTTACTGAGGAGGAGCTCCTACGGAGAACTAGCCTTATAGGGCCCCGTTTTTCGCGTAGGAGCGAGCGAGACAGCGAAGCCGATGACAGGACTCAGGTCCCTTCCCCGGAGTCGAGGGAGGCCATAATTAAAGAGATGCACTCGAGCCTTATAGGCGGCCATAAAGGCGTTACTAAGACCTATAGGCGAATTCGAGAGCGTTTTTATTGGCCTACCCTCAAAAACGACATCCAAAATTACATCCGTCGCTGTAAGGGTTGCCAAGAGCAGAAACTCGTTCGTGCAAAGACCCGCGAACCCATGCTCTTGATCGATACACCAGGAGACACTTTTGATAAAGTATCCCTTGATACCGTTGGTCTGTTGCCTATTACTCCTCACGGGAATACGCATATACTAACGATGCAAGATAATCTATCAAAATATTGTCTTGCTGAACCAATTCCCGATCTGAAAGCCACCACCGTTGCAGAGGCAATAGTGCGTCGGCTGTACAGCCAGTTCGGAGCTCCACGGGCAATTCTAACTGACCGTGGAACCTCATTCACGAACGGGTTATTGAGGGAAATCTCCAAAATCTACAAAGTAGATCAAACGACGACATCTGGTTACCGTCCCCAAACTAACGGTGCGTTGGAACGGAGTCATATCGTTCTAACAGAATATATCAAGCACTACGCGGACCGATACGACGATTGGGACCGTTTACTGCCCCTTGCCGAGTTTTGCTACAATACAAACGTTCACGAGGCGACAAATTTTACGCCTCATGAGGTTGTGTATGGAAAAACAGCCCGACAGCCTAGCGAATTTCTGACCCAAGACCGTCTAGATAAAGCGATAGAATTAAATTCGAGAGATGGCCGAGGAAAACTATACTACGACAGTAAATGCCGGCCCTTTGAGGGAAAATTCGACACTCAATATCACGGTCCCTATAAAATAAGATCGATTACTGATAGAAATAATGTCCACGAGACTGAAAGAGGTGAACGGTTCGCTAAACATGTTGATAAAATCAAATTAGCATACCTCTAGTTAGTTTCAACTGTATGTGTATTGACAGCAAAATGATAATTGCGATTATCTGCGTCCTTGTCTTCGCGGGCCGTGGAATGACCAATTCAACACCCAGAAACCCCTACGTCGTCAACAAACTCGAAGATAACGCTGGAATGTACTACGAGCTACAAACGCCGGTGCAATTACAACGCGCTGATTGGAGACTGACATTATTCATCGACCTTGCCGAATTCATCGCGTCCTTCCCGAAGGATGGCGGAAACCTGCCAAAAATTCAAGCAGAATGCCTCAAATATAACTCGGAGGCGGGTTGTGAGGAGCTGCTCCGTAGACCTTATGTAATATCGAGGTTACGGCACGGCCACGAGCTAACTAGTGATCTATGGGGGATCGGAAACCGCAAGGATCTCAAAACATCGTCGCCCTTAACAACAATGAAGAGACGTTCAGTGCCCTTCGGATTTGTGGGAAGCATCAGTAAATCTATATTCGGAACCCTCACCGAGGATGACGCGGATTATCTCTCTTCCCAAATAGATCGTCTATTTAAGGATCAACAGGAACTAACTCACCTCCAGGAACAACAAATGCATATTTTAAGCTCAAAATTGCAAACGCTACACAACGAACATTTGGAGGAATCAAAACGAGTGGACGCTATATACCAAACTGTATCGCGCATGCACGATGACCTCAGCACGATCGCTAATGTATCCGCCGTGGCCTATTACAATTTCTCGCTCGCTAACTACGCAAACAAAATCGACAATTACATACGTGCCTGCGAGAAGTATATCTCTGTGATCAGCTCAGCAATCAGCGGGAAATTCAATCCCGCGGCCATATCACCAACGCAACTGCGAATCGTAGCGGAGGAAGCACAACGCCACGCGGGGGGGCTGGAATTTCCCTACTCCCCAGAACATATCCACCCAGAGTACCTTGGGACTCTTGTTTGGACAGACGTGACGTCACGCGATGGGCGGCTAATGATCATCGTGCACATACCGCTTGTGGATCCAATGATATACGACCTATACCGGATAATCGCCTGGCCTGCTCCTCAACAACTCGGTAACGGGATCGGCTGAGCGAGCATTGTGCCCGCTTCACCTTACATCGCTTTGGGAAGGAGTCGCCAAACCTTCTCCCTAGTTAGCGAAGCATACAGAAATCAATGCAAGGCGGCCGATCGACGACTGATTTGCTCAGGAAATGTTCCAGTTCGGGACACAAATGCAGGCGTCTGCGAGCTGCACATGCTTACCATGCCATCCCAGGAGGCCATGCGCCAGGGTAATATACGCCTACATCCGCACCCTGAAGATTTCTGGGAATATGTGCCCACACACGGCGGTTGGCTTTTCTCCCTTGTCGAGCCCACGAAGTTGCGGGTGACGTGTCTAAACACACCGGTAGTTGACATAACATTACAAGGCATGGGGATTCTACAGTTGGAGGCTAACTGTGTTGGAGCAACCCGTACTACCACTTTATCAAGTCTTCGTGCATATGCGGGCAAGGAAACGTTCTTCTACGAGCCGGGAATAACGCTCAATGTATCCATCGTAATTCCCACTTTGGCCAATAGCGATATCGCATTGGACTTCGAGGAATTATTCGCTCAGGCGCACAAACAGTCCGCAGGTGGAAACCCGGATCTGAGGCTCGAGGACGGGGAATCACTGCTCGCTGTGAAAAAAAAAATTCATGCCATAGGCGAGCATAAAAGAGAGGGAGAGAAACAACATTTTCTCACTCTGGCCAGCTTTGCTAGTCAATCGGGAGTAATGTTGTTATTCCTAATCTATACCTTGCGGAATCGGCTATCTCTCTCTCTCAGATACATTTGGAATTGGATGTGCTCGCGGAAAAAGAGCTCTCGCCCAGCTGAAGGGAACTCGCACGAACATTCGGCCCGAGGAATCTCTCAAGAAGGCAACTTGACACCTAGCCCGCCGATAAGTACCTCGAGTCCGGCGCGAGTGGACCCTCTTCCCCGCCCCGTCCCTCGTCAAGAATTACTCGTCGCCTAACGAAGCAAGGAATGTTAAAAGAGGGGAACAAGCTGAGGAAGGACTGCCCCGTCAAGGAATGAGAGATCAACGGAAGAAATTCGGAGAGCTAGTGGCTGCCCTCGCCAACGCGTTGCTACGCGAGGACTCCTAGTGTAAAATTCCCACGCTAGAATAGTTCGACGAGGACGTCGATCTCCCTAAGGGGGGGGGGGGGAGTTGTCACGTCCCGTAACATTTTTTTTGTTTAATATAAATATAATTATTTTCCTACGACTCTGTGCCTCGTGTCTCTGTGCGGTGTCCGGTGCGAAACGCCGACAGTAGGACCGGATGTACCCGATCGAATTCCGCTGATCGAGCATCGCCTGATCCGCGGGGTTCGACCTTGGGACTCCGGGAGCGAACAAGTTTCCGTGGACGTTGCCAAAAGCCCCACCAGGCCAATGGCGACCGAGCTAACGTCGGTCCGGTGGCGGTACGTATGATTAGTTCCGATTTGTCCACGGTTCGCTCCTGGAGTCGGGGAAAACTCCTAGTAACAGCAGTCCTCGCGGCGGTGTAATAAGTCCAGGCTAGCAACCCGGCGGACCCGCACAGAGACGTCAGTCTTTACTAGTAACATCCTAGTAGCAACGGAGCTCGCGGCGGTGTAATAAGTCCAGGCTAGCAACCCGGCGGACCCGCACAGAGGCGTCAGTCTACTAATTACTATTTATTTTAACTTCCATTACTTCATTACCCAAAATAACCTTCGAATCAGTGATAAAGGTGCGGGGCCTACATTCAAGCCCCGAACAAAATAGAGGACCCATAAGTTCAACGTGCGGTGTGCGGGAGAGAAACGCGGGGAGAATTGTCCCCGCGGAAGAGTGTGCTTGACCGAGAGTGAGAGAGCGACGCGGGGGAAACTGTCCCCGCGCAAAGGCGTGATTACCCACGGAACGTTGTAAGTAGAATTAACGTAATATAATAAAGTAATCATTTATAACCATTTACCCCTAGATAGCATTCGTTAGAATTTGTTTCCCCACTCCCATTTCCACAGGAGAGTGTGCCGGGCCCGTATGGGACGTGCGGCTATCCCTTCTACTAAAAAGAAATTATATTAAAGAACCCAAAGGTAAAATAAACGTAAAATAAAATCGTCCCTTCTGGACGTAACAAGGTGATGTCACGCACGCACGCACGCACGCACGCACACACACACACACACACACACACACACACACACACACACACACACACACACACACACACACACACACACACACACAATCTGTGCGAACGGACAAAATGTTGAATAAAAACTTCGATACATGTATTCACGTAAATCATCGCGTTTTTTTCTTTACCCGAAGCTCCCTATCCCCACGGTGTAAGACCTTCCTCCCCCATACGATCCACGCGGCGTAGCCCTCACGCGCTTGCTCTAGCGGTGAACAGGTCCTCGATATATACAGAAGACACTACCTTCCCGTCTATTCGGAAAAGCAGCTCGAAACCACCCCCACTTAGCCACGAGCTCTCGAAAAGGCCCCAATCCCCCTGCCCCTCCGACGCGGCTGACTCCCCTCACCGCTAATTCCCCATACGTGCCACAGCGACGCAACCGCGACCGGCAGACACTCCCACCACGTGCCACCGCGGGATACCCACTACACAACACCTGTGACGACACTGTCGCCGTCTCCCTATGTATGTATTTATCCACTGCCATCGAAAGAACAGTGGCACGAGCGCGGGGAGCGGCCCCAGCAAGGACGCCGCGGGTATCGTCGACGCGACCGAACACGCAGTCGTTCACCCCACCGGACGCATGTTGAAGTTGCTCCAAACGAGCGGGCGGTCCAAATTTTTGTGCAAACAGTATTGGAAAATATGACAAAAAAATAAATGCTTCCCCCAATACTGAAATGAGTTTTTACTTTTCCCCTTAGAAAATTAATTTAAAAAATTGTTGAAGAAAAGTGCCGAAACGATCGAGAAAGGCTCGAAGAGAACTTTGAGTCTTTCTTGATCGGCATTTTTTTCAAAACACATTTCACGTTGGATAAGTGTGTTTTGGCATTTTTTTCAACACATTCACATTGGGATGGGGGTCAAAACTTTGAAAGGCCAAATATAGAACGACAAAGATTTCGAAATGACAGAATTATAACCTCAAAGTAACGCACTGTAAATGATTCAAAATGTTATCCTTCGGCCGATGACGAAATTGAATAACTATTACACCAAAGGATCATTTATTCGAGAGCTCATTTATTCGAGAATGTGTATTCAGATAATCTGCAGTTTGAGTCATACAAATACAGATTCAAACAATCTAGAACATCCATATCTCCGAAATGGAAAGACGTGAGTATCTAATATTGGTAATACCATCTATAGCAAAAAGACAAGGATACAAACTTCGAAAGTATAGATCTCAGATAGGCAAACGAGCGATGGTCCAAAATAGCGAACATCAAAGAAGTGGACGAGTTGCTTCATAATTTTCTGCCGGTTTTTGCTAACACGTACGAAATTCTTTTAAGGCGTCTGACCACCTTGGCCGGTCGAAAAATGGGTATATTAAAAAAAAAAAAAATAAACTCGAAAGTATGGGCCGGAATATTTTTATTTTTTTACATAACGTCAGAACGAACTTTAACAATAACGTTAATAAATTTCCGTTCAAAATATTAAAAAATGGCGCCGTTATGTACATTGCCGCGGAGGCCCTCCGTACGATACGCGCGGTCGTTGTCCCAGCTGTTACCCGGTCATGTCACATCTGGAAAAAAAAATCAGCTCATTCGTGAGTAGTGTCGCTACAATGTAACGTAGCGGTTTTTTTTCGAGCATTAAAAAAATTATAGTGAGCCATAATTTCGGTGAGAAATAAACATTTTTTCTTTCGGCTCACCATATTCTTTTTAATGATAAAAAAAACCGTTAAGCTACATTGTAGCGACATTACTCTCGAATGAGCTGATTTTTTTTTGCAGATGTGACATGACCGTGTAACAGCTGGGACAACGACCGCGCGTATTGTGCGGAGGGCCTCCGCGGCAATGTGCATAACGGCGCCATTTTTTAATATTTTGAACGGAAATTTATTAACGTTATTCTTAATGCCTTTTCTGACGTTGTGTAAAAAAATAAATCATTCCGGCCCATACTTTCAAGTTTATTATTTTTTTTAAATATACCCATTCTTCGATCGGCCAAGGTGGCCAGACGCCTTAAAGTCTTTAAGAGGGGATATACATTTACAACGATAAAAAAATCAATTTCTTTTCTTTAAGGAATAACACCACTACCACCAATAACCACCACACCACACACAGGAATTTGGAAAAATCGTTTTCATTTGTCTTCAATAATACTTTGGGGTCATAAAACAATATGCAAAAGGTATACAGCGATTTTTTTTAAGGTTGGATAAGTGTGTATACGTAAGGCAGGTTTGCAGTCACAAGAGCCTCGCGGTTGATATATCAGCGTGCGGGCTCTGAGTGCAGACGACGCGGGTTCGATCCCCGGTAACGAATGTCTTTTTTAAAATTAAACATATATGAATTAAATATCATAAATAATGCCTGGACATGCGAGAATAGCTAAAGCGAGAGTAAGTTCGACATTTTTTGAATATAAAATGAAGAAAAAAATTGATTAAAAAAGTCGATTAACCAGGGATCGAACCCGGACCGCAAGCATCGTCAATCCGTCACGCTGCCAACTCATCCACGACGCTCATTGAGAATAGAAAAACATTTATGATACCCGCTTATTCATAATGTTTACTGTTGAACAAAACGCCGTAACGACCGCGGCAAAGGCTTAAGATTTCTTTTTGAACCTTCCACGGTCGGTTCGGTGCTTTATTTTTCAACGCGGTTCGTCGTTAATTTTTTTACCCCGCATTCTCGGCATAAACGGCCAACCGAGAGAAAACAATTGTCTCGATACATGTTTTTCTCTTTGAAATTCATTTAATGCATATTCCAATCCGCAGTACGGCCACACATATGTCGAGCTCGATCGGACGGAAAACCTCGCTCCGTTCGCCTGTCGAGGGAGCGAGGGGCAGAGACTTTTCCCCCACCGAACTACCCATTCATGTGCACGCTGACCGCAATATCGACTTGAGCGGTGCTCACGACTCACGCGGCTACAAGAAAATCTGCAACCTCGACAGAGGCGATGCACACAAAATCATATTCCCGAACTCGCCGCCGCGATTTAGCGCAATTTCCGAGGCACGCCGAAAAGGGGAGCGTTGTACATCTCCCTATTAATCTCTGGTAACGGTGCCTGCGCTCGGGACTCTAAATTCCGCTTTATTTTACGGATGATACGAATTGAAAATTATACCATAACAAAAAAAACACAAAACAATCAGAGAAAAAAACTTTTAAAACATCGAAAAAATGAAAGAAAAAATCACAAAATGAAAGAAAAAAAATCAAGTAATTTTGTTTTAAACGAAAAAAAATCGAATAAAAAACCAAAAACAATAAACGAAAACGGAAGAAAAAAATGGACGAGGTGCTCTGCGGCCACCGCAGCGTTCTACGCACCCCGCGATTCCACATATCCGAGTTTGGGTACGAATAATTTTTTCTAAATTTATCAAAATATTTGGATACCAATAAATTCTCCATCAAACGTGTAAACCAAAAACCAGCATTACACCAAAAACGACAATGCGGCCGGATTTCGCGTCGGGCGGGGGGGGGGGGGGGGGGGGGGGTACACCAGACCACGGTCTTACATACAGGTCTTGAAACTCGCTTAAAATTTCAGTCGTGGGGGATGGCCTCTTATTGAAGCACCGACTGTTTCAACTCGTGACCACGAGGATCGCTGCTATAGAGTGATGCAGGCTGTGTGAGAGAGACGGAAATAGATTTCAAAAGTAAACAAAACCCAAACACAACCGCTGATGCACGCGACCACACGCGACGTGCTCTACTTGTAAACTTGTAAAAACGGTGATACTGAAAAATGGCTAAGTGGTGTATTGTGCCAACGTGTAAAACAGGCTCTCGGAGTGAAAAATCGAAACGCTCAGTGTTTCGGGTGCCGAGAGACTTGGCGCAATTAAAAAAATGGGAGGCGGCGATACCGGGAGTTGGGAAATTAGAGCCAAGACACGTTGTGTGCGAAAATCATTTCGAACCGAAATATATTCATCGAGAATAGGCGAAACAGGCGTTGGAGCCGGGAACCTGAAAAAAAATGAAAAATTATTGGGATCATTACAATAAATACTTTCCAAGCTGGAAAACATAAAACAAAGTTAGTGAATTATGTTCATTTATCCTACTCGAGAGTCCTTCGCTTAAAGGTCGGAGAAGAGGTGTTTTTTTAAATTTACCAACGCAAACTGTTTCGGAAACTGCAAAGTAGAGATTATTGAAAATGTTACTTGGGACAGGCATTAAAATTTTTCGAAGAGGAAATAAAGAATTGCAAAAGAAGCACTGTTTCTTAAGTATTTGTTTCATTTTCAAGAAATACATCCTGCAAGTGTTTCGGTCGGGATTCCACTTCGGTCTGGAATAGTTACCACTTATTTTCCGGTCAATTAAAACAACGCGTAAAGCCTATTTTTTTTATAAAAGCTAAAACATGTTTTAAAAAAACCGAGCGCACAGGGATCGAACCCCTGAAAGCAGCATTACGATGCTTCCACCGAACCCCTCGACCAACACGAGCTCACATTGACACCTGTATAAAAAACATTCATATTCATTGTACCCACTTGGATAACTATAGTCTTTTGGTTTCTTTCAGGTTTACAATAAAGTTACTTTTAATTGTATTTAGGTCCATCATGCATTTTTGACATTGAGTATCATAATTTGCCTACACCAGCCAATTGTACAGTTAGATTAGGTTCCTATGAGTCAACAATCAATTTCCATCTCTCTCGCACAGCCTGCATCACTCTATCGCAGCGACACTCGTGGTCACTAGGCGAAACGGCCGGTGCTTCAATCCGAGGACATACCCCCACCACCAGAGTTTCAAGATCTGTATGTAAGACCGTGCACCAGACGAAGATCCGCACAAAGCGGAGAGCGCGATAAGACATAGCGATAGCTGAGCTCGTCAGCTATAGATATTGAAGGGGCGCGATGAAAAAAATTACTTTCAAAAATTGATATATCGAAAACTATGGCGTGTCGTTAAAACTCCTTTTAGGGGATATCTTATAACTTTAAATGGAATGTGTATGCCAAATTTCAGGTCGGAATTTGGTTCCCGCTTTTCGGAAGTTTATCCAAAAAATCAACGACGAAACGCGTTGAAAAATAAATCGCCGAAACGACTGTGGAAGGTTCAAAAAGAAATCTTGAGCCCTTTCCGCGGTCGTTTCGGCGTTTTTTTTCAACAGTAAACATTATGGATAACCGTGTATCATAAATGTTTCTTTATCCTCAATGGGCGTCGTGGCTGAGGTGGGAGCATGACGGATTAACGATGCTTGCGGTCCGGGTTCAATCGCCGGTGAATCGATTTTTTATAAATTTTTTTTTTCTTCATTTTATATTTACAAAATTTCGAATTTCCTATCGCTGTAGCTACTTTCGCCTGTCCAGGCATTATTTATTATATTTAATTCATTTATGTTTAATATTAAAAAAAGACATTGCTACCGGGGATCGAACCCGCGACATCTACACTCACAGCCCGCACGCTGATATCTCAACCGCGAGGCGCTCGGACGGCAAACCTGCCTTACGTATACACACTTATCCAATCTCTGAGGTGGTTCTGTAGTTTTTGTAAAATCTTAGGAATTGGCAGAAATCTAAGTATGGTGTAGATATGACCTTCATGGACTGATGCCCAAAAATTCAATTCGATTCACCGATTCACATTAGTTCATGAGATAACCGCAATTGAATATGGGTGTTTTTGTACGCGATCCCTATACCTAACACTAACACTAGCTCGCACTAGATAGCAGTTTGCTCGCATTTCTCGATATAGGTTCTGAGCGGATCATCGGATTTCAAAATAAAAACACACGTGTTCGCACTCCTATTCTGGGATTGACTTTAAAAAACGACAATCTTTGACCATTTAGTTTCGGAGATATCGACTTATGAAAAGTGGCAATTTTATTCCACACCGAACTCGGGTCCAACTATCTGTAACTGTTGGACATGTTCCGTGCGTGTCTCCGTCGACATGAGAAGGCGAGAGCGCTCATTGGCCACTTGGGTCGGAGCGAGCGGCGAATGAGCGAGCAAGCAAGCGGCGAGAGACCTCGCTTCCGACTTCCGACGAGTCGTCGTCGTTGCGAGTCAGTCGCCATATTACCGAGCAAGAAGGCACACGTGCACTCGAGCGAAATACATTAATAAAGTCTTATAATCTACTGTTAAGAATAAATAAAGAGTCGTTCTTCATTTCGAACCTATTTCTCCACAATCCGGTACACTGTCCTAACAGGTTATGGGCCCAGACACCCGATAACCGTGCAGATTGTGTGAGAAAATCGAGATAGGTCGAAAAGTGTAGTGCGCGGGACACGAGGCCGGGGAAAACGGCAGCCATATTTGTCGATTGTTTCACCGGTAGAAAGCAAACGAATCGAAGATGTCCGACGCGATCTCTACGAAGAATGTTACAAAATTTAACGGCGACGATTATCAGACGTGGAAGTTCCAGATGAAGATGCTATTTATCGCGAACCGCATATTCGACGTGGTCGATGGGACGCGGGAAAGGCCGGGCAATACGGCCCCGGCAACGGATCGGGCCACGTGGGTGGCTGACGATGCGCGCGCGAGTTTCTTGCTGGCTTCGACGCTCAAGCCGGAACAGTTACGACCGTTAATAACGTGTAGTTCCGCGAGTGAAATGTGGCGTAGATTGGCCAGTGTGCACGAGCAAAAGTCTGCATCGAATAAACTTTTGCTCATGACGAGACTCTACGAGTATAAAATGGCACCGGAGGACTCGATGATGCAACACATCGCGAAGGTGCAGAATGTGGCGGCTCAATTGATCGATCTCGGCGAGCCGGTGTCGAGCAGCACGATCATGGCTAAAATTTTCGGGAGCCTAACCGCGAAATACGCGATTTTTCAAACCGCGTGGGACAACGTGCCGGTGGATTCGCAGAATCTCGAGAGTCTCCAAGAAAGACTCTTACGTGAAGAGGCACGATTGTCGGCGAACGACGAAGCTCCGGGAGCATTTTCGGCGACGAGAAAACCAGGCGCGAATAAAAACGATAAAGCGAGTTCGTACGACGCGAATAAAAACGGAAAAGCGAGTTCGTACGACGCGAAAAAAAAACGAGGTGTGCGGGATAAAACGAAGAGTAAATGTTTTAAGTGCCACGAACTCGGACATTACGCGCGTCAGTGCTGGAGTAAAAGGCGGGAAATCGGCGACAGCGATGCGAGTGGGTCACGTGACTGTGCCTTTGTCGTCGAGCAAACGTGCTCGAACAAGGTCGAAAAAAACGGGAATTACGAAGTTCCGAGCGATATCGTGAACTCTGTGCTTCGAGCTAACAAAAGCGAATCGTGGATTACCGACAGTGGTGCGTCGCGTCATATAACGTATAGGCGCGAGTGGTTCAGCGAATATCGCGATCTTGCCGACGGCGGCTCGGTGTCTCTCGGAGACAATAAACAATGTAAGGTCGTGGGTGAAGGGACGATCACAATAGAAAAATACGTCGGTGGTGCGTGGAGTACGTCGCGTATCGAGAAAGTCCTGTACATCCCGGACATGAAAAAGAACTTATTTTCGGTCGGCGTGAGCACCTCTCGGGGTTACAATGTGTCGTTCTCGGGTAACCAAGTGCTAATCAGAGACAATGGTGACGTCATCGCGTCTGGAATCAAACAAAAGAATCAGATCTACAGGATGCTGTTTCGAGTGAATCGCACAGAAGAAACCAAAGAGGCGAACGTGGCGAGGACGAGTCTCCAGACTTGGCACGAGAGATTTGGTCACGTGAACGTGCGAGCGCTACGCGAGCTGGTCGAAAAAGGACTAGTTGAAGGGGTCGAACTACCAAAGACCGGTGAGGTATTTTGCGAGGATTGTCAAATCGGTAAATCGCATCGTAAAATGTTCAAAAAAGAACGCGTGCGCGCAAATACTGTACCGGGTGAAGTAATACACACGGATGTGTGTGGGCCCATGCCGGTCGAGTCACTGGGGGGTTCGCGTTTTTTTCTCACATTCAAGGATGATGCCACGAGCTTCCGATATATTTATTTCTTGCGTCACAAGAGCGATGTACTCGGGAAATTTAAGATAATTGACAAGCTGATAGAGAATAAATTCGGGAGAACGATGCGCGTTCTTAGATCCGATAATGGGCGCGAGTTTAAAAATAAAGAAATGGAGAGTTATCTCGATTCGCGCGGAATTCAGCGAGAGTATACGGCACCGTATACGCCCGAGCAAAACGGGAAAGCGGAACGCGATAACCGCACGTTGGTTGAAAGCGCGAGAACAATGTTGCATGCAAAACAATTACCGGAAAAATTATGGGCTGAGGCGTGTAGCACGGTGATTTATATAATGAACCGAGCGAGTTCGTCGAGCGCGCGAAACGGTGCAACGCCGTACGAAAGGTGGATCGGTCGGAAGCCTAACCTGAATCATTTGCGCATTGTCGGGTCCGAAGCGTTTGTAAATATCCCGAAACAGAAAACAACGAAATTTGATGTTCGAGCGAAAAAAATGATACTCGTTGGTTACGATTCAAATTCTTCGAATTATCGCGTGTACGATCCGACGACAAAAAAAGTATCGGTTACACGCGATGTTGTTTTTAACGAGAAAATCGGGAAAATTACGCTCTCGGTGAGGTCAGAGTCGGACGACGAAGCGGTTCTACCAAAGGTGGAAGCAAAGGCACCTCCAGTACGCGAGGAGGACGAAAAACAAAACGGCGAGGACGACGAAGTGTTCTGGCCAGCCAATGAAGACGTGCAAAATGGCTCGCCAGGGTTGGCTGTGCAAGCACGAGGCGAGATCGTGAGAAATCTACGCGATCGAGGATCCTTGAAGCGACCGTCGCGATACGAACTGAACGTGGCTGAATACGAAATTCCGGGGACATTCGAGGAGGCGATGCGAAGCAACGACGCTGACAAATGGATAGATGCGATCAGTAAGGAACTGAGCGCTCACAATGAGAACAAAACGTGGACAATAGTCGAAAAGAAGGCGGAAATGAAAACAGTCGATTCAAAGTGGGTTTTCAAGGTCGTGAAGAACGCAGGAGGCGACGTTGTCAAGTTCAAGGCACGTCTCTGCGCACGAGGCTTCATGCAACGGAAAGGACTCGACTTCACAGAAACGTTCTCTCCCGTTGTACGTTACGACTCATTGAGAGTGTTGTTGGCCATTGTCGCACAGAATGATCTAGAGTTAGCACAGTTCGATGTGCAGTCGGTGTTCCTGTATGGGAAACTGGACAGAGAGGTTTTCATGGAAGTGCCGGAAGGGTTGACCGTGGAACGAAAGGTCGCAAAAAGTGTTGTTTGCCGGTTAGAAAAATCCCTGTATGGTCTCAAACAGGCACCTCGGTGCTGGAACCGCGAGTTCAGTGCGTTTTTGAGACAGTTCGAGTTTTGCGAGACCGACGCGGACAAATGTATCTTCGTCGGTAAGGTAGCGCGATCGATTGTGTATTTAGCATTATTTGTGGATGATGGCCTGATTGCCGCGGAATCGAGAGAGGCTCTGCAGTGTGTGCTTGAGCATCTCGACAAATCATTCAAAATCACGATCGGTGATACAAGCCTATTTGTTGGCATGCAGATCGAGCGCGATCGCAACGAAAAAAAATTGTTTATTCACCAGAGTGCGTACGCAAAGCATGTGATCAAGAGGTTCGGTATGGGCTGTGCGAAGCCAATGAGCGTGCCGTCGAATCCGAGTGTGATTTTGAACCCCGTTGTCGAGGGGGAAGAACGAGCGGAAAATGTGCCGTACAGAGAGGCCGTAGGATCGCTCATGTTTTTGGCAATCATATCGAGGCCCGACATAGCGTACGGAGTGAACTCTGTGAGTCGATTCCTGAATAATCACAACAGTGATCACTGGCGAGCGGTGAAGCAAATATTCGCGTACTTGTCCGGAACGATTGAGTACGGAATTGAGTTTCGTAGCGGTGGAAGCGTACCGCAGCTGGTCGGATACTCAGATGCCGACTATGCGAGCGATCTCGAGACAAGGAGGTCAACGACAGGGTATATCTTTCAACTCGCCGGTGGTCCTGTCACGTGGTCGAGCCAACGCCAAAAGTTGGTAACGTTGAGCACGACAGAGTCGGAATACGTTGCTGCGTCGGCAACGTCGAAAGAAGCAATATGGCTGCGAAGGCTATTAGACGGTATCGGGCATCCATGTGTTAACGAGACTGTGATTTTTGTAGACAATATGAGTGCAATAAAGCTAGTAAAAAATCCTGAATTCCACAAACGTACAAAACACATAGATATCCGCTATCATTTCATCCGGGAAAAAGTAGAGTCCAAAGAATTAAAGGTCGAGTACGTGTGTACGGAAAAACAAAAAGCAGACATTTTTACGAAGGCACTTGCGAGAGAGCGTTTTTGTATGTTGCGAGAATGTATTGGTGTAGTCGACCGTACGACACCTCGAAACGGTGGAAGTGTTGGACATGTTCCGTGCGTGTCTCCGTCGACATGAGAAGGCGAGAGCGCTCATTGGCCACTTGGGTCGGAGCGAGCGGCGAATGAGCGAGCAAGCAAGCGGCGAGAGACCTCGCTTCCGACTTCCGACGAGTCGTCGTCGTTGCGAGTCAGTCGCCATATTACCGAGCAAGAAGGCACACGTGCACTCGAGCGAAATACATAAATAAAGTCTTATAATCTACTGTTAAGAATAAATAAAGAGTCGTTCTTCATTTCGAACCTATTTCTCCACAATCCGGTACACTGTCCTAACAGTAACGGATCGGCAACAGTGTACGGTGCAGCTAGCGCGTGGTCTGGGAACTCGAAACGTGTTTTTTCCCCGAGTTCTAGTAATTCTAAGACGGATGTTAAATAAATTCATTTTGCAAACAAATTTAATTTGCTCAATTTTTGCATGTATTTATGCAGGTATTTGTCTTTGTTACAGCGAATACAATCTAAACTGTCGTCAACATGTTGTAAATCCACAATCTGACGTCCTTTGACAGCGAATTTTTGTTGCTGATCGTTGAGGTTATGGTTATCCTCATCGCGTTTAGCTGCATTTGCTTGACACATGGCTGCCACAGCTGTCCGTCTTTTAGCAAGCGACTGTTGTCTTGTAAACTTTTCTTTGCAGCGCATTTGGGTTGAAATTTTCACGCTTTTTTAATTTATATAAAACATTTGGCGAAAGACGGATCGTAGGAAGCTCAACGCTATGACTGCAGGAAAATCGCGCTTTTGCCACGTTTTCAGCGCCGCTCTCTATATGAGTATGAGACCTATCTATGGATGAGGTGCAAATGTGTGGGACATATAGAGGGTACAAGCTCTGTCAAAAATGTACAACCAACAGCATCGTATAGGCAATGGATGTTATTATACGCTTCGACCGAAACTTTGGGCTTATACGTGTACCTAATGAACTACGTTTAAAAAAATCGTTGCAGGACCAATTGCATGTTGTTTTTATGACCCCAAAGTATTTTTAAAGCTAAAAGAAACCGATTTTTCCAAATTCCTAGAGTGGTGTTATCCCTTATAGAAAAGAAATTGATTTTTGATCGTTGTAAATGTATATCCCCCCTTAAAGAGTTTAAAAGAATCTCGCACGTGTTAGCGAAAATCGGCAGAAAATTATGAAGCAACTCGTCCGCTTCTTTGATGTTCGCTATTTTGGATCATCCCTCGTTTGCTTATCTAAGATCTACACATTCAAAGTTTGTATCCTCAATATATGGCTTTTGCTATAGATGTTATTACCAATATTAGATACTCACTTCTTCCTATTTCGGAGATATGAATGTTCTAGATTGTTTGAATAAGTATTTGTATGACTCAAACTGCAGACAATCTGAATACACGTTCTCGAATAAAAGAGCTCACGAATAAATAATCCTTTGGTGTAATAGTTATTCGATTTCGTCATCGGTCGAAGGATACAATTGCGATTAATTTACAGTTCGTTATTTTGAGTTTATAATTCTGGCATTTCGAAATCTTTGTCCTTCTATATTTGGCTTTTCAAAGTTTTGACCCACACCCCAATGTGAAGTGTGTTGGAAAAAAATGCCGAAACACACTTACCCAATGTGAAATGTGTTTTGAAAAAAAATCCGATCGAGAAAGACTCAAAGTTCTCTTTGAGCCTTTCTCGATCGTTTCGGCACTTTTCTTCAACAATTTTTTTAATTCATTTTCTAAGGGGCACAGTAAAAACTCATGTACGGATTGGGAGAAACATTCATTTTTTCATCATATATTTCAATGCCGTTTGCACCAAAATTTTAAACGTCCGCTCGTTTTGAGGAACTTCACCAACTTCACTGACAAGGAAACGTTTCGAGGTCGACGTCTCCGATTTCGATTAAATTTGGCATGCTTGTAGAATGGGTAAAAATAGGCGACACGTGTTTTTTTATATCGGCGGAACCCGATTTTCAAGGGTTGAAACGCACCCCTGAAAATTGGGGTGTTTTTCGTTTTTCGTCGATAACGTTTTAACGTTACGAGATATGGAAAAACTTCAAATTGCAACCATATTTATTTTTCCTGTACTATACATTGGAGATGAGAACGATGCAGATAGCAACAAATTTCATATTGTTTATTGCAAAAATGCAATTTTTTCAACCGTATCTCCGAGAATTTTGAGTCGATTGGGATGTAAATTTGCATACATGTAGAGAATGGAAAAGTGCGGATACGCATTTTTTTTCCGATATCTCACAATTAAGGGGTTGAAACGGCGCTTCGATTTTTTAACCAAGAGCATTGTATAATCAGCTAGCCTTCTCGCATTTCGGTCTAACTTCACGTCAATATATGTTCGTGTTATGACGCAATTGCATATTTGTAACATACCAGCCCCTCCCCCCAAACTGCCCCCCTCTCGAAAGGCAAATGTTCGAAGTTCTTGCCGTGCGGCATGAACGAAAATTTGTAGAAATAAAATTGGGTTACACAGAAAGTACAATCAGTCAGAATAGTCGATATACATTTTCTCGTTTTGGCGGAACGTCACTCTTAAAGGGCGAACGCACCCTTAAAAACTCTGTTCTTTCTATAGCTCGTGAACGGGGCGAAATAAAAGTAAAGTTCGAAGGGAAAAAATGTTGTATTCTTCGACTACTAGACGGTCATGATGATAATGATACAGCAACAAATGGCGTGCTGTTCATTGCAATAATTCGTGAATTACTCGTGAAAAATCACTCTTTAGTTTTCCACGAATATGGGCATAGGCAAGGCTCGCAATCACGGACTGACTTCGGGAAGCAACTGGCTTACTGTATATTTACGAAGAAATTCCATTCCGCTCACCGTATCGAAGGCATTATCTGCAAAGATAACAGCGTTTTTGGGTTGCTGCTGCAACTCATGAACAGAATGATGCAACCATTTTTACGAGCTTATAACGCAGTATAATTTAATCTTTACCTTTAACTTAAATTTCATGAACAGCAGAACCAATGAACGAAAGAAATAAATCTTCGCAAAGAGCGATTACGTTGCAAAGAGCGGGTACCCCATGATAACCTTGAAATGGCCTTATTGAAGAGTAATAGCAGTTCTGGTAATAGCGTGTGTCGTCGTTATTTTTTTCGTGTGTAATGATCAATTGGGTTTCGAGTCATTTAAATTCACTAACGATCGTTATTGCTGTAGTTACGACGGAGAAGCCAGCCATACATTTTGAGTTCCAAATACGAATCAAAACGTACGTTTATCCGGTAAGTGTTATTTAACTTCTATCGATAGCGATAAGTGCTATGAATTTGCCGCGCACTCCAATCACCGAACAGGAAAAACAGTTCAGTAAGGATCTAGAAAACATGATCATTGAAGCGATGTATCAACCTATGAAAATGGAAGTCGAAACCCATTTGAATTTTCTTTCACCAGATGAAATTCATGAAGCAGCCGCAATAGCAGATGACAGTGAAGGAGATTGGCATGGACGACATCTAGATCCAAAAATTGATGAAAATGTAGGTACCCAAGATATAGAAGAATTCAGTTACGAATACAAGACAAGAACTGTAAATTACTTAAGATCCGGAGCAAATGGGAATAGAAAGTTATCTGTTCAAACGAAATTCAAGAAGGTAAAATCAGAGCCGCAGTTACGCCGGTGGGCCCATA
This sequence comes from Ophion ellenae, assembly GCA_963210295.1. Lineage (NCBI taxonomy): Eukaryota > Metazoa > Arthropoda > Insecta > Hymenoptera > Ichneumonidae > Ophion > Ophion ellenae. Next base: position 11,840,656 of record OY723392.1, read on the forward strand.
GTATAAATAAGGTAGCACCTACAAAGAAAAGTTAACAAAATAGCTCACTACACGTTAAACAATTTTAATGATGCTTTGGACAAAAGGCTGCCTGTCCATGATACAGATCTTCGACGATGGGCCTTACGTGTACGAGAAATTGGTGCGCAACTAAGTTCCCGGGTTTCACACATGGATGGCGCTAGCGAAACATGTAGTTGGCATACAGGTCTGAAATTGGGTGTCTTTATAGCTTGGACATCTGTTAAGAATACCCAGTCGTAATATAAACAAATATCGCAACACAACGACCTTTTTTTCTAATCACGAAAATGTTAAAGTTTGTGCCGAATAAACAGCATTTGCGGGACGCATTGCTTTTCTGCTTCAACCTAAAAAACAGCAGCTAAAGCACGTCTGTTACTTGAGGAGGCCTACGGCGAACACATACCATCAAAAACAATGTGTGAACATTGGTTCAAGCGGTTCAGAAGTGGTGATTTTGAGACTGGGGATAAGGTGCTCTCGGGAAGACCGCAAACATTTGCGGACGCCGATCTGCAAGCATTGTTGGATGAAGATGACACACAAACAGATCAACTTGCCGAGGCATTAAATGTGACTCGGCAATGTATTTCGAAATGTTTGCACGCCATAGGAAAAATTCATAAGTAAGGGAAGTGGGGGCCGCATGAGTTGACTGAGAGACAAATGGAAAATCGAAGAGCCACTCCCGAAATTTTGCTTTTGCGGCAGAACAGAAAGAGTTTCCTGCGTCGAATTGTTACTGGCGATGAAAAAGGAATATATTTCGAGAATCCCAAATGCAGAAAATGGTGGCTTTCACTTGGCTAAGCGTCAACATCCATGGCACTGCCAAATCGCTTTGGTAAAAAGTCAATGCTCTGCGTTTGGTGGGACCAGAAAGGAATCGTGTACTATGTGCTGCTGAAACCGGGCGAAACTGTCAGTGGGCATCGCTACCGACAACAACTAATCAATTTGAACCACGCATTGCTCGCAAAACGGCCAGAATGGGGCACGAGACACGAACGTGTGACATTGCAGCACGACAATGCTCCGTGCCATCGCAGTTCCATCGTCCAGGACACCATAAAAACACTGAAATGAGATCTGCTACCGTACTCGCCGTATTCGCCAGACCCTTCAGACTATCACTTGTTTCGGTCGATGGTGCATGGCTTGGGTGGGCTATACTTGGCCAATGACGATGCAGCACAAAATTGGTTGGACGAATGGTTTCAGTCCGAAGACGCGTCTTTTTATCGTCGCGGTATTTATGTAGTGCCAGAGAGATGGCAAAAATGTGTAAATAGCGAGGGACAATACTTTGAATGAACCATTTTTTGTTTTTGTCTTGAAATTTTCGATTTTTTATTGGCCGGAAAAACCCGGAAATTTAGTTGCGCACCTAGTAGAAATGCCAGCCATACATTTCCAAGCATCCGCCTCTTGGCTAAGGACATTTAAAAATCAACGTGGAATTGTGTCACTGAAGATTACTACATATGTAACAAAACAATAATTATTAAACGCTGATATACTTCAAAACAAAGCCTCAACGTAGCGAATGTTGGGGCTGGAAACACATTTAATTCTGATCAGAGTGGATTCAATTTAGAGCTACATGCATTGGCCGCACATTGGCGAAAGCAGGGCAGAAATTTGTTGAGACAGTAGTGCAATCGAAACATCTACAACACACAGTTATACTATACAGCCTTTGATTTCTGCGAGTGGCAAGCTTTTGGTACCTGTGTTAATCGTTTTAAACGAACCTACTGGCAAATTTGGTCCTCGAGTGGAGGAAACTATGTTCAGAGCCGAAAATATATTTCTATTGGCTTCGAAATCTGGAAAATTGACGACTAATCATTTCAAGTGTTGGTTCCAAGAAGTATATATTCCCAATACGGGTCCAAAATCGGTAATACTTCTGGATTCTTGGATGCAAGAAAGATATTAAAGTTTTAACCATTCCAGCAGGTAAATATATTGCACTACTTTCATTAGTTCTGTAGACAATTAGTTCATATGATAATTAGTAACTCCTGCAGGTACAACTGGAATGATACAGCCCCTTGATGTTTATGGCTGCCGTGTATGGAAAAACTTCGTCAAACATTTTTCTGACGCAGTAATATTATACAATTACGACGTCAATCTGCATTTGAGAGACAATATTGTTAAGTTAGAATCTCTTACACACAACCACTTTCCTTCTCCACGGTTTACAAACCTTTTCAAATATGCGTGGTACAAAAGCGGTTACGAAGAAGAAAGACCACCAAACTTCGAAAATCCGGTAGAATTTTGCTTTTCACAAAATGTACTGACATGCGATATATGCGGCGAAGCAGCTATGATCACTTGTGCATGGTGTGAAAAATCTCTTTGTTTCAAACACTTTTATCATGACTATCATTATTGTAATAAGTATAATCCATAAAAAAACATAGAGTTGAAACGTTTCCTAAATAAGTAAGCGTGAGAACATTCTTCCGATTATGTTGTAATCTTCAAAGGCAGTACGTGTCGGGGGAGAATTTCTTCGTAAATAGACAATTGTAATCCAGTTGCTTCCCGAAGCACGAAGTCAGTCCGTGATTGCGAGCCTTGCCTGTGCCCATATTAGTGGAAACTGAAGAGTGATTTTTCACCAGTAATTCCCGAATCATTGCAATAAACAACATACCATTTGTTGCTGTACTCATTATTATCATCATGAACGTCTAGTAATCGAAGAATACATTTTTTCCCTTCGAACTTTATTTTTATTTCGGCCCGCTCACGAGCCGAAGTTTTGCGTTTTAAGTTTAAGTTTTTAAGGGTGCGTTGACCCCCTTAAGAGTGTCGTTCCGCCGAAACGAGAAAATGTGTATCGACTATTTTGACTGATTGTACATTCTTTGTAACTCATTTTTATTTCTATAAATTTTCGTTCACGCGGCACGGGGAGAACTTTGAACGTTTACCTTTCGCGAGGGGGGCCGTTGGGGGGATGGTACGTTACAAATATGTAATTACGTCATAACACGAACATACATTGACGTGAATTTAGACCAAAATGCCAAAAGGCTAGCTGATTATACGATGCTCTTGGCTTAAAAATCTAAGGACAGTTTCAACCCCTTAATAGTGAGATATCTGAAAAAGAAAAAAATGCGTATCCGCACTTTTCCATTCTCTACATGTATGCAAATTTACATCCCAATTGATTGAAAATTCTCGGAGACACGGTTGAAAAAATTGCATTTTTGTAATCAACAATGCGAAATTTGTTGCTATCTGCATCGTTCTTGTCTCCAATGTATACTACACGAAACATAAACATTGTTGAATTTTAAGGTTTTTCATATGTCGTATCGTTGAAACGTTAAAACGTTAAACATTGTTGCAATTTGAAGGTTTTTCATATGTCGTACCGTTAAAACGTTATCGACGAAAAACGAAAAACACCCCAATTTCCAGGGATTCGGTTCAACCCTTAAAAATCGGGTTCCGCCGATATAAAAAAATACGTGTCGCCTATTTTTACGCAACGTTTCCTTGTGAGTTTTCCTTCTTATTATTGCGGCGCCAAAATTTCTTCTAGTAACTGTAAAAAATAAATAATAAAATGAACAAATAAAATATAAATAATTACCGGTGCAATGGTCTAGTCGCTAGCGTGTTTGCCACTAAACCATTGCACCGGGAATTATTTATATTTGATTATTTATTTTTTACAGTTACAAAGACGAAATTTTGGCGCCGCAATAAAAAGAAGAGTGGCCGTCAGCAGCAGCCGCAGCGGCAAAAGACGCCTGAGGAAGCCCAAGGGCGCGAGAAGGGAAGCTATCGACAAGACAGCGGCACGAGCGAGGGGAGCGGCCGCAGCAAGGACGCCACGGGTGTCGCGAACGCGACACAATTTTAAGTCAATCCGATGAATAGTTTACGGGATATCCCGCAATTAGTGAAGGGGCGTCGGGTCCCCATGGCAGGTAGCAGCTGACAAACGCGCAAACGATAATACCTGGGAAGGCAGAATGCTTCGAAGACAACAACAAATTGATATTTTGGAAGCTTCCACATCGGCAGAAGCCTTATTGTATCGGACAGGAATTGATTATTCAATGTGAGTAATTTTTTCATTAGTATTTCTATACATAAATCAAGGGTAAAATTGGAAAACCCTTTCAGAAATTTTCAAAAATTTATGGCTCAGAAAATATGAACTTTAGCAAAATTTTATGAGGAATACTTTCGTTTTAAAATTGCCCAAAATGTAAAAAAAAAAATAATTTATCCCGAAAAACTTTAATTTTTTGAAAAATTGTTTTAACAATTGGCTATAAACAATTAAAAGCTCGACTTTTCGGCGAAAAATTGTGATATTCGGATTCGGCGGATCAAAATACATAAAAAAAGTTTAGCTTCATCCATCGAGCTCAACATTTTACGAACGCGTTTTTCTCGAAACTATGTTTTTCAAGTCGGTGATCACTATAATTAAAAAAACACTAGATGGATTTTGATGAAATGTGGTGTACTGATTGATCGCATTAAAAACTAGTCCTTAATCGAAGGATTTTCATTTTTGTCGAAAATTTCTATTTTTTGAAACAGTAAACGAGCGATTTTTTCGGCGAAAATCTTAAGTTATCTGTCGGAAGCCGCCATTTTGTAAATTAAAAAAAGCTTCCATTAAGGACTAGATTCATTATAAGACTAATATGTTTTGTGTTTTTTGATTTCAGATGATCCAGTAAAATTTTATGATGGTCACCACAAAGCACTACATGTCGAAGGGGGTCCGACAAAGATGGCGATATTTTTTTAAATAATCAATATTTTTCTTTAAAAATTTGGACAAGTCAAGTTGAAATATAACATAAAAAGTCTTCGTAACCACTGTGGTAAAACAAATTTAATTACTAAAAAAAAAAATGATTGACAACGCTCGTTTTTTCACGCCTCTGACTGCATCTCACCGCTTAAAACGAGCAGGCGTTTAAAATTTTGGTGCAAACGGTATTGGAAAATATGATGATAAATAGATGTTTCTCCCAATAAGTAAATGAGTTTTTACTTTTCCCCTGAGAAAATGAATTAAAAAAATTGTTGAAGAAAAGTGCTGAAACGATCGAGAAAGGCTCAAAGAGAACTTTGAGTCTTTCTCGATCGGCATTTTTTTCAAAACACATTTCACGTTGGATAAGTGTGTTTCGGCATTTTTTTTCAACACATTCCACATTCGGGTGGGGGTTAAAACTTTAAAAGACCAAATATAGAACTACAAAGATTTCGAAATGACAGAATTATAAACTCAAAATAACGAACTGTAAATTAATCGCAATTGTATCCTTCGACCGATGTCGAAATCGAATAACTATTACACCAAAGGATTATCTATTCGAGAGCTTATTTATTCGAGGACGTGTATTCAGATTGTCTGCAGTTTGAGTCATACAAATACTGATTCAAACAATCTAGAACATTCATATCTCTGAAATAGAAAGAAGTGAGTATCTAATATTGGTAATACCATCTATAGCAAAAAGCTATATATCGAGGATACAAACTTCGAATGTGTAGATCTTAGATAGGCAATCGAGCGATGGTCCAAAATAGCGAACACCGAAATAGCGAGCATCAAAGAAGTGAACGAGTTGCTTCATAATTTTCTGCCGATTTTCGCTAACACGTACGAGATTCTTTGAAACTCTTTAAGGGGGGATATACAATGAACAAAAAATGAATTTCTTTTCTTGAAGGGATAACACCACTCTATGAATTTGGAAAAATCGTTTTCTTTTGGCTTCAAAAATACTTTGGGGTCATAAAAACAATATGCAATTGGTCCTGCAGCGAATTTTTTAAAGGTAGTTTTGTAGGTACACGTATGAGCCAAAATTTTCGGTCGTAGCGTATAGTAATATCCAATGCCTATACGATACTGTTGGATGTAAATCTTTGACAGTGCTTGTACCCTCTATATGTCCCACACATTCGCACCTCATGCATAGATAGGTCTCCTACTCGTATAGAGAGCGGCGCTGTAATCGTGGCAAAAGCGCAATTTCCTGGAGTCATAGTGTTGTTGAGCTTCCTACGATCCGTCTTTTGCCAAATATTTTATATACATTTAAAAAGCGTGAAAATGTCAACCCAAATGCGATACAAACGAAAGTTTACAGGAAAAAAGGCGCTTGCCAAAAGAATGAAAGCTGTTTCGTCGTTGATTTTTTGAATAACCTGCCGAAAAGCGGGTACCGAATTTCGATCTGAAATTTGACATACACATTCCTTTTAATGTTATAAGATATCCTCTAAAAGGATTTTTGGCGACACGCCATAGTTTTCGAGATATCGATTTTTGACAGTTATTTTTTCATCGCGCGCCTGCTATATCTATAGCTGACGGACTCAGCTATTGCTATGGCTTATCGCGCTTTCCTCTTTGTGCGGATCTTCGTTTGGTGTACCCCTCACGATCACGACTCGCGCGGCTACAAAGGAATCTGCAACCTCGACATAGGCGATGATCACGAAATTATATTCCTGAACTCGCCGCCGCGATTTAGCGCCATTTCTGAGGCACGCCGAAAAGGGGAGCGTTGTACATCTCCCTACTAATCTCTGCTGCGATGATTCCCTCCAGCGCCAACCTTTGAGAATCCGGGACGTTCAGAGATTAGTAGGGAGATGCACAACGCTCCCCTTTTCGGCGTGCCTTGTAAATGGCGCTAAATCGCGGCGGCGATTTCGGGAGTATGATTTCGTGATCATAGCCTCTGTCGAGGTTGCAGATTCCCTTGTAGCCGCGCGAGTCCGTGATCACCGCTCAAGTCGGTATCGCAGTCAGCGTGAACACGAATGGGTAGCTCGGTGGGGGAAGAGGCTCTGCCCCTCGCAAATCGCGCTCGTTCGACAGGCGTTCGGAGCGCGGTTTTCCGTCCGATCGAGCTCGACATATATGTGTGGCCTTACTGCGGATCGGAATATGCATTAAATGAATTTCAAAGTGAAAAACATGTATCGAGATCATTGTTTTCTCTCGGTTGCCCGTTTATGCCGAAAATGCGGGTTAAAAAAATTAACGACGAACCGCGTTGAAAAATAAAACGCCGAAACGACCGTGGATGGTTCAAAAAGAAATCTTGAGCCGTTGCCACGATCGTTTCGGCATTTTTTTTCAACAGTAAACATTATGGATAAGGGTGTATCATAAATGTTTCCTTATCTGCAATGAGCATCGTGGCTGAGTTGGTAGCGTGACGGATTAACGATGTTTACGGTCCGGGTTCAATCCCCGGTGAATCAACTTTTTTTTTCTTTTTTTTATATTCAGAAAATTTCGAACTTACTCTTGCTTTAGCTACTCTCGCCTGTCCAGGCATAATTTATTATATTTAATTCATATATGTTTAAAGAAAAAAAATGTTGCTACGGAATTCGAACCCGCGCCGTCCGTACTCAGAGCTCGGACGCTGATATCTTCCCCACGAGGCTCTTGTGACCGCAAAGCTGCCTTAGGCATAGACACGTATCCAATGTAAAATGTGTTGAAAAAAATGCCGAAACGATCAAGAAATACGGAACGTTTCTTTTCTCAAAGTTTTTCTTTCTCGATTGTTTTGGCACTTTTTTTCAACTTATCCAACGTCTATTTATTTAAACAATGCTTTGTTGATTGTTTAGCCGAGTGCACTAATCAAAAACGGCATAACTGCAAGTACAGTTTATTTAATCTCATAATAAACTAGTGCACTCGTTCTCGGAGGGCACCACAGGAAGGCAATCAACTCCATTCCCCGTCAGCTCAAAGAGTCTCGTCTTGAAAACGGGATGCTTTCGAGAATAAATGGTTCCCAAAAGCGCAACTCAAGGAACTATTGATCGATCGAAGAGCAGCTTGAAAAGCCTGTGGCCACACAATTCGACAATTCAAGATGACTTGCGAAAGTGCTGTTTAAAGAGCCTCCAATTGCAGACAAGTGCGACTTCGATAATCAATGAACGGTTGAATAATTTCAACACTCTGAATTTGCTGCAAATTTGACATATTGAAGCGCAGCTTATGGAGCCTCTGGTGCAAGCGAGCGAACATTTAAGATACAAGTAAATGTATCAAACTGCAGCTCAAAGAGCCTCCGCTTGCAGCCAGGCGCTACTTCGATAATGAACGGTGGCATAATTTAAACATTCGTAGTTTACAGCAAATTTAACACGAATACGAAATGCTACGAACGGTTGAATAATTTCAACACTCTGAGTTTGCAGCAAAGTTAACATCACGAAGCGCAGCTCATCGAGCCTCTGACTGAAAGTGGACGCAGCTTTTAAGATACGAGTAAATTAATCAAACTGCAGCTCAAAGAGCCTCCGCTTGCAGCCAGGTGCTACTTCGATAATGAACGGTTGAATAATTTCAACACTCTGAGTTTGCAGCAAATTTAACATCACGAAGCGCAGCTCATCGAGCCTCTGACTGCAAGTGGGTGCAGCTTTTAAGATACGAGTAAATTAATCAAACTGCAGCTCAAAGAGCCTCCGCTTGCAGCTAGGTGCAACTTCGATAATGAACGGTTGAATAATTTCAACACTCTGAGTTTGCAGTAAATTTAACATCACGAAGCGCAGCTCATCGAGCCTCTGACTCAAAGTGGACGCAGCTTTTAAGATACGAGTAAATTAATCAAACTGCAGCTCAAAGAGCCTCCGCTTGCAGCCAGGTGCTACTTCGATAATGAACGGTTGAATAATTTCAACACTCTGAGTTTGCAGCAAATTTAACATCACGAAGCGCAGCTCATCGAGCCTCTCACTGCAAGTGAGCGCAGCTTTTAAGATACAAGTAAATTAATCAAACCGCAGCTCAAAGAGCCTCCGCTGGCAACCAGGTGCGAGTTCAATACTATTTGTTACAAACTTACAAACCCTGCAGCTTTTGCAATTTCTGGTTCGGCTTGTGTTGCGCTCTAGCTGCGCGAACTGATCGCAATGCACGATTATTATATTTAGTGTGCAAATATTTAAACTCTGACTAAGAGCTCCAAATGCTACATTCGATGAATTTCGCACGGATGCCTTTGATCGTACCATTCAGGATACATTTCAGCTGTAGCGCGTACGATGTCATCGGTGAATTTTTGTAGGAGACCTTCAGACTCCCAGTGTTTCTCTCAAAGTTCCGAGAAAGCCTTCAATTGGGCTTCTGGGCTTCTACGATTTGTGCAAACTTTGCGGTCCGTCGCTTTAATTTTGTCACCGCTGGAGCATCAATATCGATGTTTTCGTATTCATGAAACTCGATATAATTTTCTCCTGGCGACGAGTCGTCCATCGGACTCTTTAGAAGGTCATCGTTACAACGGTCACATGGTGTTCTCTTTAAGTTGCGATGCCCAAGGTAGCCGGTGAAAAATGCGATGTCATTCTTCTCGTAGAATTGTTCACCTCGCTGTCTTTGAAGGTCAATTGTAGCCAAAGTAGCCCTATTAAGTACTACTTTTTTAAAATGATTATGAAAGCAGAGAGTCCGGCGCATTCTTGGGGCCTAATTAGGAACCATGAAGTCACGTGTTTAGATTTTTAATTTAAAGTTGAAAATTTAAGTCATACTTTACCGAACGTAAATTTTTCACTTTAGACCAACATTTTCATAACTTTCATCACAGTTACGAGGCTGATTATTTAATGCATAAAATTACTACTCATAAAGATTCAGTTGCAAAAAAAATCTCGACAGTGTTGTACTTTTTTTTTAGATTTTTTTTTAAGTGGTCAGGTCGAAAATTCTCAAAAATTCAGAAAACAATTCATAACTCGAAAACTATGAAAAGTCGCGGGACATCCATGGGGGCTATTCGGATACCGCACGATACAAGGGACCTACATTTTATTTTAGGACGTCAATATTCCGGCCACCCTGTATATATATATATATATATATATATATATCAACGTTAATATGTATGTCAAATTTTAATATATATTTATGTACTGTTTTTATGTAAAAGGTGTTGTTGATGATCTCGTCCCAAAAAACCCACGTTTCGATTATCCAAACTTTTGATTATCCGAAGTAGTCTCGGTCCCAATTGGTTCGGATAATCGAGGTTCTACTGTATACGTAAGGCAGGTTTGCAGTCACAAGACCCTCGCGGTTGAGATATCAGAGTGCGGGTTCTAAGTGTAGACGACGCGAGTTCGATCCCCAGTAGCTATGTCTTTTTTTTTTAAAGAATATACGACTTAAATAGTGCCTGAACGCGCGAGAATAGCTAAAGCGAGAGTAAGTTAGGAATTTTCTGAATATAAAATAAAGGAAAAAAAAATATGGTTCACCGGGGATTGAACCCGGACCGTAAGCATCGTTAATCCGTCACGCTGCCAACTCTGCCACTACGGTTATTGCAGATAGAGAAACATTTATGATACACCTTTATCCATAATATTTACTGTTGAAAAAAATGCCGAAACGATCGCGGCAAAGGCTAAAGATTACTTTTTGAACCTTCCACGGTCGTTTCGGCGTTTTATTTTTCAACGCGGTGCGTCGTTAATTTTTTTAACCCGCATTTTCGGCATAAACGGGCAACCGAGGAAAAACAATGATCTCGATACATGTTTTTTACTTTGAAATTCATTTAAGGCAGAACGCCACTGTGATTTCCTGTTTGTTTGCCATTTTTCAAGAATTTTTTTTTGTGGGAAAAAAAGAGATATTCGAAATTTTGTTGTTGTTTTGTTCGTTGTTTATTGAAGATACATAAAAAAAAATTCAAATTTTTCCCGCCCCATGGTGACGCTGGGGAAGCTCCCGCGTCAGGTACTGTTGCCTCTGCAGTGGTTCGCGGCACGCAGCAGAACTCTTCAAAGTCGATCTGAAAAAAAATACCGAGTGTTTTCGTTAATAATATGATATTTTGAAGAGAAGTACACAGGGATTTGAAAAAATATTGATTTTTAAAAAATAGGCACGCTTTTGAAATTAAAGGACGATTTTCGAGCAAAATTTCTCGTCGAAAATAGGCTATAACTTTTTTTATTATTGAGATATCGAAAAAATCCTATGTACTTCTTTAGATAATCTAGTTTTATTGATGCAGTCCAAATTTGAAGTCGATCGGATAAAAATTGCTCGAGTTCTGCTGCGTGCCGCACTCAAAAAAGTGGTTTTGAGAAAAACGCGTTCAAAGTTTTAGGTTTGTTAATTTATGCGATAAATTGGAAAAAAAAATTTTACCTTTAATCAGCGATGCCGGCACCATATAGCTGACCTTCAAGAAGCGAATCATTGTCCCTAGCATCCTTTCTCGAACTTGTAGAGGCTCTTCTTGCCTCTTTTGCAGCGTCTGTGAGCGAGCGCTCCGCCAGCTCGATCCGCGCTGCGTCGGTTTCAACGCAAAAATTGAAACAATTTGGGCCGATAGTTATCCCCAACGTCTCCAAATCTTTCATGAGGCTCTCAGGCCATCATTGAATAATAATACCGCGATATCAGCTGCAATATCGACGATTGTTTTGCTCCCGGATTGACACTTAGGGGCTATTGCCCAAACTGATTTGTTGTAGCTTTCGTTGTTGTTTTGCGTAAAGCCGCCCAAACAACGCTGCAGCAAATCGTCTCTGCTTAAATTTTCGAAGACTGGCGTAATTGCCTCCAATACTTCCTCAGGAAGAGGCGGCTTATGGCGATATTCAGAAATATTACCGCTTGCGACCGATCGCTGCCACGAACACCACGACTCGGCTCCCTCTGGGCAATCGTCATGTTGTGGCTCACTATCTGTGGATATTTTATGTTTGATAGTTGCCCAAATTGCCTTTCTCATTTTTTCAACATCATCGCTGTTCCTCCGTATAGCTAAGCCGTAATATGTGCTCAACTCGTCAATCAATTTTCCGGTGAGCTTTCCTCTGCCAGACAATCTTTTTTGTTTTTTCACGACTTCGCGGAGGCGCGTCCCCATACGTTTTTGGACATGATCGATGCACTCTTTTTTTTATCTCGAAACCGTCGTATGGATCGCTATTCGATATACCCAGAAACGTTTTAGAATCGCCGTCACCAATATAATATTTATATTTTATGCCATAGAGCTTTTTAGACCGTTGAAACATTTCGACAGCTGACTTGACTTCCATTTTTCCGGAGGAGCCGCTATGGTTCGCCTGGCACTCATCGTCGTGGGTACATTTCCATTCCCAGTACTCTGCGGTGCTTTCTTTTTTTTCCCAATGATCGCAAGCTTTGCAATATTTCGATTTCACCATAACGTCGATCACTTTTTTAGTGTTCCAGCCGATTAGCGATGTTATGCCGAAAAGCGAGCTGAAACCGCGCTCACGCCACGATCCGTCGCCTGGAACGATAATTCCGTCCTCCACCCCATTTTCCAACGAAATTGTCTCCTCCTCAAGTGCAGCCTTTTGTTTGCTCACTGTGCTCACAGCTGTAGGGGCAATCGAAATCGAATTTAAGATTCGATTGTAGAAATACTGAAATATGGGGCGCGGTAGGTCCATAAATGCACAAAACTTCACCAGGCCATTCAAACCGACGCCAAGAAGACGCGTACTGAATACGATCCGACGATTTATTTCGTATGCATTGTCAATCATAGGACACGAATTGGATTTGCACTTTTTCACAATGGCCGCAATCGACCTCGATTTTGAATCTGAGTCCGCGCAAACTTTTTTCAGTAAACTTTATATCGCGATCACACACTTTGCACTTCACTAACGTCGATATAATGTTCAATGCATTGACGAGGTGTACTATACGATAACCGAAATCGTTAGTAACACCGACCTCTAAATCGTCCAACGATTTTAACTTTTTCGCCGACGTGCTCACATACGCTGCAGAACTATTTTCGGAGCTATAACGGTTCGGAGGTTTTCGACTCGAGATTTTCGTTCGACTCATCGTCACATAGCTCCGTTTTGTTCCCTTTTTCCCCGCGTACACTTTGGGATTATCCATTTCGATGTGCAAAGAATAATTCTGAGCGTTCGATATTTATAAACGAAACGATTCGGAGCGTTTAGACACGAGTAGCGTCGCTTCTATTCGCAAACTGACGCTATGACGCTATCCCTATACCTGCCTTGAAAATTTTTCAATTATCACCACCTATGGCTTTTTTTCGAAACTATATTTATAACAATAGCCGGTTTTTGTGAAGGGAGACAAAAGAATACCTGGGAAAGACCCGCAGGACCTGGGAAAGGCCCGGTATACCTGCCGACCCTGAGGCGCGCAGCTGCGCGGGACCCCGACCGTCACGGAGCGCTGCACCGCTCCACAAAATATTCAATATCTCCGAAAATAATTATTTTTTCGACCTGGGTCCAACGGCATCTTAATCTTAAATGTATTTTAGATTTTTCTAGATGGTTTTCAAAAAATCGATTTTTTGAAGCCGTCACAGTGGTGTTGTCCCTTAATGCATATTCCAATCCACAGTACGGCCACACATATATGTCGAGCTCGATCGGACGGAAAACCTCGCTCCGTTCGCCTGTCGAGCGAGCGCGATTTGCGAGGGGCAGAGACTTTTCCCCCACCGAGCTACCCATTCGTGTTCACGCTGACTGCGATACCGACTTCAGCGGTGATCACGGACTCGCGCCGCTACAAGGGTATCTGCAACCTCGACAGAGGCGATGATCACGAAATCATACTCCCGAACTCGCCGCCGCGATTTAGCGCCATTTACGAGGCACGCCGAAAACAGAGATTAGTAGGGATATGTACAACGCTCCCCTTTTCGAGGTGCCTCGGAAATGGCGCTAAATCGCGGCGGCGAGTTCGGGAATATGATTTTGTGTGCATCGCCTCTATCGAGGTTGTAGATTCCCTTGTAGCTGCGCGAGTCGTGAGCATCGCTCGAATCGATCTCGCAGCAGCGTGCACACGAATGGGTAGCTCGGTGGGGGAAAAGTCTCTGCCCCTCGCAAATCGCGCTCGCTCGACAAGCGAATGGAGCGAGGTTTTCCGTCCGATCGAGCTCGACATATGAGTGGCCGTAGTGCGGATTGGAATATGCATTAAATGAATTTTAAAGAGAAAAACATGTATCGAGAAACCTGTTTTCTCTCGGTTGGCCGTTTATGCCGAGAATGCGGGTTAAAAAAGTTAACGAGTTGAAAAATAAAACGCCGAAACGACCGTGGAAGGTTCAAAAAGAAATCTCGAGCCTTTGCCGCGGTCGTTACGGCGTTTTTTTTTCAACAGTAAACAATATGAATAACCGTGTATCATAAATGTTTTTCTATCCTCAATGAGCGTCGTTGCTGCGTTGGCAGCGTGACGGATTGACGATGCTTGCGGTCCGGGTTTGATCGCTGGGTAATCGACTTTTTTAAATCTATTTTTTTCTTCATTTATTATTTTTTTAAAATCGAACTTCCTCTCGCTTTAGCTATTTTTCGCATGTCCAGGCATTATTTATTATATTTAATTCATATATGTTTAATTTGAAAAAAGACATTGGCTACCGGGGATCGAACCCGCGTCGTCTGCACTCAGAGTCCGCAAGCTAATATATCAACCGCGAGGCTCTTGTGAGACTGCAAACCTGCCGTACGTATACACACTTAGACAACCTTAAAAAAAATTCGCTGCATACCAATTGCATATTGTGTTTATGACCCCAAAGTATTATTGAAGACTGGCGTCTTGAAGTCGATTATTTTCAAGTATTATTGAAGTTGATTTTTTTTTACCATTCTAACCACCTTTGTGTTGATACACCCCCCTACTGTCGACTGATTCTCTTCGCGCAAATCTCGAACTTTTAATTTTTTTCCAGCTTCAATCGTTGAAATACACTTTCTTAACAAACACAAAAAACAGTTTTTTCCAAAACTATCCTAAAAATGTGCATTTTTTTTAAATTTGATTTTTATTTTAATAAAAAAAAAAATTCTTGGTAATTAATGTCTTTGAATAAATAAATTACCCATTATTGCTGAAAAAAAAACATTTTGAAGATGAAAAAATAAATAAAAATCGAAAAATTGCTTGTTACGGTGATTTTTGACAGAAACGATAAATTTAAACCTTCGGGGCACTATGAAAAAAAAATCGCAGCGCTTTGCAACTTTGAGGGTTTTTTAGGGACACTTCGAGGTTAAAACATTACTGACAATATCCTTCGTTCATGCATTATATCCGAAGTTATTCCAAATTTTCCAAATATCCTCAAATTGGCAAATTTTCAACTTTTTTCAGTCAACATCATCACGCAAAAAAAAAATGTTTTATCAACAGCCCCTAATTGCATGTGATAGAGAATGTTTTGTAGTTTTACCCTACTTTTATTTTCTGTACGATCATTAGTTCTCGAGTAATTGATTGTCAAAGTTAAAAAGGACTTTTTTGCTTTGGTCGACGATTACTCCGCGCCAAATCATCGTACGGAGCTCGTTAAAAGGTCGAATTAAAGCTGATTAAATTGTCTAAAAGAATTTTATAGTCGTATGATAAAAAAAATTATTTGAAGTCGACAGACCATTTTACAGACGAGCACAAAAATTTGGAAAACAAATTTCGTTGGTTTTCGGATGATTACAAGAAAACCACCCACGCTGAAAAATGTTACAGTCCAGATCTGAAAACTACATACTTGAAGCTATAATTTTCGTTTTTTATTTTCTGTACGACCATTATTCTTCGAGTTATCCCTTGTTGAAAATCAGTCAACAATTCGGAATTTTTTAAATATCCCTTAATTTGTGTGTGTAGTGTATTTTATTTGTACATTTTATTATTTATTTTTTACAGTTACAAAGAAGAAATTTTGACGCCGCAACAAAAAGAAAAGTGGTTCTCAACAGCAGCCGCAGCGGCAAGAGGCACCCGCGGGAGCCCAAGGGCGCGAGAAGGGCAGGCCATCGAAAGAACGGTGGCGCGAGAGAGGGGAGCGGCCGCAGCAAGGACGCCGCGGGTATCGTCGACGCGACCGAACACGCAGTCGTTCGCCCCGCCGGACGCTTGTTGAAGTCGCTCAAAACGAGCGGGCGTTCCATATTTTGGTGCAAACAGTATTGGAAAATATGACAAAAAAATGAGTGTTTTCCCCCATACGGAAATGAGTTTTTACCTTTCCCCTTAGAAAATTAATTACAAAGATTGTTGAAGAAAAGTGCCGAAGCGATCGAGAAAGGCTCGAAGAGAACTTTGGGTCTTTCTCGATTGGCCTTTTTTTTCAAACACACATTTCACGTTGGATAAGTGTGTTTCGGCATTTTTTTCAACATATTTCACATTGGGATGGGGGTCAAAACTTTGAAAGGCCAAATATAGAACGACAAAGATTTCGAAAAAACAGAATTATAAACTCAAAGTAACGAACTGTAAATTATTCAAAATTTTATCCTTCGGCCGATGACGAAATGGAATAACTATTACACCAAAGGATCATTTATTCGAGAGCTCATTTATTCAAAAACGTGTGTTCAGATTGTCTGCAGTTTGAGCCATACAAATACAGATTCAAACAAACTAGAGCATCCATATCTCCGAAATAGAAAGAAGTGAATATTTAATATTGGTAATACTATCTATAGCAAAAAGACATATATATCGAGGATACAAACTTCGAAAGTATAGATCTCAGATAGGCAAACGAGTGATGGTCCAAAATAGCGAACACAGAAATAGCGAACATAAAAGAAGTGGACGAGTTGCTTCATAATTTTATGCAGGTTTTCGCTAACACGTACGAGATTCTTTGAAGGCGTCTGGCCACCTTGGCCGATCGAAAAATGGGCATATTAAAAAAAATAATAATAAACTCGAAAGTATGGGCCGGAATATTTTTATTTTTTTACATAACGTCAGAAAGGGCTTTAAGAATATCGTTAATAAATTTCCGTTCAAAATATTAAAAAATGGCGCCGTTGTGCACATTGCCGCGGAGGCCCTCCGCACGATACGCACGGTCGTTGTCCCAGCTGTTACGCGGTCATGTCACATCTGAAAAATCAGCTCATTCGTGAGTAGTGTCGCTAGAATGTAGCGTAGCGGTTTTTTTTTCGACCATTAAAAAAATTATGGTGACCCATAATTTCGGTGAAAAATACAAATGTTTTCTTCGGCTCACCATAATTTTTTTAATGGTCGAAAAAAAACCGCTTCGCTACATTGTAGCGACACTACTCACGAATGAGCTGATTTTTTTTGCAGATGTGACATGACCGTGTAAGAGCTGGGACAACGACCGCGCGTATCGTGCGGAGGGCCTCCGCGGCAATGTGCATAACGGCGCCATTTTTAAATATTTTGAACGGAAATTTATTAACGTTATTCTTAAAGCCCTTTCTGACGTTATGTAAAAAAATAAAGATATTCCGGCCCATACTTTCGAGTTTTTTTTTTAAATATACTGTTACGTCCGAAGCCGTTTAGAAAAGATATTTATTTCTAGAGTTATAAGCGTCGAGCGGTTAACGCTTTACTCCGATTACTACCCTAATGAGTCACGAGTGCTCTTCGGGATAATAATGATGTGGGAACGTTTGCTGTGAGACCTCGAGAGATCTTGTTTCGTTTATGGATTTAGGAAATTGATAATAAAGGGACTTCAATGTCTTGAGTCACACAATAGTTTAATACACACTCGATGAAATAATAATTTGGTACATTCCAAGTAAATTTATAATGTGATAAATACCTTTGACAATGAGGAGCGGTGTCGTCGCTTTACAATACCGTATTCTTGCTTTCGTTGAATATTTCTTTAAACACACAAGCGTACTCTCACAATCTTCTAGAGATCCGGTCGCGGATTAACAATAATTTGTACTTGAAATATTTGGTCGTTTGACCCTTTTGATTATAAAACAATATAAATTGACATTCATAATTACGCCGAATCACACTCTTCTACAGAAGACTCGGATTGCGGACAGCGTAACGACGCGTGAAAATTTTGGTTGGAAACTGACTTATTATATTATACGTCCGATACTACTGTCGGATCACTCTCTTCTACGGAAGACCTGGATTATGAACAGTGTATCGGCGTTAAAAACTTCGGCTATACTGCGCTCTTGTCGTCGAGACAAGGAGGTTTTATAAGAGCGAGATGACTTTGCCAGAAGGGCTAGTCTCTTAATTTGGGCACAGAGAAGAACGTTTAATATTTCGTTTAATATCCGAGAGTTCGACCTCCTCGGAGAAGCAATAAAGGTTGGATATTTTGGATCTCTACCATGTCGCCTTGCCGATCCCGATCATAGGGCTTGAGGCTCCGGCCGGAATACTTTTATTACTGCTCTCATGCAGAGCGGGAATAAAATAGCAGAACGGCTCGCTACACGAAAATACATGCATTAGGTATTGTGCCCATTTTATAAACAAGGAAAGCGTTTTGCTATGGTCTGTGATGCACGTGTCTATGATGTGTGAGAAGCAATACAATTGTGATAGGTATCTCGAACGCTTACATTTTTGGTTGCCGTGAAAAATAAAATTAGCTGACTCTATTGCTTCTCGCACGTGTACAATTATATGTGTTGGTCAGAAAGAAATCAAAGAATAACATCGTACGTGACACCTCCCCACTTAGACTTGTCATCGTCCTCGGTGACTTCAAATTTATGCATATTAAAATATGGCTGTATTGGAATATGTATAAATGGTACAAGAATCATTGACTCTAAGTTTGAAAATGGTTTCAACATCTGGTTGTAAAATTCAAGGTCGTAAGGAGTAGGGTACTAAGTTTTTCAAAGGGGATGTGGATTATGAATGTCGTTCTGATAGCGCTTCTCCATAGACTCGTCATCCTTAGTGTGGGTGACAATATATTTCGTGCGTTTCGACATCTGACGAGGGTTTTGATAATGAGTTCGGTTATTGATCGATCGGTATTGGTTTTGTAAATTCCATCTGATGTGCATATATGTCTTCTGACAATGCTCTCCTCATGGAAGATACATCTAGACATTGCGATTATTCAGCGAATTACAAACCGAGGTTGTATGTAGCCGTCAATGTTTTGATCAGGGACGGACATATAAAAATATGTATAAGCGTGTATATATATATATATATGTGCCCCTTTTTTTGCAACCGATACTCTCCACTCGATGTTCTTGAATACGCATCGAAATATGTTGGGAACTGATTTGACATTCTGCGATGATTCCGGATATACGGATCGGAACAGAGGGTAGATGAAGGTTGCAATAGCGGAGTTGGAACCATTGGTATATAATAGAAAGTTTAAATATTCTGACTTCCAATCACGATGTCCTCCTTTCTTGAAATTTAATATGCATTAATTTGCGTCCGTTATCGTTATCATTATAGTTATTAGTTAATGTCGGTAATGTATTACTATGTATCATAGGTTTTTCACCGTTCTGTCTATGGTTTACGATTTTGACCATATTTGTTTGTTTTAATGGCCATACGGTTATCGTATGGTTATTACGGTTTTCGGCCTCGAACGACATCATGAAAGACTTAGGTTTGGTACTCCAGTGTAGCAGATCAGTTCGACATTTTCGCAGACATCGCTTTCGTGGGCATTCTTGCAGTTCTTAATGTTTGAGCGCCGTCAGCGATATTGTCTTTGTTGGACAGCATCCAATGCGTCGATGGATGTGGCTTGCTTGTTGTTCGTCGACCTTAAGTTTTGTTGGAAGTGATGAGGTGTCATTCAGTCGACGTGAGGCGAGGTTAGCCATAGGTTCGTGGTAGAGCCGGTAATGCTGTCGATTGGTTGGTCTTCATAAGCGGGTAAAACACAATTTCCGAGTGGAAGCGGGGAGGGAATTGTCATTATTTTGTATACATTTGTTTTGTTCCTTTGGAAATCCTTTGAAAAATAAGAAAAACGTGTTATTGATGCACACATACAAAAAAAATATAACATTACTGATATTCAACTATAAAGTATTAGTAAGTCACTCAAAGTAGTAAGATAAATTGTCATCGTATACAAGGTTTTAGTTTGTCTAAATGTTTAATTATACGCTTTCCAGTTTCTGTTTCTAGTACAGCATTATGATTGTCGAGGAGTTCAGTTATTAAGTATGGTCCTACGTAATGACAGTCGAATTTTCCTCTTCGCGGTTCCTTTATCACGTACACCATATCTCCCGGTTTGAGATTGGCTTCGTAAAGTTGTCTATCATAGTATTGTTTGGAGCGATATTTGGATTTTAATAACGATTTTTGAAGCGAGTTGTCGCATTTCATCCAATCGGGATGTAAGGTCGCACAAGTAATCGCCATAAGTTTGGATTTTCTCAGGGGAAGAAAAAGAGCTTGAGATACGGGCAGGTTTATCGTATACGAGTTCGAAAGGAGTGAAATTAGTAGATTCGTGGATTGAGGTGTTATAGGAGAACATTGCAAAAGGGATGAGTTTGTCCCAGTCTTCGTATTAGTCAATGTAATGCTTAATAAATTCAGTCAAGACAATGTGGCTTCGTTCTAAAGATCCATTGGATTGGGGATGGTAACCTGAAGTTGTAACGTGTTTGATTTCAAATAGTTTGGCAAGATGGCGAAACACCTGTCCAACAAAGGATCTGCCTTGATCGCTCAGAATGATTCTCGGAGTTCCAAAATAAATTATGACATTACGAGCTAGAGCGCCAGCAATTGTTTCAGCTTTTATATCGGGTATGGGTACAGCAATGCAATATTTCGTCAGATTGTCCTGTATGATGAGGATATGTCGATTTCCGTTTGGCGTTATGGGCAATGGTCCCACTGTGAATCGAAATTTTGTCGAAGGGTTCTGCTGGCGTATCAGTAATTATCATAGGCTCGCGTGTTTTAATCCGAGTCAGTTTTTTTTCTTGACAACTGGGGCAAGTTCTCACGTATTCCGTTACTTCAGCTTTGAGGTTAGGCCAATAAAATCGTTCTCGAATACGTCGATAAGTTTTAGTTACTCCTTTATGCCCGCCTACTAAACTCTCGTGATACTCGGAAATTATTTCGCGTCTTATTTCTTCGTCCGGTATTACAACGTTACTTTGGCAAAGGACAATAGAACAATCGCAATCGTTTAAACATTCTTCGAGTATTTCTGTTATAAAAGCGTGACTGGAAGTTTCCAGCATGTCTCCCGGTTTTGATATCCGTAATGATTTGATTTGATACTCGGTTATCACGTCTTTTACAGTATGGAGCACGTTTTTCAGGTATTGGATTGAAAAAGTTTCAAAGTGTTTACTTTTCAGTACAGCACTAAAAATTTTGTTGTTGCTTTTTGTCGTAACGAATACTTGATTGCATTTAGGCTTTTTCCATTTCATGTCTTGTGGGCAAATTTTATCCGTTTCAATAAGCAATTGTGAAATCATAGTTGTAAATTCACAATCGGCGGAAATAAAGTGCAAATTATTTCTTTTGTGATAGGTTAAGTTTTCATTAGTAACACTTATTTGTATTCTCTTTTCATCCTTTTCCATATTAGGGTAAAACAATGCAGGTGGAATTGTACTTGAAACCGTTTTGTTGAGCCTTGTATCCAGAGATTCGTCAATTTCCGCATTTTTAATTTCAATTTCGCTATCACTATCTGCACAATCGGGATTCGATATTAATTTATTGAAGTGAGGTCGTCTTGGTGAATTAGATTCGTCTTCATCGGTACTGGTTTGTATGTTATTATTTATAGCGGGAGTCGATCTACCCGTGGGATGTCGAAACGTGATGGCGGATTCGCCAAAATTTGCTATTTCATCGTCACCGTCATCGGAGTCAATATGTTCGTCGGTTTGGGTGGCACATGTTCTATTCGCGCCTGAATTTCCGTGGGTATGATCCCACTAATATTTATCTCTATTGTCTGAATTCGGGCTTTCATTGTCATTTATTTCAGCTATATTTTTATTCTTTGAGACCTTGGGTAAGTTTTCGTTTTCGGAAGGTTCATCAGTCTGAAGGCTTTGGTCGATGTCAAAAGCAAATTTTAAAGCGTCTGTAATCCGTTTCATCGGTCGGGATGATGGCTCGTTTGAACGTACTTGTGGCAATGTCCGTTTGGGGGCAAGGCTAGGAAATGCACTGTGTCGGACACGTGCGATAGGTGGTGCCCTTTCAGTGTTTGATGGGATTGTAGAACAATGTTGTTTTTGCGTGGTTCGCGAGGTTTTGATAGGTACCGCCGAAACATTGGGGGTTGTTTTACGATTTCGTACTCTTTCTCCGATCGTTGCACCAGAAATGCTTGGTTTCTCAAAAAGAGTGGGTAACGGTTTGTTTTTACTGCCCAATGGTCGGCCACGCTTGATTATTGGATTAGAAGAAGTTGCAATCCGTGGGGTTACTGTCATTGATGTTTTCTTAGCGGAAGATGAAATTGGTAATACAACCGTATCGGTGGTAACGGGATTTCGGGAAAGAGCATCGGCGTTTGAATTAAGTCGCCCTGGTTTGTATACAAATGTGTATTCGTATTCGCGTAATCTTATTCTCCAGCAGATCAATTGCTGAACTAGCAATTTTACTGAATCAATCCATCTCAACGGTTCGTGATCACTTACGAGCGTAAAGTTTCGTCCGTACAAGTAAGGTCTGAAATGTAATATTGCGTATACCACGGCTAGACATTCTTTTTCAGTTGTTCAGTAAATTTTCTCGGCTGGATTTAATACTCTTGACATTTACGCTATGGTTTGTCTTCGCCGATTTTTCCTTGGCTCAATACTGCACCGATTGCGTAATTTGATGCGTCAGTCGTTAAAATAAAAGGTTCTTCAAAATTCGGATATTGCAAAATTGGAGGAGAGCATAAAGCTCTTTTCAAGTAGTCGAAACTTTTCTGTTGTTCTGGTCCCCATTTAAATTCTACACCTTTTTTCAATGTTTAGTTTAGCTTGTTCCGTCAACGGTTTAGCTTGTTCCGAGAAATTCTCTATAAATCTTCTGTAATAACCCGCTAGGCCAAGGAATTGTCTGATGTTCGTTACTGTTCGAGGGATTGGGAATTTATCGACCGCTTCGGTCTTTTTAGGATCAGGACGAACGCCTCCGTCACTGATCACGTGTCCAAGATAGATAACTTCTGTATTAAGAAATTTGCATTTATCTGGTTGTAATGAAAGATTGGCGTTACTGAGTTTAGCAAAAAGTCGGCGGACCTTTATGCCGTGTTCCTTTAGGGAAGAAGCGAAAACTACAATGTCATCGAGGTAAACAAATAGTTCAGTGTCTTGTAAACCAAGTAATACTCTGTCCATTAATCTTTGAAAAGTAGCAGGTGCGTTCTTAAGACCGAAAGGCATTCTAACATATTCGTAGTGTCCGTGAGGGGTGCTAAAGGCTGTTTTCTGTCGGTCCTTGGGATCCATTTCTATTTGGTGAAAACCTGAGGCTAAATCAAAGGTCAAGAAATATTTGGCTCCACCGAGCCGGTCAAGGATTTCAACGATGTTAGGCAAAGGGTAAGCATCGCTTATTGTCTTTTCATTTAATGCGCGAAAATCGATTACCATCCTCCATCGTTTATTCCCTTTTGAATCTGGTTTCTTGGGAACAATCCATAGAGGCGAATTATACGGAGAAACCGAGTCGATAATTATATTATTTTCGATAAGTTTCTTCACTTGTTTATTAATTTCTTCTTTGTGTACCGGAGGGTATCGGTATTGTCGAATTGTCACAGGTAATTCGTCCGTCGTAGGTATGCTATGTTTGATCCCTGACGTGGCCGGTAATTTATCACCAGGCAGATAAAATAGGTGTGAAAAATCGTTTACAAGATCGAAAACGTGCTGTCGTTCTTCTGTATTGAGATGATCCAAGCGAAGAGATTCTTGAATGATTTTAATTCTTTCATCGTACGTTCGATGCGTATGAGCGGCAATATCATCGTTAATGTCGTGGTCGAAAAAGTCTTCTTCACTCTCGTAATAATCGAATGGCAATATCTCTTGTGGCGGTAGCTCAATTTGTAAATCGTCTTCGTATGCATTAATTGCATACACATAGCATGTGTCATTGTTATTTGAAACAACGGCATTTCCAATAAAAACGTGATCTAATGTCGGTACTCGGGGTAAAAAACCTGTTTTCAAATCTGTTTTTAATAGTTATATCGACACTTGGGTACGACTGCGGGCCTTGAGGTTAAGAATGGTATTATTATGTTCCTTAGGTAACTCGATTGGTGAATGATAAATTCGAGGTTGATTTCCTTCGACTGGTTCAAAAGGAATAGGTGTAATTGGCTTTGAAGAAGTAACAAGTGCGTTATGGTGAAAAGATATTTCTGCTTCTTCATTTCGAAGGAAATCGATCCCAATTATTCCGTCTGCGGGAATAGCAGACTTTTAATCGAAAACTTGAAATTTTTCTGATTTTTCGAAAAAGGTTATTTCAGTCAACCCTAGCGTATATATTTTATCGGGTGTTATACCTGATAGCGTAAGCGATTCGTGTGTTGCAATTATGCACCTCCGTTTTAGCGATCTCAGTTTAATTATGTTTATATCGGCACCAGTATCAATAAGAAAACGGCCGTAACCGTTTTCGAGTTCGGGGGCACGTAGCGTTATTATTGGCGACCGTCTTTGTCCGTCGGTCCATCTAACATATCGTCTACCGTAAGGAATTTCACAGTCGAGGGACGCTTAGTTTGTGATTCGCCCGTCGATGCGTGCATTCGACGGGCGGGTTTCAAGTTTAAACTCTCGCTTGAATTAGTGCGTTGGAAAGAGGTTGTCTTCGTCTCGTCGAATTCTCCACGAGAGTATCTTTCGTTTTTAAGAGGCTGATTTTGGTACATCGGGTAGGAAGGTGGATAATGATTAGGAGGATAGCCCGGCCAAGGTGAATACATAGGCGGCATGTAAGGCATAGGGGGGTACGCTTGTGGTGCGTAGAAATGATTCTGGGGGAAGTTCGGAAAATTTCTGTCTAAAGGCCTTCTTATGAATGGCCGCTGTTGAAAGTGATCTGAATTCTTTTCGAATGTTCGATTATTTGGAGACAGAAAGTTTGGTTGGAAGTTACCTCGAAAATTGGGATTTTTATCGTTAGGATCTCTCTCTTTCCGAGGGTAAAAAGATACATGACGTGATTCTACGTTTCGAGGGCTCTGATATGATGGTTGAGTTTGCGTGAAACGTAATGAATTTGAATTTCTTGCATTCGCGCCCTGCATATCTCGTTCAATGCGTTGGGCTACTCGAAAAGCTTCTTCTAGTGTTTGTGGATCTTGAACGCTAATTGCGTATAACAGATCGTCGGATAACCCTCTTTTAAAAGATTCCAAGGCCAATCCGTCGAGCATAGGAAACATTTGATTTGATTGTTCTTCAGTAAATTTATCCTTCAGAGCAGCTATTGCACTCGTTCGCAATTGTTTGATTCTTGTGTAATAGTCAAGGACTGTTTCACCGCGTCTTAGTCTGACAGCTTGAATTTCCGCACAATAGAAGGGGTATGTTCAAGTATGAGAGAGCGTTCGAGTTTGAGTCGGTTGCCGAGAGAGCGAAAAAGAGCGATCGAGGCGCCACCTCGACAGAGTTAAAAAAACATGGCGACAAGTGACGAGAGAAATGTAAGGCGTCCTCGTGATAATTAAAGTTTTAAGAGAAAAGGACCGAGAAAGAGTGTTCATTTCACCCCACAACAAAACATTGGCGCCCAACGTGGGGCTAAATAGCAGGTAAGTGGATCGTCAAGAGTCCCATCCTTCTCCCTCATATCCCACTTTTATAAAAAAAAAAGAAAAGATAGCGGACTATAGAGTCCCGAAGCAGCGTCGTGCGAAAATAAAAGGGCAGGTTACCCGTATTGTGACATTTTTTAACACACCGGGTGAGAAAACGGTAGCCGAAGCACAAGTCAGACTCGCCAAGCTTCAAGAGCATTGGGCGGCGTTCGACGAAGTGCAATCGGAAATCGAGTCAAAGCCAACAGATGACGACGAGCGACGCGAGCAACAACAACAAGAAGGAGAAGCAGAAAGAATGAATATCGAGCAGAGCTAGTACAAGGCCGCGGAGATGGGTCAAGCGATACTCGAGCGCGATCGGGTCGCGCAAGAATTAGAAAATTTGAATGCACAAAACGAAAGGCGCAACGTGCCACCGGTTCCGCAGGCAACGAGATGTCGGCCGAAACTTCCGGAAATCAAGCTCCCGGAATTCAACGGCGAATATACGAAATGGATGTTTTTCAAAGATAGTTTTGAGACAACCATTCACGAGGATCAAGAGCTCACCCCGATGCAGAAGCATCAATATCTCGTGGGCGTACTAAGAGGCGAGGCGCTCAGAGTGATACAGGGATATAAAATCTCAAACGAGAATTACGCACATGCCTGGAAGCTTCTGAAGGATACATATGATAATAAAATTCTTATTATCGAGAGTCATCTGGACGAGCTGTTGGACTTTCCGACAATCACGAAGGAAAACAAAGCCGATTCGATCAGACAATTTGTTTGGCATATTCGGACACACATCACGTCGCTGGAGTCACTCGGTCAACCGGTGAATCAGTGGGAAACGTTGATTCTTCACTTGGCGAAAAAGAAGATAGATTTTGCCGAGCAGCGAGATTGGCAGAATGCGATCAACGATCGGACCACCGCCAACATGCCGACGATGGAGGAATTTTTGAAATTTCTCATCGATCGTTGCAACAGCCTCAGGGTACTCAACCAAGGGAAAACGAAGCCAGCGAACTCCAAACCGGCTGAGAATAAGAAGAACAACGATAAGAGAGTATCTCTGACAGTCACGACACAGGATTGTAAATTCTGTGGCAAAGGATCTCATTCTATCTACAAATGCGAGGAGCTACAAAGTCTCTCGCCGGCGGATAGAAAAAAGGAGGCCGTGAGGAAGCGACTGTGCATCAACTGTCTCGGCGAGGGGCATTTCGCGAAAAATTGCAAGTCGACGTCTTGTAAGAAATGATCGATGCGTCATCATACGTTATTACATAGAGAAACGGAGTCGCAGGTGAGAACAGAGGAGGAAACCGACGCAGCAGCGGTAATCACGTCCTGTACCGAACCGATGACGAGAGGGTTGAGCTTGGCGAAGGGCAACGACGAGGAAAACGTAGTGAGCATTTATTGTGCGCACAAACCGACAGCAAACGTCATTCTTTCGTCAGCGCTAGTATACGCGTACGACATCGAGGGAAAGCCGCACGTCTGCAGAGCACTTTTGGATCCCGGATCTCAATCTAATTTGATGACCGAGAGTTCTGCCAAAAAATTGAACCTGCGATGTAGGACGGAGGATCGATTGATCAGCGGAATAAATCAAGCGCGCACGAGCGCGGGAAGAATCGTTGAAGTGCGAATAGGATCGATGCGAACAAGTTTTGCAACAAACATTGATTGTTTGCTATTACCGACGATCACCGAGAATTTGCCGCAAAGTCGGATCGACGTTAAGCGAATAATGATGCCGGCAGATTTGCCGCTTGCGGATCCAATTTTCGACAGGCCGAACAGAGTTGATTTGCTGATTGGAGCCGGACTTTTTTGGAAAATTGTCATCGGAACGCCGAAGAATCGCATTCAAGGACAGCCAGCGTTACAAAATACGAGTTTCGGATGGATTATCGGGGGCGAAATTCCCGGCACGGGAGCAAGTTCATCGACGGCTCATCTATCGGTAACCAACGAGACATTGAGCGAACAAATTGAGAAATTTTGGAGGCACGAGGAGCTTCCGGAAACGCATCAACCAACAGACGAGGAGAAGTATTGCGAAAAATACTTTTCAGACACGCTCAAGCGAGACAGCGAGGGACGATTCATCGTTCGACTGCCTCGACGAGAAAATATCAAGCTCGGCGAGTCGAAAGAGCAGGCACTTCGACGATTTCTATCGCTCGAGAGAAGATTCGCGCGAGATGAGAGACTGAAACAGGAATACGTTTCTTTCATGGACGATTATTTGCAACAAGGTCACATGTCGCTGTCAGAGGATGATGGAGCGCAAGAATCAGAGCATTACGTGCTTCCGCATCAAGCAGTAGTTTGACCGGACAGCGTCGCAACAAAATTACGCGTTGTGTTTGACGCGTCCGCGAAAACGACGCTCGGCACGTCACTGAACGACAAGCTGGTGCCTGGACCGAAATTGCAGCGAGAGCTGATCGACATAATTCTGCGATTTCGAACTCATGCATACGTCATAACCGCAGACGTCGCGATGATGTATCGGCAGATCGTCGTGGACGAGCGGGATCGAGCATTGCAGCAGATACTGTGGAGAAAAATCCACAGGAGACAGTCAAATTGTATGAATTGAACACCGTGCCGTACGGCACGACCTTTGCCCCGTTTCTGGCTATTCGATGCCTCAGAGAGCTCGTGGCAGAGACCCGTGACATGAGAAAAGCGGCAAGAGCAGTCTACCAAGACTGTTATATGGACGATGTGCTGACTGGAGCGAGTACAATCGAGAAAGCCGTCGAGCTGCGAAAACAATTGTCAGAGCTACTATCAAGAGGAAAATTTCAGCTCCGAAAATGGAGAGCGAACGACCTGCGAATATTAGAGCATTTGGCGGAGGCATGTAAGACCGACGGACTGCTAACGCTGGACAAGGAAGCAGCGTTGAAAACGTTGGGATTGTTATGGAACGCCGAGGAAGACTGTCTACAATATCGCATTCAGAGTGAAGACACTGACGCGGTAACCAGGCGCGTTGTGCTGTCAAAGATCGCGCGAGTATTTGATCCGCTTGGTTGATAGCGTCGCCGTTGATAAATGGAAAAATAATAATGCAACGACTGTGGTCATTGGACCTTGATTGGGACCAGAGTCTGCCCGAGGAAACACGTGTGGCGTGGGAGAATTATTATACCTCTCTCTCGAGGATCAACGAGCTGCGTATCCCACGGAACGTCGCACCGGGGAATTCGTCCGAGAAGTTTGAGCTTGTTGGATTCGGTGACGCATCGGAGAAAGCCTATGGGGCTTGCTTGTATGCCGTGAGTCAGGACGACAACGGAAATATTCACTCCCATCTCATTTGCGCGAAAACAAAGGTTGCGCCTTTGAAAACGATCTCGATGCCACGATTAGAGCTTGAAGCTGCTCTTCTTCTCGCAAAACTCTCTGCTACGATAAAAATATCGTACGGAGATCGTCAAGTTATGGAGCGATAGCACCATTGTTATCGGCTGGCTCAAGACACCGCCGAACACTTTGAAAACGTTCGTGGCGAATCGCGTCTCGAAAATTCAAGCTTTCACCATGGAAATGGCGTGGTATCACGTCCCTTTGGAAGACAACCCCGCGGACATGTTGTCGCGAGGAATCACGGTCGAACGGTTGATCGAGAGCACGCTGTGGTGGCATGGGCCGCCGCGGCTCACGCTAAAAGATCCGTGGCCGAGAAACATGTGGAAGCCGGAGACCGAGCTACCGGACTTGAAACCCGTGGCCGTCACGCTGACTGCAACGGCCTCGTCGAGTATCCTCGAGAAATTCTCATCATATCGAAAATTGAAAAGAGTGATCGCATATTGCCTTCGATGGAGGAGTCACCGAACGAGCCAGTCGAGGGTTCGAGTGCTCACCGTCGAGGAGCTGGACAACGCGGAGAAAACCATTATAAGAATGGTACAGCATGAGAGATTTGCAAGAGAGATTCACGATCTGGAGCACAATAACGAAGTGAGTCGAAAAAGTCCAATCAGAGCGCTGGCTCCCGTTTTGGATGACGAGGGTTTGCTGCGAGTCGGCGGTCGACTCCGAAACGCCGAATTATCCGAAGAGCAGAAGCATCAACTCATTCTTCCGCCGAGACATTTTGTTACAACGATAATATTGAGAGACGAACATGTGCGCATGCATCACTGCCCCCCGATGCAGTTATTGCATTCAGTGCGATATAAATTTTGGCCTTTGAGCGGCCAAAGAGAGACGAAAAAAGTAACAAAGGCGTGTCTGCCTTGCTACCGGTTCCGGCCGACTGTTCCCGAGGTGAAAATGGGCGATCTTCCAGCGCAGCGAGTCTGCGGATTCGTGCGCCCGTTCGTGACAACCGGCATCGACTATGCTGGCCCGATACAAATTCGTGAGAGCCGACGTCGTGGGAGAATTCATATCTCCAAGGGCTACGTCGCAGTTTTTACGTGCTTCAGCACCAAAGCGGTCCATTTAGAGCTCGTAACTGAACTCACAACCGAAGCATTCTTAGCCGCGTTGCGTCGTTTCACCGCCCGGCGAGGTATCTGCTCGCAGCTTTTCTCGGACAACGCGACGAACTTCGTGGGCACCGCCCGCGAGCTGAGAGAAATTTATGAATTTTTGGAAAGGGAAACAACCGAGATCGAGAATAATCTCGCGAATCAAAACGTTCAATGGAACTTTATTCCGCCCCGAGCCCCGCACTTTGGTGGTCTATGGGAGGCGGCAGTGAAGGTCGCAAAAAAGCATCTATATACGATGACACGAGGTTTGACTCTGACCTACGAAGAATACAGCACACTGCTGATCGAAATCGAGGCAATTTTAAATTCCCGACCGTTGACTCCCTTGTCGAGCGATCCCGCTGATCTTTCCGTGCTCACTCCTTCCCATTTCCTTCTTGGCGATCCACTTTTACCGCCTGTACAGCACGACCTCCAAGAGACGCCGGACAATGACTTGTCGCGATGGGAGCATCTACAGAAGCTTCGTCAAAAATTTTGGCGACGATGGCATCTCCAAGAGCTTCAAAAACGAAGCAAATGGAGTCGAGATGGGGCAAACATTGAGATTGACACTATCGTGTTACTCAAGGACGGCAACGTGCCGCCTCTTCGCTGGGCGCTCGGCCGAATCATCGAGTTCTTCTCGGGGCCTGACGGCGTCGTACGAGTCTTGCGGGTGCGCACTCAGAGCGGTAGCTTTAAGAGAGCCGTTCGCAACCTGTGTCCTATCCCGAAGGACGAATCTGCTCTAGTCAAGGGCGAGGCGAAGAAAGAAGAAAAAAGCTTCTAGAAAACCATTGAGATATTGTCTTTATTTAATTTTCTTTAAAGTTTTCTCTTCTTGTTATACCAAACATGGAGTTTGTCGTTTATTTTTTTGTTTTTCGAATGAGAGAACCAGTACGCTCTGTTTGCTATTAGATTTTGTTTTAATTTATTGAGAATTTATTGTTGATTGCGGTTTATTTATATCACATGTCACGCTCCTTGAACAATTGTATCCGCGTCAGGCAACTACTTCAAATTTCTTCTTTTATGATTATATCGCTATTTTGAAAGATCCTTTCAAGGGAGGCGGAATGTTCAAGTATGAGAGAGAGTTCGTTTTTTTTGAATTTTTGATTCTTGATTGACCTGAGGTTTTGGGATTATATTCTTGAAATGTTTAACTATAAGAAAAGACAACAAAAAAATCGATTTTTCCAAAGTGCAAACCCCTACCCTTCCCTTAATGCTTTTAGATACGGCCCCGTATCTAAAATCCCGTATCGAAATTTGTCACCCCGAGAATAATCAATAGCAACATAATCACACGAAACCCATAGTTTCTCGATTTCTATAGTAATTTCTTTTTGCGATAGCAGTAAAGTCAGCAATGACCTGGGATGCTAGAAGCGCTCTCTCTTGACTGTCTTTGAAAAATAACGGTGCTCAAATTTTAATAGAGAAAAGAAGCTAATAGAAAAAAAGAAGCTAAAAAGAAACTAATTATTGATAAAAGTTTCAATAAAAAACCATTTAATAATTCAAAAACGTATAATATAACAATTACAATTTTTTAAATTGTAATCGAAAAAAAAATATAACTTTTTTACAGTCCAAATGAATAGCAGTCTTCGGTATTAATAGTTAACTGAATTATATCACTTATTTTTAAAATAATTAAGAATACTTTGAAAAGATACTTATGATTTTCATTTTTAACTATAAAATGATAGTTATAGAAGCTAAAATCATTTTCATATTCTCATCGCTTAAGGGAGGTGTCACAGTACTGAATTGCGTTGCAATAACTTCAGGTACGAGATATTTTCTACCACTTTTATCATCTTCATTTGTGAAATGACAACCGCAAACATGTTTACTATCATGGAGTGTTTCAATATGCAAATATGAGAAGTCTACGTCTCCTAAGACGCGGACTTACTATTTACAACTAAAAATAAATATTTATATGTAAATAACTTTTTATTTCCCAACTTTGGTATAATACAAAATTGATAGAATGTTTTTTTTTTCAAATAAAAATCAGCATTCTCCAATCTAGGTTTAGTCTACAAGTTTTATATTTACATTTTAATACATCTGTACTTAGAAGTCTCCATTTATTAAAAAACGATAAAATTTATACGTGATTTCTCTTTAGCTGTGTTGACTACTCAAAACACGGCAACTTGTCATTGCTAAAAAAAATAATAACAATTTATCACAATTACCTTCTAATATAAATTTAAGAGGACAATAGAAAGTAAGGAAGGAAATAAGTTAAAAGGAACAGCATTAAAAAAAATTAAAGAGATTTCCACATGGGATTGCAGTTAAATTGCTAACAAGAAACAAAGATGTTGTGCCGGCAGAGGGACGCACCTATTATTATTTTTTCCAGTGCTGCCACCGTACGCTATCAGGATATCGAGAGTCGTATTCTGTTAAGTTGACACTTGGATGTTCTCGGATTCTGACAAAATTCGGCATGGTGATGGCCTAGAATGAACAGCCTCTGCCCTCGCCCTCAGGCATCTTTATCGATTCACCCACGACGTCCAGCCGTTCGTACATCGAAAGTAAGGCGTTAACCTGAGATTTCCGACCTTGGAAATTTGATCCGTTGAAGCACTTTTCTTCTTTCAATGGGATGCCCCAACCATTTCGGATGACGAAATTTACGAACGATCAAGTACAGGACACCGTATCCCACGATGCTACCGAACCAGGGGGCTAGCACTCCCTATCCCATGGAGGCTAGGGTGGGAGGAGTCCGAACTCTTATTTTGAGACTTGAAAAAAGTGGCTACAAGAATATGGTCAAACAGGGATGGCGCCACTATTGCTAAGACCTCGAGAAGTGAGCTGCGTGTGACAGAGACGGAACAAATAAATAATGAGAAGTGCGCTGTGTATGAGGCAGAATGATACTTGAGAAGTGGGTTGCGTGCGAGAGAGATGTAAAATGATATATACCAGAGAGATCTGCGTAAATGCGTAAAGATACAAGAATGTTTTAAATATAGCAATGTCCAATGAACGATATGTATTAGTTGCAAAATTAACGGTGAAAAGGTCGAAAATAATAATGCAATACATAGTGATAGAAAAATATTTTTATCATAACAGTGTTTAATTGTACAACGAACGGTAGAAAATGTCTTAAACAACACTGATGTTTTTTTTCTTCAAAGAATTTTTATTTCCTTAGGTAAATACGATGGTAAATTAATCACTGCTTTCAAAGAACAATGCTTTCCGATCTGTTTATATTAAAACTCGTAATCAGCAAACAGTAACGCGATAATTCTTACGATAACGATATTTAACCCAACAACTCATGACTTATTTTTGTTTACCGTCAAACGCATGACCGGGGTGTATATGCACCCCGTGCTTTTCTTTGTCATTAAACCGGTCCTACGGGGATATGGACTTCATCATACCTCAACTTCTTCATATTTTCACAAAAAAATAAATAGTGTGCGAGCCATCTGATTTTATTAACATTCCATTAGTAAACAAGCCATTTAAAGACTAAAAACGGCAAAATCGGCGAAAACCTCATTATTTTGCATAAAAATTGGGGTGCGACCGGACCCCAGTCATGAGTTTTAGGGTTGGATACAAATTAAAAGATAATCATCCACAACAAATTGCAATTACTCATAGCCGTAAGGAATTTAAAAAATTGTCCTGTATTGTTTTCTTGTACAACGAACGGTGGAAAAAGTCTTAAATAATATTTTTTTAATTCTTGAATACATTTTTTACTTAGGTCAATATGATGGTAAATTATTCCTAGTCAAAGAACAATGCTTTGCGATCTGTTTGTATAAAAACTCGGAATCAGCGAATCGGCAATGCGATTACTCTGACGATAACATATTTGAATGAAAATAAAAAGAAAATCACACGAAATAAATTGCAATTTATCGAAAATCACTCGAAATTCACTCGAAAATTAGATTTTAACAATTCTCAAATTGTTCGAATATAGTGTATATATTATCGTATTTGCTGGTACAGTAGAACCTCGTTTATCCGGCCTTCGATTAATCGACGGTCCGCATTATTCAAGTCACCTAACTCATCCGAGTCCTCCGCATTATCGGAGTCGTATCCTCAGATAAGACGTAGAATCCCGGATAAAACGGAAGAATCTGCTATGCCTATGCGTGGAATAGTCCTATATTGCTACTGTTTCCCGTATTATCCGAGATTTCACTTATGCGAGGTACCCTCTCCCCACTTTGCGTCCGATAAGCGAGGTTCCATCGTATTTGCAATGGAGGCTAGGATGCGTATTCGATCCTCTTCCATCATTCTTACACGACCTCGATACCGAGCTTACTTCTCGAGGTCTTAGAGATAGTGGCGCCATCCCTGTTTGACCACATTTTTGGAGCCACGTTGAAATGCACAAATCGGACGCCTCCCACTCGAGCCTCCATGTCCTATCCCTTACCGTATATAAAAATGATATGCTTTTTGACCGCTTTATTTAGATCTACCTCTCCCCGTGGCGCTAGTAGATCACTGACAATATTCTTATTGCGCAGGCGCGAGGCCCGAACGGCGTACTTAACCACCCCGACGCCGAATACGACTATCTCTACGTTCGGAGTTTAAGCCGCGGTACGGAGTTGATGAAATTACCGAAATTACTTATACTCGTGTGCTAATGCCGTGTTTTGTGCACGGTGGGTACCCGCGTAGTCCTGAAAAGGTTCATTTTTCACCATACTAGCCCATCCTCGCATTCGAAGCTATGGAAAGTCTTCGAATTATCTGTCTGCGTGTGTCTATATATACTGTGCCGTGTATTCCCTACTGTCACATAAGTCCCACCGTTTCCCCGAGCGATGTCTTTTTAAGGGCGCCAGCCGCGATAACGGTTCGCCGAGAGAAAGGGGAAGATATTCCGTGCCGGCCGACCGCAGCATTCGGTCGTGGCAGGGGGCGTAAAACACTCGAGTATCGGAGAGAGAGGTCACAATTTACTTTTCACTATTTAAACATACCCGACAGGCTTTTCTCTCTCTCTCTCTCTCTCTCTCTCTCTCTCTCTCTTTTATTTATCGAAGCAAACGATTTTAATAAACTAAATATGTTCCATCCTGTTCAATGATTTTCTGCAATCGCGTCACTGCAATCGCGTTTCATTGTCCCTCTTTCATAGAAGTCCTGAGATCTTTGGGCAAATAAGTCATCCAAGTGGTTTTTGAGAACGTCTCAAAACCTGAGGTTTTATTATTGAAACTGTTCTGCAGTGCCCTGGAACGAGTGATAGTCTGGAGATGCACGGCCTGACTATACGATGGATGCACCAAAACATCCCGCCCAAGCTCCAATAACTTTTTCCGGGTCACCAGAGCAAAGTGTGACCTAGCGTTGCCCTGGTGGAATACAATGCCCTTCCTCTCCGCCCATACGGGTCGCTTCTGATCGATTCCTCGCTTCAATTTGGGCAGTTGAGGGCAGTACTTGAGCGAATCAATGGTTTCTTTGGGTCACAGCAGCTCATAATAGACCATTCCTTTTCAATCCCTTCAGATACAGAGCATGACCTTCTTCGGGTGTAATTCAGCCTTTGCGGTCTGAGCAGCCTCTCCGGGCTTCGCCCATGATCTTTTTCGACTGACATTGTTGTACAAAATCAACTCTTTATCGCTAGCAATCATTTGCTTTAAAAATGGTTCGTTTTGATCGCGTTTAAGCAGCAAATCGCAAGCTTACATTTGGTCCATTAAATTCTCTTCGCCCAGTTCGTGCCGAATCTAAACATCAAGCTTGTTTACCATCCCAAGCTTCCGTAAACTCCTCGAAACAGTGAATTGGTCAATTTGGAGGTTATGACCAATCTTTGTAGTCGTCAAATGCCGGTCGGAGACGATAAAAGCCATGCTTTTATCGACCTTGGTAGTGGCTGGCCGACCGGAACGAGGAATATCTTGGAGATATAAATCTCCATAACGAAATTTCGCAAACAACTTCCCATACACACTTTACAGTCTAGAAATTTTACTACGGGCCGAAACAGGCATAGATCCGCCATGCCGGATCCTGTAATGCAGCACTGATCAAGCTGCCGGATCAGGGCCGTGCCAGGCGTGAAACGCTTTTTCGCATCCAGCCCGGATCCGGATAACCGATACGGCTCTTATCAGCAGGCCTTTTCAGGCCCTGCTCCGGCCGCCGTGTCAATGCCTTAAATGATATAAAAAAACAAATGATGAATTTAACAAATCGTATAGTCATTTAGTATTTTTATAGGTTCTTGCATTTGTGATGAATTAGTTTGAACGTGTTTAGCCCAGTTGAAATTTTTGTCTCGCCGCGGGATTCGAACCTATGCCTTGTAATTCTGGACGTGAGCGCGCTACCTACTTAGCCATCCTAACACTTGTATCAATCTTTGTTTCGCTCTTTTCTTATATCATTCTGACAAACGTCAATAATTTTATTAGCGGTGAAGTTTGCATCGCTGCATTGCAAGAAATGGCATTCCCCTTATATTTTGTACAATATTTTTTATGTTCATACGTTTTTTTTCGTTCGCATAAATTTGCGGTTTTACTATTCGTAAATAGTAAAAACAAAAAAATTCGTAAATAGTAAAAACTACGTATTTATT
This sequence comes from Ophion ellenae, assembly GCA_963210295.1. Taxonomy (NCBI): domain Eukaryota; kingdom Metazoa; phylum Arthropoda; class Insecta; order Hymenoptera; family Ichneumonidae; genus Ophion; species Ophion ellenae. Next base: position 11,877,429 of record OY723392.1, read on the forward strand.
TAACATTAAATTATGTTGGAGAAAATTTTAGGATGGAATACTCTAATATTTTATATAATATTCTTCCATGTCAAATACAGGTCATTTTTATTTTTTTGCATTAGATTGAATTCACAACCTGATCTCAAATTTCTGACAAGCTGTGCATATTGAGGTAAAAAAAAATTAACGACAATGAATTCGCTTACATTACTATCTTATTTAGTAATTATAGTATTCAGTTATTTCATTGTTATTTTCTGATATTTTATATAATCAGTTATTATAAATATTATATTTTATTATAATGGTTCTGGTATTATAATTATAATTATTCTAACGGTTCTTCTATTATCCGCGCTCTCGATTGACGCGCCCTGTCCCAGTCCTTGGCAGCATTAAATATTTTGCCCGCCAGTTTTTCAACGTCCTTACGATACATCGCTTGACCGTTTGTCGAATATTTTTTTCTCAAGATTGCTAATTTGGGATCCAATAAAGTAAAGGTTGTAATTCATTATGTAGGCAGTGTCATATGTATATATCTTTATAATTTAAAAAATGTACACACTTAGAAATTCTTCAAAAAACTGAGTTTGCGCAAAAAGCTTTTTCCCCGGAACGTTTTTGAGGACCGTATATTTGCCTATTACGTCGCGGGTGACAAAAATATTTTCAGCACGTGGCGGACAGAGTTGACGAGAGGCGCGCATGCGTCGACGTTTTGACATATAAAACTTTTCTGAAAATAAAAATTGAACATCAAATTTATACCACCATAGAATTCAGTAGCCAATATGAATTCTTACAATTTTGGCATTGCGATTCTCGTCGCTTTTGAGAATGGTGTCAAAATCGTTAAATTCTGCTGCATCTTTAAACGGCAGACTGAACCACTGATCTTGTTGGCTCGACAGATCAGGCTCCTGAATGTGGTGTGTTTGTAAAGCGTTGACGTCAGTTCGCAAGGAACAAATTTCCTTTGATAATTCTCTCACGTGTTTGTCTATGGGCATCAGACATACTTTGATCGGCGTCTTTATTTCAGCAGTGATATCTGGAACAGTGAGATGATTATTATGAAATATTTTTCCATGTTACATGAGCATATAATAATATATTTTTATTAATCAATCTTTATACACACCAGACATCAGTTTTTCATATTGCAAGGGAGGCCTTCCAGAATACATGACATTCATCATCTGATTGTCAACTACAGAGCACCCCACTTCCGCTTCTTTTAACGTATTTCTCTGAGTCTCTATGTATAAATGAATAAAAATACTTGAACATAGTGAATCCAATAACCATTTTCATAAAGCAGAACAGTAGAAATGATTATAGATATATTATTGACAGGCTCACCGATAGGAATTGTAGGCACATTCCAATCTTCAGGCAAAGTCTTGTCGATGGGACTTGTCAGTAGAAGAGCTAGAGCGGTTTTAACGCAGGGATCTCAGGGGGGAGCGGGGCGGCGGGGTCCAGCGCGGGGAAGCCAAGTGCCTGGTGGCGGGGCAGCGCGGGGACGTGACGTCAGGGGTCTCTGTGGAGGGGGTAGCCATGTGGTCCGAAGAGCGACTGTCGAGAGGGGGAAGCCGTCGTCGACGAGTGTTTTGTGGGGGCGGGGGTCAGGTAGTGGTGAGTGACCGTTGAAAACCCATAAATCTCCTAATTTATTATAGACATAAAAAAGATTAGCATCGATGCAGTGTTTTTCTTTCTACACTATTTAGTCCGTGTGAAAACAAAACTCACACACACACGATGTGTGCATGCAATGGTTATATATGGGTAGGAAAATTTCGTTAATTTGAAGCGATACATGAAGGGGACGGCTTTTCAAAGCTGTTTATTTATGTGGTGCAGGTGTGATGCGCTTGGTTTCATTTCCGAAATCTTCAAACTGTTTGTATGCGTGTTCACTCCTGTAACGCGAGGTCTTCGTTCCCATTCCGAAAGATCATGTTAAGATGTTGCATGTAAGTCCGCCGAATCTCGCTGACTCTTGACACAGGTCTTAACAAGTCAGGGTTGAAACTTTTTTTTTTACATTCACAGCCACTCACGATGGGAATTTTTTTATAGCTCGAATATTCAAAACATAGATGAAAACAACGTATTTTTTGGACAAACTATCAACTTTAGGGATCTATCGTCTTTTAGCCTCGATGGACCACTTGAGCAGAGCTGCAGGACCCCATAAAATAAATCTTTTCACTCGATGCATCCCAACTTGTTATTTTTGTCTCGTTTTCCTCGGTCAATATATACCAGCGCGTTATCGGAAAATCTGTAGGGGTCTGCTGTCCAGAAAAGGGGTACTCCATGGTCGAGGTGAAATCTAGCCAGACTCATCAAGCATTGATTTTTATGATCTCCACACATTTTCGGGTTACCATGTATGCGCAACTTGCCTCCAAAACATAGATGAATACGACGTATTTTCGTGGAAAAAAACGATTAACTTTAGGGGTCTATCGTCGAAAGCCTTTGAGGCCAATGGACCACTTGATCACAGCTGCAGGATCCATAAAATACATCTTTTAACCCGATGCATCCCGACTTGTTTTCTATGTCGTTTCTTCCTCAGACAATCTTTACCAACACGATATCGGAAAAAAGTCCGGTTTTTCCCCCGAGATATAGGGAAAGCCGAAATTTTTCTTCCGAACGGGGAGGCATTTTTTTATTATATGCTGCGCTCCAAACTGGCCACACTTTGAACGAAGCAGTCAGTCAGCTAACATCGCGGAAGTCGTCTCCAACTTACTACTATGGATAACAATATTGAACAAAGCTTGCATGATCAAGCCGCGCTTTTAAGTTCGTTCGAAGATTTTACTGCGTGGGAGCAACGGTGCGTCGAGTTCATCGAAGTGCTAGAAACGCAAAGCCGAACTAAGCGCCCGCGCTTGGTAATTGGACATGAACAGTCACTGATAGCCCAAATAGCGCGTCTGGAAGGATTGAAGAATTCTGTATGCAGCCGTTTTATACACACGGGTGCAGGGCATGGTGATCATGGATTAATCTGGCGTGAGATTGACACATCATTCAAGAGTCGAATATCGACTGGTTCTGTAATCAATCGCAGTCACATCGAACCGAATCAATTTCTTAATGATGCTCGGGACCTAGTGCTTCAACATGTACGAAATATTATCTGCAAGCACAACAGTATTAAAGTTAATAGGGTGTTCAATGGTGAATTCGCGAGTGGAGATAAACACGCTAATAAAAGTGTCAACACGCGAAACTGTGAACTCTTTAACACGAGCGATTTAAATGAGTGGTATGAACAGCGTGTTATTGAGCCCACTTTAACCTCACTCGACGAATTTCAAGAACGAGACAGTGGCTGGGCTCTACGGAAAATACTTAACCTCACGATAAATGTGAATAAGTATAATCCGATGCGTGCTGGGTGCTCCATATCATTGCCGCGGGAAATAATGTTGAAGAGGGCTGTGGTTAACATCAAATCCAACGATAACGCATGTTTCGCGTGGGCAGTTGTTGCTGCTCTATACCCAGCCGAACGAGACAGTGCCCGTCCATCTTCTTATCCGCATTATTCGACTGTACTGAATCTCCAGGATATCGAATTCCCGGTGACGATACATCAAATTAAAAAATTTGAATTTAATAACAATGTATCGATCAACGTATATACCACGACCACAAAAAAGGACATCGTTCCAATACGCGTGACTCAAAATAAGAAGGAAAAGCACATCAATTTGCTGTACATGCAAGATACTGAGGACAACAATGTGGGGCACTTCGTATGGATTAAGAATCTGTCGAGACTCGTGAGGGCACAACTAACCAAAATGGAGCATAAAAAATATATCTGTGATCGGTATGTAGTTACCATAATATATATATACATATATATATATATGAACTTATATATGCTTGACGAATTAAACATATCAATTTTTTTTTCTTTTTGCAGGTGTTTGCACTACTTCGGATCCGAGGAAAAATTGCAATCGCATGAGGTCGATTGTGGGGCGATAAACGACTGTGCAATTCGACTACCAATCGACACCAATAAGTGGCTCCAGTTCAGCAACTTTAGCCGGAAAGAGCGACATCCTTTCATCGTGTATGCTGATTTGGAGTGTGTGCTGGCAAAGACCGATGGGGAGAACCTGGCGAAAGATATGTATCAACATCATGAAGTATTTAGCATCGGATACTATGTGCGTTGTTCGTATGACGATTCATTATCTTCATATCACTCGCGTCGTAGTGCTGATCGTGTATCGTGGTTTGTCGAAGAACTAAAAAATCTAGCACTGCGGATAAAAGAAATTTTCTGCGACAACGTGCCAATGGTATCTTTAACACCGAGTGAGTGGGCTAGTTTTCGAGCAGCGACTCAATGTCACATATGTAAGAAACCGTTTGCGCAAGAAGATGTACGCGTTCGAGATCATTGCCATCGGACTGGACGCTATAGAGGCCCTGCCCATTCCAACTGCAACTTAAATTACAAGCAGTCATTTTTCCTTCCTGTAGTTTTCCACAATTTATCCGGTTACGATGCGCATTTTATAATCAAGGAAGTAGCCACAGCGTTCGAAGGAAAAACCGATGTGCTTCCAATTACAAAGGAGAAATACATCTCCTTCACGAAGCATGTTGAAATTGAAGACGATTCAAAACACAAGATCCAATTGCGCTTCATCGATTCGTACAAATATCTCAACACCAGTCTCGACAAATTAGCCTCATTTTTGACCGAGGACAAACTCAAAATTTTACGCATGCAATTCCCAACGCTATCGACAGACGATTTCAATTTGCTGACGCGAAAAGGGGTCTTCCCTTATGAATATATTGATGACGTGACCAAGCTAGACGACACTTGCCTACCACCACGTGACGCATTTTATAGTTCCCTGACAGATGCTACAGTATGTGAGAGTGAGTATGCACATGCTAAGAAAGTTTGGGAGCGGTTCTCCATTCGAACGCTGGGTGACTATAGCGATTTGTATCTGAAGACAGATGTCTTGTTATTAGCTGATATTTTCGAAAACTTTCGAAATACATGCATTGAGAGCTATGGCCTAGATCCCGCGTATTACTACACATTGCCGGGGTATACCTGGGATGCAATGTTAAAACACTCGAATGTCAAGTTTCAGTTACTAACTGACATCGACATGGTTTTATTCGTTGAGCGGGGTATACGCGGTGGTCTCAGTCAATGCTCAAACCGATATGCTCACGCTAATAATAAGTACATGGAGTCGTTTGATCCATCGAAAGCATCATCATACTTGATGTATTTTGACGTCAACAATTTGTATGGATGGGCAATGTGTCAACCCTTGCCATATGCAGATTTTCGATGGGTCAACGACGTGTCCAATTTTGATCCATCTTCCATCGCGCTAGATTCACCGACAGGCTACATCCTTGAGGTCGACTTGGAATATCCCCAATCTCTACACGATGCGCACAAAGACCTACCGTTTTGCCCAATACACGAAAAACCACCGGGTAAGCAGCAGGAAAAGCTACTAGCAACCGTCAGCGATAAAAAACGCTACATCATACACTACAGAAATTTACAACAATGTTTACGTCATGGACTTTGCCTCACAAAAATTCATAGGGTATTACAATTCACGCAATCCCCATGGCTACGTTCATATATCGAGTTAAATACTCAGTTTCGAACGCTGGCCAAAAACGATTTTGAAAAGAATTTATTCACATTGATGAATAATGCGGTGTTTGGCAAAACGATGGAGAATGTGCGCAATCATGTAGATGTAAAGCTTTTGACAAAATGGGAGGGCAGGTATGGCGCGGAGGCAACGATTGCGAAGCCAAACTTCCACAGCCGAAGCGTTTTCTCCGAAAACCTCGTTGCCGTAGAATTGCGCAATCTCGAGGTGAAGTTCAACAAGCCGATATATGTGGGTATGTGCATACTCGACATATCCAAAACGTGCTTGTATGGATTTCATCACGAGTATATGGTACCATTGTATCGGAATAAATGTAAAGTGATGTATACCGATACAGATAGCCTCATATATGCCATTGAGAGCGAAGATGTATATGCAGACATGAAGTGTGACATTGAAAAATTTGATACGAGCGACTATTCAGCGGACAATAGGTATAATATGCCGCTTGTCAATAAGAAGGTACCCGGTCTCATGAAAGACGAACGCAATGGTGCAATTATGACCGAGTTCATTGGACTTCGATCGAAAATGTATGCGACACGTGTCGAGGGTAAGAAGGATACTAAAAAAGTTAAAGGTGTCAAGAGCAATGTTGTGGCTAGGACAATCACGTTTGACGATTATGCCCGATGCTTGAAGGAAGACATTGAAATGATGCGTAGTCAAACGTGTATTCGATCGAAGTTGCACAAGGTCTACACCATTCGTGAGACGAAAATCGCTCTAAGTCCTCATGATGATAAGCAGTATATCATACTTGGGACCTCTGATACCCTACCATGGGGGCATTACAGAATACCGTCGTGAAAAGTTTTGTAATTTTTTTCCCCCACAACCTTGATGTAAAATTGTGTATACTTTGTGAATATTGATGTATAAAACTCGTGAAAATTATGTATATATTTTGTTCACTCGATGTTAAAATTATGTTTGTTGTATATATTGTGCAAGAATGGATTTATTATTTTCCGTAAATAAAGAAGCGGACTTTTTATAATCACATGTGTATATTCACTCTATCCATCTCCCCACGTTCCACGAAAAAGGGTGACGGCGAGAAGGGGGGAAGCCTGCTGTGGAGTCGGTCGGAGGCCTTGGAGGGATGCGGGGACGACCAGGTCAAGAGTCATAAAACATACATATTTTTCCATTTTCTTTATTATCAACTACAAATCGGATTTACTTATCCAACTATTGTGGCATTGTTGAAACCTAACCACTTTACAAACATTCGATTACCGCGCTTCTTCAATACCGCTTCAATGAGATAGATATCGGGGTGCTTGACCCTGAGAAGCTCTTGTTCGTAGAAACCACCGGCGATCGGTTCATCTTTATGGTCCTTCAAGTGGTACGTCACGGGATGAGTTTTTTTCACACGATAGATTGTAAATATTTCTGTTGTCCAGTTTGGGGTGTAACCCTTTTCGAAAACAGTCTTAAATTTGCTGATTCTCACTTTATCACCAACGGCGAATTTCGGTTGTCTTTTTATTGGAGGCTTATTGAAAATCTGCTGCAATTGCTTCTCATTTTCCGCGTTGACATTTCTCGGCTTCATCTTAATGGTGCGATGTACCGAATCGTTGTACTCGGCTACTAGATTATCAAGAATATCGATCCACTTATAATTACCACGAAGACTAAATTGCATCCACATCTTGTTCTTTAATGTACGATTAAAACGCTCGCAAATGGATGCCTTCAAGTTGCTATATGTTGAATACATGTGAATATTATACTTTTTCATGATGGCCTTGAAGTCACAATTATAGAATTCTTTTCCCTGATCGACATGCAAGTTCTGCGGTATGCGTCCCTTAACGAGGATCGACTTCATTGCTGCTGCTACATCTTTACCACTCTTACTCAAAATTGGCATGGCCCAGGCGAATTTCGAGAAGGTATCGATGACGGTGAGAAGAAATTTGTGTTTGGAGTTTTGACGCGCGTATGATGACATATCGACGAGATCGGCTTGCCAGGTTTCGTCCAAGCCCCGGATGTCCACATGCCGACGCGGATAGTTTCGTCGAGCAGGCTTATGTAGCTCTAGCACGAGAGCGCTCCTTTTCTCGTTCATTTTCCAGTCCACGCAGTCGCGCATCCAATTCAGCAATGACGTGTGAATTACGCATCACCAAATCTTGTAGAGTTTTGACATTGGCCTCGAGTGTTTTTGCAATGTCTCTTATCGTAGCTTCAAGTCAATTAACCAACAATTGACTACTCTCATTCATTTCTTTGCGTATGTTCTTAATGATAGTTCGGGATCTCTTTTGTAACGCACTTAGAGTGATGGCGTCATCTTCTCCTTCTGGATTTGCAATGTTACACAATCGTTTTTGCCCCAAGTCATAATGACCATCTGCGGTAATTCTAAAGCCAATCCCAGGTCGACCTGGAGGACCTTGCTTACTGTGGAGTACACTCCTACTTGAATGACGTCCAAACACATCGACACTCATGATGAGAATGTGTAAATTCTCCGATGTCGACTTAATAAATGATTTCAGCTTCTCGCAATTCCTCGATAATCGATATAATTTCATTCGCATGGGCCGAATTTCCGGCTGCTTGTGATGCCAAGAGTAAACGAAGCCGATCTACTAGCTCATTTGGATTGTTCCAATAAATATAGTCCGATTGTGTGTTTTTTCTAGCTAGCTTATACTTTGGCATACCCTGTCCCACATGATGATCAACTATATTTGCAATATATGTGTTACATTTGTGGCTGGTGTTACGTCGTATAGCCTCACTAGGCTTATAAAATTTTTTGTGCGCATTCGTCGAGATTACAATCTTTTCATAGTTTTTCAAATCGTCCGGTGTGAGAGTTTCGACATTGGGCACTTTTTTAAACAACAGCTCTGTTAATCCAACAGTTTTCGCATAACTCGCATCTCCCACGCGAATATGTTGAGAGTCGAAAATTATCGGAGAATTACCAATCATTAATTTGTTGCTTGCGAGATTCCGTACACCATATAATACATCCAAGCTTGCCTTTCTATTTGTTTGTAATAGCAGGATATATTCACGGATCAATTCATCGACATTTTGCGAGTCATCATCATCATCCTCGTATATTAATTTAAACGAATCTTGGGTTTCACTCTTGAAGGAATCTTGTGCCTCGTTCTTCAATTGATGTTTCGCACTATTTAATGCATCTCCTTCTTCAACATTATCACTCACTTTTTCATCCTTAATTTCCTCCTTCACCACCTCACCGTTTTTATATGACACCAATTTCTCCAATGGTCTCACGATAGGCTTAAAGACATCTTGCATTCTCTGCTCATCGCTATCTTTTCCAATTTTGATCATCCGATGCTTTCGTCTGATTGCATCGCTCGCTTTGGCAATTTCATGCAATACATCTTTTTCTCGCAACAGTTGTTCGCTCTTCATGTTGTCACTGCCACGGTATGCACAATACTGTCTCTTCAACTACCAGCGATGAGTCATTTATCAATGGTTAGAAAACAATCAAAACCCTGTCTATATCGACCTTCGTTAATATCGCTATCCTTATCAATTGTGACAAATGCATACTTGTCGGAATTCCAGCATTTCACGCACATGTTTTTAAAGCACGTATATGTCATATCCGTATTAACATGATCGTTGTAGACGTGTTTGAGATTCATATCGTCCTGCTTGAAAAGCACCACGAAATTTGCATTATCTCTCACGAGATGTTTGGGGATACGAGTGTACGTCTGACAAAGATAAAAACTGTCAACAATCTCGTGTCTTCCCATGGAAAAGAAGGCCCGAACATTATCCTGCTTTTCGCATGCTATATCATCAAAGATGAATATAGAGTTGGATCGTGCATCACTTGGTGCTATCACTTGTTCGTGCGCCTCGAATGGATGATATTCAACTCCACTCACAGGTTCGAGTAATTGTTCGAGCAACGTATACTTTGGCTGCTTCAACGATTTGGAATACAAGTAAATGTTCTCAAATCTCAAACCATTCGGATGGATGATGAGAGTGAGCAAAGCGTTGGTTTTCCCACAATTCGATGGACCGCAAAACAGTGCACGTATGCTATCCGGCAATAAATTCCCATGACGTTTTTGTTTCTTCTTCCTCCCTCCGTCTTCGACAAACTCGTCGAAATTTATCACGGGGAGTCCACCTCCGATAGTTTGCTTCTTGGACGTCATCTCACACACGACTAACGATGAAATCATATAAATAGGATTCTTATAGGGATCATCAATCAGTCGCATATTGTCTTTAGACATGATCGTGCATAGCAAGAGCGGTAAAGGTTTAGTCAATCGCCTAATCAACAAACTCCCCGTTGAACTACATCTGCCGGGGTATCAGTATTGTGGGCCAGGCACAAAGTCGGTCAAGCGCCTTGCTCGTGGTGATCCGGGCATTAACCCATTGGATACGGCTTGCAAACAACACGATATTGCGTATTCGAAAAATCCAGATAATCTTGAGGCGAGACATTTGGCGGATGAAGTGTTGGCTGAACAGGCTGTACAACGTGATACCGCGAGAGACGCTAGTATCGGTGAAAAAGCTAGTGCTTGGGGTGTGGCAAATATTATGAAGACAAAGAGAAAATTCGGTATGGGAATGAAGGCCCGTAAGGGTGGCGTTTGTTTGAAAAAGATAATTGGCGCTGCAAAGAAGACAATGATTCAAAGTAATGATCCGCATAAGATTATTAAATCAGCTCTAAAGGGTGCTCGTGCAGCTGTAAAGATGCAAGGTGGCAAAGTACGCACACCTCGGGTTCTACCTGTACCCCATAAAATTGGTGGTTTATTGCCCTTCCTCGTGCCCATTTTTGCTGGTCTTAGCGCTGCGGGTGCTTTGTCGGGTGGTGCGGCTAGTATAGCTAAAGCCGTAAATGCTGCTCAAGCAGCTAAACGTGAATTGGATGAAAGTAAGCGTCATAATCGGACAATTGAAGCAATTGCATTAGGTCGGGGTCTACATCTGAAACCATATAAGCAGGGATTGGGCCTTCATATCAAGCCAAAAAACTAGAAGTTACGCTACCTCACCGACCCCTCACCGACCGCGACCTACTTAAATATGCAAAAATCCTAAAGATTCCACATTTTCGCGGGGTTTACATGCGCGACACATTGCCAACAAGCGGACCTCTCAAATGTGAAGCAGCAATTGTAAATTTGGATGCAAATGCCGGTCCTGGAACGCACTGGGTCGCTTACAAAAAGACTGGATTGAAAGTCATGTACTTTGATAGTTTCGGCAATCTCCCACCACCATCTGAACTCATGAGGTATTTTCGTGTTGGTAGCGTAAATTATAATTATAAGGGATATCAGGAATATGATACGATTGAATGTGGGCATTTGTGTCTCAAATTTCTTTGTCGATAATTGCAGCACAAAGACAAGTATACACTATATATAGGGGGAAAATGATGTGGAGAATTCAGTTGTTAATTTACCAGCATCATGGACGAAAGTTTAACATTGACCATATCTGGCTCATCGTCCATACTTGAGGCGCAATACTTTCCCCCCATCGAACTCTCGCCACACAAAAATTATACTCTCGGTCTCGTGGAATTGTTAACCTTCAACTCTATTCCCAATATCGACGTTGACCACGATAAACTTTACGTGGGAGATGAGGTGTTGACGATACCTACGGGCAGTTATGAAATAGAGGATATTGAGACGTTCGTACAAGCAGAGCTCTCACGTAAAAACATCAAAATCAGCATTAAACCCAATAATAATACGCTACGCAGTGAGATCGAGTGCGATCGTGATATAAATTTTGAGCCGAAAGATTCTATTGGGCATCTACTAGGCTTCACCGCACGCAAATTGGAAGCCAACAAAAGGCACGAATCGGACCTTCCGGTGGCCATTCTCAAAGTGAACGCCTTACGCGTTGAGTGCAACATTACCGCTGGCGCCTATATTAATGGACAAAAAGTACACACAATTCACGAATTTTTTCCATCTGTGCCACCGGGCTATAAGATCATTGAAGTTCCCTCCCACGTAATTTATCTGCCAATCACGAGCCGAACGATTGACGCGATACAGCTTCGCATAGTGGATCAGGACGGTGATTTGGTAAATTTCCGCGGTGAAGTGATCACCATTCGCCTGCATATAAAGTCGTGACGGGTATAGTTTTCAATAGATCTTCCAATAACAATAAACGGCCATGGATAAAAACAATCAGTCGTCGGCCAGCGCCCAAAGTGCTAACACCTCAAAACGTGCTACTCTTGAAGAGTTTGGGTCTCAAAGTGCGTGGCGAAAGCGCGTAAAAAATTATTTAGTCTGTGCTCTGTGCATCTGTTGCGTGAAATGGAGGAAGAAATTGTAAACATTCAGGCGCCTGTGGTCTTTGATGAATCCATCATCCATTGTGAGATTCACGCTCATCAGCCATATGCATCTTCAACCTTCAATAACAGCGATGAAATCCGTATTGCCATCCAACATCAAGACCTCTCCATCCTGCCAAGCAAGAGTTCTCTACACATATGTGGGAAATTATCCAAGCGCGATGGGACGCCGACCGCTGCTACAAGTCTCGTCAACAATGCCATTTGCCATTTGTTTGAGGAAGTGCGATATGAATTGAATGCCATAGAAATCGATCGTAATAAGAATGTCGGCATTACGAGTGTAATTAAGGGATATTCATCTCTCTCACCGGCCAAAAGTTCTATGCTCGAGAACACTGGATGGCTCGATGTCGAAGAGACGAAGCAGATTGTAGATGTATCGGGAAACTTTGATGTGTGCATTCCGCTCAGCATGCTCCTCGGGTTTGCCGAAGATTATCGTAAAATTGTCGTAAATGCCAAGCACGAGTTGATCCTCACGAGATCAAAGACCGACGACAATGCCATTGTACAAACAGCGCCCGAAGACTACAAACTCGTATTGCATAAAATAGAATGGCTCGTGCCGTATGTAACAGTCTCCGATCAGCGAAAAATTCAACTATTAAAGTTTCTCGCCAAAGACGCACCAATCTCCATGAGTTTTCGAACATGGGAACTGTATGAATATCCATTGCTGCCTGCGACCTCTAAGCACGTATGGTCTGTGAAAACCTCGAATCAGCTGGAGAAGCCACGTTATGTCATACTCGCGCTGCAGACGGGACGGAAAAATAAGAAGCAACAAAATGCGAGCCACTTTGATCATTGTAACCTGAGCGATGTTAAACTTTACCTCAACTCTCAATGTTATCCATATGGAAATTTGAATTTGAACATTGATCAAAATCAATATGCTCTACTCTACGAGATGTACGCAAACTTTCAACCGACCTATTACAACAAAGAGGCTGAACCATGGCTGAGCAGAATTGAATTTTTAGAAAAAGCGCCCCTCGTTGTCATTGACTGCTCAAAGCAAAACGATTCTCTCAAGTCTGGCCCTGTTGACGTGCGCCTTGAGTTCGAATTGAAAAATAATATTCCGCCACACACTTCAGCATACGGCATGATCCTCCATGATCGTATTGTCGAGTACAATCCAATCAGCGGTGGGGTTAAAAAATTGGTATAAAATCATGCCGATAATTCGCGTCCACGTCAGTCAACATGGAGCTTATCGTCGATGTACAGGGCTTCAAGAGCCCCATCAACAAATTTGTCCTAAAGGCGATGTCCATCATCAAACTCCACGACAAGGATGCTGAACCGCTGACGCTCGCCTTCGACGCACCATTTGCATGGGACTCTTTACCGGCCAAGTACAAAATGACAAACAAGTGGTTGGAACGAAATTTCCATGGAATACGATGGGATCACAGCGGCATACCATACGAGGCAGCTAGAAAGACAATTCGAGAAATCTTGCAAGGAGCCCCCACCATCTATGCGAAGGGATTCGAGAAATGCACATGGCTATCAAGATTCACGGATCCCTCGACAAACGTCATCGACTTGGAGACTCTGGACTGTCCATCGCTGCAGAAGTTGCCGAAAATCACAAACTCGAAATGCCCCCATCATTCCTTCAACACGAAATACAACTGCGCCCATGATAATGTAAAATCGCTGAAAAGCTGGTTAAGTGTATACGAAGCGTTGTGTGAGCGAGGGATTTTTTTAAAATGAATAAAAAAACATTTCGATGAAAATATATACCATTTGTATTCTTCATTTATTTTACGACGAAAATTGTTTTGCATTTCTCCTTCTCATACATTTCGATAAAACAGTTCTTTACATACATTTTTACATAGTCAAACACTTCAAACGTCGAAACGATGGTGAGACGACTGTGATCTGGACGGCTGTTCCACTCAACGATGCTGCCCCAACGAATTTGCCCTTTTCCACCATACTCCACGACGATGGAACTTGACGCTGATGTATTTTCCACAACTGCATGTAGAATTGACTCTTACGCGCCAGTTGCAGCATACTCTCGATGATGCAGACAGCCGTTCGACGATGGTGTTCCAACGAATTTCGTATTTTTCCACCATGTGTTCTCAGACTTGGAAAAAGTCTATGGTGTTGTATTTTCCACCTTTGTATGTCATCCAGAGACGATGATCCTGTGCCGCTTGCCGCATTCGCTCGAACGTTTCCAAATCTTCATCGAAGGCCTTCACAAGTCGCGCTGGTAAGAAGACAGTGAATTCATCCGCGATGTCCGCGAGGTAGCGTTTCCCAAACTTGGTTTGTACGGCCCTCATGTCGGAGATTCGATGATCCGAGTGAACGCGGAGTTCTGACAGCTTCTTCGTTGGAAGGAATTCCGCCATCACGCTGACTTTGTTGATACTCGAGAGATCCATTTTCCCCGCACTTTCAAATTTCTTTTTGGAGAGATGTTGATGTCGCGGTGGAATACTGCAGTCTGAGCTTGGACTACGAAATTATAAGCTCCCTCATAACCCTCCCACTTAAATTTTCAAACTTCTCCCCACTTTTCCAATCATGAAAAACAGGTTCAAACACTTTTGAAGAACCTCGTACGTGGAGAATTTCCCCCACGACATTTTTTCACACTCCCAAAAACAGGTTCAAACACGTTTGAAGAACCCCGTACGTGGAGAATTTCCACAGCATTTTTCACATTCCCGACGTTGAGGTGGGGGGCCATCGATGTGATCTTTCATCTGTGGTGTATTATAATGCTCCATGCATGGAAGATATGATATCACTTCATTATCGTTCCGATGATGTTCTGGCAAACGATCCCACAATAAGCCAACATATTCACCCAAATATTTTAGGAGCAAGACCTTTGGAACCTGTTCGAGCTCGTTTTTGGTCAAGTCCAGGGGGTGCTTGGCCGGATGCACTGCGTACATACTCGCACATCTGAACATCTCGACGTTATATTTCGTAATGAATACGAGTCCTCGATACATCGAATCATTTTTTTCCCGAGTGCAGCTGTGCTCCGGTGGCCCATCTGGGGTCAAAAACCCTTTCACGATAGGTCTCTAAAGTTTATAGTTTTTCCGAGAAATCCCGACTTGTCAGGGCCTGTCTCCGGTGTTGGCGAGAGTCGTGACAGGAGTGGACACGCATACAAACATTTTAAAGATTTCGGAAACGAAACCAAGCGCATCACACCTGCATTACATAAATAAACAGCTTTGAAAAGCCGTCCCCTTCATGTATCGCTTCAAATTAACGAAATTTTCCTACCCATATATGGCCATTACATACACACATATCGTGTGTGTGTGAGTTCTATTTTCACACGGACTAAATAGTGTAGAAAGAAAAACACTGCATCGATGCTAATCTTTTTTTATGTCTATAATAAATTAGGAGATTTATGGGTTTTCAACGGTCACTCACCACTACCTGACCCCCGCCCCCACAAAACACTCGTCGACGACGGCTTCCCCCTCTCGACAGTCGCTCTTCCGACCACATAGCTACCCCCTCCACAGAGACCCCTGACGTCACGTCCCCGCGCTGGACCCCCCCCCCCTCCTCCACCAGGCACTTGGCTTCCCCGCGCTGGACCCCGCCGCCCCGCTCCCCCCTGAGATGCCACTGACGTCACGTCCCCGCGCTGGACCCCCCCTCCACCAGGCACTTGGCTTTCCCGCGCTGGACCCCGCCGCCCCGCTCCCCCCTGAGATCCCTGCGTTAGAACCGCTCTAGCTCTTCTACTCTTGTCCTTTCTAAAATGTTTCCATTGCTCTAGCCACTCTCTGGTCTGCTGTCATTTCTTCATCGCTGGTAAACACCAAAACCTTGTCGTTGAGTATTTTCAACTTGCGGCTTGCTTCTCTATAATTTTCTATACAAAGGGTAAAATAGTATAAGTTGCGTAATGAAATTTCACTCATATTCATTGCAAATTATCGACAAATTTAAAACATCTTACTTGCTTGTCCTCTCAGCTTTATTGGGAAAGTTAGCCAATCCCTCGGAGCTGGCATGGCATATCGTACCAGTGAATGAAGGGTTTGTGAAGTCTCTTCATTATACGGCGGCGGCATAAATACTGTGACCAAACTTTGAATGTCTTCGTCAAACGATATCCATGACGCTGAAGCTGGCAGACAGACCTAACAGACGCGCGCCGGCCGAACTACATTTTTACCGTCACTGTACGCGCTCAGGTCGAGACGTAGCGAGGCAGCATGGGGTCTACCCCCACCACGTACCCGCTCGTGAAAGCGCCGAATATATCCGTCTGGCGGAAATAGTGTTTCTTTTTTGCTTAACAACAACCGTCACGGGATGAATCATGAGTCGATCGTTTCGTTTATTCATATAGATTAAGCATGTAAATCGTCAAGTCGCAATTGACATGCGTGTTGGCGGCAAACGGCTTTAAACAAAAATTTTATTCGAGTACGGAGACCCGAATGGCGGATAACTTTCTTTGTTCTTAATTAACAAAAGCCGTCACCGGGATGAAACATAGGGGGAACGATTTGGCCCAGTATATAGAATAAGCACGAAAATGGAAAAAGTCGCTACTGTCATGCGTGTTAGCAGCAGAAAGCCTTTTTTGAGATTTTTCGTGCGGGTAAGGAGGCGTGATTCGCGAATAACATTTTTTTAATTAACTTAACAAGGTCGTCACCGGGATATATCATAGGTCAATCGATTCGTCTCATTATGAACAATAAGTAGCTAAATTGAAAAAGTAGCTGCTGTCATGCAGGTTGGCAGTAGACGACCTTTTGTGAATTTAGTCGTGCGGCCAGCAAGACCCATTTCGCGGAGAACTATTTATTTTTGTTAATCAACAAATGCCGTCACCGGGATGAAACATAGAGGGATCGATTTGGCCAAGTAAATAGAATAAGCACGTAAATAGAAAAAGTCGCTACTGTCATGCGTGTTAGCAGCAGACGGCCTTTTTTGAGATTTTTCGTGCGAGTAAGGAGGCGCGATTGCGGAATAACAATTTTTAAATTAACTTAACAAAGTCGTCACCCGGATAAATCATAGGTCAATCGATTCGTCTTATTATGAACAATAAGTAGCTAAATTGAAAAAGTAGCTGCTGTCATGCAGGTTGGCAGTAGACGACCTTTTGTGAATTTAGTCGTGCGGCCAGCACGACCCTTTTCGCGGAGAACTATTTATTTTTGTTAATCAACAAATGCCGTCACCGGAATGAAACATAGTGGGATCGATTCGGCTAATTACATAGAATAAGCATATTAATAGCAAAAGTCGCGACTGTCATGCGTGTTGGCAGCAGACGACCCTTTTTGAGATTTTTCGTGCGAGGGCGGAGGCGCGATTCGCGAATAACAATTTATTTTTGTTAGTCAACTAATGCCGTCACCGGGATGAAACATAGGGGGTTCGATTCGGCCAATTATATATTATAAGCACGTAAAAGAAAAAGTCGCTACTGTCATGCGTGTTGGTAGCAGACGACCCTTTTTGAGATTTTTCGTGCGAGTAAGGAGGCGCGATTCGCGAATAAATTTTTTTTTACTAACTTAACAAAGTCGTCACCGGGATAAATCATAGGTCAATCGATTCGTCTTATTATAAAAAATCGATTCGTCTCATAATAAATAATCGATTCGTCAATCGATTCGTCTTATTATAAATAATCGATTCGTCAATCGATTCGTCTTATAATAAACAATAAGCAGCATGAATTTTATCGTGCCAGTAACGCGACCCGATTCGCGATGAATTAAGATCAATATATTGTTTTTATGAATACACAATTGTTCAATGCAATGTTACTCACTCATCAACGTTGCAAGTAATCCCTTAATACAACAGTTTCGAAAGTAGCTCACTTATAACGGTCACTGCACAACAATATTTGTTAAAAAATACAGAAAGACAAGACTACCTTCAATAACAACGGGCAGCAAGTCGCTATGACTGGGTCAACTATGTTGTTACTATTAACAGAAACCTTTATTGCTCTTATGACTCTATCCCTACCTCTGCATACGAACATTTTTTACGTCTTGTACATTGTCTTTATACCAGAAAGAACCCAATCATAAATTTTTCTCGTAGGCGATTATATTCGGAGAAAACGTCGCAATACTTTGAGAGAAACGACAGGATACAGATTGGGATTTTTAAAATCTAACCGGCCGGTTGTTTTTCAGTGGCTTGGATGTTTGCTCAGAATATAATCCGCCTATGAGGTATAATCTGGACCGTGAGGTACATCGATATAAGAGTGCGTGGTCCACTGTAAGGGTTAATCATTAATACATTTATGGTCGGTGGGCCATAAATGTAAAGGACATGCGGCCCTTGCCCCGGCTTCAAAAACGTGAAAACCGAGAACGTCTACTCCGTTACGTTTTTTTTTTTTACGTGCGTATATACTGCTCATCTGTCTACACCCATAGCCGGAAAATAATGTAGACAATGTTTATTTGCAATGGTGGGGGTAGCGAAATAAGAGCGAGAAGGGTGTCTGTTAATGGTAAAGAAATCGTCGCACCAGTCATAGATGCGACTTGCTGTGCGTTATTATATAAAATAGCCTTGTCTACGATGGTCGAACGCTTCGTTGAAACCATGCCGTTTCTTTTCGTATTTTTATTAACAACGCAAAAACTTTCCGCAATATTATCCATTTTGGTGAACGTTTTATACTGTGACAAAGTGAAATGCATTAGTGATCTACTATCGAAACTGCTATATCAATGGATTACGTTCGGTGCTGCTAAGTGAGTATCATTCTAGCGAACCGTACTTCTTCTAAAATCAAGTAAATTGGTGTTAATTTATATTAATTCAATAATTGGGCGAAGCGCAAATTCTCAATGATGTAGTGCACTTGCAATATTTTCTCTCGAAGAAAATGAGCGTTTGAGATTAGGTTTTTAAATGGATCTTCACTCAAAATAAACTAATGAAGAGCTTCAACCCTGGCCCTGATGGTGCAGACGCATGATAAGAAAATAAACATAAATGAATTAAGAAAAAAAATCAATCCGCATAACGGGCCACTCTACTCGCACGAAATATCTCATAAAAAGGTGTCCGCTGCCATCAGGCATAGCATTAGTGACTTGTACTATCTACAAAGTTATTCTTTACGAATAGACAAATCCATCGAACTACGATTTGTGGCGTTGACGACTTCTCTTAATTAAATAACAAATTGTTATTCGCAAAGGAAACCTTTCCATTCCCAAGAGAAATCTCATAAAAGGTCGTCTGCTGCCAACACGCATAACATTGGCGTCTTTTTATATTCGCGTGCTTATTTTATATAATTAGCCGAGTCGATCCCCCTACGTTCCGTCCCGCTGACGGCTATTGTTAATTAAAAAAAAAGTTATCCGTCAAACGGGACGCACTGCTCGCACGATTAAAGTTATAAAAGACCATCTGCTGCCAATCTGCATGACAGCAGCAACTTTTTCGATTTAGCTGCTTGTTCTTAATAATGAGACGGATCGATCGACCTACGATTTATCCGGGTGACGACCTTTTTCCATTAATTAAAAAATTGTTATTCCCGAATCGCGCCGCCTCCCTCGTGCGAAAAATCTCAAAAAAAGCCGCATGCAGCCAACACGCATGACATTGGCGACTTTTTCTATTTACATGCTTATTCTGAGAGATTGGCCGAATCGATCCCCCTATTTGTTGATTAACTTTTATTTATTAACAAAAACAAATAGTTATCCGCGAATCAGGCTGTGCTGGACGACTAAACTCACAAAAGGTCGTCTGCTGCCAACTTGCATGAGAACAGCTACTTTTTCGATTCAGCTGCTTATTGTTTATAATAAGACGAATCGATTGACCTATGATTTAATCCGGTGACGATTTTTTAAAATTAATAATAAAATTGTTATTCGCGAATCGCGCCTCCTTACTCGCATGAAAAAACTCAAAAAGGCCGTCTGCTGCTAACACGGATGATAGTAGCGACTTCTATTTACGTGCTGATTCTATAAGTAGTACAACAGGACTGGTTCTAAGTCAGGGATCTCAGGGGGGAGCGGGGCGGCCGGGCTCCATCCCGGGGAAACCAAGTGCGGCGGTACGACGGAAAGGGGACGGGTCACCGGGCGCGTGTGACGTCACAGAGGGGCCTCTGTGGAGGGGCGGCCATGTGGTCCGCGAAGCGCTTGGGGGGAGGAGGAAGCCGGCGTCGATGAGTGTTTTGTGTGTGTGTGTGTGTGTGTGTGTGTGTGTGTGTGTGTGTGTGTGTGTGTGGATGGAAGGGGGAGGGAGCGAAAAGAATGCTTCGAATTAAATTACAATAAAACAATAGTTTATTAATAATTAAACTGAACAATGACCTTGCATAGATTATATTATACATAAAAACTTTGGTGTGTGTGTGTGTGAGAGTGTGTGTGTGTGTCTGTTTGCCTGTTTTTCATTGTTTCAAATTATTTTATTTTGAATATCCGCAGCGGATCCGTTATCCTGGAACATAACAAATCATGCATCTTATTAACCTATCAAACATAATCATATTTTCAATCATACTAAAGATAATACGAACCATCGACCCAGTATAAGTTCCGGCAGGTGGGACACAGGGCGCGCATTGAAACATGGTGGGTCGGCCCGCCGCAGTTGGTACAAAATATCCCCTGGATGTTGTTAAACCGTTCGCTGAAGTGGCCACATCTTTGAATTAGTCGATCAACCGCGCCCCGCATATCAAAGTAGCACGACACGCAAAATTTCGCCCGATTATTTTCGGTAAGATATTCGTAGTTCACACAGCCCATGAGGCCCCGGTTCAATCGATTTATTTGCTGCTGGTCCACTATGATTTCACGCACATAATGGACTCCCTTATCTGAGGCATCACCCAATCCACCATCAAATGATTCCGTATCACCGTCTATCTCGGCCAGTTCTATGTCATCATGTGCAAGCACTTCAATGCCCGCCCACTCATCATCGTCATCATCGGCAATATCAATAACGTCTGCGTCCACCCCAACTTCTACTTCGTCGTCATCGCTGATATTCACATCAACTTCCATCTCATCATTGACGAGATCGATCACTTCAATTTGGTTCGACATTTTTCTTAACTGATTTTCTTTTTTCGGACTCTTCCACAATGACACCTCGCAGGTTGAATACTGGAATGGCGAAAACTGCTGTTACGATCCTTCTTCGGATTTCGATTTTTGGATCCGCATAGGCTTATAGTAGGGTGAGGGATGACCAACAGGATGTGTAAATAGTTTTCAACATTAGTTGGGCCTTGTGGACAAAAAAACTTTGCAAGATGGTGCATCCTGGCCAGGGATAAACGAAAAGTTTTTTTTCCGTAACCATCCCTGTGCGGTAGGCATCTGCTGTCCAGAAAAGTGGGCACTCGTGGAGGCGAAAGCTGGCCAGGCTCGCCGGTCATTGACTTTCGCGATCTCTACAGAACACCGTCTAGGTCATGGAGACTGAACTGGCGTATTATAAAGAGCATCATAGAGGTTTCAATATATATTGCCACGTGTTCCAGTATGTATGAAGTCTGTCACGAATCATAGGGCTCTTCGCGGAGCAACATCAAACCTATTCAAGTGACACTTGAGGCAATACAGTACTTACCAAGTCAGCCATATTCTTAAGGCATTTTTTTTCCTCGTCGACGTTTGAAGCCACCCTCCGAGCATAGAGAAGATTTTGAAAAAATAACATTCCGCTCAAGTAATGTCTTGGCTATCCAAAACACATATACGAAAACAAGGTATTTATTACAAATTTTTTTTTGCATTTTTTTTATTTATTCTATTTTTAGGTCTTTTATTTGATTTGATTTTTTTTTAAATTTTTAATTTTTTTTAATTTTATTTTTTTTGACCCCGACCGGCTCGTGCTGTGTATTGTGACGGAACGATTATTTTTCCTTACCACGGAATCGAGAACTTTAACACGAGAGCTAAGGTGCGAGAAACCGTCACCTTCGGCCGTCCACCCCGCATGAGTGCATCCGCAATACCCGGGGCGCCAGAGAATTTTGTTTCACCGGATTTCTCAACCGGTATGCCCTGGGGTCAGGGGGATCCGCCCTGACCCACCATCGGAGCTGGAGAACTCCGTGATTTTTGTTTCACCGGAATCATAACCGGACTAACTGGATGCACTTGCACGGGAGGACGGTTGAGGTACAGCACGGCCGCTCAGGCTGTGGGTTGTGGTAGACGGGTCAGGATTCACTGGGGAGTAGCTTAGCTGTCAACGGTATCTGTCACTACGCGACACCGGTAACATCACGATAAAATAAAACAAAGTTTTATTTTATTGTGTGGGAGCTGGTGGGTTAACCACCCGTGAACTTTTTACGTAACGGAACTTAATCGCGAACGCGAAAGCGCGAGCAAAAACGTCCTACGCACGGGAGCGAGAGAACACCCGGTGTGTCTCAGGCGCGAGAGCGAGAGAGCGACGTCACGGGCGCGAGAGAGACACGACACGTCTCTCCATCGCGACGTCTGATCGACAACTCTCTCACGATATCTCTAAAATCGGGAGCGATCGCAATTTTTGAGACAACCGTCTCACGCGAAGATTCGTTAGCAACTCTGTACCTCGCGCGACCAAGGCCGTCGTGCGAGGGATTATGCGAGAGCGAGACAGAGCGCGTTAACAGAAAAAATGTCAACACGCTCGCGGCATCGGACCATGCGAAATCGCCGGTTCAAGCGAGAACTTTATCTCGTGTAATATGGAGAGCTGAAATATTATTTCGGGAGCTGGAATATTCTGATAGAATATTCCTTTAGGAGTCTATATTTTCTGCCCGAGTTACCCCGAAAACGGAACGGTAACAAATCGGGAACTTTTCTCATCGGTAGCATCGGGTAACTCGTCGGGTAACCGTGCGAAAGCGGGCAAAGCTTTTCTCCAGAAGCGCGGAGCGGAGGCCTCCAGCCTCCGCCCGTAACCCAAACGGCCCGCTCTCCAGCACGATGCACCACTACGGTGGGGCGCCGGCGTTTCACCCGGGCGTGCACCGATTCCCCGAGAGGCCTCACTGGGTGCATTCCTCGGTCGAAATTGCTAGGTACCTTGAGCCATACGCCGCTCGACCGAGTTCCGCACGCCAACCTAACCAAAACGAAAACTTAACCCAAAACCTCAAAGGTAACAAGACAAACATTCTAGAGAAAAGACCCTTAACACTAACGGATGGGTCGCAACCCGGCCATCGATAGCATATCTTAATCATCGGTAGCATTTCTGTGACGTGGCTCAAAAAATCACGTCACAGTATGTATTTATTTTTCATGCTTTCCGCGATAAAATATATCAACGTGATATTTAAAAAAAACTCTGGTGGAAGTGATTCTATTACATTTTCCGAGCTAGAAGGGAACGACAAAAATATTTTCTGATGGGAGACCATTTCCAATCATCGGCAGCGCTCAAAAGTGGCCACACTTTGAATGAAGCAGTGAGTTAACATATCTCTCTGGGAAGACTTTTCAACTCGTTAGTATGCAGAACAACAATGAACCAACAGAAGAAATCTTGCACAACCAAGCCACGCTCTTAAGTTCGATCGACGACTTTGCTGTGTGGGGGCAACAGATCGTCGAGTTCAGCAAAGTACTGAAGACGTAAAGCCGAATTAAGATCCAACGATTATGAACTAAATATCAATAGTCATTGATAGGCAAAATACCGCATCTGGAAGGATTGAAGTATTCCATGTAGAGGCATTTTATATGCATGGGTGCAGGACACAGCGGTGGTGTGTTAATGTGGCGAGCACTCGCCTTGAACGCGTGATGGTCTATACTTTAACCCCTGCTCGATGAATTTCAACAACGTGGAAGTGGTTGAGCTTTACGAAAAATACGTAATCTTACAATAAATGTAAATAAGTATAAATCAATACGCGTTGAATGTTATATCTCATTGCCACGGGAAAGTAGATGTACTAGAGCGGTTCTAACCCAGGCATCTCAGGGGGGAGCGGGGCGGCGGGGTCCAGCGCGGGGAAGCCAAGTGCCTGGTGGCGGGAGGGGGGGGGGGGTCCTGCGCGGGGACGTGACGTCATGCCATGGGTCTCTGTAGAGGGGGTAGCCATGTGGTCCGAAGAGCGACTGTTGGGAGGGGGAAGTCGTCGTCGACGAGTGTTTTGTGGGGGCGGGGGTCAGGTAGTGGTGAGTGACCGTTGAAAACCCATAAATATCCTAATTTATTATAGACATAAAAAGATTAGCATCGATGCAGTGTTTTTCTTTCTTCACTATTTAGGCCGTGTGAAAATAAAACTCACACACACACGATGTGTGCATGTAATGGTCATATATGGGTAGGAAAATTTCGTTAGTTGAAGCGATACATGAAGGGGACGGCTTTTCAAAGCCGTTTATTTATGAGATGCAAGTGTGATGCGCTTTGTTTCGTTTCCGAAATCTTTAAAATGTTTGTATGCGTGTCCACTCCTGTCACGACTCTCGCCGACACCCGAGACTTTTGACCCCAGTTTTTGACCCGAGATGGGCCACCGGAGCACAGCTGCACTCGGGAAAAAAATGTTTCGATGTATCGAGGACTCGTGTTCATTACGAAATATAACGTCGAGATGTTCAGATGTGCGAGTATGTACGCAGTGCATCCGGCCAAGCACCCCCTGTACTTAACCGAAAACGAGCTCGAACTGGTTCCAAAGGTCTTGCTCCTAAAATATTGGGGTGAATATGTTGGCTTATTGTGGGATCATTTGCCACAACATCATCGGAACGATAGTGAAGTGCTATCATATTTTCCATGCATGGAGCATTATATCACACCACAGATGAAAGATCACATCGATGGCCCCCCACCTCAACGTAGGTAATGTGAAAAATGCTGTGGAAATTCTCCTCGTACGGGGTTGTTCAAACGTGTTTGAACCCGTTTTTTAGGAGTGTGAAAGAATGTCGGGGGAAATTCTTCACATACGAGGTTCTTCGAAAGTGTTTGAACAAGTTTTTCTTTATTGGAAAAGTGGGGAGAAGTTTGAAAATTTAAGTGGGAGGGTTATGAGGGAGCTTATAATTTCGTAGTCCAAGCTCAGACTGCAGTATTCCACCGCGACATCAACAACTCTCCAAAAAGAACTTTGAAAGTGTGGGGAAAATGGATCTCTCGAGTATCAACAAAGTCAGCCTGATGGTGGAATTCCTTCCAACGAAGAAGCTGTCAGAACTCCGTGTTTACTCAGATCATCGAATCTCCGACATGAGGGCCGTACAAACCAAGTTTGGGAAACGCTACATCGCGGACATCGCGGATGAGTTCACTGTCTTCTTACCAGCGCGACTCGTGAAGGACTTCGATGAAGACTTGGAAACGTTCGAGCGAATGCGGCAAGCGGCACGTGATCATCATCTCTGGATGAAATACAAAGGTGGAAAATACAACACCATAGCCTTTTTCCGAGTATGAGCAAACATGGTGGAAAAAGACGAAATTCGTTGAAACACCATCGTCGAACGACCGTCCGCATCATCGAGAGTATACTGCAACTGGAGCGTAATAGTCAACTCTACATGCAGTTGTGGGAAATACAACAGCGTCAAGTTCCATCGTCTTGGAGTATGGTGGAAAAGAGAAAATTCGTTAGTGCAGCATTGTTGAGTGGAACAGCCGTCCGGATCACAACCGTCTCACCATCGTTTTCGACGTTTCAAGTG
Source organism: Ophion ellenae (assembly GCA_963210295.1). Taxonomy (NCBI): domain Eukaryota; kingdom Metazoa; phylum Arthropoda; class Insecta; order Hymenoptera; family Ichneumonidae; genus Ophion; species Ophion ellenae. Next base: position 11,903,216 of record OY723392.1, read on the forward strand.
TTTGACTATGTAAAAATGTATTAACAAAAAAACTGTTTCATCGAAATGTATGAGAAGGAGAAATGCAAAACAATGTTCGTCGTAGAATAAATTAAGAATACAAATGGTATATATTTTCATCGAAATGTTTTTTATTCATTGTGAAAAAATCCCTCGCTCACACAACGCTTCGTATACACTCAACCAGCTTTTCCGCGATTTTACATTATCATGGGTGCAGTTGTATTTCGTGTTGAAGGAATGACGGGGGCATTTGGAGCTTGTGATTTTCGGCAACTTCTGCAGCGATGGACATGCCAGAGTCTCCAAGTCGATGACGTTGGTCGTGGGACCCGTGAATCTTGATAGCCATGTGCATTTCTTGAATCCCTTCGCATAGATGGTGGGGGCTCCTTGCAAGATTTCTCGAATTGTCTTTCTAGCTGCCTCGTAAGGTATACCGCTGTGTTCCCATCGGATTCCATGGAAATTGGGTTCCAACCACTTGTTTGTCATTTTATACATGGCCGGTATAAAGAGGCCCATGCAAATGGTGCGTCGAAGCCGAGCGTCAGCGGTTCAGCATCCTTGTCGTGGAGTTTGATGATTGGCATCTCCTTTAGGACAAATTTGTTGATGCGTCTCTTGAAGCCCTGTACATCGACGATAAGCTCCATGTTGACTGACGTAGACGCGAATTATCGGTATGATTTTATACCAATTTTTCAACTATACGATCTTTCAAAAATACGATCATGGAGGATCATGCAGAGCGCCAACGACTATCAACGACTATCAATAGTCATTGATGGTCCAAATACCACATCTGGAAGGATTGAAGTATTCCATGTACAGGCATTTTATATGCATGGGTGCAGGGCACAGCGGTGATGGGTTAATGTGGCGAGAAATCGACTTATATCGACGGTCTATACCTTAACCCCTGCTTGATGAATTTCGACAACGTGGAAGTGGGTGAGCTTTATGAAAAGTACGTAATCTTACAATAAATGTAAATAAGTATGAATCAATACGCGTTGAATATCATTGCCATGGGAGATAATGATTATGAGGGCTGTGATTGATGTGCAATCAAGAGATAATACGCGTTTCGCATAGGTGTCGCCCATGACCCAGTGTCACAGCTTTGTACCCAGCTGAAAGACACAGTGACCACGGATATTCTTACATGCATTATTCAACGTTATTGAATCTATCGAATATTGGATGCCCAATGACTATAGGTCAATTTTTTTTTAATTGTGTTTCAAAAAGATTTATCCATCAATATATATACCACCAAAGAAGACATTGCTCCGATACACGTGGCTGAACATGAGGAGAAGAAAAGCATATCAATTTGCTACACGATACCGAGGATGACAATGTATGACATTTCACATAGATCAAGAACCTGTCAAGCCTCGTGAGCGCAGGACTAAACAGAGACAGCCATTAAAAAAAATATTTATGCCATCGGTGTGTGAAGTTATCATAATTACTATATCGTTAAATGTGCTAGACGAGTCTAACAACAATCCATTATTTCGCAGGTGTCGGCATTACTTTAGATCAAAGGATAAACTGCAATCACATGAGATCGATCGTGGAGCACTAAAGCGCTGCCCGAACCGACTAACAAATAATACCAATAAGTGGCTCCAAATCATCAACTCCAGTCGGAAAGCACGAAATCCATTAATTGAAAATGCCTATTTGGAGTGATTTTTTTACTAATGATAGAGAGAAGATGAGGGTGTGCAAAGACTGATGAGAAGAACGTAGCAGAGGATATGTATCAATATCATGAAGTATTTAGTATTGATAACCACATGTGCTTTTCGTATGACGAATCGCTATCATAGTATCAATCACATCACAGCGCTGATTCCGTATCATGGTTTGTGGTAGAACTGGAAAAACTAGTGCTGTGCATAAAATCCATTTTCACCGAAAATTAATGCTCATCATGAGTTAATTCTAATACGTCCACGCTATGGCAATAATTGTGTATTCATCATCAACCAATAGCGGTAAAAGTTGAATTACTCAAGATACGATGGCGTATGCCCCACATAATATTAGATGGGATCAATGAATTATCATTACTTTGAACATTGGAAAGTGCGCGATACTTAAATATGAGTTTTCACTCTTGGGATCGATACGAATGTCCACCGCTCCAAAGCACAACGAAGCATTCATGGACCGTAAAAGCTGCCTCCCAACTAGACAGACCAAAATATGTAATTGGTGCGGCGCAGACTGGTAAAAAAGATAATCTATGTCAAAGGACATTATATTATTCACCGACTGTAAACTCACAAGTGTTAAACTTCATCTTAATTCAGCATTCTTTTCTAAGGAGGACTCGCATTTAGACTGAAAAAAAAAGTTTCGTCTTTTTGTTCAATATGTACTCTCGATTTCGTAAATACCATTAGGACTGCAATAGTCATCGTGCTTTACAAACCATCGCCAAGGCTTAATTTAACGGTCCTCTCGCGGATAATGATTGATCGCATCAGAACGAGCCTGCAAAAAATGCTGCCGTAGATGTGTGAATAGAGTTCGAATGCAAAGAAGATTCACCACCGAATACGACTGCTTATTGTTTTAATCTTACACGATCGCGTTGTTGGATATTGTTCATTGACCGACATTATCCGTAAAATTGTATAGATCAGCAAAATTCCGAGAAATACGAAGCATCATGGTTGATTCGCAATCGTCATGGTATAAAGTGGGCCTATGGAAACGTGTTCCATATAGCGTGACTGAAGGATTAATAACAGCTAGAGTTGAAGGTTCGACGAAAGACGACCTGTGTCCAATCGTATATGTTAAGGGCCATGAAAAACGAAAATGGCTAGCTGATATACTAAAATATGAAAAAAGAGCTATTGATTGAGTCGTTGAATATAGACTTTGACGATATGGATGTCTCAAGTAAATTAGATAGAATTTAGACTCTACGATGTAAAAAGCATACAAACAATTGTGCCCTACAAAATGTATTTGAAATCTTTAATTGGTGGTTGAATCATAAAGATTCGTGCAAATAAAAGAAATGCAACACTATGTACTTTTTATCCTTCTCACCCCATACTTAGTTATGTCAGCATTATCTGATATCGGATTGTGCATCTGAATACAATATTACTTTAGAATGTGAAACTCAAAATTTTTTGAATGGGATTTGATTGAAAATAGAGTATCAGAATCGCTCAATAATGATCGAAGACATTCATCAGTATACGTTCGATAGATGTTCGTGAGCCGTTTGTTGGAAGTTTGCGAGGCATTTGAAAGTTTCCGACAGTCGTTCGTGAGACGTTCCGGAGACTTCTGAAGACATTCATAAGACGATCGAAGTCATTTAAGAGACGTTCGAAAACATTCATAAGGCGTTTGAAGACACGTATGAGGGATTCAAAGAGTTTCAAGAGACTTTCTACGACGTTCATGAGACGTTTGAAGGTGTTCGTGAGACATTCAAGAGACTTTCGAAAACGTTCATAAGACGTTTGAAAACATTCATGAGAGGTGCGAAGACCTTCGGAGACTGTCGAAGACGTTCAAGAGATCTGTGGCGATATTTACAATACGTTTAAAGACATCGATGAGGGCTTCGACGACGTTTTAGAGACTTTCAAAGACATTGACAAGGGGTTTGAAGACGTTCAAGAAACTTTCGAATACGTTCAAGAGACTTTCGACGACATTCATAATACGTTTGAATATATTCATGAGGGGTTCGAAGACGCTTGAGAGACTTTCAAAGATATTCACGAGGGGTTCGAAGACGTTCAAGAGACTTTCATAATACGATCTTCGGCGGCATCCATAAACCGAAGACTTTCATGACGTTTGAGTTTCGCTGGAATTGTTTGGGTTTGTTTGGGATTTTCACAGTTTTGGCGAAATGTATTGGAGTTTGTTTTTGGGTGCGCACCCAAACACACCCAAACACATTTCGTCAAAACTGTGAAAATGCCAAACAAACCCAAACAATTCCAGCGAAATTCAAACGTCATGAAAGTCTTCGGTTTATGGATGCCGCCGAAGATCGTATTATGAATGTCGTCGAAGATCTCTGAACGTCTTCGAAAGACTCTTGAACGTCTTCAAACCTCTTGCGAATGTCTTTGAAATTCTCTTAAGCATCTTCGAACCCCTCATGAATGTCTTCAAACGCATTAGGGATGTCGTCGAAAGTCTCTTGAACGTCTTCGAACCCCTCGTGAATGTCTTTGAAAGTCTCTCAAGCGTCTTCGAACCCCTCATGAATGTCTTCAAACGCATTATGAATGTAGTCGAAAGTCTCTAGGACGTATTCGAAAGTTTCTTGAACGTCTTTAAACCCTTCGTGAATGTCTTTGCAAGTCTCTAAAACATCGTCGAACCCCTCATCGATATCTCCGAACGTATTATGAATATTGTCAAAGATCTCTTGAATGTCTTCGAAAGTCTCTGAACGTCTTCGCACCTTTCGTGAATGTCTTTGAAAGTCTCTTAAGCGTCTTCGAACCCCTTATGAATGTCCGCAAACGTATTATGAATGCAGTCCAAAGTCTCTTGAACGTCTTCGAACCCCTCATGAATGTATTCAAACGTATTATGAATGTCGTCGAAAGTCTCTTGAACGTATTCGAATGTTTCTTGAACGTCTTCAAACCCCTCGTCAATGTCTTTGAAAGTCTCTAAAACGTCGTCGAAGCCCTCATCGATATCTTCGAACGTATTATGAATATTGTCAAAGATCTCTTGAATGTCGTCGAAAGTCTCTGAACGTCTTTGCACCTCTCGTGAAAGTCTCTCAAGCGTCTTCGAACCCCTCATGAATGTCTTCAAACGTATTATGAATGCCGTCGAAAGTCTCTTGAACGTCTTCGAACCCCTCGTGAATGTCTTTGAAAGTCTCTCAAGCGTCTTCGAACCCTCCATGAATGTCTTCAAACGTATTATGAATGTCGCCGAAATTTTATTGAACGTCTTCAAACCCCTCGTGAATGTCTTTGAAGGTCTCTCAAGCGTCTTCGAACCCCTCATCGATGTCTTCAAACGTATTATGAATATAGTCGAAGATCTCGTGAATGTCTTCGAAAGTCTCTGAACGTCTTCGCACCTCTCATAAATGTCTTCAAACTACGTATGAAGGTTTTCGACAGTCTCTTAAATGTCTCACGAACATCTTCAAACGTCTCATGATCGTCGTAGAAAGTCTCTTGAAACTCTTTGAACCCCTCATGCGTGTATTCAAACGTCATATGAATGTTTTCGAACGTCTCTTGAATGTCTTTAAACGTATTATTCATGTCTTTGGACACACTCCTCGTGAATGTCTTTGACAGCCTTTCTTAAGCGTCTTCGAACCCCTCATGAATGTCTTCAAACGTATTATGCATGTCGTCGGAAGTCTCTTGAACGTATTCGAAAGTTTCTTGAACGTCTTCAAACCGCTTGTGAAGGTCTTTTAAAATCTCTTAAACGTCTTCGAACCCCTTATCGATGTCTTTAAACGTATTATAAATATCGTCACAGATCTCTTGAACGTCTTCGAAAGTCTCCGAAGGTCTTCGCACCTCTCATGAATGTTTTCAAACGTCTTATGAACGTTTTCGAAAGTCTCTTGAATGTCTCACGAGCATCTTCAAACGTCTCATGAACGTCGTAGAAAGTCTCTTGAAACTCTTTGAATCCCTCACACGTGTCTTCAAACGCCTTATGAATGTTTTCGAACGTCTCTTATATGGCTTCGATCGTCTTATGAATGTCTTCGGAAGTCTCCGGAACGTCTCACGAACGACTGTCGGAAACTTTCAAATGCCTCGCAAACTTCCAATGAACGGCTCACGAACATCTATCGAACGTATACCGATGAATGTCTTCGATCATTATTGAGCGATTCTGATACTCTATTTTCAATGAAATTACATTCAAAAAAATTTGAGTTTCACATTCTAGAGTAATATTGTATTCAGATGCACAATCCGATATCAGATAATGCTGACATAACTAAGTATGGGGTGAGAAGGATAAAAAGTACATAGTGTTGCATTTCTTTTATTTGCACGAATCTTTACGATTCAACCAACAATTAAAGATTTTAAATACATTTTGTAGGGCATAATTATTTGTATGCTTTTCACATCGTAGAGTAGAACTTCTATCGAATTTACTTGAGACATCCATATTGTCAAAGTCTATATTCAACGACTCAATAAATAGCTCTTTTTTCATATTTTAGTATATCAGCTAGCCATTTTCGTTTTTTATGACCCTTAATATATACGGTCGGACACAGGTCGTCTTTCGTTGAACCTTCAACTCCAGCTGATATTAATCCTTCAGTCACGCCATATGGAACACGTTTCCATAGGCCCACTTTATACCTTGACCATTGCGAATCAACCATGATGCTTCGTATTTCTCGGAATTTTGCTGATCTATACAATTTTACGGATAATGTCGGTCAATGAACAATATCCAACAACGCGATCGTGTAAGATTAAAACAATAAGCAGTCGTATTCGGTGGTGAATCTTCTTTGAATTCGAACTCTATTCACACATCTACGGCAGCATTTTTTACAGGCTCGTTCTGATGCGATCAATCATTATCCGCGAGAGGACCGTTAAATTAAGACTTGGCGATGGTTAGTAAAGCACGATCACTATTGCAGTCCTAATGGTATTTACGAAATCGAGAGTACATATTGAACAAAATGGCGAAACTTATTTTTCAGTCCAAATGCGAGTTCTCATTAGAAAAGAATGCTGAATTGAGATAAAGTTGAACACTTGTGAGTTTGCAGTCGGTGAATAATATAATGTCCTTTGACATAGATTATCTTTTTTACCAGTCTGCGCCGCGCCAATTACATATTTTGGTCTGTCTAGTTGGGAGGCAGCTTTTACGGTCCATGAATGCTTCGTTGTGCTTTGAAGCGGTGGACATTCGTATCGATCCCAAGAGTGAAAACTCAGATTCAAGTATCGCGCACTTTCCAATGTTCAAAGTAATGATAATTTATTGATCTCATCTAATATTATGTGGGGCATACGCCATCGTATCTTGAGTAATTCAACTTTTACCGCTATTGGTTGATGATGAATACACAATTATTGCCATAGCGTGAACGTATTTGAATTAACTCATGATGAGCATTAATTTTCGTTGAAAATGGATTTCATGCACAGCACTGGTTTTTCCAGTTCTACCACAAACCATGATACGGAATCAGCGCTGTGATGTGATTGATACTATTATAGCGTTTCGTCATATGAAAAGCACATGTGGTTATCAATACTAAATACTTCATGATATTGATACATATCCTCTGCTACGTTCTTCTCATCAGTCTTTGCACACACTTATCTTCTCTCTATCATTAGTAAAAAAAAAACACTCCAAATAGGCATTTTCAATGAATGAATGTCGTGCTTTCCGACTGGAGTTGACGATTCGGAGCCACTTATTGGTATTATTTGTTAGTCGGTTGGGGCAGCGCTTTAGTGCTCCACGATCGTTCTCATGTGATTGCAGTTTATCATTTGATCCAAAGTAATGCCGACACCTGCGAAATAATGGATTGTTGTTAGATTCGTCTAGCACATTTAACGATATAGTAATTATGATAACTTCACACACCGATGGCATAAATATTTTTTTTTTAATGGCTGTCTCTGTTTAGTCCTGCGCTCACGAGGCTTGACAGGTTCTTGATCTATGTGAAATGTCATACATTTTCATCCTCGGTATCGTGTAGCTAATTGATATCCTTTTCTTCTCCTCATGTTCAGCCACGTGTATCGGAGCAATGTCGTCTTTGGTGGTATACATATTGATGGATAAATTGTTTTGAAACACAATTAAAAAAAAATTGACCTATAGTCATTGGGCATCCAATATTCGATAGATTCAATAACGTTGAATAATGCATGTAAGAATATCCGTGGTCACTGTGTCTTTCAGCTGGGTACAAAGCTGTGACACTGGGTCATGGGCGACACCCATGCGAAACGCGTATTATCTCTTGATTGCACATCAATCGCAGCCCTCATAATCATTATCTCCCATGGCAATGATATTCAACGCGTATTGATTCATACTTATTTACATTTATTGTAAGATTACGTACTTTTCATAAAGCTCACCCACTTCCACGTTGTCGAAATTCATCGAGCATGGGTTAAGGTATAGACCGTCGATATAAGTCAATTTCTCGCCACATTAACCCATCACCGCTGTGTCCTGCACCCATGCATGTAAAATGCCTGTACATGGAATACTTCAATCCTTCCAGATGTGGTATTTGGACTATCAATGCCTATTGATAGTCGTTGATAGTCGTTGGCGCTCTGCATGATCCTCCATGATCGTATTTTTGAAAGATCGTATAGTTGAAAAATTGGTATAAAATCATACCGATAATTCGCGTCTACGGCAGTCAACATGGAGCTTATCGTCGATGTACAGGGCTTCAAGAGACGCATCAACAAATTTGTCCTAAAGGAGATGCCAATCATCAAACTCCACGACAAGGATGCTGAACCGCTGACGCTCGGCTTCGACGCACCATTTGCATGGGCCTCTTTATACCGGCCATGTATAAAATGACAAACAAGTGGTTGGAACCCAATTTCCATGGAATCCGATGGGAACACAGCGGTATACCTTACGAGGCAGCTAGAAAGACAATTCGAGAAATCTTGCAAGGAGCCCCCACCATCTATGCGAAGGGATTCAAGAAATGCACATGGCTATCAAGATTCACGGATCCCACGACCAACGTCATCGACTTGGAGACTCTGGCATGTCCATCGCTGCAGAAGTTGCCGAAAATCACAAGCTCCAAATGCCCCCGTCATTCCTTCAACACGAAATACAACTGCACCCATGATAATGTAAAATCGCGAAAAAGCTGGTTGAGTGTATACGAAGCGTTGTGTGAGCGAGGGATTTTTTTAAAATGAATAAAAAACATTTCGATGAAAATATATACCATTTGTATTCTTAATTTATTCTACGACGAACATTGTTTTGCATTTCTCCTTCTCATACATTTCGATGAAACAGTTTTTTTGTTAATACATTTTTACATAGTCAAACACTTAAAACGTCGAAAACGATGGTGAGACGGTTGTGATCCGGACGGCTGTTCCACTCAACAATGCTGCACTAACGAATTTTCTCTTTTCCACCATACTCCAAGACGATGGAACTTGACGCTGTTGTATTTCCCACAACTGCATGTAGAGTTGACTATTACGCATCAGTTGCAGCATACTCTCGATGATGCGGACGGTTGTTCGACGATGGTGTTTCAACGAATTTCGTCTTTTTCCACCATGTGTGCTCATACTCGGAAAAAGGCTATGGTGTTGTATTTTCCACCTTTGTATTTCATCCAGAGATGATGATCACGTGCCGCTTGCCGCATTCGCTCGAACGTTTCCAAATCTTCATCGAAGGCCTTCACGAGTCGCGCTGGTAAGAAGACAGTGAACTCATCCGCGATGTCCGCGATGTAGCGTTTCCCAAACTTGGTTTGTACGGCCCTCATGTCGGAGATTCGATGATCTGAGTAAACACGGAGATCTGACAGCTTCTTCGTTGGAAGGAATTGCACCATCAGGCTGACTTTGTTGATACTCGAGAGATCCATTTTCCCCGCACTGTCAAAGTTCTTTTTGGAGAGTTGTTGATGTCGCGGTGGAATACTGCAGTCTGAGCTTGGACTACGAAATTATAAGCTCCCTCATAACCCTCCCACTTAAATTTTCAAACTTCTCCCCACTTTTCCAATAATGAAAAACATGTTCAAACACTTTCGAAGAACCTCGTATGTGGAGAATTTCCCCCGACATTCTTTTTTTCCACAGCATTTTTCACATTACCTACGTTGAGGTGGGGGGCCATCGATGTGATCTTTCATCTGTGGTGTGATATAATGCTCCATGCATGGAAGATATGATAGCACTTCACTATATATTCACCCCAATATTTTAGGAGCAAGACCTTTGGAACCTGCTCGAGCTCGTTTTTGGTTAAGTCCAGGGGACGCTTGACCGGATGCACTCCGTACATACTCGCACATCTGGACATCTCGACGTTATATTTCGTAATGAACACGCGTCCTCGATACATCAAAACATTTTTTTCCCGAGTGCAGCTGTGCTCCGGTGGCCCATCTCGGGTCAGAAACTGGGGTCAAAAGTCTCGGGTGTCGGCGAGAGTCGTGACAGGAGTGGAGACGCATACACACATTTGAAAGATTTCGGAAACGAAACAAAGCGCATCACACTTGCATCTCATAAATAAACGGCTTTGAAAAGCCGTTTCCTTCATGTATCGCTTCAACTAACGAAATTATTGTACCCATATATGACCATTACATGCACACATCGTGTGTGTGACTTTTATTGTCACACGGACTAAATAGTGTAGAAAGAAAAACACTGCATCGATGCTAATCTTTTTATGTCTATAATAAATTAGGATATTTATGGGTTTTCAACGGTCACTCACCACTACCTGACCCGCGCCCCTACAAAACACTCATCGACGACGGCTTCCCCCTCCCGACAGTCGCTCTTCGGACCACATGGCTACTCCCTCCACAGAGTCCCATGCCATGACGTCACGTCCCCGCGCAGGACCCCCCCCCCCCGCCACTAGGCACTTTGCTTCCCTGCGCTGGACCCCGCCGACCCGCTCCCCCCTGAGATGCCTGGGTTAGAACCGCTTTAGTACATCTACTCGTGGAATTACGATTATAAGGGCTGCGATTAATATGCAATCAAGAAATAGTACACGTTTAGCATGGGTGACAGTCACAGCTTTATACCCAGCTGAACGAAACAGTGACCACGGATCTTCTTACATACATTATTCAACGGTATTGAATCTATCGAATATTGGATTCCCAGTAACTATAGGTCAAATAAAAAATTAAAAAATTGTGCTTCAAAGCAATTTATCCATCAGTGTGTATACCACCGAAGAAGACATTGCTCCGATACGCGTGGCTTAATATAAGAAGTAGAAAAGCATATCAATTTGCTATAAATACAAGATGGCGAAGATAACAATGTATGCCATATCACATAGATAAAGGACCTGTCAAGCCTCGTGAGCGCAGAACAGAGGCAGCCATAAAAAAATATATATATGCCATCGGTGTGTGAAGTTAACACAATTACTATATCGTCATATGTGCTAGACGAATTAAACAACAATCCATTATTTTGCAGGTATCTGCATTACTTTAGATCATCGGATAAACTGCAATCACATGAGATCGATTATGGAGCAATAAAGCACTGCGCCATCCGACTATCAAATGATACCAATAAGTGGCTCCAAATCATCAACTTCAATCGGAAAGCAACACATCCATTCACTGTAGATGCCTATTTGGAGTGTTTTTTTACTGGTTATAGATAGAAGATGAGAGTGTGCAAAGACTGATGGGAAGAACATAGCAGAGGATATGTATCAATATCATGAAGCATTTACTATTGATTACCACATGTGTTTATCATATGATGAATTGCTATCATAGTATTGATCACATCACAGCGCCAATGTCGTATCATAGTTTTTGACAAAACTGGAAAAACTAGTGCTGTGCATAAAATACATTTTCTACGAAAATTAATGCTTGTCATGCGTTAACTTTAATACCTTCACGCTATGGCAATAATTGTGCATTCAGTCATCATCAACCACTAGAGGTAGAAGTTGAATTACTCAAGATACAATGGCATATGCCCCACAGAATATTCGATGAGATCAATAAATTATCATTACTTCGAACATTGGAAAGTAGGCGCTACTTGAATATGAGTTTTCGCTCTTGGGATCTATACGACTGTCCATCGCTTCAAAGCACAACGAAACATTCATGGACCGTGAAAGCTGCCTGTCACCTAGAGAAACCAAAAGATGTAATTGGTTCGGTGCAGACTGGTAAAAAACATAATGTATGGCGAAGGACATTATATTATTCACCGACTGCAAACTGACAAGTGCTAAACTTTATCTCAATTCAGCATTCTTTTCTCAAGGTGATTTGAATTTGGACTTCAAAAAAGTTCCGACATTTTGTTCAATATGTACTCTCCATTTTGTAAATACCATTATGACTGCAATAGTGATCGTTCTTTACTAACCATCGCCAAGTCTTAATTTAACGGTCCTCTCGCGGTTAATGATTGATTGCATCAGAACGAGCCCGTAAAAAAATGCTACCGTAGATGTGTAAATAGAGTTCGAATGCAAAGAAGATTCACCACCGAATACAACTGCATATTGTTTTAATCTTACATGATCGCGTTGTTGAATATTGTCCATAGACCGACATTATCCGTAAAATTGCATAGATCAGTAAAATCTGCGAGATACGAAGCATCATGGTTGATTCGCAATTATCATGGTCTAAAGTGGGCATACGGAAACGTTTCATATAGCACGGCTGAAGGTTCAATAACAGCTAGAGTTGAAGGGTCAACGGACGGTGATATGTGCCCTATCGTATATGTTAAGGGTCATGAAAAACGAGAATGGCTAGCTGATATAATAAATATGAAAAATGAGCTATTCATTGAGTCATTGAATATAGACTTTGACGATATGGATGTCTCAAGTAAATTAGATGGACGTTTAACTCTACGATGTGAAAAGCATAAAAACAGTTGTGCCTTACAAAATGTATTAAAAATATTTAATTGGTGCCTGAATCATAAAGATTCATTCAAATAAAAGAAATGTAACATTATGTACTTTTTAATCTCCTCACCCCGTACTTAGTTATGTCAGCATCACCTGATATCGGATTGTGCAACTGAATACAATATTACTTTCGAATGTGAAACTCATTTTTTTGTATGGAATTTGATTGAAAATAAATTAATATCATCGCCAAATGATAATCGAAGACATTTATCAGTATACGTTCGTTAGGTGTTCGTGAACCGTTTGTTGGAAGTTTGCAAGGCAATCGAAGATTTTCGATACTCGTTCGTGAAACGTTCCAGAGACTTCCGAAGACATTCATAAGACGTTCGAAGCCATTTAAGAGACGTTCGAAAACGTTCATAAGACGTTTGAAGACATTCATGAGAGGTGCGAAGACCTTCGGAGATTTTCGAAGACGTTCAAGAGATCTGCGACGATATTTATAACACGTTTAAAGACATCGATGAGGGGTTCGAAGATGTTTAAGAAACTTTCGAATACGTTCAAGAGACTTTCGACGACATTCAGATCAGCAAAATCTGCGAGATACGAAGCATCATGGTTGATTCGCAATCATCATGAGTAGTGTACCAGTTCAATGGTACCAGTTCTAAACCAAGATTCCTACTACCGACACTTACCGACCGAGAACGACCCAAAAATGGTTAATTTCTGAGTTATCGGCGGATGGTCGGGTAGGGGTTTGATTTAGAACTGGTACCATGATCGACTGTCGATGTTTGTACTTACCGACCGATGGTAGGGCTGCACTGCTTACCGACCGATGGTGGTAAGTCCCCCTTCGCCTCGAATGGAATGCGTTGGAAGGGGGGGGCGGGGGGGGGGGGTAAACACAGGGCCACACGTCCGATTCCCAGCGAGGCTGCGCAACGACTGACAAAGAGTCGAAGTGCTTTGTAGTAAAAGGGAGTTCCCCTCCCCTCCCGCCGGGAAGAGGGGGCGGAGGGAGGAAGAGTGGAGGGTCCGATTTCTCAGAAATTGTTTTAAACATTTGTGAGTGGTGAGTCATCGGGCGCTTGCCGTGGCTTGACAAAGCACCCCCCCCCCTCCTGCTGAGATGCGATAGTTTTGTTTATCGACGTGTTGAAACCGGCGAATTAAGGTGTTGAATGATTATTTTCCGAGAATTTATCATCGGCCGGTGACATTTGATAGCGTCAAAATGGCGACGGGATTTCGTCAGATTATTTTTTCAAAAGTTTTGTGGGGCGTGGTGAGTCATCGGACGCGTGACATTTTTCCGCGCTCGGACCCTCGTGCCCTCAATGCAGGGGGGGGGGAGGAGTACATAATCTTGCGATTCAAGATCGGACGCACACATGAGAAAGAACTACGTACACACGAGTGAAACAATGAAGTTCATCGATAAAATTCGTAAAATTGCCGATTTTCTGCCGACAAAGAAGCCGAGTTGTCACCCGGGTCGGATTATATCATCACCAACATACGGGCGGTCAACACTAAATTTGGCAAAAAGCACATCGTTGACATTCGCAACGAATTCAGCGTGTTTCTACCCGGAACGATCGTCAAGGCGCTTGAGGCTGATTCGACAACATTCGAGAGCATGTTGGCAGCAGCGCATAGAGGAGATCTATGCATGGTCTATCGCGGCGGAAAATGTCACAGCCTGAAATTCGCGAATTCAGCAACATTCCAGCTGATGTTGGCAGCAGCGTACAAAAGAAATGTCTGCATAGCCTACATCGGTGGAAAGTTTATCGCATACGTTAAGGGTCATGAAAATCGAGAGCAGCTAGCTCATATACTAAATATGAAAAATTATCTAGTTATTGAAACGTTGGACGCGGACTCTGAAGATATGGATGCATAATGCATAATGAAGGATACTAGTAAAGTATTTCAAGAACAATTCATCTTGTGTTCAAGATTGGAAAGCACGAAAAAGAGCGCCCAACGTCTCGCTGTTTGGAACTCGATCTTGTGTATACAAACTCGACGTTCGACCGCGTGCCGGCACACACACACACACACACACACACACACACACACACACACCTTGTGGATGCTGCGCTTGACAAAGCCTCCCCCCTCCAAATAAAATGCGATATCGATAAACGCGTTGAAACTCGGCCGCCATGATGAAGGGGACGATAAGTGGGGGTGTCGAGAAAAATATTCGTCAGTATAGCGTTTCCTCGTCAACATGAGTCATTTCAGAGATTCAAAAAATCCTGTTTCTCAAAATTTGAAGAAGTTTGCTGAAGATCAATTTCGAAAAGGCCCTCCCCCGTCCGATTCAAAAGTTCCAAAGATCAAAAGGAGTGAAGCATCTAATGATAATGTTCGTCCCGGGCGATACGGAGCCGTAGGTGATTCACGGCAAAAATAGGCTCTTGTTGAGAAGTTGCCACGGAAGGCGGCGGAATCATGCGCCGCAACGAAAACAATGCGTGCAAGAGACGTGAATTAAAAGTGCGCATCGAACGATTGTTGCAAGACATTCAACAATTGAAAGGAGAAATAGACTCGTGGGCGCAGATTCATTCGCTGAGGATGATATTTGAAAAAATAAATTTGGAGCCGCGGCGCGAAGAATCTCCTCACTGACAAACGTCATTGGTCGATGATTAAGAGTGGAGGGGGAATGGTCGAGGGGGCAAGTATATAATCTCGTGAAGACAGCTTCGAACGATTAGACGGCAAGTGAAAAATGGACGCGATCAATAAGATTGGTAAATACGCAGATTTTCTTCCGGCGAAGAAATTGAACGAGTTGACCCCCGAGTCGGAGTATCCCATCACCAACATACGGGTAGTGAACACGAGATATGGCATAAAGTTCGTGATTGACATTCGCAACGAGTTTACCGTATTCCTACCGGGGAGGATCAGCAAGGTACTTGAAACGAATCCTGCGACGTTCCAGACGATGTTGGCGTCAGCGTACAACGGAGATCTATGCATGGTCTACATCGGTGGAAAGTCCAATAGCATGGAATTCAAAAACCTGGCAAACGAACCTGGCGAATGCAATACGCGGTAAGGAGGAAGGCGACTAATGTCGATTGACTGCTCAAGTGAATTGCAAGTGAAAAAATGTTTTTTTTTGTTCTCCAGGTGAAGAAACCCCGAGTCGCTATGGGCTCTCGGGAAAAAACACATCACAAAGGCTCGATGTTGGCGGAGGTGCTCAGACCTGGAATTCTGCTAACCTCGCGACAGCGAAACCATGGCAAAAATATTGTGTTTTTCGGATCACCAAGGCGCTCTCGGTTGACATCAGCGCTTTGATAAAATCTGGTGCAAAGGAATCCACGAACCTCGCCATCACAGTATTAAGAACATTTTCTATGTGTATGCGCGCGCGCGCGCGTGTGTGTGTGTGTGTGTGTGCGTGTGAATGGGACAACATTTTGTAAAATTTTTTTGTAAATAAAGAGAAAAATTATGTAATCAACAACAACAAAATTTATTTCCTCGCATCCTCTTTCAACCATCTCTCCAGACATTTCACATTTTCATAGGCACATTTGAATTTCGGGTGGAGAGTCGCATGGTAGGGACATCCGTTGTTTCTCAGCTCATTTGTCGCAAGCTTCTCCAACGATGGGCAATCCAGAGTCTCCAGTTCGATGATCTCCGTTGCTAGGTCGGTGAATTCCTTTAACCACAGCGATTTCTCCAATCCCTTGATGTAGAGGATTCGAGCGTGTTGTAAGATTGATCGAATGAACATGGGGATGGTGTCGTGTGGGAAGTCGCCATCGTCCCATCGCAAACCATGGTAATTGCGCTCCAACCACATATTCGTACTCTTGTACTTTCCCGGCAGAGAATTCCAGGCGTACGGTGGTTCGAAGAGAAACGTCAAGGGCTTGCAGTCAACGTTCGCCACCTCGACAATTGATATTTCCTTCGGGACGAATTTGTTGATCGGTCGCTTGAAGCCTTGCACATCAACGATAAACTCCATGATGACTGAAGGGGGGCGCGTGATCGCAACTTTATATCAACTTTCTTACCCCGCCACCTATCGGATTGTACTCGACAATACGATCATGGAAAATGAGACAGTAGGCGGAAGTA
This sequence comes from Ophion ellenae, assembly GCA_963210295.1. Taxonomy (NCBI): domain Eukaryota; kingdom Metazoa; phylum Arthropoda; class Insecta; order Hymenoptera; family Ichneumonidae; genus Ophion; species Ophion ellenae. The sequence continues at coordinate 11,920,010 of OY723392.1, forward strand.
TTGGCGGGAATATTGGTCTTTGATTCGAATTCGATGCGTACGTCAACGGGGCCGGACTTGAGAGAATCGTTCTGCTTCGAGCAATCAATGACAATGAGCGGAGCATACTTTATAAAATCCAATTTTTTCAAGCATGGTTCGGGCTCTCTATTGTAGTACGAATATTGAAAGTTTGCAAACATTTGATAGAGAAGCGCATATTGGTTCTGTGCAATGTCCAGATTCAAATTCCCATAGGGATAACTTTGCGAATTGAGGTAGAGTTTGACATCTGTGATGTCACAATGATCGAAATTACACGCATTAGCGTTTTTCTTATTTTTACGATCGGTCTGGAAGGCTAGAATGACATATCGTGGCTTCTCAAGTTGCGTAGATGTCTTCACGGCCCACATGTGTTTTGAGGTTGCGGGGAGCATTGGGTACTCGTACAATTCCCATGAGCGGAAAGTCATGGGTATCGGTGTGTCTTTACCGATAAACTTGAGAAGTTGGATTTTACGCTTATCGGAGAGTGTCACGTATGGTACGAGCCATTCTACTTTTTTTAACGTGAATTTGATGTCATCCTCACCTGTGGCTTGCCATATCGCATTATCATTAGTCTTCGATCTCAATAAAATTAATTCATGCTTCGCGTTCACAATGATTTTTTGATAATCTTCGGCGAAACCGAGGATCATACTTAGCGGTATGCATACGTCAAAATTCCCATCGGCATCTGCGACAGCGTGCCCGCTGCGAACATCATACCAGCCAACATTCTCAAGCTTATAGTTCTTGGATTGACTCACGGATGCGTATCCCTTCATCGAGCTCGTTATGCCCACATTTTTACATCGATCTATTTCCATGGCATTGAGCTCGTATCTCACCTCGTCGAACAAATAGCAAATGCCATTGTTTGCGAAATGTGTATTGGCGGCGATTGTGCCATCGGCTTTGGTGACTCGCCCGCATACGCGTAGCGAACTTTGACTGGGAAGTATGCATCTGTCTTGATGCTGAATGGAAATACGTATTTCATCACTGTTATTGAAGGTTGTTGATGCATACGGCTGATGAGCATGAATCTCATAGTGCGCGATAGAATCATCGAAGATGACGGGGGTTTTGATATCAATTATTTCCGCCTCCATCTCAAACAGCATACGCACGCAATGCAGATTATGTAGTTTTTCATGCGATTTTTCCACGTATTCGTAGACCCAAACTTCGCAAAAACAGCACGTTCTGCGGTGTTAGCGGTGTGCGTGTCCATCGACTACTGGACTCTCTCATCGACGAAGTATTGTTTTTATAAGTGCTCGCGACTCTGTGGAAGACTATACCCATTGCGATTTGATGTGTAATCGTATGGTTATTGTCTCACCGTGAAAGTTCACCAAATCACCGTCCTGATCCACTATTCGCAGTTGAATGTTGTCTATCGTCTTGCTCGCGATTGGTAGATAAATGACGTGCGACGGTATCTCGATGATTTTATAGCCTGGTGGTACGGATGGGAAAAACTCGTGGATTGTGTGTACTCTTCGCTCGTTAGTATACGCGCCAGCTGTGAGGTTACATTCGACGCGCAATGCGTTCACTTTGAGAATGGTCACTGGATTATCCGATTGATGCTTTTCACCAGCTCGTAGTCTACGGGGTGCAAATCCTAGCATACGTCCGATAGAATCCTCGGGCGTGAAATATATTTCATAATTGCACTCGATTTCACTGCGCAGCGTATTGTGGTTGAGCCTAATACGAATGGTGATATTTTGTTTTGCCAGCTCTTTTTCCAAGTATGTCGCAATATCGGCTAATTCGTAACTTCCGTACGTAGGTATGGTAAAAACGTTCTTGCCAACGTAAAATTTGTTGTGTCCAATGTCTATATTTGGAATAGAATTGTAGGTTAGGAGTTCGATGAGTCCGAGGGTATAATTCTTGTGGGGGGCGAGTTCAATGGGGGGAAAGTATTGAGCCTCGAGCACAGACGATGATCCCGATAAGGTCAACGTAAGACTGATATCCATAATGTCGTTTGACAAACTGACTCGATTTTTCTCTCATCACCCACTTTTATACAGAGAAAATCTCTCTCGTCGCGGTAATTGTCGACAGAGAAACTTCAGACACAAATGACCACACTCGAATGTGTCGTATGTCTGGTATCTCTTGTAATTATAATTCACGCTACTCACACCGAAGTATTTCAAAAGTTCGGCAGGTGGTTGGAGATCGCCGAAACTATCGAAATAATGGACTCTATTGTTGGTTTTTTTGTGCGCCACCCAATGTGTGCCAGACCCCATATCCTCATCGAGATTTACAATGGCATATTCGCGTAGCCATGGTCCACCCTTGGGCAATTGATTTCGCATGTAACATCCACGATAATAGGGGATTTTCATTATTTTGGCGTATTTTAGCAAATCTGCATCGGTGAGTGGTCGGTGAGGTAGCTCTACTTTACGTTTTTTGGCGCGATAAAAAGACCCATTCCCTGTTTGTACGGCTTAAGATGTAAGCCTTTACCCAATGCTATTGCTTCAATCGTTCGATTGTGACGCTTGCTCTCTTCGAGCTCACGTTTCGCTGCTTGAGCGGCCTTGACCGCTTTGACTATGTTGGCCGCACCACCTGCTAGCGCCCCTGCAGCGCTGAGACCGGCAAAGATGGGTACGAGAAACGGTAGGAAGCCACCGATCTTACGAGGCACAGGCAATACTCGAGGCGTACGCACTCTGCGCGCGCCACTTGCGACCCTCTTGACAGCTGCTCGGGCACCCTTTAAGGCCGACGCATCGACGACACTTGAATCTTCACTCTTCACCATGGCTTGTCTCGCTGCATCGATGATTTTCTTCAAGCCAACAATTTTGGCCCCCCTCTTCTTCTTAATCCCCATGCCGAATTTTCTCTTCGCTTTCATGATTCCGGCTACGGCAAGCGCGTTTGTTTTCTCCCCGATACTAGCGTCGCTGGCGCGAAGTCGTTGCCAAGCACTCTCCCGCAATATTTTATCCGCAGAATGTCTAGCTTCGAGGTTTTCACGATTTTTCGAATACGCGATATCGTGCTCCTTGCAAGCTGCATCCAACGGATTTATTCCAGGATCGCCGCGTGCAAGACGTTTAGCTAGCTTTGTGCCGGGTCCGCAATACTGATATCCAGGCAAGTGCAATTCAACGGGAAGATTGTTGATGATACGATTGAGGGGACCTTTACCGGACTTCTTTCCTCGACGTTTGATCATGATGAAGGTTGACGCTCGACTGAAGCGGCAATAGATATAAAAGCTCGTTTTATACGAAAATTATGTCAGTCGCGACGAAGATGAAGTCCAAGACGTATGGAAAGCTGCCGGTGATAAACTTTGATGAATTTACGCAAATTCGGGGAGAGGGCGGACAAAGGCATGGTGATTTGCTGCCAAATACGATTCGCGCGGTATTCTGCGGTCCGTCAAACTGCGGAAAAACCAACGCGTTGCTCACCCTCGTGATACACCCGAATGGTCTGAGATTCGAAAACGTTTATCTCTATTCAAAGTCGCTGAAACAGCCGAAATATCAGCTACTCGAACAATTTCTCCAGCCCGTGAAGGGTCTCGAATATCATCCATTTAACGAGCATGAACAAGTGGTGCCACCGAGCGACGCACGACCAAACTCCATATTCATCTTTGACGATATAGCGTGCGAGAAACAGGACAATGTGAGAGCCTTTTTCTCCATGGGAAGGCATGAGAATGTGGACTGTTTCTATCTCTCTCAAACATACGCTCGTATTCCTAAGCATCTCGTGCGCGATAATACGAATTTCATAGTTCTCTTCAAGCAGGACGACTCGAACCTCAAGCATGTGTACGATGACCATGTCAATACCGATATGTCATACACACAATTCAAAAATATATGTTGCGAATGTTGGAATTCCAGCAAGTATGGATTCCTTACAATTGACAAGGATAGTAGTATCAATGAGGGTAGGTATAGACGAGGGTTTGATTCTTTCCTCCGAGTCAATAAATAACGTGCTCTTTGTTGCAATGCATACAGTATTGCTTGTATTGTGAAACTGACAACAGCATGAAGCGTCGACAACTTTTGCAAGAAAAAGATGTGTTGCAGCAAATCGTCAAGGCCAGTGATGCAATTAGACGAAAACATCGAATGATAAAGATGGGTAGAGATAATGCTGATCAGGTGATGCAGGATGTCTTTAAGCCGATAGTCACACCTTTCGAAAAGCTCGTTTCTCACAAGACGTCACCATTGAAGAACGAGGAGGAGGAGGGGGAGGAGGAGGAGGAAATCAAGAATGAAACTGAAGAAAATGAGAGTGAAGTTAAGAATGAGTCACCGGAAGATTCAACTTTCACAGCGGCGTATGAGCACAAAGATGATGCCTCTGATGACGATGATGATGCCAATGCCGATGATGATGATGATGATGATGATGATGATGATGATGATTCACCCAGTCGAGTCGATGAATTGTGAAATGAAATGAGATGAAAAGATACCACATACGGTGTGCGAATGCTTGCCAGCACCAAATTAATGATTGGCGATTCTCCGATAATTTTCAATTCTCCGCATATTCGTGTGGGGGAGAAAAGTTATGCGACAACTGTGGGATTAACGGAGCTCCTATTTAAAAAAGTGCCAAATGTCGCTTTTCTCGAACCGAACGATTTGAAAAATTATGAGAATATCATCATTGGCACGAACGCGCATAAAAAATATTACAAACCAGACGGAGCTGTGCGACGTGAAAACAGTCACAAATTTAAGATTTATATTTCGAAAATAATTCGAGCACGTACGGGTCGGGGGATGCACAAGAAGGCCAGAAAAAATATGGAATTTGACTATATTTACTGGGACAATCCGAATGAGCTTGTAGATTGTCTTCGATTACTCCACGCATCTCAAGCGGCAGGCAACTCATCGCATTCCAATGAGATCTTATCGATTATCGAAGAATTGCGCGAGGCTGGAATTATTTATTAGGAAAAACGATCGTTTTTCCATTCGCATGTTGAACGTTGATGTGTGTGGATATCCGCGCGCGCCATGAATGATGACAAAAAACTGACTCTCGTGCGAGAGCTGCATAAGCCTGCACGAAGAAATTATACTCGTCGACACGTTGACATTCGAGGTCTGGATGAAACGTGGCAAGCCGATATCGTAGATATGTCATCGTACGTGAGGCAAAACTCGCAATATAAGTTCCTCCTCACCGTCATCGATATATTCTCCAAATTCGCCTGGGCCATACCGTTGAGAAGCAAGAGCGGTAAAGATACGACGATTGCCATGAAATCTGTATTCAATCAGGGTCGCATACCCAAGAACTTGCACGTCGATCGTGGAAAAGAATTTTATAATTCACAGTTTGAAGCTCTTATGAAACGACACAATGTAAACATGTATTCAACGTATAGCAATTTGAAAGCATCAATCTGCGAGCGGTTTAATAGAACGTTAAGAAAATAAAATGTGGATGCAATTCAGTCTTCGCGGAATGTACAAATGGATGGATATTCTGGATTCTCTCGTTACCGAATACAACAACACCGTGCATCGAACCATCCGGGAAAAACCGAAAAATATCAATCGCACCAATGAAAGAGAGATTCTCCATCGTATTTTTCGCCAGCGTCGATTAACGGCAAAAAAATCACAAAAATTCAAAATTGGCGATAATGTGCGAATTAGCAAATTTAAGAATGTATTTGAGAAGGGTTATACGCCCAATTGGACAACGGAAATATTCACGATACGCAGAGTGAAAAGAACGAATCCAACGACGTACAATCTCAAGGACCATCGGAACGAACCCATCGCCGGCTGCTTCTACGAAGAGGAGCTCCAGAAAGTCAAGTATCCCGACATTTACCTTGTTGAGAAGGTGGTGAAGAAGCGTGGAAATCGAATGCTCGTCAAGTGGTTAGGTTTCGACGATACGCACAACGGTTGGGTCGACAAAGGAGAATTGTGAAAAAAAAAACGTTTTAATAAACAAAGTTATCTTCGAAAAAATGCATCACTCCCCCCCCCCTCGAAGGAAAAATCCTCGCTTTGAGCCGTTGTCCCTTTGTCTTATTCGATATGAAGAAAAAGCTCTTACGTTTACGACCAACTCATGCAACCCGATATATGCTCTCAGACGCCTGTCGAAGCAAGACGTCCCCCTTGACTTGACAGTCGCTGTGGTGGTTCTCCTGGCCCACAATTTCATCTCTCTCCAAAGTTTATAGTATTTGTGATTTGTTTACATTCTCAGTGTACTCGAATATCGCATGGTTTTGTTCGTCGATAGTTGCGATCAGGAGGGGGGAAATAAATTTTCGTAAATTTTTTGGTTTAAGCGTGAATATATATTTTACCGTACCTCTCTCTCTCTCTCTCTCTCTCTCTCTCTTCACACACAATTATCGTCAACATTTTATTTTTTAATGTTCCATATCATCGGAAGCATAACCCCATGGAAGAGTGTCCGTGGAATCTGGTATTAGCACTCTTTTGTCATCTCTCCAGCTGAGAGCAATTTTCTGTTGCGTCGCCGTATGTACAATGTGTTTTTTACTCGTGATCAATTGTTGCGCCTTGACAAGATTTTCGTGCGCAAACAAGCAATTTTTAAAGTCGTCGAATGTGATGGATTTCAGGGTTGACCGCCGTACACCCTTAGCTCTCTTTTTCGCCTCATCACAGTCGAGAATTTTGAACGAGTACAATTTCGCTCTCAAACCTACAAACTCCATCATAATACGACCGTTATTCTCATCTTTCATGAGACTTAGTACTTTCTTATTGCGCAAAGGCATATTGTACGGATTGTTGGGTGAATAATCAGACGTGTCAAATTTGTCAATATCACGCTTCATCTCTTCATACATGTCGGGCACGCTGATGTGATAGATGAGACTATCAGTGTCTGCATACAATAATTTTGCTCGATCGTCGAATCTTTCGCGCATGAAATTGTAATGAAAATTATAAATCCAGAGCTTGGAGATATCGAGTATGGAAAATCCGGTGTATATAGGCTTGTTGAATAGGACGCATGTTTGATTGAGCTCGATTATGACGATGTCATTGTCAAATATGGTGCAGCTATGGAACGTTGGCTTGGCAATCTGCGCTTCGGCTCCCCACCGCCCCTTCCAGTTTGTCACGAGTCGCACTTCCCGATGTTTCCTGACATTTTCCATTGTTTTACCAAAGACCGCGTTGTTCATGAGTTTGTAAAAAATTTTCTCAAAATCATTGTTCGATTGCTTTCTCAATTCCGTATTTATATCGATGTATTTTTTTAGCCATGCGCGCTGTTTGAATTTGAGGACTCTGTGAAAGACGCAATCCCAATTTCAAGCATTGCTTCAAATTTCTATAATGAATGACGTATTTTTCTTTTCGAAGCAGTGTGGTCGTTAGTTTTCGTTGAGTGCTGCCAGGAGGGACGTAGTGTTCGGGGCACAAAGGCAGATCTTTGTGCGTGTCGTGTAACTCTCGAGGATACTCCAAATCGACTTCGAAAATGTAGCCCGTTTCGGCCTCGTCGGGAATACTCTCGATACGTTCCCCGAAATTTTCCACCCATGCGAACGAGCCGAATGGTAATGACTCACACATAGCTGCACCATACAGGTTATTGACATCGTAATACATCAAGTATGACTCGGGCTCGTTTGGATTGAAGTTATCACGCATGTAGCGATTATTCGCTTTCCCGTACCTATTGCAGCACTGCGCTACACCACCGCGAATACCTTTCTCGATGAACATTAACATGTCAACGTCGAGCAAGAGTTCGAGTTCTACGCTGGTACATTTTAACATCGCATCAAACGATAGACCGGGTGCGGTAAAATAGTGCAATGGATCGAGACCGTACGTGTTGATGCAATTTCGTCGAAAATTCTCAAAAATATCTGTCAGAAGGAGTACGTCGGTTTTCAAATACAAGTCGGAATATTCACCCAACGTTTTGAGATTAAAGATAGTCCAAACTTTGCACGCATGCGCGTAATCGTCCGCCGAAATATCTTCATTACTCAGTCGGGAGACAAAATTATTTTTCGCAGGCAATTGCGTCTCATCGAGTCGCATCGAAGAGTCCACATAGTCATAGGGAAAAACGCCTTTTCGCGTCAACAATTCAAATTGCGTGGCGTTAGCGCAATGCTTGCGTGTTACTATTTTTTTATCATCTTCCAGGTAAGATGCTAACTTTTCGATGCTACTCGGCATGAACCTCAAAGAGTCGATGAATCGATACTGCACGCGTGTACCTTTGACGCGCTTCGAAAAAGAAATATATTTCTCCTTGTTAATCAGCAAAAGACTCATGGATCCTTCGAAGGTTCGAGCCAATGCTACAATCAAAAAGTGTGCGTCATATCCGGACAAGTTGTGAAAAACTATTGGCACTACGTGGGCAATTTTGTAATTCACATTCCCGTGTTACGTCCCAGCCTTCACTTTTTTCTCTCTCTTTTTGAAACCACGATGGTAAATACGCACAATAGCAGCACCCTCACTCATCGATCAAAAACATATATTTTTTTAACGCTAAGCGAGCGATAACCGTCACATACCACAAGACCAAAAGCGAAACCGTCGCACGTAGGTCCCCACGTATAAACATAGCCAACGACAGACGAATTTACGAGAGGAGCGTACTCGCAGCCTCGGAAGAGAAACCCTACGCCTAGAGCACTCGAACAAAATGCAGGGACCGAACTACGCGACAATGCTACCTTGTCCTAAGACCTAAAGAATCCCAAGAGGAAAACTCGCTTGCCTCAGAACACGTCACCCGGTCATATCGCAAGACCCACGAAACTTCGGTCGCTGAACCCGATCCTCGGACAAAGAACAATGGCCGCATTCACCATAGCGATGACCTAATAAGTAGATGAACAAAACTATTCCCACGCATGACGCCGACCTACCACGTAAGTCAGCGTACATTCTCACGATTGATTAACCAATCACTAAGAAGCTCTGATCCGAAAATGCATTCCCCCAAAAAAGCTCCTTCCCCTACAACCAGACTTTCCTAATTTTCATATCACGAAGGAGCAGACACTCTGTATTCGATCTCCGAACTGAACAGTTGACTTACAAGGCTAAACCCTTTCGCTCTGCGTTTCCATGTAATCATTGTACGAGTAACTATCTTTGTACCGAATTTATAAGTTTGTAAGAGTTAAACGTAATAAACGTGAACTACGTGAATTAAGACAAAATCTACGCGTCTGAACATTTATTTGATCAACGATCAATCCATCGGGCGGATCCAACTCTCTTACCAGAATCACGCACCTCAAATTCGTCTCAATCCAAATTGTTATTAAACTGTGTTCGGAACTCACGCGGAAGCCAAACAAAGACTCACTGCGCAATCTAATTCAATTCGAACTTTCGCGCTCTAAATCGGCAACCTCGCGAGTCCCACCTAAATCTCCCTCCGGGACGTAACAGTTTAGTATACAATAAAACTGGTGGCAGCGGAAAAAAGAAGAAAAAAAAACTTTTAATAAATAACCCATCGGTTAATAAAACTGGTGGCAGCGGAAAAAAGAAGAAAAAAAAACTTTTAATAAGTAACCCATCGGTTATTAAAACTGGTGGCAGCGGAAAAAAAAAACTTTTAATAAGTAACTCATCGGTTATTAAAACTGGTGGCAGCGGAAAAAAGAAGAAAAAAAACTTTTAATAAGTAACCCATCGGTTATTAAAACTGGTGGCAGCGGAAAAAAGAAAAAAACTTTAAATAAATTACTCATCAGTACTAAAACTGGTGGCAGCGAAAAAAAAAGAAAAAAGAAAAAAAAACTTTAAATAAATTACCCATCAGTAATAAAACTGGTAGCAGCGGAAAAACAAAGAGACAATCTATCGGTTATAATACTGGTGACAATCAATCCGGTGTCGGTGAAAAACGGATCACGAACGCGGAATAAACTATTGTGTAAAAATAAAAATAAAATAAAAAGACTCTCTTCCGTGTGAAACGAACAAGTGCTCCACACCAACGTCGCACCGAGATCAACACAAGGGACGCAGAGCCATAAATTCACGAAGGACGCAAGGCCAAAGAGCAGACCCGAGCCAGCGACGCACACCCGGACTGCAGGTCAAAACACCAGCCGCACCTCACGATAAGTCAAGTAGCCTAACGCCACTTGGCTGCAACCAAACATCACTGGCACGAGCGAGCTACAAGATCATCACTGAGTAAGTCATAAACTCATAATGTCTACACCAATCCAAATGGAGACTTCGGAAGCCCATCACCCAGCTCAACAGAGTCAAATCTACACATCACAGACAACGATTCCACCACCAAATGCGCATAACTATTATCAAGCGTCTTTTGAAAATAATATATACCCACTACACGCTAATTATCGAGATTTCACAAGATATTTACCCGAGTTCGATGGGACGCCTAAAACATGTTCGTTAAACAATTTTTTGAGCTATTGCGATAACGCGAAAGAATTCATCCCAGCTGTAGGCGAACGATTAATAGTCACACTCTTAAAGAGCAAATGCAAAGGAATCGCTTGCGATAGTCTCGAAAGCTTTACAATAACAACAATCGATGAGTTCACAGACATCTTAAAACGAAAATTTATCCCTTCCAAACCCCCTCTCACGTGGATCACGGAAATGAGCACATTTTCCCAAAAAGATAAAGAAACGGTACTCAGCTTCTACAGTAGACTAAACACTCACTTGAAAAAAACAAACCAAGCCATCGAGAATTCGAACTTACGTTCCATCGAAGGAGCGAAAATTTTCGCGGAAGACATAGCGGCTGATCAATTTCGAAGAGGCCTTAACGCCGCCTATCGCCCCCATATAGCATGCAAACGGTACCCAAATCTCGAAAGCATTTTCAAACAAGCAACGGATATCGAAAAAATGTTAGGACCAATCGACCCAGAAAATACACAATCGACTTGCCTACCAATTCAACCTTTCAACAAATCAAATAGTCAAAACGAAAACAAACCCGGAAGCTCAACCTTTCGTGCAAACCCGAGCAAATTCTGCAATTATTGCAAAAAGACAAACCACACAACAAATGATTGCTACCTTCTGGCAAAAGACAACTCACCAAAAGATGCTACAAACAGAAGTAACATATCATGCAACTATTGTAAAAAACCGGGCCACTTCATAAATCAATGCCGTAAACGAGCATATAATAATGGGAGAAAAGACGAGGCTCAAGCCGGAAAACAGCCGGGAAACGAGTCAACGACCCCTCGACCAGGCGTCTCGACGGGCCCAAACACCCAAGGACGCCAGACACAGTAAAATCGGAAACGAAACAAAAAATCCTCCGAGCCTCTTGTAACCTGAGCACACGAACGAATAACTACCACTCACCCACAATTAGCATTGAATCGGAAGATCTCAAGAAAACGCAAACACTATTTCTCGCAGATTCAGGCTCACAATTAAATTTGATCAAGATCGAAAATATTCGTGACCCAAATCTCATAAACAATCTCATAATTTACGAATTATACGGAATTTCGATCACCGATAGACCCAGGACACTCGGACAAATTAACATCGCAATTCATGACCAGTCCGTAACATTCAATGTTGTCCCGGACGACTTCCCTGTTGAATTCGACGCAATCCTCGGTCATGAAACAATCGGAGAAAGTAAAGGTAGAATCGACTGGGAAGGGCGATACGTACGAGTCAATAACGTGGACATCCCATTTACAAACACAGAATCATTTCTTCTGCGGGCCAGACAGAAAACGATCATGTTCATTCGAGTCGGAAACCCACTAGAGACAGGTTACGTACCCCGTATACCATTTCGAGACGGCATCTTTGCAGGTGAAGCATTGGTTAAAAATACTAATGGCAAAGCATACCTGTACGCTATCAATACCTTGAACGAGGACGTCAGAGTAGAGGTTCCCGTAATTTCACTCTATCCTTTCGATATGAGTACAGACGAGAACGATCAAGAGAATGACCACACCGCGAATACACAGACCCTAGAGCACAAAAACCCTCGGACGCGAGAAAACCGTGCCAACGGAGTAATGAGTCTTTTGCGGCTTAATCACCTCAATGACGAAGAGCGTAATGCGGTATCTACACTCGTAGAAGAATACGTAGACCTCTTTCATCTACCTGGTGAGCCCCTCCGATCAACAAACGAATGCAAACATCGAATTCCCACTGTAGACGATCGACTGGTCAATACAAGACAGTACAGACATCCGCCATTCCAAAGACCGGAAATAGAAAAACAAATTAACGATCTGCTACAATTAAATATCATTGAACCCTCGAAGTCACCGTATAATTCACCAGTTTGGATAGTTCCGAAAAAAGCAGACTCAAAAGGCAATAAACGATGGAGACTCGTAATCGATTTCAGAAAATTAAACGATGTCACAATAGGAGATGCTTACCCTCTGCCGTTAATAACAGACATCCTTGACCAACTCGGCGGTGCGAAGTACTTCTCCATTTTTGACCTAGCATCTGGCTTTCATCAGATAGAAATGGATTCGAAAGACAAACACAAAACAGCCTTTACGACCCCTCACGGTCATTACGAATTCAATAGAATGCCATTCGGATTAAAAAATGCACCAGCCACATTCCAACGATTGATGGACCTTGTTCTAAAAGGGTTACAGGGTAACGATTTATTCGTATATCTAGACGACATAGTAATCTACGCACGATCAATCGAGGAACACGACAGCAAATTTAGAAAACTTGCGGAAAGATTACGTAACGCAAACCTAACTCTCCAAACGGATAAATGCGAATTCCTAAGAACCGAAGTAAGATATCTGGGACATCAAATCTCTGCAGATGGATTAAAACCCGATCCAAAAAACATCGAAGCCGTAAGAGAATTCAAAATACCGAAAACTCCAAAGAACGTAAAAGAATTCCTAGGTCTAGCTGGATACTATCGCCGCTTCATAAAAAATTTCGCAGCAATTGCAAAACCCCTTTCGGATCTCACTAGCAAAAATGTTAAATTTCATTGGACATCTCAACATCAATTAGCATTCGAAACATTGCGAGACAAGCAATGCTCAACACCGATTCTCCAATACCCAAATTTCTCGGAACCTTTCATCGTAACAACAGACGCATCCAACTACGCCGTCGGCGCAATCCTTTCGCAAGGAAAAGTCGGAGAAGACCCCATGGTCGCAGCCACTTCAAGGGTCCTTAACAAGGCCGAAAGAAATTATTCCACTTTGGAAAAAGAAATGGTCGCTGTGGTGTTTGCCTTAAAAACCTTCCGACCCTATCTTTATGGCAGGCCATTCACCCTACTGACCGACCACCGGCCACTCGTCTGGGTAAATTCTATGAACGACCCGACGTCACGCGTACTGAGATGGAGAGAAAAATTAAAAGAGTTCGATTTCAAAATCCAGTACAAGCCAGGAAGAGTTAACACAAACGCCGACGCACTTTCTCGAAACCCAATAACTCTCCCTATCAAATTCAAATGGCGTACTAACGACACCCCATACGGAGGAAAAACTCTACATCCAAATCCAGGCATCGCGAGAACATATTCGTCATCGGATCCAAGCGCCAATAATAAGAAACTCAAAAACTACTTCGGAGGATGACATCACGAATGCTTCCCCACTAAATCATTCAATATCTATTCCTCGAGCAACCGACTTCACAGATACGGCAATTCCGAGAGAAACGTACGTGAGTCCCGTTGCAGAGCGATCAAACGAAATTCAAGATCAAACAATCTCGATTCCTCAAGCAAGCAACCTTACAGATACGGCAATTCCGAGAGAAACGTATGTAAGCCCGCTTGCCAAAGGATCAAATCTAACTCAAGGTGACCGGCCTGATCAACCGATCATCAAAGACCTCAACAAAAAGAGGCCACGTAATAAATCAAATCCTTCAGAGCATCAAGAATCAAATTCCTCAGAGCATCAAAAATCAAATCTTCCAAAACACCAACAAACAAACTCTTCAGAGCATCGAAGACCAAGTTCTTCAAAGCAACAATCATCAAATTTCTCAGAGCATCAAAACTCGAATTCCTCGGAAAACCAGGAATCGTATTTACCAGAATATCGAAGGAAAAAACTCAAAGTACTAGTTAAACGAAGAAGCCACACACGTCGGCATCTCCCCTTCGGGAACCCTTCAAAACCCGAATCTACATCGTCTTCGGGAGACGAGGAAGACATTACCCACATGGCGTGGAGTAACTTCGCCACGCTCGGAACATCTTCATCTTCAGAGCAAGAATCGAGCGACAATAGCCTAAGCAATATTGCCATAAATTTCCAAAAGCGCGCTCACGAAACACTTGGGCTCACTCCATCACCCACTGGACGTACCAAAAGGAAATTCCACCAAACGCCTAACCGTCCAGATAGTCATGGAAACACGAGTGAAGAAGCTCTTAGAGAGAATGAATTGTTCCTTCTTAACGAAAAGAAAAGTCTCACGGACAATCACACCATTGTACCTATGGACGTAGGCTTTTCAAACGAAGATAGAAAATCAACAGATGAAAGTCATAAAAATCAAGTCACGGGACCCCCAACTACCAATGTAGAACAGCGCACGGACGATGTAACAGCCATCGCCAAAAAAGGGGAACCAGTCCTTTTAGCCACTCGTAAATCCTCCAGACCACGAAAACCCAAAAAATGTTTTTGCTGCCCTGATGCAAGCAATCACGCACACACTAGTGCCCCACGTGCACAAGTTGCGAAAAGTAAAAAAAGGCCACCCAAGAGTACTTCACAAGCAAAAATAATCAGGTATTCTCCGGGCCAAGAACAACCCCCACCCACCCTTCCAAACGTTGCAAACGCCAACAGCTCCGAAAACGAATCTTTTCAGCAACAAGAAAATGCTCCCTCCCCGACACCATTCAATAATTCCCCCCCTACGATAGAAAATGGAAACGACAATAGCAGAACAAATACCACTGAAGAGGAGCCAATAAACAACAACGAGCAACAAACGGAATTCATTAACGTCATCGAAACAAGAGACAACATCGAAATGACAAAAAACAATTACATTTGTTTCATTTCTGCCGATGGTACAGTCTCGAACGATATCGGCAAACGATTAATCGAGATGGGCTTGCTAAAAAACCTATCCCCAACTAACACCTTCGAAATCGGACAAGTCCTCATATCGGGAACACCAAAGAAACGAGTGTTTGCCCTCGTAACACAGGAAAACTCCACATCATCCTTAACGAAAGAAAATCTTACCAAATCCCTCCGAAATCAGAAATCAACGATGGTAGAGTTGAACGTCAAATCAGCAGCATTTTCTCAGAAGCGCAGTAACCTTAACGACTCAGCATGGGCAAAAATAAAAAGCATCATTCGAGAAATTTTCGCGGATACCGAAATCCAAATAAAAATCTGCCGCGACGAAATTACTGTCCCACCAGAGCAAGACAGGCTCGACATCATAAAGGAATGCCACGAATCTCCAATAGCAGGTCATAAGGGCGTAACCAAAACATACAACAGAATTCGACAACAATATTTTTGGGACAATCTAAAAAAACAAGTAGAAGATTACATTCGTCAATGCGCCAGTTGCCAGAGGAAAAAGTTGGTGAGAATTAAAACCGAACAACCCATGGTAACTACAGATACTCCGATCAGCGTATTCGACAAAATTGCAATGGATATAGTCGGACCGATAACCCCAGAATCTGAACTTGGTCACCGCTTCATATTAACAATTCAGGACAACCTCTCGAAATTTTCATTTGCAATTCCGCTAAAAAGCGCGACCGCGCACGAAATCGCTTACGTACTAGTCACGGAATTCATATGCTTATTCGGATGTCCTAAAGTAATATTGACAGACCAAGGTGCAGCTTTCATCGGCCGTGTAATGAAACAATTAACGACGATCCTAAAAATCAAGCAAATTAAAACGACAGCAATCCATCCACAATCGAACGGATCGCTCGAACGAAGTCATCAAGTGCTCACGGATTACCTGAAACATTACACCAATAAAAAAAGATTGGCATAAGTGGTTACGGCTGGCAACTTTCGCATACAATACAAGCGTACACGAAGGCACGAAATACACACCATTCCAGGTAGTCCTAGGCAAGGTAGCACGACTACCCTCACAATTTTCATATCTCGACGAAATCTTAACGTACGACGAGCACGTGAGAAATCTTGCGCATCATTTACAAGAAGTTCGACAATTAGCTCGCAACAACCTCGAAAATGCCAAACAAAAATCAAAAACACACTACGATAAGAAAATCAACCCAGTAAATTTCAAAATCGGAGATCAAATTTACCTGATTAAAAATCAGCGAATAGGAAAATTTGACGATAACTACTTAGGTCCTTATGAGATAACACAAACTTTCCCAGACCAAAACGATATCGAAATCGCGTTAACAAACAATAAACGAAAAATTATCCATTGTGATCGGGCTAAACTAGCACACTAATGAATCAATCTCGCAAACCCGAAGCTCGATGTACTCAGACCTGCACGACTCCTTCCACATCATTTAAGCTCATCTATCGCGCCCCACCGAACTCGACTTCCACAAACTAGGTTAAAACATGCGACTATTACTTAAAACATACTTTAGCAAATAAGATAAAAATTATACGACTATCACTTGAAGACATACGTTAACAATGCGTAGAATAAAATCAAAATATATACATACCTTTTCTTCTTCGTTTACCCTGGTGGATGTACACCAGATAGAATCTAAGAATAAAATTAATCAAAGCGAAATGTAACTTCTCGCAAACATTATGGTACTGCATTAGGGTACTGTATCAAATAACAAAACAATACCTATCTCCCAATATACTTAACCTACATTGTAAATCGATCAATGACGATGCCAGCTCACAAATCGTGCGACCATACCTTTCGATTACAATTATAATTGAATCTAATTGAGCGAGACGCTCAATCTTGAAGGAGGGAGGTGTTACGTCCCAGCCTTCACTTTTTTCTCTCTCTTTTTGAAACCACGATGGTAAATACGCACGATAGCAGCACCCTCACTCATCGATCAAAAACATATATTTTTTTAACGCTAAGCGAGCGATAACCGTCACATACCACAAGACCAAAAGCGAAACCGTCGCACGTAGGTCCCCACGCATAAACATAGCCAACGACAGACGAATTTACGAGAGGAGCGTACTTGCAACCTCGGAAGAGAAACCCTACGCCTAGAGCACTCGAACAAAATGCAGGGACCGAACTACGCGACAATGCTACCTTGTCCTAAGACCTAAAGAATCCCAAGAGGAAAACTCGCTTGCCTCAGAACACGTCACCCGGTCATATCGCAAGATCCACGAAACTTCGGTCGCTGAACCCGATCCTCGGACAAAGAACAATGGCCGCATTCACCATAGCGATGACCTAATAAGTAGATGAACAAAACTATTCCCACGCATGACGCCGACCTACCACGTAAGTCAGCGTACATTCTCACGATTGATTAACCAATCACTAAGAAGCTCTGATCCGAAAATGCATTCCCCCAAAAAAGCTCCTTCCCCTACAACCAGACTTTCCTAATTTTCATATCACGAAGGAGCAGACACTCTGTATTCGAACTCCGAACTGAACAGTTGACTTACAAGGCTAAACCCTTTCGCTCTGCGTTTCCATGTAATCATTGTACGAGTAACTATCTTTGTACCGAATTTATAAGTTTGTAAGAGTTAAACGTAATAAACGTGAACTACGTGAATTAAGACAAAATCTACGCGTCTGAACATTTATTTGATCAACGATCAATCCATCGGGCGGATCCAACTCTCTTACCAGAATCACGCACCTCAAATTCGTCTCAATCCAAATTGTTATTAAACTGTGTTCGGAACTCACGCGGAAGCCAAACAAAGACTCACTGCGCAATCTAATTCAATTCGAACTTTCGCGCTCTAAATCGGCAACCTCGCGAGTCCCACCTAAATCTCCCTCCGGGACGTAACACCGTAAAGTGACAATGATCTCGGACTCTCACGTTTGTCGGCGCAAATGGTTTTTCACAAATGTGACAATTTTCAGCCAACTTGAAACTTTGACTTTCATCGCTACTCAAAGGTTTCATTGTTACTATGGTCTGGAAAATGTCGTGCAATGAGCCGGCCAGTCCTTCTAATTCACGCATGAACCATTCGATACAGTTCTTTCCACGAAACGCCTTGCACTCCGAGAGAGCGTCATTGAAACTGCAATGCTTATAGTAGGCAATGCTATGAGGGGTATGCTTCTGATAATTTACAGTGTTAGCCTGTGGTGCTGTGACCGGTTCGAGCAAACATTCCAAATCTGCGTAAATTACAAACGGAACTATCTCCTTGTGCTGATAATGTTTGAATTTCAATTTTGCATTTGTACCTTCGGGAAAAGTAACACGACAATTATTACTGCAGTCCTCTTTATGTCATTGCAATATTTCTTCTCTGCTGAAGTAACACAAACACCGGTCGCAAATCCATACGCGATGTCCATCCCTCGACACCTGCGCATTCAATAGTCGCGACATGTTTTTAATCCACGCGTAATGATGATACACCTTGGGAACACTTGCGTCCTCCTCCTCCTCCTCCTCCTCCTCCTCCATTTCGGCGTTGATCATGAGTAGATGAATGGTTGGTTTATCCGACATTTGCGTACTCAGATATATCGGAACAATTTTACTCGTGCCGTCTTTTGTCGTACCATCAATCCCATACACATGAATCGATAAGCCATTCGATTGCTCAAATTTTGCATTTTTTGACAAACCCATCGGGAAATCCAGGCCTTCGTAGTGGAGCATCTCGCTATAATGAGGATAGGAACTCGTACGTTCGCGATGCATCCTCGGTGGTGGAGAGAGTGCTGCTGTGACGGACCAGAGAAAACAATAGGGGTCATTGTTTTGAATATTGACGACGGCCCGTTTCATCTGTATATCCCTCGGGAGACGCGTGTAAGTGTATAAGCTCCCTCGTAGTGGATCGTACTTGTTAATGTTTACAAGTAGATGGGAGATTTCGTGTAACGTCCAACCCGACTCTTTTTCCTGAAAGTCCTCGATTTTGGCGGAGAGTTTTGCTTGGACGCACTCGATGAACCACTCGGCAATATCGCTCGATGGTAGAATGACCGCGTTTGTCTTTTGAAACGTCTTTTCCTCTTCAATAATTTCATTCACCTTCATGAGGTGAAATTTGCACGCCAAGGTCACATTCACCTTCACGTTACCCTCCTCGCGCACGATTTTGTCCAATTTTGAAACCACCACGCGCATCGCATCTTCGAGGAAACTTTGCACATCTTTGTGCTCGAAATTCACAATCGAGCCCGTCTTTCGACGGGCCCGTCTACACTTGCTCCACGCACGATTTTTTCCCTCAGCGACGACAATTTCGCTATTGTCGATTGAATTTCCAGTTTTTAACCGACGTTGAGCCCCGGTTTTTTCAACGTTTGCCCCAAAAGTTTGACGTGCACCTCACAGAACTTTTACCACTTATCCAAGTGAGAGAAATTGTTCCTCGCACCGCTCAACTTGTCGATAATTTTATCGCAATCGTCCATGGTCCAGACTGCTCGATGAATCGAAATGAAGTACCGATGCTGAAGGGCTCACAAATGTATTTAAGAAGGAAATCTCTATACAACCTCACACGCGCGTGCGTGCGTGCGTGCGTGCGTGCGTGCGTGTGTGTGTGTGTGTGTGTCGGCACGCGGTCGAACGTCGAGTTTGTATACACAAGATCGAGTTCCAAACAGCGAGACGTTGGGCGCTCTTTCTCGTGCTTTCCAATCTTGAACACAAGATGAATTGTTCTTGAAATACTTTACTAGTATCATTCATTATGCATTATGCATCCATATCTTCAGAGTCCGCGTCCAGCGTTTCAATAACTAGATAATTTTTCATATTTAGTATATGAGCTAGCTGCTCTCGATTTTCATGACCCTTAACGTATGCGATAAACTTTCCACCGATGTAGGCTATGCAGACATTTCTTTTGTACGCTGCTGCCAACATCAGCTGGAATGTTGCTGAATTCGCGAATTTCAGGCTGTGACATTTTCCGCCGCGATAGACCATGCATATATCTCCTCTATGCGCTGCTGCCAACATGCTCTCGAATGTTGTCGAATCAGCCTCAAGCGCCTTGACGATCGTTCCGGGTAGAAACACGCTGAATTCGTTGCGAATGTCAACGATGTGCTTTTTGCCAAATTTAGTGTTGACCGCTCTGAGCTTCTTTGTCGGCAGAAAATCGGCAATTTTACGAATTTTATCGATGAACTCCATTGTTTCACTCATGTGTACGTAGTTCTTTCTCATGTGTGCATCCGATCTTGAATCGCAAGATTATGTACTCCTCCCCCCCCCCCCTGCATTGAGGGCACGAGGGTCCGAGCGCGGAAAAATGTCACGCGTCCGATGACTCACCACGCCCCACAAAACGTTTGAAAAAATAATCTGACGAAATCCCGTCGCCATTTTGACGCTATCAAATGTCACCGGCCGATGATAAATTCTCGGAAAATAATCATTCAACACCTTAATTCGCCGGTTTCAACACGTCCATAAACAAAACTATCGCATCTCAGCAGGAGGGGGGGGGGGGGTGCTTTGTCAAGCCACGGCAAGCGCCCGATGACTCACCACTCACAAATGTTTAAAACAATTTCTGAGAAATCGGACCTTCCACTCTTCCTCCCACCGCCCCCTCTTCCCCGCGGGAGGGGAGGGGAACTCCCTTTTACTACAAAGCACTTCGACTCTTTGTCAGTCGTTGCGCGGCCTCGCTGGGAATCGGACGTGTGGCCCTGTGTTTACCCCCCCCCCCCCCCATTCCGACGCATTTCATTCGAGGCGAAGGGGGACTTACCACCATCGGTCGGTAAGCAGGTGACCCCTACCATCGATCGGTAAACCTGTGAGCCTCACCATCGGTCGGTAAGCAGTGCAGCCCTACCATTGGTCGGTAAGTACAAACATCGACAGTCGATCATGGTACCAGTTCTAAATCAAACCCCTACCCGACCATCCGCCGATAACTCAGAAATTAACCATTTTTGGGTCGTTCTCGGTCGGTAAGTATCGATAGTAGGAATCTTGGTTTAGAACTGGTACCATTACACTACTATCATGGTCTAAAGTGGGCATATGGAAACGTTCCATATAGCATGGCTGAAGGTTCAATATCAGCTAGAGTTGAAGGTTCAACGGACGGTGACATGTGCCCTATCATATATGTCGAATCGACGATATAGGAACTGAGGTAGCAGTCAGGAGTTACAACGATGTTGCTTTTATTAAAGATAATAATGAAAATACAGGTGAGAACAGAAAGAAATGAAATAACCTTGGAATTATAAATTGAAAAGAAAGAAAATATGCGACACGAGCTTCGACCACTTCCCGATTTCGACTAACTCTCTTGTCTTTCTCTCAGTTCACACGGCACCACGTAAGTTCGTCGCAATAATCATGATAATCATAATAAGAATCATAACAAGAATTGTTGTCAAAACTCTCGTCTCTTTCGCCGGAACACTCGATAATTTCACCGATCCTATACTCGGCCATCCTGTGTTGATGTCGCCCTCGATATGATTAGTCGGTTTCTTCTCTGTCGAATTCCGCCTCTTCCTCGTCTAGTTCTCCTGTTTTGCTTGTCTATGTCTCGTATTCGTACTCTATCGGCTGTGACCATGGCTTTATGTGGTCTGCAGACGTACTCGTTGCGAATGGTCCATCGTGCTCACCGATTCGCTCGACTTTGTATCTATTGTTACGCAGTACTGACGTTACCTTAGACGGTCCGAGGAATTTTTGATGGAATTTCTGTCCTGGAGCAAACTGGGTCCTTTTTATCGCTACAAGATCACCGCTTTTGTAACTTGTTGCCTTCGTGTGTCGTTTGTCGTATTGGGCCTTGTTTTCGCTCTGAATCTTTCCGATATTCCTTTTCACTTCGCCTCGCATCTCGGTTCGATTTTCGTCGAATGCTGTCAAAAATTCTTCGTCAATGATTTTCTTGAGTTCTAAATCTTCTTTACAGCGCATCGTTCGACCGATTGATAGTTCGAACGGTGTCCTCTTGATGCTTCGCTGGAACGATGAGTTTATAATTTGCTGCGCCTGGTCGACAAACTTGTACCACTGGGGGGGGGGTCTTTTTCGGCCATTTTCGTCAAGATTGGGATTATCGTTCTGTTTACACGTTCGACTTGTCCGTTCCCCCGTGGGACGCCGGCCGTGATCAACACATGCTCGATGTTTTCGTCCTGGCAATATTGTTTGAAAACATTGGCCGTGAAGGCCTCGATCCGATATTATTCGCCTCGGATTTCCGAAAATCGTCGCTTGTATTCTCAACTTCGCAACTACTTCGATTGACGTCGTTGTTTTGGTGGGATAGAGCCAAACAAATTTGGTAAACGCGTCTACCGCCACCAGCAAATGTTTGTAATTTTTATTCGTCGAAGGTAGAGGGCCTAGATGGTCGATGTGCAACGTGTCAAGGGGCGAATCTCCCTTGTCTATAGGGTTTAGGAACCCTTCGCCTTTCCCTCCCTTCCTCTCGGCGAGTATGCAGCTCACACAGCTGCTAATCACTCGTTGAATTTTTCGCGCATTTGCGGGAACCAAAATTCACGTGACAACAAGTATCCTGTCTTTTTCCAACTGAAATGTCCTCTGTCGTGAGCTTTGCGAATCACCTCGTTTCGCATCACTTTCGGCACTACTAATAGTGTCGCACTATCTCGCACTCTGTACAAAATCCCGTTTTTTACTTCGAATTTCGTTTCGTCTCCAGTTTTTACTCTGTCAATTATTCTTGCGATCTCCGAGTCGTCTTCTTGAGCTTTTAGAATTTTCGCACTTACAGAGTCGATGCTCAACTGTATCGTCATAACATCGACGGGGTTTCGGCTCAGCGCGTCGACGTGTTTCATCGACGTGCCTGGTCTGTATTCTATTTTATAGTCGAGCTCCTCTATAGCTAACGCCCATCGCGCAACTCGTAAACAAACGTCTTTTTTCGCCATCGTCAAGGCGGAAGCTCGGCAGTCTGCCACTATTTTCACTCGAACACCGTGTAGATAAACTCTGAATTTCTTCAAACATTTAATGACCGCCAAAATTTCGAGTTCGTAACTCGTGTAACGTTCTTCTGTCGGCGTCGTTTTCCAACTCGCGTAATACACTGGGTGGAGTTGATTATCGTCGATATCTTTCTGAAAAAGGATTGCACCGAGACCGTGTATACTCGCGTCGGTATGAAGCTCTGTAGGAGCTCCCACTCGATATAGTCTCAACACGGGTTCGTCGGCGAGCGATTTTTTCAATGTCGCGAATGCTATCTCTTGTTCGCGCCCAAATTCGAATTTTTCGTCGGCTTTTAATAACCTAGACAATGGTCTCGCGATCAACGCAAAATTCGGAATAAATTTTCTGAAGTATCCTGTAAGCCCGAGAAAAGATTGTATTTGCTTCAGCGTTGTGGGCTTGGGGAAATTCATCACAGCTGTCGTCTTATGTTCACTGGGTTTCACCGTACCGTTCTCGATCACGTGATCGAGGTATTCAACTCGATTCACTAGGATTTGACATTTTCGCCAATTTATGTTTAAACCATATTCGCTCGCTCTTTTCAGCACTCGCGTCAGCTTCTCGAAACCGTCGCGTTCGTCTTCGCCGAGAACGATTATATCGTCGAGGTACGCCAAAACCGTTCCGTCGGCAAGGAAGTCACGGAACATTGCGCGTATTAATCGCTGGAAACACGCGGGCGAATTACTCAGTCCAAACGGTGCGCGCAAGAACTCGTATTGTCCGTCGGGCACGATAAACGAGGTATAGCCGATACTGTCGTCTTCAACCGGCACGTGAAAAAACCCGTCCTTTAGATCTAAACAACTGAACACTTTCGCGCGCGATAATTTGTCACTTTCGTCTTCGATCACCGGCAAAGGATAACGATCGCGCACGATTTTTTTGTTTATTCGTCGATAGTCCACACAGAGTCTTGGCTCACCATTTTCCTTTTGCACCACAACTATTGGACTCGCGTACGTCGATGTGCTCGGTATTATTATGCCTTCTTCCAACCACTTTTCAATTATTCCGTTCACCACAGCGCGCTGTTCGAACGAAAGACGCCGTGGGCTCTGGAACACTGGGACTTCGTCACTGAGAATAATTCTCATTTTGACACCGGTACTCTTCGTCTTATTTGGCTGGTATTCTTCCATCGTTTGTCGAATTTCGTGTTTTATCTTGGGGTCCTTCACATGATGCAACGAGATAGCTGCATTCTCTTCCTTCGGCTAACCATTGTTTACGTTTATGCACAACACTGCGCGCCAACCTGGATCTACTTTATCTTCGGTTGGTTCTGCCAATTTGGTTAGCGTCGCCTGCCTCTGCTTAAACTTCACTTTGGCAAAATCCGATAGTTCGCCACCAATCAGCGAATCGTGTCCTGTGTATTCGTCGGGGATCACATCGAAGACGAGTTCGAAAGAGATTTCGTCTATCGTCACAGTAGTCGCGAACCTGCCAAGAGTCTTCGCACCTTTCGAACCGATACCGTCAAACGGTACTTGTACGTCTTCGAGTGTGGGCCCACCCAATTTTACGTATAACGTCGCGCGGACGAGGTGTAGGTCACTCCCGGAATCAAGCACGGCAACAACATCGTTATTAAGGATCTTCACCGTTTTATATGTCTTTTTGTCACTGGCCGTCGCGATGTCGCATCGTGTCGTCCTCGTCGTCTGTCCTTGTGCACTCTCGCTACACTTTGACGCGACGTGACCGAATTTACCGCACTTGAAACACTTTGTGCCCTTTGATTTGTCCGGGCCGCCATCACTCAGATGGTCTCTGCTTCCACAATTGAAACAACGTCTCGTCGGTGTTTCACTCTTCGTTTGTCTCCTTTTCATCGTTTCGTGATTCGTCGTCTTGTTTATTTTTGCGTTTCTCGTCGCGGCGTTTCGCGATGCTTCGTATTGTAGCAGCTTTTTTCTTAGTCCTTTAATTGAACTCGCGCCGTATAGCATCGCCTTGTTGGCTTCCTCATCTTGTATTCCGTCGATAATATACTGGATTTGGGACTCGACGTCGATGTCTGCGTGACTCGCGATTTCTAACATACGATAAGTGTACTCGACGTATGATTCGTCGTTTTTCTTCTTCGTCGCGCACAACTTCCGATGAATCGTCTTACTATTCGTCGTTCTCGAAAATTCTTTTTGCAGCGCCCTCTTCATAGACGACCACGTTTTCGCAGCACTCTCAAAATTGACGAACAGCTTCGCGGAGCCTCGCAACAGCCTACGGCCATACATAACCATTTGTACGTCAGTCCACTCACACATTTCTGCGACTTCTTCGAAATGGTGGATCCAGTGAGCAACGCTCTCATTCCCATCGCCAGAGAAAAACTCGAGCGTGTCTTCTACGTCTTTGAATGTCATTACCGGGTGTTTCGAATTACCTGTGTAACGCCTTCCTCTTTCGTCGCCATCTTGGCGTCCATCTTCGTCCTCACGGTCTACTCTCGTCGTGGTTCTTCGTCTCTCGCCTCCATTTTGGCGTCCATCTTCGTTTGCACGGATTACCCTTGCCGTGGTTCTTCGTCTTTCGTCTCCATTCGGACGTCTATCTCGTCTCTACTATCTTCGTTCACCATGCTTCTCATCATCCGAGCTCGGCTTTCTCGTCGGTCTTTCCGCTTTCGTCGTTTCAGCTTTTCTAGTTCCTTGGCCGTCAATTCCTTATCGGAATGATCATCTTCTTCGTCGGAAGCATCGCTGTTTTCCGGGCCATCGTTTTCGGAACTGGTATCGTCGTCATCGTCGTCTTTTGCATCTTTATGCCTTCCGGCATAGGCGCTTGGAGCACCATCGTCTCTCGTCTTTTCTTCGGTTTTCGCCAAGGCTTCGATTAGCCTCCGTTGCAGCACAGCTTTTGAGCCGGAAATAGGTAGGTCGAGTTCTTCCAGCCTTTGTCGCAATTCGTCAACTTTCATGAGCTTAGCGTCTTCCATTTCTACGTCTTTTGTGTCGTCTTCAACTCTGCTTTACGTCTTTGGAATTCGAAATCTCCGTCGTACTTCTTACGATATTCACTTCTTTCAACCCGAATATTAGCGCCTTGACTAACTTTTTCCTCAATCCCGGACGAGCCCCCAGTTTGTCGAATCGACGATATAGGAACTGAGGTAGCAGTCAGGAGTTACAACGATGTTGCTTTTATTAATGATAATAATGAAAATACAGGTGAGAACAGAAAGAAATGAAATAACCTTGGAATTATAAATTGAAAAGAAAGAAAATATGCGACACGAGCTTCGACCACTTCCTGATTTCGACTAACTCTCTTCAGTCTTTTCTCGCTCGACTCCCCGCTCATTTCGGCGATCTCCGCTAATCAGAGTCGTCTCTCAGTTCGCACGGCACCACGTAAGCTCGTCGCAATAATAATGATAATCATAATAAGAATCATAACAAGAATTGTTGTCAAAACTCTCGTTTCTTTCGTCGGAACACTCGATAATTTCACCGATCCTACATATATGTTAAGGGTCATGAAAAACGAGAATGGCTAGCTGATATTATAAATATGAAAAATGAGCTATTTATTGAGTCGTTGAATATAGACTTTGACGATATGGCTGTCTCAAGTAAATTAGATGGAAGTTTTACTCTACGATGTGAAAAGCATAAAAACAGTTGTGCCTTACAAAATGTATTTAAAATATTCAATTGGCGGCTGAATCATAAAGATTCATTCAAATAAAAGAAATGTAACATTATGTACTTTTTTATTTCCTCACCCCGTACTTAGTTATGTCAGCATCACCTGATATCGGATTGTGCAACTAAATACAATATTACTTTCGAATGTGAAACTCATTTTTTTGTATGGAATTTGATTGAAAATAAATTAATATAATCGCTCAATGATAATCGAAGACATTCATCAGTATACGTTCGTTAGATGTTCGTGAACCGTTTGTTGGAAGTTTGCAAGGCATTCGAAGATTTTCGATACTCGTTCGTGAAACGTGCCAGAGACTTCCGAAGACATTCATAAGACGTTCGAAGCCATTTAAGAGACGTTCGAAAACGTTCATAAGACGTTTGAGGACATTCATGAGAGGTGCGAAGACCTTCGGAGACTTTCGAAGACGTTCAAGAGATCTGCGACGATATTTATAATACGTTTACAAACATCGATGAGGGGTTCGAAGACGTGTAAGAGACTTTAAAAGACATTCACAAGGGGTTTAAAGACGTTCAAGAAACTTTCGAATACGTTCAAGAGACTTTCGACGACATTTAAGGTAAATGGCCCAGTAATCGTCACCTTAAGCAGATCGCTTGACTTTGCAAATTTATATAGCTCAACTAGGAAAGTGAGCTAAAGTTATTTTAAGTCGTTCTTAATCAGTTTTTTATTACGAAGAAGATGGTCTTTGTGAAATTCCCGTGCCTGGTACAGTTTTCGAGAAAATATTTCGTAACGGTTATAAGATGCTATTGTACGAGTCATCGTCATGCCACCATGACAGTTGGTCTGGTAATCGCCATGGCAACGTCCCACTAATCGTCACATGCGTTCAAACTGCATTGAGGCCTTAGATACCTTTGAAAAAAAAAGTTTTTTTCTTTTAATTGATTTCAATTATATATAAACATGTCGAAAATAATATGCAAAAGTTATTTTAGGTGGACATTTTTTTAAGGCATGTAGAAAAATGGTTTTAAAACTTTAAATGCGTTTTTCGTGGAGAAATGTTTTCAACATCGGGCGGACTTGTGGGTCCTGCATTTTTTGACCGATTGACTTGTAATTTCAACTATAACTTCTTAGATATATTTTGTAGCGCAGTACACACGATTTTTACTATCGTTTTACAATTGCGATTTTTAGAAACGAACAAAGGCCGTTTTTTCAGTCGAAAATGCGACTTTCTTAAAAATCGGGCTAGATGTACAAAAATAAATATTTTACAATAATCGTGTGTACTTCGGTAGCAAAACTCAGGTAGATTACGGGGAAAAGAAAATTCTTCTGAGTGCACATGTGCGCCTGGAACGAGGCCACTCGTTGGAGGTACCTACATACATGTGAAACAAACCCTCTAAACCTCGTTTTGATTGCTTTATAAGTATTTTTAAACAAATCCTAAAAAGTCTTGTTTTCCGACCATCCAAAGGTATATAAGGCCTTAACTAATTATGCAAAGGTTTGTAGGACTTTGTTGACTCGATTATGTCTGCATATAGAACGGCAGAATAATGTTTACGCACCCTGTCTCAAACTTAATGATTTTTATTAAAACATTTGACAAAGAGTTTGAAACATAAATTTCTCTTCCATGGAACTTTATTAATTTCAAAAATAAAACAAATTATTGCCTATTACTTCAGAATTATAATTTTTATTTATTTGTAGTCATGATAAACAACTATTTTTTCATAAAATAACTTTTAATATTACACTAAGCGCAACAATTAAGGGATCACTATTTTTTCGACGAAAAATAGCCCTTTTTCAAACCGCTGTAACTCGGTGAAAAATGGTCGGAGAAAAAATGAAAAGAAAAAGCATTTTGTAGTGTAAACCTTCGAGTTTGATAATCTGATTATAAATAATTGTTTTCGTTTCGTTTAAATAAAGAAATTCGTTGTTAAACAAAACAAAACATAAAATCAAAAAATTTGCTCGAGTTTGACAAGGTACACGGGGAACAGAAATTTTTTTTTCGAAAATCTGTTTCGACCATTCGAAAGCTTGTATCTTTCCCAGCAATTTGTTTTTTTTTTTCAATTTCTGTGCGATTTTTTTTAGCCAAGTTATCGCAGCTTTACGAAAAAAATGCATTTTTCAACTTTGACCGGTCATAACTCTGGTCCAACTCATCGCACAGCATCCAAACCGGCATCGTTGGAAAGCTTGGATTTCCCCCTACAAAACTGTTTACTTTTCGTATTTTTCAGAAGCCGTTTTCAACATTGTAAAACTGATTGTTTAAAAGTGTGTAAAATGCCCATTTTTACACTTTTTTGTTTATCATGTTATAACATTACAACAAATGCAGAGGCACCAAAGGTTTTTGCGTTTTTTTTTAGTTCAGGGTATGTAGAAATACTCCACCAAATAGCAGATCGCTGCCTTTATTCTTTATTCGGGTTGCAACCCCGTTCTTTTGGAGAGAATCGAGATCCGTCAATTTTCACGAAAATCGAGGTTTCTCAGGTATCAGCGCGGGGTGAAATTTATCGAAAAAAAAAATCAGAAAATTACGAAATTTGTTACGCAGAAGACTGGAAAGAATGAGTGGAGAAAAGATCAAAACGAACAAATATTGTGTGAAACCAACGCAAATGAAGTAGCTGATAAAACAAAAATATTGTAGGTACCTTTGCAATAACGTATGTGTACGTCGGTTGTACGACCTCTGCTTTCTTCACACTTTAAGACTAGTAGTTGTCAATCAATGTTTGTGTCAATGAGAGTGACGAGACAAATTTCATAGTTATTCCCCAAAGTACGGGGAAAAAACTCAAGTTCTAAATAAAAAACAAAATTAACAGATCACATATGGCGAACCGAAATGCAGAAATTAAATGAAATCGCATGGAACTCGGTAATCTGCGGGTTTTGAAGGATCGTTAATTACGAATCTCAGGTCGAAGAAATAAAAAAAAAAACGACGGGTCCAATATGGCGAATCGAAATGCAAAGTTTGATTCAATTCAAATTTGCGATCCTCAATTTAAACCTCAGATCCGTAATGAATGACCTCGAAAACCCCCAAACATCGAGTTTCGCCCGATTGCAAGAATTTTTGCATTTGATCCGCCATTTTGAATTCTTCCATTTTTTATCCCAGATTCGCAATCAGCACCCTCGAAAACCCTTGAATACCAAATTTCATAATTTTCTGATTTTTTTTTTCGAGAAATTTCACCCCGCGCTGATACCTGAGAAACCTCGATTTTCGTGAAAATTGACGGATCTCGATTTTCTCCAAAAGAACGGGGTTGCAACCCGAATAAAGAATAAAGGCAGCGATCTGCTATTTGGTGGAGTATTTCTACATACCCTGAACTAAAAAAAAACGCAAAAACCTTTGGTGCCTCAGCATTTGTTGTAATGTCATAACATGATAAACAAAAAAGTGTAAAAATGGGCATTTTACACACTTTTAAACAATCAGTTTTACAATATTGAACACGGCTTCTGAAAAATACGAAAAATAAACAGTTTTATAGGGGGAAATCCAAGCTTTCCAACGATGCCGGTTTGGATGCTGTGCGATGATTTGGACCAGAGTTATGACCGGTCAAAGTTGAAAAATGCATTTTTTCGTAAAGCTGCGATAACTTGGCTAAAAAAATCGCACAGAAATTGAAAAAAAGCAAATTGTTGGGAAAGATACAAGCTTTCGAATGGTCGAAACAGATTTTCGAAAAAAAAAATTCTGTTCCCCATGTACCTTGTCAAACTAAAGCAAATTTTTTGATTTTATGTTTTGTTTTGTTTAACAACGAATTTCTTTATTTAAACGAAACGAAAAAAATATTTATAATCAGATTATCAAAGTCGAAGGTTTACACTACAAAATGCTTGTTTTCATTTTTTCTCCGACCATTTTTCACCGAGTTACAGCGGTTTGAAAAAGGGCTATTTTTCGTTGAAAAAATAGTGATCCCTTAATTGTTGCGCTTAGTGTATATCGATCGAGTGCTGTTCACCTGTGTTCAAGACATACCCAGTTATCGACATGGTCACGACCCAGTAATCGACAACATTTATTTATATGTATATCTTTTTCCTATCGCGAATATGTGTATGACGATTAATGGTCGGTGGATCCTTCGGACAATCCTAATTACGGACCCAATATTTCTTTTCTGATTTTCTATAAACTAATATTCGATTCGTAAGACTCTTTTTTTGCTAACACTGTCCCAGTTATCGACAGCCGTGGCGATTAATCGGCAGAGTGTTTATGTTGCTGAACCGGTAATCGTCATATATGAAAATTCGTTGAAATTAACATAAAACTATAATTTTCTATGCTGAACGCAAAACTGAAATCCTTGTTAATCGCGTCAAGGAAACCTTACTACACGCAAGTCCACAGGCATTCTCAAATCACCCGAAATGTGACATGGTTCACGTTAACCTCCTAATGAAGGATTCGGCCGAAATGACAGCTAGACGTCGTAGCGGAATATATTTAATTTGATTATTCTTTTATACGTATAATTACGGGTGTGAAAATGTAATACACCATAGTACATACCTCCTGGAAGCTAATATACCACAGATCTGCACGAAGGACTGATTTTTATCTTAAAATCCTTAATTAATGCGCAAACATGACGATCACTAGGACGCTGACGGCCACTGGGCCGACTACCTTATAATACGTTTGAAGACATTCATGAGGGGTTTGAAGACGCTGAAGAGAGGCTTTCAAAGACATTCACGAGGGGTTTGTTCAAAGACATTCATAATACGTTTGAAGACATTCAAGAGACGTTCGAAAACATTGATAAGACGTTTGAATACACGTATGAGGGGTTCAAAAAGTTTCAAGAAACTTTCTATGACGATCATGCGACGTTTGAAGATGTTCGTGAGACATTCAACAGACTTTCGAAATCGTTCATAAGAAGTTTGAAGACATTCATGAGAGGTGCAAAGACCTTCAGAGACTTTCGAAGACATTCAAGAGATCTTTTGGTGGAACGTGTTTGAGTTTGTTTGGGTGCGCACCCAAACAAACTCAAACACGTTTCTCCAAAACTGTGAAAATCCCAAACAAACCCAAACAATTCCAGCGAAACTCAAACGTCATGAAAGTCTTCGGTTTATGGATGTCGTCGAAGATCGGATTATGCATGTCGTCGAAGATTTCTGAAGGCTTTCGAAAGCCTCTTGAACGTCTTCAAACCTCCCGTGAATGTATTTGAAAGTCTCTGAAGCGTCTTCGAACCCCACATCAATGTCTTCGAACGTATTATGAATATTGTCAAAGAACTCTTGAATATCTTCGAAAGTCTTTGAATGTCTTCGCACCTCTCGTGTATGTCTGAAAGTCTCTTAAGCGTCTTCAAACCCCACATGAATGACTTCAAACGTATTATGTATGCCGTCGAACGTCTGTTGAACGTCTTCAAACCCCTCGTGAATGTCTTTGTAAGCCTCTCTTAAGCGTCGTCAAACCCCTCATGAATGTCTTCAAACGTATTATGAATGTCGTCGAAAGTCTCTTGAACGTATTCGAAAGTTTTTTGAACGTCTTCAAACCCCTTGTGAATGTCTTTTAAAGCCTCTTAAACGTCTTCGAACCCCTCATCGATGTTTGTAAACGTATTATAGATATCGTCGCAGATCTCTTGAACGTCTTCGAAAGTCTCTGAAGGTCTTCGCACCTCTCATCAATGTCTTCACACGTCTTATGAACGTTTTCGAACGTCTCTTAAATGGCTTCGAACGTCTTATGAATGTCTTCGGAAGTCTCTGGAACGTTTCACGAACGAGTATCGAAAATTTTCGAATGCCTTGCACACTTCCAACTAACGGTTCACGAACATCTAATGAATGTATACTGATGAATGTCTTCGATTATCATTGGGCGATTATATTAATTTATTTTTAATCAAATTCCATACAAAAAAATGAGTTTCACATTCGAAAGTAATATTGTATTCAGTTGCACAATCCGATATCAGTTGATGCTGACATAACTAAGTACGGGGTGAGGAGATTAGAAAGTACATAATGTTACGATTCTTTTATTTGAATGAATCTTTATGATTCAGCCACCAATTGAATATTTAAAATACATTTTGTAAGGCACAACTGTTTTATACTTTTCACATCGTAGAGTAAAACTTCCATTTAATTTACCTGAGACATCCATATCGTCAAAGTCTATATTCAACGACTCAATAAATAACTCATTTTTCATATTTATAATATCAGCTAGCCATTCTCGTTTTTCATGACCCTTAACATATATGATAGGGCACATGTCACCGTCCGTTGAACCTTCAACTCTAGCTGATATTGAACCTTCAGCTATGCTATGTGGAACGTTTCCGTATGCCCACTTTAGACCATGATGATTGCGAATCAACCATGATGCTTCGTATCTCGCAGATTTAGCTGATCGATGCAATTTTACGGATAATGTAGGTGAATGGACAATATTCAACAACGCGATCATGTAAGATTAAAACAATATGCAGTTGTATTCGGTGGTGAATCTTCTTTGCATTCGAACTCTATTCACACATCTACGGTAGCATTGTTTTACGGGCTCGTTCTGATTCAAACAATCATTAACCATGGAAGGGCCGTTACATTAAGACTTGGCGATGGTTAGTAAAGAACGATCACTATTGCAGTCATAATGGTATTTACAAAATCGAGAGTATATATTGAACAAAATGTCGAAACTTTTTTGAAGTCCAAGTTCGAATCATCTTGAGAAAAGAATGCTGAATTGAGATAAAGTTTAGCACTTGTGAGTTTTTAGTCGGTGAATAATATAATGTCCTTTGCCATACATTATCTTCTTTACCAGTCTGCACCGCACCAATTACATATTTTGGTTTCTCTAGTTGGGAGGCAGCTTTTACGGTCCATGAAGGTTTCGATGTGCTTTGAAGCGATGAACAGTCGTATAGATCGCAAGAGCGAAAACTCATATTCAATTATCGCCCACTTTCCAATGTTCGAAGTAATGATAATTTATTGATCTCATCTAATATTATGTGGGGCATATGCCATTGTATTTTGAGTAATTCAACTTCTACCTCTAGTGGTTGATGATGACTGAATGCACAATCATTGCCATAGCGTGAAGGTAATAGAATTACCGCATGACGAGCATTAATTTTCGTAGAAAATGTATTTTATGCACAGCACTAGTTTTTCCAGTTCTGTCACAAACTATGATATGAAATCGGCGCTGTGATGTGATCGATACTATGATAGCGATTCATCATATGAAAAACACATGTGTTAATCAATAGTAAATGCTTCATGATATTGCTACATATCCTCTGCTACATTCTTCCCATCAGTCTTTGCACACTCTCATCTTCTCTCTATAATTAGTAAAAAACACTCCAAATAAGCATCTACAGTGAATGGATGTGTTGCTTTTCGATTGAAGTTGATGATTTGCAGCCACTTATTGGTATCATTCGATAGTCGGATGGCGCAGTGTTTTATTGCTCCATAATCGATCTCATGTGATTGCAGTTTATCCGTTGATCTAAAGTAATGCAGACACCTGCGAAATAATGGATTGTTGTTTAATTCGTCTAGCACATATGACGATATAGTAATTGTGTTAACTTCACACACCGATGGCATATATATATTTTTTAATGGCTGCCTCTGTTCTGCGCTCACGAGGCTTGACAGGTTCTTTATCTATGTGATATGTCATGCATTGTTATCTTCGCAATCTTGTATGTACAGCAAATTTATATGCTTTTCTTCTTCTTATGTTGAGCCACGCGTATCGGAGCAATGTCTTCTTCGGTGGTATACACATTGATGGATAAATTGTTTTGAAGCACAATTTTTTTATTTTTTATTTGATCTATAGTTACTAGGAATCCAATATTCAATAGATTCAATTCCGTTGAATAATGCATGTAAGAAGATCCGTGGTCACTGTTTCTTTCAGCTGGGAATAAAGCTGTGACTGTCACCCATGCGAAACGTGTATTATCTCTTGATTGCACATTCATTGCCGCCCTCATAATCATTATTTTCCATGGCAATGAGATATAACATTCAACGCGTATTGATTTATACTTATTTACATTTATTGTAAGGTTACGTATTTTTCGTAAAGCTCAACCACTTCCACGTTGTTGAAATTCATCGAGCAGGGGTTAAAAGTAGAAGAGCTAGAGCGGTTCTCACCCCGGCATCTCAGGGGGGAGCGGGGCGGCGGGGTCCAGCGCGGGGAAGCCATGTCCCTGGTGGAGCGGGGGGGGGGGGGGTGGTGCAGCGCGGGGACGTGACGTCAGGGGTCCCTGTGGAGGGGGTAGCCATGTGGTCCGAAGAACGACTGTCGGGAGGGGGAAGCCGTCGTCGACGAGTGTTTTGTGGGGGCGGGGGTCAGGTAGTGGTGAGTGAACGTTGAAAACCGATAAATCTCCTAATTTATTATAGACATAAAAAGATTAGCATCGATGAAGTGTATTTCTTTCTACACTATTTAGTCCGTGTGAAAATAAAACTCACACACACACGATATGTGCATGTAATGGTCATATATGGGTAGGAAAATTTCGTTAATTTGAAGCAATACATGAAGGGGACGGCTTTTCAAAGCTGTTTATTTATGTTATGCAGGTTTGATGCGCTTGGTATCGTTTCAGAAATCTTTCCCAGTCAAAGGGTTTTTGACCCCAGATGGGCCACCGGAGCACAGCTGCACTCGGGAAAAAAATGTTTCAATGTATCTAGGACTCGTGTTCATTACGAAATAAAACGTCGAGATGTTCAGATGTGCGCGTATGTATGCAGTGCATCCGGCCAAGCACCCCCTGGACTTGACCAAAAACGAGCTCGAACAGGTTCCAAAGGTCTTGCTCCAAAAATATTGGGGTGAATATGTTGGCTTATTGTGGGATCGTTTGCCAGAACATCATCGGAACGATAGTGAAGTGCTATCATATCTTCCATGCATGGAGCATTATAATACACCCTAGGTGAAAGATCACATCGATGGCCCCCCACCTCAACGTAGGCAATGTGAAAAATGCTGTGGAAATTCTCCACGTACGGGGTTCTTCAAACGTGTTTGAACCCGTTTTTTGAAGGTGTGAAAGGATGTCGGGGGAAATTCTCCACATACGAGGTTCTTCGAAAGTGTTTGAACCGGTTTTTCATGATTGGAAAAGTGGGGAGAAGTTTGAAAATTTAAGTGGGAGGGTTATGAGGGAGCTTATAATTTCGTAGTCCAAGCTCAGACTGCAGTATTCCACCGCGACATTAACATCTCTCCTGAAAGAACTTTGAAAGTGCGGGGAAAATGGATCTCTTGAGTATCAACAAAGTCAGCGTGATGGCGCAATTCCTTCCAACGAAAAAGCTGTCAGAACTCCGCGTTCACTCGGATCATCGAATCTCCGACACGAGGGCCGTACAAACTAAGTTTGGGAAACGCTACCTCGCGGGCATCGCGGATGAGTTCACTGTCTTCTTACCAGCGCGACTTGTGAAGGCCTTCGATGAATATTTGGAAACGTTCGAGCGAATGCGGTAAGCGGCACGTGATCATCGTCTCTGGATTACATACAAAGGTGGAAAATACAACAGCATAGACTTTTGCCAAGTCTGAGAACACATGGTGGAAAAAATACGAAATTCGTTGGAAAATCATCGTCGAACGGCTGTCTGCATCATCGAGAGTATGCTGCAGCTAGCGCGTAGTAGTCAATTCTACATGCAGTTGTAGAAAATACATCAGCGTTAAGTCCATCGTCTTGGAGTATGGTAGAAAAGAGCAAATTCGTTAGGGCAGCATTGTTGAGTGAAACAACCGTCCAGATCACAGTCGTCTCACCATCGTTTCAACGTTTTAAGTGTTTGACTATGGAAAAATGTATTTGAGAAAAAAAACTGTTTTATCGAAATGTATGAGAAGGAGAAATGCAAAACAATTTTCGTCGTAGAATAAATGAAGAATACAAATGGCATATATTTTCATCGAAATGTTTTTTATTCATTTGAAAAAAATCCCTCGCTCACACAACGCTTCGTATACACTCAACCAGCTTTTCAGCGATTGTACATTATCATGGGCGCAGTTGTATTTCGTGTTGAAGGAATGATGGGGGCATATCGAGTTTGTGATTTTGGGCAACTTCTGCAGCGATGGACAGTCCAGAGCCTCCAAGTCGACGACGTTTGTCGTGGGATCCGCGAATCTTGACAGCCATGCGCATTTCTCGAATCCCTTCGCATAGATGGTGGGGGCTCCTTGCAAGATTTCTCGAATTGTCTTTCTAGCTGCCTCGTATGGTATGCCGCTGTGATCCCATCGTATTCCATGGAAATTTTGTTCCAACCACTTGTTTGTCATTTTGTACTTGGCCAGTAAAGAGTCCCATGCAAATGGTGCGTCGAAGGCGAGCGTCAGCGGTTCAGCATCCTTGTCGTGGAGTTTGATGATGGACATCTCCTTTAGAACAAATTTGTTGATGGGGCTCTTGAAGCCCTGTACATCGACGATAAGCTCCATGTTGACTGACGTGGACGCAAATTATCGGCATGATTTTATACCAATTTTTTAACCGAACCGCTGATTGGATTGTACTCGACAATACGATCATGGAGGATCATGCAGTATGCTGAAGTGTGTTGCGGAATATTATTTTTCAATGCGAACTCAAGGCGCGCGTCAACAGGGCCGGACTTGAGAGAATCGTTTCGCTTTGAGCAGTCAATGACAACGAGGGGCGCTTTTTCTAAAAATTCAATCCTGCTCAGCCATGGTTCGGCCTCTTTGTTGTAATAGGTCGGTTGAAAGTTTGCGTACATCTCGTAGAGTAGAGCATATTGATTTTGATCAATGTTCAAATTAAAATTTCCACATGGATAACATTGAGAGTTGAGGTAAAGTTTAACATCGCTCAGGTTACAATGATCAAAGTAGCTCGCATTTTGTTGCTTCTTATTTTTCCGTCCCGTCTGCAGCGCGAGTATGACAACGTGGCTTCTCCAGCTGATTCGAGGTTTTCACAGACCACACGTGCTTAGAGGTCGCAGGCAGCAGTGGATATTCATACAGTTCCCATGTTCGGAAACTCATGGAGATTGTGCGTCTTTGGCGAGAAACTTTAATAGTTGAATTTTTCGCTGATCGGAGACTGTTACATACGGCACGAGCCAGTCTATTTTATGCAATACGAGTTTGTAGTCTTCGGGCGGTGTTTGTAAAATCGCATTGTCGTCGGTCTTTGATCTCGTGAGGATCAACTCGCGCTTCGCATTGACGACCATTTTACGATAATCTTCGGCAAACCCGAGGAGCATGCTGAACGGAATGCACACATCAAAGTTTCCCGATACATCTAAAATCTGCTTCGTCTCTTCGACATCGAGCCATCCAGTGTTCTCGAGCATAGAACTTTTGGCCGGTGAGAGAGATGAATATCCCTTAATTACAATCGTAATGCCAACATTCTTATTACGATCGATTTCTATGGCATTCAATTCATATCGCACTTCCTCAAACAAATGACAAATGGCATTGTTGACGAGACTTGTAGCAGCGGTCGGCGTTCCATCGCGCTTGGATAATTTCCCACATATGTGTAGAGAACTCTTGCTTGGCAGGATGGAGAGGTCTTGATGTTGGATGGCAATACGGATTTCATCGCTGTTATTGAAGGTTGAAGATGCATATGGCTGATGAGCGTGAATCTCACAATGGAAGATGGATTCATCGAAGACCACGGGCGCCTGAATGTTTACAATTTCTTCCTCCATTTCACGCAACAGATGCACAGAGCATAGACTAAATAATTTTTTACGCGCTTTCGCCACGCACTTTGAGACCCAAACTCTTCAAGATTAGCACGTTTTGAGGTGTTAGCACTTTGGGCGCTGGCCGATGACTGATTCTTTTTATCCATGGCCGTTTATTGTTATTGGAAGATCTATTGAAAACTATACCCATCACGACTTTATATGCAGGCGTATGGTGATCACTTCACCGCGGAAATTTACCAAATCACCGTCCTGATCCACTATGCGAAGCTGTATCGCGTCAATCGTTCGGCTCGTGATTGGCAGATAAATTACGTGGGAGAGAACTTCAATGATCTTATAGCCCGGTGGCACAGATGGAAAAAATTCGTGAATTGTGTGTACTTTTTGTCCATTAATATAGGCGCCAGCGGTAATGTTGCACTCAACGCGTAAGGCGTTCACTTTGAGAATGGCCACCGGAAGGTCCGATTCGTGCCTTTTATTGGCTTCCAATTTAGGTGCGGTGAAGCCCCGTAGATGCCCAATAGAATCTTTCGGCTCAAAATTTACACCACGATCACACTCGATCTCACTGCGTAGCGTATTATTATTGGATTTAATGCTGATTTTGATGTTTTTACGTGAGAGCTCTGCTTGTACGAACGTCTCAATATCCTCTATTTCATAACTGCCCGTAGGTATCGTCAACACCTCATCTCCCACGTAAAGTTTATCGTGGTCAACGTCGATATTGGGAATAGAGTTGAAGGTTAACAATTTCACGAGACCGAAAGTATAATTTTTGTGTAGCGAGAGTTCGATGGGGGGAAAGTATTGCGCCTCGAGTATGGACGATGAGCCTGATATGGTCAATGTTAAACTTTCGTCCATGACGCTGGTAAATTAACAACTGAATTCCCCACATCATTTTCTCCCTATATATAGTGTATACTTGTCTTTGTGCTGCAATTGTTGACAAAGAAATTTGAGACACAAATGCCCACATTCAATCGTATCATATTCCTGATATCCCTTATAATTATAATTTACGCTACCAACACGAAAATACCTCATGAGTTCGGATGGTGGTGGAAGATTGCCGAAACTATCAAACTACATGACTTTCCATCCAGTCTTTTTATAAGCGACCCAGTGCGTTCCAGGACCGGCATTTGCATCCAAATTTACAATTGCTGCTTCACATTTGAGAGGTCCGCTCGCTGGCAATGTGTCGCGCATGTAAACCCCGCGAAAATGTGGAATCTTTAGGATTTTTGCATATTTCAGTAGGTCGCGGTCGGTGAGGGGTCGGTGAGGTAGCGTAACTTCTAGTTTTTTGGCTTGATATGAAGGCCCAATCCCTGCTTATATGGTTTCAGATATAGACCCCGACCTAATGCAATTGCTTCAATTGTCCGATTATGACGCTTACTTTCATCCAATTCACGTTAAGCTGCTTGAGCAGCATTTACGACTTTAGCTATACTAGCCGCACCACCCGACAAAGCACCCGCAGCGCTAAGACCAGCAAAAATGGGCACGAGGAAGGGCAATAAACCACCAATTTTATGGGGTACGGGTAGAACCCGAGGTGTGCGTACTTTACCACTTTGGATCTTTACAGCTGCAGGAGCACCCTTTACAGCTGATTTAATAATCTTATGCGGATCATTACTTTGAATCATTGTCTTCTTTGCAGCGCCAATTATCTTTTGCAAACAAACGCCACCCTTACGGGCCTTCATTCCCATACCAAATTTTCTCTTTGTCTTCATAATATTTGCCACACCCCAAGCACTAGCTTTTTCACCGATACTAGCGTCTCTCGCGGTAACACGTTGTCCAGCCTGTTCAGCCAACACTTTATCCGCCAAATGTCTCGCCTCAAGATTATCTGGATTTTTCGAATACGCAATATCGTGT
Organism: Ophion ellenae; assembly: GCA_963210295.1. NCBI lineage: Eukaryota > Metazoa > Arthropoda > Insecta > Hymenoptera > Ichneumonidae > Ophion > Ophion ellenae. The sequence continues at coordinate 11,960,543 of OY723392.1, forward strand.
TGTTTGCAAGCCGTATCCACTGGGTTAATGCCCGGATCACCACGAGCAAGGCGCTTGACCAACTTTGTGCCTGGCCCACAATACTGATACCCAGGCAGATGTAGTTCAACGGGGAGTTTGTTGATTAGGCGGTTGACTAAACCTTTACCGCTCTTGCCATGCACGATCATGTCTAAAGACAATATGCGACTGATTGATGATCCCTATAAGAATCCTATTTATATGATTTCATCGTTAGTCGTGCGTGAGATGACGCCCAAGAAGCAAACTATCGGAGGTGGACTACCCGCGATAAATTTCGACGAGTTTCTCGAAGACGGAGGGAGGAAGAAGAAACAAAAACGTCATGGGAATTTATTGCCGGATAGCATACGTGCACTGTTTTGCAGTCCATCGAATTGTGGGAAAACCAACGCTTTGCTCTCTCTCATCATCCATCCGAATGGTTTGAGATTTGAGAACATTTACTTGTATTCCAAATCGTTGAAGCAGCCAAAGTATAAGTTGCTGGAACAATTACTCGAACCTGTGAGTGGAGTTGAATATCATCCATTCGAGGGGCATGAACAAGTGATAGCACCAAGTGATGCACGATCCAACTCTATATTCATCTTTGATGATATAGCATGCGAAAAGCAGGATAATGTTCGGGCCTTCTTTTCCATGGGAAGACACGAGATTGTTGACAGTTTTTATCTTTGTCAGACGTACACTTGTATCCCCAAACATCTCGTGAGAGATAATGCAAATTTCGTAGTGCTTTTCAAGCAGGACGATATGAATCTCAAACACGTCTACAACGATCGTGTTAATACGGATATGACTTATACGCGCTTTAAAAACATGTGCGTGAAATGCTGGAATTCCGACAAGTATGCATTTGTTACAATTGATAAGGATAGCGATATTAAGGAAGGTCGATATAGACAGGGTTTTGATTGTTTTCTAACCATTGATAAATGACTCATCGCTGGTAGTTGAAGAGACAGTATTGTGCATGCCTCGGCAGTGACAACATGAAGAGCGAACAACTGTTGCGACTAAAAGATGTATTGCATGAAATTGCCAAAGCGAGCGATGCAATCAGACGAAAGCATTGGATGATCAAAATTGGAAAAGATAGTGATGAGCAGAGAATGCAAGATGTCTTTAAGCCTATCGTGAGACCATTGGAGAAATTGGTGTCATATAAAAACGGTGAGGTGGTGGAGGAAGAAATTAAGGATGGAAAAGTGAGTGATGATGTTGAAGAAAGAGATGCATGACATAATGCGAAACATCAATTGAAGAACGAGGTACAAGATTCCTTGAAGAGTGAAATCCAAGATTCGTTTAAATTAATATATGAGGATGATGATGATGATTCGCAAAATGTCGATGAATTGATCCGTGAATATGTTCTGCTATTACAAACAAATAGAAAGGCAAGCTTGGATGTATTATATGGTGTACGGAATCTCGCAAGCAACAAATTAATGATTGGTAATTCTCCGATAAGTTTCGACTCTCAACATATTCGCGTGGGAGATGCGAGTTAGGCGAAAACTGTTGGATTAACAGAGCTGTTGTTTAAAAAAGTGCCCAATGTCGGAACTCTCGCACCGGACGATTTGAAAAACTATGAAAAGATTGTAATCCCGACGAATGCGCACAAAAAATTGTATAAGCCTAGTGAGGCTATACGACGTAACACCAGCCACATATTTAACACATATATTGCAAATATAATTGATCATCATGTGGGACCGGGTATGCCAAAGTATAAGCTTGCTAGAAAAAACACACAATCGGACTATATTTATTGGGACAATCCAAACGAGCTAGTAGACCGTCTTCGTTTACTCTTGGCATCTCAAGCAGCCGGAAATTCGGCCCATGCGAATGAAATTATATCGATTATCGAGGAATTGCGAGAAGCTGAAATCATTTATTAAGTCGACATTGGAGAATTTACGCATTCTCATCATGAGTGTCGATGTGTTTGGACGTCATTCAAGTAGGAGTGTACTCCACAGTAAGCAAGGTCCTCCAGGTCGACCTGGGATTGGCTTTAGAATTACCGCAGATGGTCATTATGACTTGGGGCAGAAACGATTGTGTAACATTGCAAATCCAGAAGGAGAAGATGATGCTATCACTCTAAGTGCATTACAAAAGAGATCCCGAACTATCATTAAGAACATACGCAAAGAAATGAATGAGAGTAGTCAGTTGTTGGTTAATGGACTTGAAGCTACGATAAGAGACATTGCAAACACACTCGGGGCCAATGTCAAAACTCTACAAGATTTGGTGATGCGTAATGCACACGTCATTGCTGAATTGGATGCGCGACTGCGTGGACTGGAAAATGAACGAGAAAAGGAGCGCTCTCGTGCTGGAGCTACATAAGCCTGCTCGACGAAACTATCCGAGTCGGCATGTGGACATCCGTGGCTTGGACGAAACCTGGCAAGCCGACCTCGTCGATATGTCATCATACGCGCGTCAAAACTCCAAACACAAATTTCTTCTCACCGTCATCGATACATTCTCACAATTCGCCTGGGCCATGCCAATGCTGAGTAAGAATGGCAAAGATGCAGCAGCTGCAATGAAGTCGATACGCGTTAAGGGACGCATACCCCAGAACTTGCACGTCGATCAGGGAAAAAAAATCAACAATTGTGAGTTTAAGGCCCTCGTGAAAAAGTACAATATTCACATGTATTCAACATAAAGTAACTTGAAGGCATCCATTTGCGAGCGTTTCAATCGTACATTGAAAAATAAGATGTGGATGCAATTTAGTCTTCGCGGTAATTATAAGTGGATCGATATTCTTGATAATCTAGTAGCCGAGTACAACGATTCGGTACATCGCACCATTAAGGTGAAGCCGAGAAATGTCAACGCGGAAAATGAGAAGCAATTGCAGCAGATTTTTAATAAGCCTCCAATAAAAAGACAACCGAAATTCGCCGTTGGTGATAAAGTGAGAATCAGCAAATTTAAGTCTATTTTCGAAAAGGGTTACACCCCAAACTGGACAACAGAAACATTTACAATCTATCATGTGAAAAAAAACTCATCCCGTGACGTACCACTTGATGGACCATAAAGATGAACCGATCGCCGGTGGTTTCTACGATCAAGAGCTTCTCAGGGTCAAGCACCCCGATATCTATCTCATTGAAGCAGTGTTGAAGAAGCGTGGTAATCGGATGTCTGTAAAGTGGTTAGGTTTCGACAATCGCCACAATAGTTGGATAAGTAAATTCGATTTGTAGTAGATAATAAAGAAAATGGAAAAATATGTATGTTTTATGACTCTTGACCTGCTGGTCGTCCCCGTATCCTTCCAAGGCCTCCGACCGACTCCACAGCAGGCTTGCTTCCCCCCTTCTCGCCGCCACCCATTTTCGTGGAACGTGAGGAGATGGATAGAGTGAATGAACACATGTGAGTATAAAAAGTCCGCTCCTTTATTTACGGAAAATAATAAATCCATTCTTGCACAATTAAATATATACAACAAACATAATTTTAACATCGAGTGAACAATATATATGTACATAATTTTCACGAGTTTTATACATCAATATTCACAAAGTATACACAATTTTACATGAACGTTGTGGAAAAAAAAATTTCAAAACTTTTCACGGCGGTATTCTGTAATGCTCCCATGGTAGGGTATCAGAGGTCCCAGGTATGATATACCGCTTATCATCATGAGGACTTAGAGCGATTTTCGTCTCACGAATGGTGTAGACCTTGTGCAACTTCGATCGAATACACGTTTGACTACGCATCATTTCAATGTCTTCCTTCAAGCATCGGGCATAATCATCAAACGTGATTGTCCTAGCCACAACACTGCTCTTGACACCTTTAACTTTTTTAGTATCCTTCTTACCCTCGACACGTGTCGCATACATTTTCGATCGAAGTCCAATGAACTCGGTCATAATTGCACCATTGCATTCGTCTTTCATGAGACCGGGTACCTTCTTATTGACAAGCGGCATATCATACCTATTGTCCGCTGAATAGTCGCTCGTATCAAATTTTTCAATGTCGCACTTCATGTCTGCATATACATCTTCGCTCTCAATGGCATATATGAGGCTATCTGTATCGGTATACATCACTTTACATTTATTCCGATACAATGATACCATATACTCGTGATGAAATCCATACAAGCACGTTTTGGATATGTCGAGTATGCACATACCCACATATATCGGCTTGTTGAACTTCACCTCGAGATTGCGCTATTCTACGGCAACGAGGTTTTCGGAAAAAACGCTTCGGCTGTGGAAGTTTGGCTTCGCAATCATTGCCTCCGCGCCATACCTGCCCTCCCATTTTGTCAAAAGCTTTACATCTACATGATTGCGCACATTCTCCATCGTTTTGCCAAACATCGCATTATTCATCAATTTGAATAAATTCTTTTCAAAATCGTTTTTCGCCAGCGTTCGAAACTGAGTATTTAACTCGATATATGAACGTAGCCATGGGGATTGTGTGAATAGTAATACCCTATGGATTTTCGTGAGGTAAAGTCCATGGCGTAAACATTGTTGTAAATTTCTGTAGTGTATGATGTAGCGTCTTTTATCGCAGACTGTTGCTAGTAGCTTTTCCTGCTGCTTACCCGGTGGTTTTTCGTGTATTGGGCAAAACGGCAGGTCTTGGTGCGCATCATGTAGAGATTGGGGATATTTCCAGTCGACTTCAAGGATGTAGCCTGTCGGTGAATCTAGCGCGATGGAAGATGGATCAAAATTGGACACATCGTTGACTCATCGAAAATCTGCATATGGCAAGGGTTGACACATTGCCCATCCATACAAATTGTTGACGTCAAAATACATCAAGTATGTTGATGCTTTCGATGGATCAAACGACTCCATGTACTTGTTATTAGCGTGTGCATATCGGTTTGAGCATTGACTGAGACCACTGCGTATACCCCGCTCAACGAATAAAACCATGTCGATGTCAGTTAGTAATTCAAACTTGACATTCGAGTATTTTAACATTGCATCCCAGGTATACCCCGGCAATGTGTAGTAATACGCGGGATCTAGGCCATAGCTCTCAATGCACGTATTTCGAAAGTTTTCGAAAATATCAGCTAATAACAAGACATCTTTCTTCAAGTACATATCGCTATAGTCACTCAGCGTTCGAATGGAGAACCACTCCCAAACTTTCTCAGCATGCGCATACTCACTCTCGCATACTGTAGCATCTGTCAGGGAACTATAAAATGCGTCACGTGGTGGTAGGCAAGTGTCGTCTAGCTTGGTCACGTCATCAATATATTTATAAGGGAAGACCCCTTTTCGCGTCAACAAATTGAAATCGTCTGTCGAGAGAGTAGGGAATTGCATGCGTAAAATATTGAGTTTGTCCTCAGTCAAAAATGAGGCTAATTTGTCGAGACTGGTGTTGAGGAATTTGTACGAATCGATGAAGCGCAATTGGATCCTATGTTTTGAATCGTCTTTAATTTCGACATGTTTCGTGAAGGAGATGTATTTCTCCTTTGTAATTGGAAGCACATCGGTTCTTCCTTCGAACGCTGTGGCTACCTCCTTGATTATAAAATGCGCATCATAGTCGGATAAATTGTGGAAAACTATAGGAATGAAAAATGAATGTTTGTAATTCAAGTTGCAGTTGGAATGGGCAGGGCCTCTATAGCGTCCAGTCAGATGGCAATGATCTCGAACGCGTACATCTTCTTGCGCAAATGGTTTCTTACAAATGTGACATTGAGTCGCTGCTCGAAAACTAGACCACTCACTCGGTGTTAAATAAACCATTGGCACGTTGTCGCAGAAAATTTCTTTTATCCGCAGTGCTAGATTTTTTAGTTCTTCGACAAACCACGATACACAATCAGCACTGCAACGCGAGTGATATGAAGATAATGAATCATCATACGAACAACGGACATAGTATCCGATGCTAAATACTTCATGATGTTGATACATATCTTTCGCCAGGTTCTCCCCATCGGTCTTTGCCAGCACACACTCCAAATCAGCATACACGATGAAACGATGTCGCTCTTTCCGGCTATAGTTGCTGAACTGGAGCCACTTATTGGTGTCGCTTGGTAGTCGAATTGCACAGTCATTTATCGTCCCACAATCGACCTCGTGCGTTTGCAATTTTTCCTCGGAACCAAAATAGTGCAAACACCTGCGAAAAAAAATATTGTTTTGTTTAATTCGTCAAGCATATATAATTACGCACACACACACACACACACACACACACACACACACACACACACACACACACACACACACACACACACACACACACACACACACACACACACACACACACACACACACACACACACACACACACACACACACGCACGCACACACGCACACACGCACGCACGCACACACACACACACACACACACACACACACACACACACAAAATATTGCTCGGACGAAATATTGTGTGGAAAATATTGCGCCTGAAAATGGCACAAACGCTATTAAAATGGAAAAAAAACTATTGTTCATCGATTTTCCTCCACAATTTTCTCATGAAATATCGTCCAAATTTGAAAACAAAAAAAAACCAAAATTTTCAACAAAAAAATTTGATTCTTTTTTTGTTCAAGTGGTCATACATTCGAAAATACAACATTTAGCGGCTTGCCGTGAGACATTTAGTCTAATTGTCCCTACCACCGGCATTTGCGTTAGCCAAAGCGTAGGAGGTTGCATGGCTGAGTCTGTTGCAGACCATTCGCGTTACCCAGAATACACCACGTGGAGGTTGTCTGTCTAGCATTCCTGGCCCTGAGAAGGGCCGTTTTGTGTGTGTGTGTGTGTGTGTGTGGGCGCGCGCGTGCGTGTATGTGTGTGGGTGTGTGTGCGTGTGTGTGTGTGTCTGTGCATGTGCGTGCGTATGGAACACTCACAAGGATTAGGTCTCTGCGGTTCGTAACTACCTCAGTATTTTTTCACTCCAAACCCTCCTTGTAAGTGTACTCCGATCCCTTTCTATAAATGTTCAAATATCCCTCCATTCATGTTTAAACATGCCTGAACTCTTCTCGCGAAACCGTCCACTGTGCGCAGAAGAACATCTCTCGGGATTGACACGGCAGGCAGCTCTTATCCGCTCATTCATATTCTCCCGTGTTGTTGGAGCTTGACGGTAGACGGCATCTTTTAAGTACCCCCACAAAAAAAATCAGGAGATGTAAGATCCGGTGACCTTGGAGGCCAATTTATAGGACCGTCGCGACCAATCCACCGTTGACCGAATGTTGCATCCAGATGATTTCGAACATCACGAGCCCAGTGAGCGGGTGCACCATCTTGCTGGAACCACATCTGTTGACGTGTTTCCAAATCCATATCTTCTAGCAAAAGGGGCAGTTTATTTTCCAAAAAATCGAGGTAACGGACAGTGTTCACACTTCCCTCGAAGAAGTGGAGACCTATTATTTGCCCGTCAACAATACCACACCAAACGTTTAAACTCCATCGATGCTGGTGATCGATCTGTCTCAACCAATGTGGGTTCTGATCGGACCAGTATCGGAAATTCCAACGGTTCACTTGACCGCGGCTGTTAAATGTGGATTCGTCGATGAACATAGCGTACCGAAAAAAGTTTCTAGATCGCTCGATGTGTCTCAACGCCCACCGACAAAACGCCACTCTTCGCAACGGATCAGGATTAGGAGTGTCTTGGTGGAATTGTACCCGGTACGGGTGAAGTTTAGCACCTCTTAATACTCGGTGCACTGTGGATCTAGCAAACCCCAATCGTTCCGGGATCGCTCGAACACTGAAATGAGGATCAATTGCTATCATTGCTCAAATAGCCATGTTTCGAGCCTCATGCAAGTCACCAAAATCGTTGACGTTTTGGTAACGTCGACGGTGGCGGATCATCCGACCTGCCCTGGCTCGCCGTTCGATGGTTCGGATTGTCTGCCGTGATGGGTGACGACGATGAGGATATTCGCGTCGATACAAATTTTCGGCGCGTAAGTAATTGCCCCGACATCTCCCTAAAATGAGGGCCATATGAACCATTTCGTTGGGTCTGAAATCCGCCATTGTTGCTCAATCTCAGAATTTTTCTCTGATTTAAGAACGGTTGAATTTCAAAAAATGTTGATTTTCCTTCTACGTAATGTCTCAAAAGTACAAAAGTGCGTAAGAGAACTCCGCAAAGTCAGACTATGTCAGTAGTACCAATCATGTTTTCTTCAATTTCGCTTACCTTTCAGATCTTGATATTAAAAAACGTAATCGCGAGAAGAGTTCGGGCATGTTTAAACACGAATGGAGGGATATTTGAACATCTCTAGAAAGGGATCACAATACACTTACAAGGAGGGTTTGGAGTAAAAAAATACTACGGTAGTTACGAACCGCAGAGACCTAATCCTTGTGAGTGTTCCACACGGACGCACATGCACACACACACACACACACACACACACACACACACACACACACACACACACACACACACACACACACACACACACACACCTCCACACGCATACACGCACGCGCGCCCACACACACACACACACACACACACACACACACACACACACACACACACACACACACACAAATCCTGGCTACATCTGAAATAATTGAAAATGATGTTCTCACTTGAAAACTATGAACTTTATCAAAAAATTTTTTCAATAAAAGTTTTTAGTTTTCAGCTGACAAATTTTTTGGCAATAAAAAAAAGTTATGTTTCCGTTTGAAAAAAACATGTCAGCCTTTGTAACGCCGCCATTTTGAATTATGGCTCCTCAAATAAATTTTTTTCAAACGTCCCCCTTCAAACCCTAGAAATTTTGTTCCACACAATAGTTCATCCGAGCAATATTTTTCGAGAAAATTCAGGTATAAGATTAAATGGGACACCCTGTATATATATTATGGGAACTGCATACCGATCACAGATATATTTTTTATGCTCCATTTTGGTTAGTTGTGCCCTCACGAGTCTCGACAGATTCTTAATCCATACGAAGTGCCCGACATTGTTGTCCTTAGCATCTTGCATGTACAGCAAATTGATGTGCTTTTCCTTCTTGTGTTGAGTGACTCGTATTGGAACAATGTCCTTTTTGGTGGTGGTATATACGTTGATCGATACATTGTTATTAAATTCAAATTTTTTAATCTGATGTATCGTCACGGGGAATTCAATATCCTTCAGATTCAGCACTGTCGAATAATGAGGGTAAGAAGATGGACGGTCACTGTGTCGTTCAGTTGGGTATAGAGCAGCGACAACTGCCCACGCGAAACATGCGTTATCATTGGATTTGATGTTAACCACAGCCCTCTTCAACATTATTTCCCGCGGCAATGATATGGAGCACCCAACACGCAACGGATTATACTTATTCACATTTATCGTGAGGTTAAGTATTTTCCGTAGAGCCCAGCCACTGTCTCGTTCTTGAAATTCGTCGAGCGCGGTTAAAGTGGGCTCAATAACACGCTGATCATACCACTCATTCACATCACTCGTGTTAAAGAGTTCACAGTTTCGCGTGTTGACACTTTTATTAGCATGTTTACCTCCACTCGCGAATTCACCATTGAACACCGTATTAACTTTGATACTGTTGTGCTTGCAGATAATATTTTGTATATGTTGAAGCACTAGGTCCCGAGCATCATTAAGAAATTGTTTCGGTTCGATGTGACTGCGATTGATTACAGAACCAGTCGATATTCGACTCTTGAATGATGTATCAATCTCACGGCAGATTAATCCATGATCATGTATAAAACGGCTGCATACAGAATTCTTCAATCCTTCCAGACGCGCTATTTGGGCTATCACTGGACTGTTGATGTCCAAGTACCAAGCGCGGGCGCTAAGTTCGGCTTTTCGTTTCTAACACTTCGATGAACTCGACGCACTGGTGCTCCCACGCAGTAAAATCTTCGAACGAACTTAAAAGCGCGGCTTGATCGTGCAAGCTTTGTTCAATGTTTTTATCCATAGTAGTAAGTTGGAGACTACTTCCGCGATGTTAGCTGACTAACTGCGTCGATCAAAGTGTGGCGAGTTTGGAGCGCAGCAGATAATGAAAAAATGGCTCCCCGTTCGGAAGAAAAATTTCGGCTTTCCCTATATCTCGGGGGAAAAACCGGACTTTTTTCCGATATCGTGTTGGTAAAGATTGTCTGAGGAAGAAACGACATAGAAAACAAGTCGGGATGCATCGGGTTAAAAGATGTATTTTATGGATCCTGCAGCTGTGATCAAGTAGTCCATTGGCCTCAAAGGCTTTCGACGATAGACCCCTAAAGTTAATCGTTTTTTTTTCCCACGAAAATACGTCGTATTCATCTACGGTTTGGAGGCAAGTTGCGCATACATGGTAATCCGAAAATGTGTGGAGATCATAAAAATCAATGCTTGATGAGTCTGGCTAGATTTCACCTCGACCATGGAGTACCCCTTTTCTGGACAGCAGACCCCTACAGATTTTCCGATAACGCGCTGGTATATATTGACCGAGGGAAACGAGACAAAAATAACAAGTTGGGATGCATCGAGTGAAAAGTTTTATTTTATGGGGTCCTGCAGCTCTGCTCAAATGGTCCATCGAGGCTAAAGACGATAGATCCCTACAGTTCATAGTTTGTCCAAAAAATACGTTGTTTTCATCTATGTTTTGAATATTCGAGCTATACAAAAATTCGCATTGTGAGTGGCTGTGAATGTAAAAAAAAACCTTCAACCCTGACTTATTAAGACCTGTGTCAAGAGTCAGCGAGATTCGGCGGACTTACATGCGACATCTTAGCATGATATTTCGGAATAGGAACGAAGACCTCGCGTGACAGGAGTGGACACGCATACAAACATTTTAAAGATTTCGGAAACGAAACCAAGCACATCACACCTGCATCACATAAATAAACGGCTTTGAAAAGCCATCCCCTTCATGTATTGCTTCAAATTAACGAAATTTTCCTACCCATATAAGACATAATTACATGCACATACAGGGTGACAATTATAAAGTGGACACCCCTTTTTTTAAATTCTTGCGCGGCCATTTTGGGACGGTAAAGGTGCGCTTTTGAAATGGTTTTTCGAGAACTCTTCGAAAAAAAATATAGCGCCTATGTGGGAAAAGTATATTCCACCAAAAAAAAAAATCTGGGTAAAAATAAAAATGGCATTCCGGGCTTACAGAAGCAAAGTGGACTTGATTCTGAACGCGTAGGACCCGGATGAGGGCCTCAAAAAAAATGGTACCATTGAGAAAACGACCATTGAAAAATCAGTATCGAACGATAGTTCAAACTGAAGTCCGAGGAACGGCGGAGTTGGAATGGCCAGGAACGGAGTGGGCGTTGGAGCATTCGCCGCTATCTTCTTGGCGTGGCTGTCATGAAGTTGCAGAAGTCACCGAGAAATGTCGGGTCGTGGCTGACGTTACGATGACAGGCGTTCGAGTGTGCGAGTGTAACGTGGAATATGAATGTCGAACGGGCTTCATTTGTTGGCAGGACCCGCGGAATCGGCGAGGAAAAAATACGAAAGCACCTGACAGCCCTGGCCATGGGTCAATAATTAAACGAGCGATTGTCGTGAGACACTCAACGACTGGCCTAACGATTCGAGCGGCGCTGGGTGGATGTACCGTTTGTGAACGCCAAGAAAACGGTCTTTCCGAAATCGTGTTTAAGGGGTCAATTAAGATAACAAAGAATGCGTGACGATTAAAAATGAATGCGGTCTTAAAGATCATGAGGAAGTAAGTTCACCTTAGAGTTTTACGGCAAGAGGAGGCGATTGAGAGCGGGATTTAAGGGGTTGAATTGCAAAACGGGACGCGTGCAAATTTGTTTGTCGAAAACGGATCAGAGGACTTCCCTCAAACGGGGCGAACGTTTCGTTTTTGGGTGTGAGGAAGCTCCTTAGCGAGAAGTTGATTATCGACGAGAAATGTTAAGGGGCTCACGCTGAAGAAGCGTATGCGTGAATCTTATTTTGAGTCGAAGTAGAGAATTTTTACGAGATAAAGTACATTAATAGACTTGTGCAGTGGCAGTTTAAACTTGAACGAAAACTCGACTTTGGGGAACCGCATTTAAGGGGCCAAATTAAGAAGAGCGGCATTACGGCATTCGCGATTTATCGTGGAACGGGTTTAATGAGTTTGTGAAAATATGGAATAGAATCAATCTACTCTTTTCAGATGCAAAATAGCGACCTAACTTTGCCTCGAGGCCGGGACCTTATTGAAGGTGTCAGGCAGTGGTCCCAAATCCCAAAAGGCCGGCCAAATGTCAAAAACGTATTCAATTCGGGTGAAAGTTTGTACTCGGGGATTTTCGAGGTCGCTGATTACGAATTCGAAGTCAAAATTAAGAAAAACAAAGTGGCCAATAAAATACGGCGGAAAATTTCTCCGGAAACGTATTCAATTCGAATGAAAGTCTGGACTCGGGGCGTTTTCGGCGTCGCTGATTACGAATTCGGAGTCAAAATTTAGAAAAACAAAATGGCGGATAAAATACCGCGGAGAATGTCTTCAAAAACGTATTCAATTCGGGTGAACGTCTGGACTCGGGGGTTTTCGGGGTGGCTGATTACGAATTCGTAGTCAACATTTAGAAAAAACGAAATGGCGGAACATTTCTTCGGAAACGTATTCAATTCGGGTGGAGGTCTCGACTCGGGGGTTTTCGGGGTCGCTGATTACGAATTCGAAGTCAAAATGTAGAAAAACAAAATGGCGGATAAAATACGGCGGGAAATTTCTTCGAAAACGTATTCAATTCGGGTGAAAGTCTGTACTTGGGGACTTGTGGGATCGCTGACGACGAATTCAAAGTCAAATTTCGAACGAAAAAAAATCGCGGCTCCAGTATAGCTAAAAAATGGCGCCGCGGCGGGTAATCATTTAATTTCTTTCGAATTTCCTGCATACAGATTTTCGAGGTCACTGATTACGAATAAGTAAACATATTCCCAAAAAACAAAATGGTGCATTCGATGTGGACGGCTCCGTCGTCGAACGTCAATTCGATCTGCACGGAATTCACTTTTTAGGAGTCTTCAACGTTGCTAATAATGAATATGAAGTCAAATTTTCGAAATTATAATTTTGAATAAATTAAATGGAAAATGTAATGACAGTTGACATTTGAGGATTTGGGAAGAGGAGCATTGGAATACAGTGATTGATAATTCTTACAATGACAATGATGATTTATAATGTATTTCTTTTATTCTTTCATTTCTTATCGATATAATTTTAGCATCTCTTACAATTAATCGCTGTCCTGCCACTTGTCATCATCGCCATATTTATCGCTCGTATTATTTGAAGAAATCTGACGTCATTCTGTAACTGAAGGTGGAATCAATAGTTCAACCGCGTATGGGAATAACGATCTTAGTTTCATTGGAGGAAGTTTTCGCAGACTGGATATTATTGGATCCGACGTTACTAAAAGTCTGCAAAACAATGTCTTCCATATTTTTCATGCAGTCACATTTCCGTGAAAAATCTTCTCGGAATCTTTTAATGCACTTGTTACATGATTCCTGAGCTTCTTCAGACATTTGTCCGACGAGGAGTAACGAAGATTCCACAATTCCATGACCGTGCATGAGAATTTGATGTACTGTTGTTGGCATGAAGTACCACGAATAGAGTTCGACTAATTTTTGTGCAGTATCTTCAGTGTATTTGCGAAATATGGGTATAGTGTTTTCGAAACCACAAAAAATTACCTGAAAGACAACATGACATCGCTTTATCCATTCTTCATCAATTTCCGTTATCGAGGCGAAAATTTCAGAATCTTCGAAAAAACTCCTCACTGTATTTCCGTCGTTATCATTGAATTAATTGGACGTAGGACCGCAAAGGTAGCAACGCATACTTGTCCATGTTTTCGTAATAGAATTAAAAACTTTACCATCTATCACAACACAAGTTTGAAATTGATGTCAATTTCTTTGCCGCCCATTACGGTTTGAAAGGGCACGAAGTTTCTCTCTTGCGCTTCGATACAATCAAGTTCTGCCCTAGTTGCTTCGGCAGTTTCGGGGAAGAATTCAATTTTAACTAGGCTACAAAATCTTGGCGGCGAAGGACGTGGATTTATGAAAATAATCACGCGTGGGATTGACTCGATCAAAGATTTGGAAGGAAATGGGTTTTTGGGTTTGGAAATGGGTACATGGGTTTTTTTAGTCTTGCGCGGTGATTTTACGACTGAAAAAAATATGCTTTTTGATTGTTTTTCAAGCCCCTTTTGAAAAAAAATATATCGTATTTTTGTCATGAACAGTATTTGCCAGGGAAAAAAGCGTATTCTGGAAGAAAAATGAAATTTCCATTCGGCGTGCAGGAGAATGAAGTGTGGAAAATTCCGAATACGGAACACTCCCGTAAAACTTTATTTGAGCCCCCCGTCATGCAGAAAAAATTATCAAACATACGATTCAAAGTCGATAGATCGAAATTTTATCAGTGGAACAAATAAGCCAAATCAGACACGGGCGCGCTATAGGAAGTGCTAGTCTGCTGACGTCACAGCTGCAACTTCCGAATGTTCGGCTGTCACAGGAAGTTGGTCCTATGACACGCGGTCAAACAGAGGGATCTGAATGTGTCCCTATCCGAGAACGTTATTGAAAAGAATGTCAATTTCGAGAATGTTCGAGGATTCGCTAATAACTTTGAGAATAAATAATTCTAGCAATAAACTTTTTAAGTAATGTGGCGTGAAATGATCATTTTTTACCAAATACTACGAGTATTTTTGTTTTTTAATGTTCCATAAATAATCTGAACATTCTGTTGTTACATAATTTTTAAATCGTAAATTCTAAATACAAAAATATTCTACATAATTGTAAATACAACAATAAATATCGTAAAATTCCGGAGGTACAAGATTTTAAGATAATTTATGAAACAGTAAAAAAAACAAAAATACTTGTAGGATTTGGTAAAAATTAATAATTTCACGCGAAATTACTTTAAAATATAGTGTTAGGATTATTTATTCCAAAAGTTGTTCGCGAATCGCATATGATTTGAAATATTATTTGCGGAGCATGAAATCCTCGAACATTTTCGAAATGATCATTATTTTCAATGAAGTTCACAATCGATCGATTAAGTTCAATCGGTTATCTGAACCCTTAATCCGTGAAGGCATTTGAGGCACCTTAATCCCGTGAACCTGGGTCGTTTTCGTTTTTGCACTACCAAACCAACAATTGTCAATGAAAAACATCCGAAAAAATGCATGGTCAATCTTTAGGCCGTACTTCTCAAGGGAAATAGGGTTCTTTTCTTTCCAATGTTTAATATTTTTTTAAATTAAATATTAAGCGACCTGCGAAGAAAATGATCTTGGGCAGGACGAAAACGACCCACGTTCGCGAAATGCGGGTTAAAAATCTCTGCACTATCGGTCACATTTGATCGAAAAGTCTGACGATTGTGCGAGAACGACGGTAGGAGCATTGTTTATTTAACAAAGAAAAAATCGGTGCTCGGAATGGTTCTCGGAGCCCCGACCGGACATTCTCGATATTACTGCCCCAAATTCGTCTTTGATTTTATCTTATTTCCGGTCAGATTGGGTCGAGAAGTCTGGCGATGCTGCGAGAACGACGGTAGGAGCTTTGTTTATTTAACAAAGTTAAAATCGGTGCTCGCAATGGTTCTTGGGGCATCGATCGGACATTCCCGATATTACTGCCCGAAATTCGTCTCCGATTTATCTTACTTCCGGTCAGATTGGATAAGGAAGTCTGACGATGCTGCGAGAACGACGGTAGGAGCTTTGTTCATTTAATAAAGATAACATCGGTGCTCGGAATGGTTCTCGGAGCCTCGATCGGACATTCCCGATATTACTGCTCCGAACTCGTCTCCAATTTTAATTTCTTTCCGGTCAGATTGAGTCGAGAAGTCTGACGATGTGGGTTGAATATGGATTGAATACCCTCCATATTCAATACGTCCACAGCAGCAGTCGTCATGGTTATTTTTGCGACGAGGGTGATAAATTTCTAAAAATCACTCACTGAGAACGAATCCGAACAATCTGAAGGTTGATTCGATAATAAAACACAGAACAGAATTTCAATGGACCGTTTTTTCATATTGGACTCGTATAGATCCGATAAGAAAAACCCGTTGAAACACGCATATTTATCAACGACGAATCTCATGTGAATCTCTCTTTGAATCGACGTCTTTTACATCTGGGAACGAATCCGAGTCCGCATGCGAGTGTTTCTGTTGCGGAATAACCCCAAAAAACTGAGAACACCGCGCTGATAGTGGGATTCGTTCACGTTCATAGTCCACAGCAGCAGTAGTAGTCCAATAACTATTTTCGTATCGAGGGTGATAAATAAAGGAAAAAGAATCCTTCTGTGGTAACGAATCCGAACAATCTGAAGGTTCTTTCAAAAATTAAATACAAACCAGTATTCGAATATACCGTTTTTCATATTGGATTTGTCTCGATGCGATAACAAGAACGGTTGAAACAGACGCGTTTATCAAAGTCAAATCTCATGTGAATCTTTCTTCGAATCGACGTCTATTACATCTGGGAACGAATCCGAGTCCGCATTTAAGTGCTTCTGTTGTGGAATAACCCCTACAGACGGAGACCGTCGCGCTGATAATGGGATTCGTTCACGTTCACAGTCCACAGCAGCAATAGTAGTTCAATGACTGTTTTCGTGTAGAGGGTGGTAAATAACGAAAAAAAATTATTCTGTGGTAACGAATCCGAAAACGCTGAAGGTTTTTACAAAGATGAAATACAAAACGAAATTCGAATGGACCGTTTTTCCCATTGGATTCGTCTCGATTTGATAAAAAATGGTTGAAACAGGCGCGTTTATCAACGTCGTATGTCATGAGAATCTGTTTTCGAATCGACGTTTTTTACATCCGGGAACGAATCCGAGTGCGTGTGCAAGTGTTTCCGTTGTGGAATAATCCCTACAAACTGAGAACGCCGCGGTGAACATTGGATTCGTTCGCCTTCATAGTCCACAGCAGCAGTCGTCATGGTTATTTTTGCGGCGAGGGTGATAAATTTCTAAAAATCGCTCACCGAGAACGAATCCGAACAATCTGGAGGTTGATTCGATAATAAAACACAGAACAGAATTTCAATGGACCGTTTTTTCATATTGGATTCGTATAGATCCGATAAGAAAAAACCGTTGAAACAGGCATATTTATCAACGTCGAATCTCATGTGAATCTCTCTTCGAATCGACGTCTTTTACATCTGGGAACGAATCCGAGTCCGCATGCGAGTGTTTCTGTTGCGGAATAACCCCAAAAAACTGAGAACGCCGCGCTGATAGTGGGATTCGTTCACGTTCATAGTCCACAGCAGCAGTACTAGTCCAATAAATATTTTCGTGTCGAGGGTGATAAATAAAGGAAAAAAATCCTTCTGTGGTAACGAATCCGAACAATCTGAAGGTTCATTCAAAAATTGAATACAAGCCAGTATTCGAATATAGCGATTTTTCATCTTGGATTTGTCTCGATGCGATAACAAGAACGGTTGAAACAGACGCGTTTATCAAAGTCAAATCTCATGTGAATCTTTCTTCGAATCGACGTCTTTTACATCTGGGAACGAATCCGAGTCCGCATTTAAGTGCTTCTGTTGTGGAATAACCCCTACAGACGGAGACCGTCGCGCTGATAATGGGATTCGTTCACGTTCACAGTCCACAGCAGCAGTAGTAGTTCAATGACTTTTTTCGTGTCGACGGTGGTAAATAACGAAAGAAAAATCATTCTGTGGTAACGAATCCGAAAACGCTGAAGGTTTTTTCAAAGATGAAATACAAAACGAAATTCGAATGGACCGTTTTTCCCATTGGATTCGTCTCGATCTGATAGAAAATGGTTGAAACAGGCGCGTTTATCAACGTCGAATGTCATGAGAATCTGTTTTCGAATCGACGTTTTTTACATCCGGGAACGAATCCGAGTGCGTGTGCAAGTGTTTCCACTGTGGAATTATCCCTACAAACTGAGAACGCCACGGTGAACATTGGATTCGTTCGCGTTCATAGTCCACAGCAGCAGTCGTCATGGTTACTTTTGCGACGAGGGTGATAAATTTCTAAAAATCACTCACTGAGAACGAATCCGAACAATCTCGAGGTTGATTCTATAATAAAACACAGAACCGAATTTCAATGGACCGTTCTTTCATATTCGATTCGTATAGATCCGATACGAAAAAACCGTTGAAACAGGCATATTTATCAACGTCGAATCTCATGTGAATCTCTCTTCGAATCGACGTCTTTTACATCTGGGAACGAATCCGAGTCCGCATGCGAGTGTTTCTGTTGCGGAATAACCTCAAAAAACTGAGAACGCCGCGCTGATAGTGGGATTCGTTCACGTTCATAGTCCGCAGCAGCAGTAGTAGTCCAATAACTATTTTCGTGTCGAGCGTGATAAATAAAGGAAAAAAATCCTTCTGTGGTAACGAATCAGAATAATCTGAAGGTTTTTTCAAAAATTAAATACAAGCCAGTATTCAAATATAGCGTTTTTCATCTTGGATTTGTCTCGATGCGATATCAAGAACGGTTGAAACAGACGCGTTTATCAAAGTCAAATCTCATGTGAATCTTTCTTCGAATCGACGTCGTTGACATCTGGGAACGAATCCGAGTCCGCATTTAAGTGCTTCTGTTGTGGAATAACCCCTACAGACGGAGACCGTCGCGCTGATAATGGGATTCGTTCGCGTTCATAGTCCACAGCAGCAGTCGTCATGGTTATTTTTGCGACGAGGGTGATAAATTTCTAAAAATCACTCACTGAGAACGAATCCGAACAATCTGGAGGTTGATTCGGTGATAAAACACAGAACAGAATTTCAATGGACCGTTTTTTCATATTGGAATCGTATAGATCTGATAAAAAATGGTTGAAACAGGCGCGTTTATCAACGTCGAATCTCATGTGAATCTGTTTTCGAATCGGTGTTTTTTACATCCGGGAACGAATCCGAGTCCGCATACAAGTGTTCCTGTTGTGAAATAATCCCTACAAACTGAGAACGCCGTGGTGAACATTGTATTCGTTCACGTTCATAGTCCACAGCAGCAGTCGTAGTCCAATGGCTATTTTCGTGCTCAGGGTGATTAATTGCTAAACATCACCCACCCGGAACGAATCCAAAGAATCTGAAGGTTATTTCGATAATAAACCACAAAACAGAATTTCAATGGTCCGTCTTTGATATTTGATTCGTCTCGATCCAATAAAAAACGATTGAAACAGGCACGTTTGTCAACGTCGACTCTCATGGAGACGTCGATTCGAAGAGAGCTTCGAATTGACGTCTTTTGCATCTGGTAACGAATCCGAATCCGCATGCAAGTGTTTCTTTTGTGGAATAATCCCTACAAACTGAGAACGCCATGGTGAACATCGGATTCCTTCATATTGATAGTCCACAGCAGCAGTCGTAGTCCAATGGCTATTTTCGTGCCGAGGGTGATACATTTTTAAAAACCACCCACTGGGAACGAATCCGAACAATCTGAAGGTTATTTCGATAATAAACACACAAAACAGAATTTTACTGGACCGTCTTTGATATTGGATTCGTCTCGATCCAATAAAAAAAATGATTGAAACAGGCGTAGTAGTTCGAATCTCGTGAATCTCGAATCGAATCTCGTGATTCTCTCTCGTAAATCGAATCTCGTGAATCTCTCTTCGAATCGACGTCTTCTACACCTAGCAGCGTATTCGAGTCCGCATGCAATTGCTTCTGTTGTGGAACAATTTCTACAAACTTAGAACGCCGCGGTGGGCATTGGATTCGTTCACGTTCATAGTCTAGAGCAGCAGTCCAATGGCTGTTTTCGTGCTCAGGGTGAAACATTTTGAAAAATCACCCATTGAGAAGAAATCCGAACAATCTAAAGGTTATTTCGATAGTGAAACACAAAACAGAATTTGAATACACCGTTTTTCATGTTGGATTCGTCTTAATCCGATAAAAAACGGTTAAAATAGGCGAATTTATCAACGTGGAATCTCATGTGAATCTCCCTTCTGATTGACGTCTTTTACATCTGGGAACGAATCCGAACGCGCATGCAAGTGTTTCCGTTGTGGAATAATCACTACAAACAAAGAACGCCGCGCTGAACATTGGATTCTTTCGCGTTCATAGTCCACAGCAGAATGTCGTCATGGTTATTTTTGTGCCGATGGTGATAAATTTCTAAAAATCACTCACTGGGAACGAATCCGAACAATCTGAAGGTTATTTCGATAATAAAACACAAAACAGAATTTCAATAGACCGTTTTTTCATATTGGATTCGTCTCGATCTGATAAGAAAAAAACGGTTGAAACAGACGTATTTATCAACGTCGAATCTCATGTCCATCTCTCTTCGAATCGACGTCTTTCACATCTGGGAACGAATCCGAGTCCGCATTTAAGTGTTTCCGTGTGGAATAACCTCTACAGACGGCGACCGCCGCGCTGATAATGGGATTCGTTCACGTTCATGGTCCACAGCAGCAGTAGTAGTTCAATAAATGTTTTCGTGTCGAGGGTGGTAAATAAAGAAAAAAATCATTCTGTGATGTGATGTTTTTTCAAAGATGAAATACAAAACAAAATTCAAATAGACCGTTTTTCCTATTGGATTCGTCTCGGTCTGATAAAAAAATGGTTGAAACAGGCGCGTTTATCAACGTCCAATCTCTTGTGGATCTGTTTTCGAATCGACGTTTCTTACATCCAGGAACGAATCCGAGTCCGCATACAAGTGTTTCTGTTGTGGAATAATCCCTACAAACTGAGAACGCCGCGGTAAACATTGGATTCGTTCACGTTCATAGTCCACAGCAGCAGTCGTAGTCCAATGGCTATTTTCGTGCCGAGGGTGATTAATTTCTAAAAATCACCCACCTGGATCGTATCCAATGAATCTGAAGGTTATTTCGATAATAAACAACAAAACAGAATTTCAATGGACCGTCTTTGATATTAGATTCATCTCGAGCCACTAAAAAACGATTCAAACAGGCGCGTTTATTAACGTCGACTCTCATGGAGTCTTTTACATCTGGTAACGAACCCGAATCCACGTGCAAGTGTTTCTGTTGTGGAATAATCCTTACTAACTGAGAACGCCGCGGCGAACATTGGATTCCTTCACATTCATAGTCCACAGCAGCAGTCGTAGTCCAATGGCTATTTCCGTGCCGAGCGTGATTTATTTTTAAAAATCACCCACTGGGAACGAATCCGAACAATCTGAAGGTTATTTCGATAATAAAACACAAAACAGAATTTCAATGGACCGTCTTTGATATTGAATTCGTCTCGATCCAATAAAAACAAATCAATTGAAACAGGCGTATTTATCAACATCGAATCTCTCTTCGAATCGACGTGTTCTACGGCTAGCAGCGAATCCGAGTCCGCATGCAATTGCTTCTGTTGTGGAACAATCCCTACAAACTGAGAACACCGCGGTGGACATTGGATTCGTTCACGTTCATAGTCCAGAGCAGCAGTCCAATGACTGTTTTCGTACCGAGGGTGAAACATTTTGAAAAATCACCCATTGAGAAGAAATCCGAACAATCTGAAGGTTATTTCGTTAATGAAACACGAAACAGAATTTGAATAGACCGTTTTCCATGTTGGATTCGTCTATATCCCTTAAAAAACGGTTGAAACAGGCACGTTTATCAACGTCGAATCTCATGTGAATCTCTCTTCAGATCGACGTCTTTTACATCTGGGAACGAATCCGAGTGTGCATGCAACCGTTTCCGTTGTGGAATAATCGCTACAAACCGAGAACGCCGCGCTGAACATTGGATTTGTTCACGTTCATAGTCCACTGCAGCAGTAGTAGTCCAATGGCTATTTTCGTGTCGAGGGTGGTAAATTAAAAGAAAATCATTCTCCAGTAACGAATCCAAACACTCTAAAGGTTATTTCAAAAATGAAATACAAAATTGAATTCGAATAGACTTTTTTTCATATTAGATTCCCCTCGATATGATGAAAAACGGTGGAAACTGGAGTATTTATCAACATCGAATCTCATCTGAATTTCTCTTCGAATCGACGTCTTTTACATCTGGGAACGAATCCGAGTCCGCATGCAAGTGTTTCTGTTGTTGAATAATCCCTCCAAACTGAGAACGCCACGCTGAACATTGGATTCGTTCACGTTCATAGTCCACAGCAGCAGCAGTAGTCCAATGGCAGTTTTCGTGCCGAGGGTGGAAAATTTTGGCAAATATTCCATCTACGCAATTGCCGCTGCCTGTCCATTGATTCGGCATTCTCCATAACACCCGATCATATCCGCATGTTCTCCAGTGGTATCATCGCTCATACCGGCTTCGATATTCTCCAATTGTCTCTCGCACTAGATCGCTCGTGCTATGCTCCGCTCGCGTTAGTTACTGAGACGGTTCGCCTTGTTGATCGCCGTTCAATTGTTTTGCAGTCTTCTGTTTGCCTCCTCTGATGAAAACTTTTGAAAACCCAAACAAACGCAAACCCCACGAAACGACGATCAACAAGGTGAATCTTCTCAGTAGCTAACGTGAGCGGAGCATAGCGCGAGCGATCTAGTGCGAGAGACAATTGGAGAATTTCGCGAGAAAATCGAAGCCGGTATGGGCGATTATACTACTGGAGAATATGCTGATATGATCGGGTATTATGGAGAATGCCGATTCAATGGACGATTCAGGACGACGGCACCCAAGCCACAAAGTAATTTCGGCAGCGTTTAACCGTTTGCGCGAATGTGGAAACGTGATGGCGAATCGCAGTAGTGCAGGTCGGCCGCGAACGTCTCGAACCGTCTGACGGGAAGAAAATATACTTCGAGCGGTTGAGGAAGACCCGACTACAAGCACGCGCGCCGTGGTCCAAGCGCTTGGGACGAGTGCATCGACGGTGCATCGGACCCTTAAATCTGCAGAAATGCATCCATTCCACTACACGCGTGTGCAGGGTTTGAGTGAGGAAGATTATGAGAGGCGGATAGAGTTTTGCCGTTGGTTCTTAAATGCGCACGAGGTGGACAACAATATTTTAAGGACGATCATTTTCACGGATGAAAGTTCGTTCAGGCGAAACGGGACCTGGAACACGCGGAATTCCTACTACTGTGCTCCCAAGAATGCAAATCATCACTTTGCCATCGAAGCCCGGCATCAACATCGTTTACCGCCGTTAAACGTGTGGGCTGGAATAATGGGTGTCCATTTGGTAAGACTTTTCGTTGTTATCAAACAATAAGTTGTCAAACTCTTGTTGTCGACTGTGGGTGGATTCTACGCCACGCCTATTTTCCGTTAATTTAAATAAAAATGTTAATGTAAAAAAAATTTAAGTACATCACATTTTCACTCTAATACGCAGTTCATTTTTTTCCACAAAATGTCTTACCTCTTTTTTCAAATTAAATACGCTTTTTAAATAGCTCACTATTCCACTTTTTTATTTAAAGATATCAATCGCAACCAAGCTCAAATACATTTTTAGTCTTTTTTATCGAAAAATAAAAAAGGTTGTGATTTTTTTTGCAGAACGTATCGTTATTTTCAATTTTTTGCATAGTTTGATTTTTTAAGCACGCTTTAATTAAATATTTGGTTATATAACCTATGTATTTTTAAAAAGTATCCACGTCAGTACTTTCAAACAAATTTTTAAGTAAAAATATCCAATAGTTCATTTTTTACGACGATTTTTGTGGTTGGAGTACAAATTGCCGCCGTGTGTCAAGCATGTGATTCTGCAAACGTGTGTCAAACAAGGGTTAAGGGAATAGAGCCTTGGTCAGAAGTATTAGGCAACTTGTGAGTGTTGTATCCGGCCAAAAAATTGAATATCTCGGCGAAAAAAAATCTCATCCGAACATTGCCAAATAGGGTTTTGAATCGGATAAGCAAGCTTCATTTTGATTTTTCTTACGAGTTATTACAAGCATTTATTTAACCTTACTTCCTATGATATGCAAAACAAAACTTCCCTACTACTTAGAAGTTTGAAATTTTGCAAACATGAATACAAGAGGTGACAATACATGATTCAACGTAAAAGAAAATAATGAAATACATTAATAAATAAAAATAACAATTTTCTGTGAGATGCAAAATGGAGAATCGGTATTCGATCAACTTTCACATTATTTAACGTACTGAAAAAAATAGAAAATCAAATTTATAGGTAAATGTTTTTTTTTTCAGAACAATCTGTTGTTTAATGTAAAAAACATAGAAAATAATTGTGTTTACCAAATCACCGATATTTGACTATACATAAAAGATTGGGGCACTCAACTTTTGAAATGTTTAATAAGTTTGATCAATGCAGTTTCACAAACGGTATTTAAGTTCGCATAATTCGACATTTTCAGCGCCCCAAGCTTCTTTCATAGTCACATATGGGTAATTTGGTTAGGAAAATTTTGTATTTTGCTATTTTGGAGTCACTGCATTTTCTCAGATTTCTTTTCAAATTTCTTTGCTTCCCTTTTTTTCCCATTTTTCCCATTTTTTTTATTAATAGTCAACAGAAAATACCTAGGCAAAAAAAATTCGAAATGAAATCTAAAAAAACATTAAGTGACTTCAAAACAACAAAACACAAGTTTT
This sequence comes from Ophion ellenae, assembly GCA_963210295.1. Lineage (NCBI taxonomy): Eukaryota > Metazoa > Arthropoda > Insecta > Hymenoptera > Ichneumonidae > Ophion > Ophion ellenae. Next base: position 11,985,291 of record OY723392.1, read on the forward strand.
TATTTCTTCGACTAAAGTGTTCTAAACCTCATAGTTTTCAAGTTACGGGGCACTCTGCCGGCTCTTGAAAAAATTGCCGGTTTTTTTTCAAAGAAAAAATTGAATAGCATCGCGAAAAGAAATTGCAAAAATAAAAGGAAAAACGAAACTAAAGCTAACAGTGTCCTTTTCGAAGGATATTATGGCTAAATGCCGAAATTGTTCAAAGTCCGGCACGCGATTTTCCTACGTACGAAAATCGTGATAAAACCGGCATTTTCGAAATAAGGTACCGGCTACAATAAAATGGTCAAAATAAAAAAAAGGCATAATGGAGCTTGTACTTTTTCAAACGCCGTTCGCTAAATTGCTTAATGATTTTTTTTTCCGGGATATTCGATTTTTGCCCGAACATGAAAATTACAGGGTGCCAAATACTTCCGGACAAGGCTGTAAATTAATGAGGATTTGCATTTCGCATTCGAAAAATGCGACATCAACGATACAAAATTTCAACACAACGATGATCGGATATTGTTCCTTTCAGATGGGACCGTTTCAATTTGCGGGGCATTTGAGATGTGCAGTACGCAAACTTCATTTCGACTAATTTACTGCAATTGTGCCGGCGTGCGGGTATAGGAGAAGCAGCTTTACGGAACGCCGTATTTCAACACGACGGTGCACCGGCACATACGAGCCGAATGGCAAGGCAGGCGGTGGCTCAAATATTTGGCAATCGATTCATTGATCGAGGGGGGATGCGCGACTGGCCGGCGCGATCCCCGGATTTTAATCCGTTGGATTTTTTCCTATGGGGCCATGTGAAGTCGCAGGTTTATCGCCAACCCTTGCGTGGTCGGGCCCACCTCGACCTCCGTTTCAAAGATGACCTCCGCATCGTAACTGCGGATATGCTCGAAAATTGCCGGGAGAGCCTGTTGCGCCGAGCCCGTTGCTGCGTCCAGGCAAACGGTGGCCATTTTGAGCATTTGTTATGAATAAGTTGACGGTATGTTTTTATGATGTAGACGTAGACGTTGGGAAAGAATTTAATAAAACTTCATGAATTATTATCGACGACTTTTTTTTGCAAATGCATTCAGGTGGCTCTGGTGGCATCATGGCGGGACCAGCTTCCGGGTAGGGCACCTGTCCGACGATGACAGTCCCACTCCTTGTATTCTGGACGTGAGAATCATGGTTTTTGACGGAGATACGCATATAACGGAAAATGTCGTCGAAATATCAAACCCAAACAAACTCCAGATTTAATCCCCTTAAGGATTCGGAATATAAACTCAGAAAAGTTTTTTTTTTCATGTCCTCGTTTTTTTCCTGGTTATTTCCCGAACGACTACCCTACACCCTTGCTGATCATTTACCGCTTCTTCCCATGTGATTTCATCTTAGTTTCGGTCAGATTGAGTCGAGAAGTCTGATACTACAGCGAAAACGACGGCAAAAGCATTATTTACGTAACAAAGATGAAATCGGTGGTCGTAATGGTTCTAGGGGTCTCAATCGATCATTCGTCATATTACCGATCCGAATTCGACTCCGACTTCATCGTCGAATCCCATGTGGATCTTTCTTTGAATCGATGTTTTTCACAGCTGGGAATTAATCCGAGTCCGAAGGCAAGTGTTTCCGTTGTGGAATAATCGCCATGTCTTTGAACTTTATAAAATGTCTAACAACATTAAGGGGTAAGGCCACAGTCGAATTTTCGAAAAATCGATTTTTTCTCGCTAAAACGGTGCTTTAAGAATAAGTTACTATTCGATTTATAGCAAGAACATTTCTTTTTCACCGACTTTGAGCGTATAACGTAAGCCCACCTATAGCACGGCCATAGAGTACCTAAAACTTTAAACGCGTTTTGCTCAAAACAGCTTTTTTCCAATTCGCGTGACAAGCAACTTCAACAATTTTCATTCGATTTACTTCAAATTCAAAAGTTATGTTCCTAATTGCATTTCGCAGAGAAGTACGTACGCAATTTGTGATCAATCGAAAATTTTTCATTTTATGAGCAGTTTTATACGAAATTTTTCACTGCAAATTCATTCAAATACTTACAACTCAATTCAAATACCTACAACTTTTGAATCAAAAAATATTTTTTAAATTGCGTACGTACTTTTGTACGTACTTTTGCGTATGTACTTTAGGTATTCTAATGTACATTGATGAGAATTTTTTTTTTGTTCTAGGTAAAAAAATGTGGATGCTAAATGTCATGCCGCGGAGCGCCTGAAATAAAAGATAACAAAAGAAAATATTAGTTGTCGGCCATTTTGTACATGGAAAAAAAACATTTTCTAACAGCTTGATGTTCATACTAAATAGATGTGTAATTAATTTTATGAGTGAATCACTTTTTCATAGAAAAAAAATGGTTGAATTCGCACATGATTTTATACCCGTTACTATGGCCTAACCCCTAAAATGATTAGGAAATAACAAATACGCTGAGTCATGCCGTTTTTTATGTGATTTTATTTTTTATTATGAAAAATGTTAAATGGAAGGACGTTTCGTCCTAGGACGGTTCGTCGTCCTGCACCTTCTCGAATCCCAAAAAATCGGGCGATTGCATCACCATCAGACGATGATGAATCTGAAATGTAGAAAAACATGCTTTAAACGCTTCCATTATCTCTTATTGGGAGGTTAGCGTAGCCTTGAAAGATATATTCTCAAAATAAATTCTCGGAGTATTCAATAACGGTAAAAATGTAATTTCTCTCAAGTGTGAATGGCTTCGTAAAAGTTGTGATTTCACAAAAAAAGATGTCGGTAGCACCATGATCAAGTAAGTTATTGCATTAAACGTGAAGCTACGATATTCAAAACGGTTCACATGAAAAAATAAATGAACCTTTTGAACTTTTAAAGATTCAATTGTTTACATTTTTACTTCGAATTTTTTCCATTCTTTTGTTCCTCCCCAGTCGTAACATAGTTACCTCAAACTTTTGGGTTGTCGGGAACCCTGCAACACGGAAGAGGTAGTCTTTCGCGGCGAGCCCAATTTCCATGAAAGATTCACTGCCGGGCAAAATATTTATTCCTAATTAGCCGAATCAAATTTCCGCGGTAACAATAAATTCATTCTCACGGGTTTAGAGGC